>JAQPPZ010001045.1:0-622500 GCA_028583015.1 Wollemia nobilis
AGAAATGAGTAGAAAACCTTTCAAGAAGTTGTTCCTTCTCTTGGGCCTATAAGTGGCCCTTGCTCCCTAAACCAAAATAAGGTGGAAATAACTATTCTAAACTATCTAAATCTCACACACATTCACTTATAATGCCAACATAATGGAAAAATTGCACCTTTATTGATTCTGTAGTAGCATTACAGAAGTGCAAGAAAATGTCTGCAAAATACTATTCTACTAAAAACAACTTATTATTCAAGAATTATCCTACACCTATATCCTATATGCTCAATCGAATAGGAGCTAGGTTATTTATATTATTCTATTACAATGTTGATATGAGTTGTTGCTATTCTTCAGGGATGCAATCAACTATTTCAGAATTGTTTTCCTAATATGCAGAATTTTTTTCTTCTACAACTTATCCATTTGCTTTTTTGATTGGGATAAAGGTGTTTGAAGGAGTAAAAAAACCCCTTAGACAGCTGAAACCAACCTTATCTCACCATTTTCCATTATCTTGACCATTTTGTGGTTGATTTTGACCAAAACTATTCCCGCTCCACTCATTCTAAAGCTGCTCCAGAATATCAAGCAGTATAATAGCTCCTACGCTTATCTGTGCATTCGATGTGTAGGAAAGTGGTTTTTACTATGTGAACATTCTCCTACCATCCTCAGAAGACCTATTCCACCATTGGCACATGTTGGAGCTGACCAATTCCAAGCCATGTTGTGTATGCACAACTGGCTAGAATTTATATGGTCAATATTATGTTTCTGTATAGTCATCCTAATTTGAACAGGTTTTGGCACCTTTTTTAGAATTTGAATTTGTTAAAAGGTAATGAAAGCAAATGGAATTATTTCATAACTGAATACATATCAACATCTATTATTAAAACTTCAAATAAATCCTAATTTGCTAGATAATTCAGCTGAAACAGGTCAAAAATACAAAAAAATAGTCAAAATAGAATATATGCTCTTCAACATTTAAAACATGTAAATACTAATACATAATACATTATATCACCATAATCAACATTAAAACATAACATAAGGTGTTTCAAAGAGTTTATAAGTTATCAAAAATAGTCCATGTATGAGGTATTTCCTAGCCTCATTAGCTACCGTGTGTGTCTGTAGTCGAACCAGTTCCTACGCACCACGATGTCACCTACTAGATGAGGTGCATCCACTATTCTCACAATGCCACATCAAAATATAGGGTGATTACATCGTCAATGGTTTCCATCTCAAAACCTACCATAAATTTAAATCATTTGTTGAACCTCTACATCTCAACACGTAGTTCAATGACCAATAAGTCTCCCCATGGGTCCTCATTTATTGCTCTAATTTTACCAAACATGCATCCTCATTTTCCTATGCCACATCATCAGGTGTTTGCTCTTCGTTCGCCTACACACACACACCATGCTATGATACACTGTCTCGATGTTTAAAACTATTACCACTACCTTTTCACATTGAGCATTAAGTTCACCAACCACTAATTACCGGATCTATGTTCATGCAACTCCAAATTTTGATGCTTTATTATACCCAAAACACTATAAAAATCATCGTATGATCTCTATGTGCATGTCCACATCCATGCCACATCATCACCCATCCTCATAGAGATCAATGTCAGGTTGGTGTATTTTTCCCTAACGCATGCCATGTTGGCCTCTGGGTGGTCCACGTCTAGCATCTCCACTTTGGCACCTTGCCTCATCACCTATGAAGAAAACCTTTAAACATTAGTTAAACAAAAAAAAATGATTTCAAAATTATAACCTAACACTTTAATAAACCTAGGTAGCCAAAGGTACATGGCTTGGCTACCATCCATCCATATATATATATATATATATATATATTATTTTATAAGAGTGCTTTATATTATTATTATTATTATTTTTTATTTGGTTTTTTGAGAACCAACAATTATATTCAATAAAAAAAAAAGATTTTTTATTTAGGGTTTGCCATTATTCATTTCATTATACATATATATATATATATATATATATATAATATCTTTATTTTGCTTGATTATTTTTTATTGTTATGATTATTATATATATATATAATATATATAATAATAATAATTTATTTTATTCTTTTCTTAACATTATCTTTTAGCAAGGATTGAAAGAATATGACCTTTGGATTTAATTTAATTTAAACTTTAAAATCCACCAAACGTTTATAACAAGATCAAAACAATAAGACAACCCAAAACAAATCCTCTTAAATGAAACCAAGAAGGCAAGATGGACATACGTAAACCAATCGACACTCCAAAAGAAGACACTAGAATCCAAAAGACACCAAAGCACTTCACAAAGATTTCATAAAGAAACACAAATGGGCAATTTTTTTATAAGAGACATGAAGACACCCAAAGAATAAGGAACCTCAAAGTTCCCATGGTGAGCCCATAGTTAGGGTTTCATTAACATGTTTTCCCAAAGATGCCCAAAATCTGAAACAACCAAAATTTTAAAAGTGGGTCCCCAAGATTTGGGGCTACTTGTGGAGCAGCCACAACACAAGGCATTCTGAATTTGATTTCTATATTTTTTGCAAACATCTATTTAGGGGTTTTATTTGTATTGGTTTTCAATAATATATACAGGTGCTACTAAACCCTTATTTGCTTTCCATGTGTGTAAGAGACATGTATTTAAAGAGCTATTGAAGCTAAGAGTGGTTCCACGTCTAGGATACAAAAACCCACTCACCCTTGGAGCTGTAGTAGAGGAGCGAAGAACACCCAATAGTTTGTTGAAGAATTGGAAGACCACCCATTAGAAGCATTGTATTTAGGAAGAGAAAGCATTGTAATATCTTCCCCAAGTCATCAGGGAAAAAGCATTATAAATTTGGGAGATTTAGGCTCCCCTATATCAATAATACAAAGAAAAATTATTTATTATATTGTAGTATTCTCTTTCTATTTTATGTTTTTTGTGTTCAATTCTTTTTTCTACAATTAGAATCCTTTGAGTTAGGGATTAAATGCATGGACTTATCTTATTTCACCAATTTTGACTCAAGGCATTTAGATTTGCCTTATCATTTCCTCTTTACCTCTAGAGGATCTAGGTTGTTTAGTTTCTTCCCTCAATTCCTTTTAACTTCAACCTCCTCATTAGTTGTATAAGTCTTGACCATAGAAAGAGTGCGATCAAAAGGAGTCGAGGATGGGGTTTTTAACTCCTTATGCTTAAAATTATTAAGAGGATTACATTTCTTTGTAGATTGAGAGGGTCTTCCTAGTTCAAGACCCAAGCTTATCCCCCCACATTATAACCTTTTTTACTACATGTTCAAAAATCATTTTCAGCAACCCTTAGTGGAGTGGAACCATTGCATCCCCTCTTTGAACATGCAACATCATATTTTCAATCAACTTGAACATGAATGCAAGGATATTCATATTTTTATTTTGTCGTAGATGATTCAAAATTACTAGATGAAAAATTCTTACAATCGTTAAGTGTTTATTGATCATGAAGACTCCATAATAGCTATAGCAACCCTACCCCACAACATCAATAGGGATTCCAACAAAATCCCATTCTAGTTTTTGTCTGGGTTTTCACCTTTCCCTTCAAAAATATTGAGTTCCTTAGCAAGGGAATGTTTCTCCCTATTAATGTATTCACCTACAATAGGAAACCCATAAAAATCTGAGATAAAAAGGATGGTGACAATAATTTTTTTTTTTAACCTTGACTTTGTTGTCTTTCCACGAGTGGATCATCTCAACAGATAATTACCAATCATATCCATTGAAACTTTTTAAGAACTTGAGGAGCCCTCCTTTTCAATAATTTCCCAAATCTCAAATTTAGGAGTAAGAGTATAAGGTTCCACTCTTTTCAACTCTACCTTCATGCTTTGCTTCCTAACTTTGAAAGAGTACCTATAAGCCAAACAAGAATCACTAAGGAGAAATGAGCTTGCAGGATGAATTGCCATACTAAAACTAGAAATGTTGTTGTTTTCACCAATGACACTCCCTATTTCAACATGTGATCAATGTCTAAAAGTTTTCTTTATTATTAATGGGTGTACTTCCAAATACAAGCTATCATCCATAGAGAAATATTGTACTTACCTTGAAAAAGACCTCAATCTAGAGCATTCACAACTACACCAATAAGAATTCATGGAGTACTTCTTAGAATAATTCAAGGAGTACTTCTTAGAAATAAGAAATCTATGATCATTATGGCATTATCATGATTACTATACATGTTGAAATAGAAAGACTTAAGAACAACAGGGTTGACCCAAATCATTCCAATCTGGAAGACATGGTGCATATTCATGGATTGCCAACACACCTTGAGAAACCCATGCCTAGAAATTATAAAACCATAATCCATGTGGGTGAAAGAGTTTTTGATCCTTACATGGATAAAGTTGAGTCAGGATATTGAATGGCACACCTTACTAAGAATATATTCTTATTTAGGCTACCAAAAAAAGACCATGAGGGGTGATGACATCATCCATATCATGAAATTAGAATGGTTTCAAAAAATATGTGAATAAGCTAAAATGATTATCTCATCTCATTAAAGTTATCCCTAGAAGATAGTGAAGGGTGAAGAATTCTCCCTCAAAACTAAATTATTGATAATTTTTATGATAGGTAGGCCCATCCAATCAGTCTTCTATAGTAGCCAAGTGGATGGAATCAAGACCAAATTCCTTTTTGCTCCATGGAGATTGAGTTTAAAAATAAAAGAGATCAGTTGGAACCAAAATCACCTCATAAAATTCTAAAAGAAATTGTCCCCTAAAAAAGAGTAAAGGATAAGGGTTTTCTTATTGCCCAAAACTCTAGAAGTCAAAAAAGAATCCTCCAACCTAGAATCTCTACCTAAACTAATCCAAGCACAATAGAAGGAATCAAGGTCCATTAAGAGAGGTAATAGAATCTCTCTAGGAGAGTTTATGAAAACTTGGGAAAAAATTTCCTTCCAAATGGTAAGGCCTTCCTAATTAATATCAAGATTATCCAAAGATTCTACAACTCTATTTACTTCCTTGCATACATGTTCTATTTGAGAGTCCTCAAGGTTGCAAATATTCTTTTTAGATTCCTCAATCAAGTTTTAGATGTTCCAATTGGAAGTGTAAGTGCCAATAATTGAGTTGATAACATTAAGAGAGTATCCTTATATGATCACCTTTCTACATTCCAAGGATTCAAGAAGATTAACTCCTTTGAAAATATCTCCAGATTTCACAAAGTGACTGGTTTGGATCCCCAAGTTTTTTGCAAAAGCTAGCATAAATTCTCCTTTATCATATTTAAAAACACCTCCAACACCATCAATTCTTAGGTTCCCTTTAGAGGTCCCATAAAAATTGAGATTTATCCATCCTATGGAAGGAGGATTCCATCTAATCTAAGATCTACTAGTCCTTTCTAGTTTCTTCACCTACCTATTTACATGGGGTAGGCCTAGCTTATCTATAGTTTTCTCTCAACCACACTATCTCTATCTTTGGAGAAGGGAATGCTTAAAATATTTTCAATGATAGCATTGAGAATTCTAATTCCTACCAAGATTGCATCTTTTTTATTATTATTGAAGGATTTATTGCTTCTTTCCTACCACACCCTCCATAGGAAATGGGGAAGTTTTAGAGTCCTAATGGTTTGAAGTATTTTGCTAAATAAAGGAGGGGTCCATTGGCTACATAAATTTGACAGGTTGCTCGGAGTCACCCAACAAATATCAAGGTTCATTATAATGGATTGGAACACTTTCAAGGAGAAGGGGCACTCTATAAATAGATGATTAGATTTTTCTTCTTTCTTCTCACACAACTAGCATCTATTCAGGATTACCATTCCTTCTTATGATGGTTGTCTATGTTGAGGATCTTGTTCTGAAGAGTTAACGAAAATAATAAATTGAATTTAGAAATAAGGTTTTAAAACCAAATCTACTTGCTAAGGAACCAAATTTCAAAATCACCTTTCACTAGGAAGTATGTTGTTTTCATAGAGAATCAATCATTTTCTTCCTCTTTCCAAATCAAAGAATCTACAACTTCAAAGTTCTTTATTACCTGAATTCTCAGCTTATTGAACAAAAATATTTTAGCTCCCTCCTCTCTTTAATTCAAATCTAGAGCGAGAATATATTTCCATATTTTCTTACCATCAACCACTTTTATAAAATATGCAGATTTAAATCCAAAGAGATGGTGGGTTTTAGGCTTTAGGATTGCAAGATTAGGAAAATCTATCAAGGGAGAATTTAGCAACCATGGATCATTCTAAAAATCTATTTTAGCTCCATTGCCCAAATTCCATCTAAGTCCTTTTTGGATAAGATATTTAGTTTTAAGGAGACTATTCCAAAATGCAGATCTTGAGGGAGGGTAGCGATCTTCCAAAAAGTTCCAACCCTATTTGAGATATTCAATAGAAATAATATGGATCCACCTTGAGCTTTCCTACTTAAGAATATTCCAACCTTGTTTACCCATTACCACCTTAATCATCTACTTTAACTTCTTGAATCCTAGACCACCTACTTATTTCTTGGAACAAACATGATCCCAAGAGATAAGAGGAATTCTCTTTTTTTCTTCTAATATAGATCATAGGAAGATCTTCTAAACATGTTCAATTTTTTTAGCAATATTTGTTGGGATTTTGAAAAGAGACATGAAAAATATAGGGATACTTTGGAGAGTATATTTAACCAATTGAGCTTTTCCTAATTGAATGAGAAGACCCCTTTCCATCCTGCTAGTTTCCTTTGAACTCTTTACACAACTAGGGACCAAATATTATCTTTAATTCTACCTTTGAAGAGGGGCATTCCTAGGTAAGAATAAATAAATTCAACAATTCCACATCCCAAAATCTGTATGATCTTCCTTTATCTTTTGAGAGGAGTATTAAGGACAAAAATTTTACATTTTAGGAAGTTAATTTTCTACCCAAGTGCTTTCCCATAAGAAGAAAGGATATTTTTAATTTCCTTAGCCTATAGAACAAAGTAATAAGTGGTTAAGAGGGTGTCATTAGAAAATTGTTGATGTGTGACTAAATCAAGGGAAAGGGTTGGCCTAATTCCATAAACAACCTTTAGGGAAAAAGTAGCTTTGAAAGATATTCCTAAAGCTTTTCCTAAGATAATAAAAATATAGGGTGAAATAGGATCTCCCTGATATAGGCCTCTAAAAATATTAAAGTACCCTGAATCAGCCCCATTTATGATGGCTAAGAACATAGCTAACAAGATACATTCCTTGGAGAGGTTGATCTAGCTTTTGTGGAATCTAAAATTGGCTATAAATTTTAGTAGAAACTCTATCATATGCTTTACTCATGTACAACTTAAGAAATAAACCTCCTCTTTCACTCTTATCTACCAAATGAATGATCTCATGGATAGTTATGATGCCATATAGGATCTATCTCCCTTCCAAAAACCCTCCTTGATTAGATTCAATAATATTAGGAAGAATCCTTTCAATTCTATTATCCATAACTTTGGTTAAGGTTTCGTAGATGGTATTACAAAGGTTGATAGGCTTGAAATTCTTAAAATCCTTGGCAACAAAAATATTAGGAATAAGGACTAGAAATGTAGAGGTCACATCTCTTGGAACATGATAGGTTCTTTGGATTTTACAAATTGCTTCTATCATATCTTTTCCTATAATATTCTAGAGCTTCTAAAAAAAATAGGGTTGGGAAACCATTCGATCTAGGAGCTTTTTCATTGGCCATAGAGAAGATAGCATCCTTGATTTCTTCCTCTCTGAATAGGCTAATTAAGAGGTAATTCATCTCATCTAAAATTATGGAGGAAATATTGAGAAGAATATTATTTTTTGTTTGTTGCTCCCTTGCATCTCTAGAGCCTAATAGCTATTCGAATAAATTTATAGCTTGTGCCTTGGTTTCCATAGTATCATCCATTTTGGACCCATCTGCCTTCACCACCTCCCTAATTCTATTGGAGCTCCTATGTATTAGAGTAGAAACATGGAAAAAATTAGTGTTGTGATCTCCTTATTTTAATCACAAGGATCTTGATTTTTATCTCCATAAGACCTCCTCATAAGCCAAAGTGTTATGAAACTCTATCAGGATCACTTTCTCCCTTTCTTTGGAATTTTCTACTAGGGATCATGTTTCCATTGAAGACTAAATCTCCTTTAGCTATTTTCTCAACTCGTACTTGAGGAAGATGTTTACAAAGATAGATTTATTCCAGAATTTCAAATTAGATTTTACAAATCTAAGTTTTTTAGCTAATTATGTAATTCATGGGCCACCAAAATTTTGGATCCACCATTATCCTATCTTAGATTCTAGATTAGGATGTTGAATCCACATAGCTTCAAACATAAAGGGTCTTATGATTTTTTTTTGGAAAAAAGGAAGACCTCAGGAAATATCAGATTATGATCTAAACTAATTTTGGGGAGGGTGCTTAAGGAAGAATCACCAAAGATCTTTTCTTTTGAATCAAATGGTTTCCCACTCTTTTGTTGCTCTAGGTAAATTGATTTCCTCTTAGGCCCAGGTCCATCAACTCATTAAACTTCACAAAATGTGCAAAATATAAAAAACCCTTTGATAAAATTATATTTCCCCCCTTTTTGTCAAACTAATAAAGAGGGGAGTTAAAGTCTTCCACCAACATCCAACATTCATTTTTAATGGCCTCCCTCATCTTACCTAGAGCTTCCCACAAAGAACATCTCCCTAAAATAGAGTTTGGAGCGTAAATATTAGACAAGACCCATCTACGATTTACCTCCTTGAAATAGAAGAGAATATTTGTAAGCCAATTTGAGGATGAGATCACTATACCTTCCACTTTTTGGGGGTCCCATAGGCATAAGATCCCCTCTAAAGCTCATTGGACATGGATTATTGTATACTCAACATTCTTCCAAATAACTTTTTTAAACCTATAAAAGTTATTTTCTTCCACTTTTATATCTTGAATGAGAAGGATCTACGATGATACATCTTTCCTTATTCAATCTAGTAGCCTCTACTTGGAATGGTCATTTAGACCTCTTACAATCCAAGAGATTATTTTTAGAGTTTTGTTTCTTCCCTCCACCTAAATCAGGGGGAAATGAGTTTTGAAGGGAGCTAAATTGCCCAAGTCTTATTAAAATTATATTCCTCCCTCTTATTTTAGGGCCATGTACCATCCATTTGTGATATCTCTTTCTATTTTTAGTTTCCTCATGTTCCTATTAGAAGGTTTACCAACCCTATGCTCTATACCAACATCTGCACTTCCTTTTTTTTGGTTTCTTGTTACAGGATCTAGGGTACCTGGTTATTTTCCCATTTTAAATTTTCCATTTGGAGAGTACCTTAGAAATTCTTCTAAAGCCAAAGCTTTAGTTTCTAACACCTAGATTTCAATAGTCTCTAAATATAAAGTATTTGTTTCTAGAGTGTTTCTTTCTATTTCCATAGAAACTAAATCTAAAGCTAGACATTAAAAATACTTTCTTTTGAGGGAATTTAGTAGAATAATTCCAAAGGTGGGTTCCATAGAGCTTACCTAGGTAACTTAATATATAATTCTCCTTATTCTACTAAAGGTTATTCAAATTTTGGTAGGTTGCCGAGGGCTTCTTGGAGGAAAGGAGGAGATTCTTTTGTCGAAGGTTCTTCTGAGCCTAATGAGCAACTAGCTACATCCTAAAGGATAAGAGGATATTCTTATCTTGGATATTCCAAGCCCATCTAAGTAGAGGGGATTTCTACTAGTTCTTTTTATATCCAAAGTTTCTTAGAATATTTTTTTAGGGGCATTGGATAGGCAAATTCCCTAGTTTCTTACAACTAGCACAAAAGAGAGGTTTATTTTCAAAAATAATATTAGATGTATTCAAAAAAATGGATTTAGATGGGCTCTAATATAGAAGAGTATTTTTAGGAGGGATATTTTGTGTACTAGAGGTTGGTGGTGGGTTGTAGAATTGACTTACAAAGAGTGGGTTGTTTCTAAGGTTTTTCATATCAGTCAATATCCCATAGATAGGGTTAATATGAGCCAAGATAAGGGCTAGATTAGTCCATGTCTATTTGGTTGAGTTGTTGAATAACTCATTTTTTGGCTGAATTAATTGATTTGATATGGTATGAGGCTTTGGCTAACTACATTGGCCATGGGGATTTAACCCTTTGATACGATAGGATTGGATGCCAAATTTTCTTCAAACTCATCCTCTTGATGAACCCATGATATTATTTCTTATTTTTCTTTCCTTTAGTATTTCTTCAATGGTACATGATGATGTCTATTGTTTGGGTATTTTTCCCTTCTCTAAGCCTTTAATCATATATTCATAGCCTTGATGTGCATACCTTCATGAATGGAGTTCTTAGGGCTAAAAAAGTAAATATTTGGATATTGAGCAATTTTCTCATAAAATTGGAGTGATTCGCTAATCAAAGTAATTTTTAAAATATTTTAAATAAGCACTTCATCTCAAAAGTACAAGCGATTCACTTGCTATTTTTTAATAATTTTCTTGTAATCTTAGACTTAGAAAAAAATTGCAAAAAAATGGATCCAAGCAAAATGCTTAGAACAAATTGTCTTCAAGAGTAGAACAAATTTCCTTCTCATAAGGAAGGGAGGAAGAAGCGTGTCTTTCCTAGTGAATCATTTTTTAGACTTAGAGCATATTGTTTATTAGAGATGTCTTGGATGCATTTTACTATCAAGGCAAATTGATCACCTTTTTCAAGTAAATTGCTTGCTATATTAACCTTTGGAAAAAATACTTATAATCTACCTTAAATGTTTTTTTCCATGGAAAATTCATATATGAGATTAAATCCAAGTTTTTATATTGCTAAAATTTTGTTGAGGTCATATTTGCAAAAAATTAAAATTTTGAAGTTCATGGAGTCACCATTCACAAAGTACCTATAAAATTTGAGCATATATACTAAAAAATTGATTAATTTTCAATACAAACAGAGATTGGTACTAAGAATTTGGTCTTTGTCCTTGGTGAATCATTTTATATATATATATATATATTTACATGGTGGAATCGCGAGCCCCCCCCCCCCCCCCCGCGCGTTCTCCCTTTTTTCCCCCCCACAATATTTTTCTTCCCCCCCCCCCCCCCCCCCCCCCCCCCCCCCCCCCCCCCCCCCCCCCACCCCCCCCCCCCCCCCCACACCATCCCCCCCCCCCCCCCCCACCAACACCAAAAAAGACCAGACGCCCCCCCCCCGGCCCCCCACATTAGTCTCCCCCCTCTCCCCCCTCTTTGGAGTGGGGTGAGCACACCCCCCCCCCCCCCAAGAATCATTCTATATTAGACCTATAAAAATACATATTTTCTAAAGCAAATTTCTTGTGAAGGTGAATCACTTGGAAATTCTAAGTGAATTGCCCACTTTGGATGCCTTGGTGATTTTTCAAGTCTTCACTCAAAATGAATGAATCACTCTAAATTTTAGAGTGAAAAACTTGCTAATCCTAACTTAGAAATAAAATTTCCAATTTTGATCCAAGCTCTGTCCATGACAAATGCAATTTTTGCACAAAAATCAATAAATTCAATGCAACGCTGAAGAAAAATGAGGGTTTGGGTCCCATTAAGCATGCTAGAAACTATGTTGAAATAGGGAATTGTTCTAAATTCTAATTAAGGTTTTTGTAAGATTCTCCCAAAATGTTGTCCCAAAATATCCTTTTTTGAAATATTTTTCTTAGGATATATGCCTTATTTATACCCCTATGATTGTTTGAGTGATTCATTTTGGTCTAGTAAGAAAATCACTCATGTTTTGCAAGTGAATCACTTGCATTTGCAAGTATATCAACCAATTTTGGTAAGCAAATTGCTCCTTCGATCCAATTGGTCCTCTTAAACAAGTGAATCAGATTTTAGAACTAATTGACTTGTTTAGCATGTAGATCAATCCTTTTCCATTATCAGATTTTGAGAATTTTTGGATATTTCTACCGCTTGATTATCTACCACTATATTTTCATTAAAAATTTGCAAAGTTTGCAAAGGTAGTGTCGAGGTACTACACTAATCAATTGATTAGTTTTATTATAGACTTAAGATACTTGATTTTTAGAACCTTAAAGTATGTTAGTGACTATTTTAGAGTTTTATAAATAGGGTGTGTGTGAAATATTTAATAGATTGTGCTATCCTTACCATTATGCAAATAGGGAGATTGCATTGAATTCGCTTTTCAATCTAGCTATTTTTTAAAGTGTAAAAATATCTATTATTTTTTAGAAACTATTTTTTAGATATTTTTTAAATCCCTAGAGTTTTCTATTAAAAACAATGTTAGAACTAGTTGATCTAATATAAAATTATATGTATGTTTTATTTTTTTATAATCTAATTGTTTTATAATTGATGTATCATTACTAAAATATTTTTAATTTATGGTTTATTTATAGAACAATAAAAATAATTGAACAACTAGGTTTTAATTATTTATTCATTATTGTTTTTAATAAGCTATGTGTAGCTTCTGTTAGGGGCCACTTCCATCAAAATAATAAAATATTGCATTGATGTCATTACATTATTGTCAATTTAGTTAAACCATATGCAGCTTGCCTTTTTGTCAAAGATATTATTCATTTTCTTTTATATCAAAGATATCATTCATCTACCTCAAACTGCTATGTTTTCAAAATCAACTCCTTGAAATCATTTTTGTTAAGAGATAAATTCTTACTGAGCTAGTTTCCTTTTGAAATTTAAATTTTGCCAAGATGAAGAGCAACACCATAAATTGCTAAATATTCTACTACCCAATTTTCTTCTCTATAATTATGTTGACCATAATTTGTTAGTTCTCTAATACCTCTTCTTTAGGGTCTCATTCATGCCCCTAATATTTCAAGATATCATTTTCATTATCATTTTTAGTTTTTATTTATGGCCTTAGCACCACTTCTTGTTAACACATATGATATTTGATATTATTTTCCCATATCAAAATTCCTCTATGTTTTCTTTTCTTTTTATTTTTGTGTCTTGGGCTTTCCTTTCCATTTTTATTCCCACCAACACTTCCATATTTTTCAACATCTTCAAAAATATTATATGGTTCATAGTGATACTTAGCACCTCTAGGTTTGTTCATAGTGAGACTTGGCATCTATAAATTTGACATGGTATGAACGATTTGAAGTGCAAGAAATAATATCAAAAGCACTTTTTCATTTATGTTTCCCTTGAAACCCTAAAATACAAGGATGTTCCTTCATAGTAATTGCATTCTTATGCTTCTCTAAAAACCCTAACTTGCGATGGATATGCCTTATAAAAACTAAATTGCTATGGATATCCTCCATTGGAATTTCTTTATTATGTTAATATTGAAACCTTAAAGTGCAAGAGATAACCTCTACACTACTCTCATTTATATTGCAAGGAGAACATTTTATACTACTTGAGAAAAATAAATATGAATTACCTAGAATGAATTTGACCTCTTTTGCCTCCCTTGTTTTGAAATTTTCCTCCATATCTTCCTTTGCACATTTAATTCCTTATGAATTTGAACTTACACATTGTACTTCCTCATTCCTTGTTTCCTTGTTTATTTCTTCTAAAGGTTTATCAAACTCAACTATGATGGCTTTTGTCATTTGATGTTGTAGATAGGCTTTATTACCTTTTTTTTAGGAATGGAATATCATTGATCTAATATATCTTCTCTTATAATATAATCGACTTGCTTTATCTTAAATTTTGTCTCATGACCAAAATATTTTATCTCTTTCTAAATTTTTTTCAATTTGTAATCTTTTGTCATATATTCAGTCTCATAATATTTGTGTTGGGACCCCATCCTAATAGTATTACGTAATTCTAATATTATTATGTAATGAACCCATTCCAATGCAAGGACCCCATTATAATGCTATTTTGTAATATTTTGTAATGGTATGTGGCACTTGAGGCACCTAGACAAGTGGGTCCATTTCATGTAATTGTTATAAAGAATGTAATTGTTTGTTTGGTATAAAATTATAGCTCGGGTGGCACTTTGCATGTAAGCCAACCGTTGAGCATTAGGCTAAGGTTACATAAAATGTATCTTTAAAAGACAAAGGGGCATAAACAAATGTATATTTTTGCATATTAAGTCAAAGTATTGAAGGAGGTTCTCCCTCAAAGAGGGCAATAATTTTGTATTGTGATTTTGTGAGATTAACATATATTTTTGCATTTCCATTTCATATTGCAATATTTTGTTCTTCATGACTTGTTGTTCTATTGTAATATTTGTGTATATGTGCTTATTTTAATTAGAAGGTTCCTAACAAGTGGTATCATAGCACTTTTAAAATTCGTGTTTCATTACAACTACAATAGTTCTTGCCCTCCCATTTTGACTGTTATGTATAAATTTTTCATGTTTTCATTTTTTCCACTTGCTATCCTATTTGAAAAACAAAAAAATCACGCCATTTTTTTCTCTTTTATTTTAATAGGTTAGAAACCCTATTTTGAGGGTTTTAAAATATCATGAAGGATTTTTATTTATTGGCTAAGCTAGATTTTTCATAAAGAATCTAATGAAGTAAGGGGTAATCAAGCTCCAATTCCCAGGCCTTAAACAACACCCATATACAAACTTGAACTCACACATACATTTAGGTATATTGGAAGACCCCCCTAGGATTAGGAAAAACCTTTAGCCTTAGGAATATTTTTGACTATGTATCTATCCATAGTGCATTGAGCATAGCACTCAAGAATATCACCCTCCCATACTATCAGAGAGGCACGCAGTACACTAAAGGCTATGCATGGAATCCTCATTAAATAGTGGGCTAAAATATTGGTCCAAGCATTATTATTCATTGCTACAATATAACAAAGAGCTATGGAAAATGTATACATATAAGCCTAGAGTGCCCTATTTATGTTATAAGTTTAACCTAAATTCCAAAAACCCTACCACAAATATTGAGCATACTGAAAAGACTACAATATCATAGAATAGACTGAAATAAAATAGATAAAAGAAAATGTGACAGAAGTAAAAATCAAGACAAAGTTTACCAATAATAGTCAAGACAAATTTTTTCAATGCAATTATTAGTTATAGTCAAGAATCATAGCATTTAAAGAATTTTCAATAATAAATAGCAAAAGACAGTTGTTAGAAATAGTGACTTACAAAATTCAAACAAAATAGTTATTAGTAATAGTCACTATAGGACCTGCTGAGGGGGTTGTTGGAAAAAATTCAATTTCTTGAGTGAACAGACTTCAAGAGAAAAGAAAACAAAACTTGAAGATATTAGTTCTCTAATTAAAGAAAACATTGTTGTGGAATATATCTCATTGTGATCGTCTCATCGAGCTGGTCATTTTGGTATATATATTTCATGCACTTTTTCTAGGGTGCTAAAAAACTCCATTATAAGGCCTAGTCCATTGCGTTGGTATTTTTGAGCTGGTCATTTTAATATATAGCACACAAACACTTTTTCTAGCCTAATACTAAAAATAGTAACTCTTGGAACAACACTTCTATTTTTAGAAAGTTAGTTGGGTGGTCCAAGTCATATATATGGATGAAGGGACTAGAGGAGCAATGGAGTTGGAACAAATCTAATATATGGAAAAATTAAATCAAACACTGAGTACCCTATAGATCCAAATGTCCTATATTGGACAAGAAGTTAAACAAATGAAATATCACATACAAATAATGAAAATTAAACAGGTTAAAGTCAAAGCAATGATTGAACAAAGATTATTAGAGGTTTAAAAGCATTTTAAGAAAGGCTCAAAATTATTATAGCATATTGAAACTTAAGGACTTGGTGGTAGTTCAAGAAATAAAGAGAAAGAACCTTGTCATGTTATTTTTGACACAAATACCCCATTTAAGATGTCCAAAATAGACTTTCCCAAGTTTAATGGAAAGGATGTTGATGGTTGGTTATGTCAAGCAAATTAATTCTTCAAACTTCATAATGTTCCCTACTATTTATGGGTTACCATGGCATATTTTAAATTTCAATCCAAGGCCCTACAATAGTATCAATGATTACAAGACACAACTCTTGACCCTTCTTGGGAAGACTTTGAGTCTCAATTACTCACTCATTTTGGCCCTAGTGAATATGAGGACTTTAGAGGAGCCTTAAAAAAATTGAAATAAACCTCTATTTTTTGGGATTATTAGACTCAATTTGAAAAATTAACTAATAGAACAAAGGATTTGAATGAAAAAAAAAATAGAGTTATTTTATTAGTGGTTTGAAAGATGATATCAAGGTTGGAGTGAAAATGTTCAAACCTTAGTTTATAATGAAATTCATAGGATTGATGAGATTAGCAAAAGAAAACAAAGTTTTCAAAAGGAGATCATCCAAATTTCCACAAGCCAAACACACATTTTTCTCCAAGTTCACACCAAATACTAGCAATAAATATTTCCCATAAAGTCATTGACTAGAGAGGAAATGGATGCCCATAGAGCACAACGTTTATGTTTTAATTGTGATGATAAATATTCTATAGGGAATAAATGCATATGTAGACACCTAAAACATGTCATATCGAGGGTGACTACTCATATGGACATGCTACAAGACCATATGAAAGATCTTGGACAGACTCCAAGATAGAGCAATGGTTCTAACCACTCAATTTGGGCTCCTTGGCCTAATCAGTATGAACCATGGTTGAGACCTATGGTCTCCAGTCTGAACCATTGATGACACCTACGGTTTATAGGCTAGGCTGTAGCTATCACTTGTGGTCTAAACTAAAGTTTAGTTGGCCTTCATCTGATCCAAATTTGGTTTGAATGGCCATTTTTTTCTAGAAGAAGGTAGTTGAAGGACAAAATATTCTAGAGGATTCCAATCCAACTGTTCTAACTATCTCTTCTTGTTCTTGGCTTCTCCATGAAGCCACCCCTAGCCCTTGGGTAATCCTATAATTACCCCCTTCAATTAGGGCAAAAGAGAGAGAGAGAGAGAGAGAATTGGATATTAAAGCAGCGAAGCCCTATCAAATTGTAGACTCACCTGAGTGTACTAAGAGAGATTTGTTGCCAATCAATCATGAATTCATTAAGCATCATGAAAAATTGTGTCATGGATGCCCTAAGGAGATAGAATGCCAAGAAATGCTAATTCAAGCAAACAGAGGCCCAATCGAGCAATTCAACCACCAAAACTATCAGAGGACACTGAGGCGACCCTTGATCATCAATTGGATAAGGAGGATCAATCCCATAGCCCTTAATTTGGAGGACAAAACTATTTGGTTGCTAGCCACAGCTAATAACCACAGTGTATAATGCAAACCGCTCATCTGAGCTATGGTTTGCAATAGGTGATAGATCTCCTTACTATTTCTTTTTCAGTATGCTTAATTAGGTTAGATTAGTCATTTTAGTGGTTTCTTTGGTAGTTTAGAGACTCTGACTGACTTAATTAGGAATTTCAATAAGATTACTTCATTATAGCAAGTAGGACATAATTAGCTTATTTTCATGCTATCTTGCTTCATTTCATGCAATTGATCCAATAGATAGATAGCTGCACTTTCTCCTTTCATGTTTCTAACAATATTTATGAATCTTGCGCGATTTTAATATATTTTTTTCATATTCTTGATTTCATAGTTGTGATGGCACCTTTATGCATATTTTCCTCAAAGGGCCTCGTCATGAGAGGTTTCCTATTAATTTAATACTTTGTGTTATTTCCTCACTACAGGAAAGTAGATTCAAAGGAGATTCAACCATTCAATTCCTTCCTCAACACGAAGAAGAGGATCAAATCCACCCTAGAGCAGTTTGTGTCACCTTAAAGGTTTGAAAAAGTGCATTTATCCTTGAGGGGATTTGTAACATTGTAATTACGTATCAAAAGGGTATCCCTAAGAGGTATTCATTTGTAAAACATGAACTGATTTGAAGAGAAATAAAGATGCATTTTAATTAATTGCTTTTTTATTTTGTCAATTTGTGTGTGAATATCCATTTTATTTTATTTTATGCAATTGCAATATCGGGTGCATGCCTTTTTGGTCGTACAAAAGGTGATCACGATGGAATTTTGCAATTTATGCAACTGATCTCTGACCCATCTATTTTTTAGATATCAGGTGCAAACCACAGGTTACAGCTACAGTCTCATTGTTGGCCCGTGGCTTCAAGATGTGGTCTACAGTCTAAACCATGCAACAGACCTACGGTTCATAGTAGATACAACAGATAATAGGGAGCCAAAGCTTGATCAGATGAGGATCTAAGGTAGGCCTCATTTTTCACTCTTTGTACTTTTTTATTATGTTTGTGTTTTCCAAAAAATAAAAAAGGGAAATCTAATTAGGACACTAAAAAATAGAAATGAATTAGGTCCTAGGGTTTCATATTTCTTCTATGTTTTAGCTAGGCGCTACTAGGAACAACGAACCTCTGAGTGCAGTCCACCCTAGAATCCAACATTCTAGAGTTAAATTGTGTGTTGGCTTGCATGCTTGAGGCCCAATTAGAGGCTATATATCATCATAACTTGAATTTTCAAAAAGTCATGTAGGTTATAGCATGCATTCTCTGAAATGAAACATTTCTTTTTGCATATCATTTAGGAAATAATCATTCATGCTATATTATGCATTTTCCTTTATATGCAAATATTAAAACAAACCACACACACCACATTTCAATTAAACTCTAGTGATTTGGGAGTCACATCCAACCACTAGTAGGGTTCAGTGATGGTGGAGGTGATTTCCATCTATTGGCCCAAATCCTACGTACCCTTGGATACTAGACCAATACCAAATCCAAGAACCTTTCGTACCCTAGAAAATTTGCATGTATTCTCTTCGGAGGGTATAATTCTAACTAGGATAAAATGAGTGAGGATTTGGGAGGACATGTGCTCCCTGACCGTGTGTGGGATTTATTACCACACATTATAGATTGGATTATGTGGCATGGAGTTCATCACCAGGTTGTTGAGCTACGAGTATATAGGTGAAAGCCAATTAAACTAATAATATCATACAACAAGCTTTCAAAACATGATAAGAGTTTCTTTACTGACACAACAAATCATTAAAACAACATCAAATAGTTTAGGGCTCATTTTTAAAAGTTAAATCAAGATAATCACCATTGTATACCTTGTTTTCTTAATAAAAGATAAATCTAGATACTAGGTACACCATGGTGGAGACATAGGGTGGTCGGAAAAGGCTTAAGCTTGATGCCAATGACCAAGCCCTATCACATTCAGAACAACATGTGTCGAACCCTAACCCACATGATATTATCGAACATTGTTTGGCAAGCATTAGAGGGGATAATTTGACATGAGGGGACACCATTGAGCATACCCCTACTAGAGGAGTTTCTATTGACTCTTATAGGCATAAGATAGAGCACGAAGCCTCTCAACATGACAAAGCTCCACTCAAAAGACATTACCAAGATTCTAGTGCACGTGAATCTACGAGATCGATCGATGAGTATGTCATACAAGGGTCCAAGTTGGTACCCCTACATGCTAGGTCTACAGGTGGATCCATGGCTCCACCTTCAGAGTATAGATGAGATCGAGATCCACCCATTTAGGGGTATGGAGAGAGGTCTCACTTCTGAGCATAGGCCTAATCGCACTCCCACACATAGTGAGCCATGCAATATCACTATCAACATAGCTAAGGTGGGATCCAATGGTACACCACCACATGAGCGGTGGTGATCTAGATAGTTGGATGGTTTGGGTAGCATCCTTGAGCAACTAGGCTATAAGCCTTCAGCTCTGCCCACTCGTGCCTTGAGTGAGTGCAACAAGAGTTCTATCAGGACTACCAGAGAACATGGAGAGGATTCTAAGCACCCTCATGTTACATATCCACCATCCACTCATAGTGGCACACATCACAGACCTCAACAAGATGCCAATTCTATCTTCATGGACAAAGGTAAAAGCATCGCAAATCAGTCATATGGGTATAGAACCCATAAGGTCGCTCGTATGGATCAAGCATACCAAAGGCCTCCTATGACCGATCACATGGATAGATCACATATACTGGTCTTCGATTAGATACCAAAACCCCTCCAAGATCAATTGGAGGATGCTCGCCTAGAGAGGTAGCGCATTGAAGATGAGAATATTCAGGTGTAGAGGCTCATTAGACAAATATTATATGAGCAGTGCATGTGTGAGGAATGCATCCTTGCCTAGAAGGAGCATGTAGAATAGGAGAATAGGCTAGCTAGGTCTGGTTTATACCCTCACACTGAGAATGGAGAGTGCATTCATAGGAAGACTTTTTCACAAGCCAACATGCATCAAGAGTGTAGAGATGCTCACACTCATGTTAGTGCCCAACAAAGAGAACGGACATCACCACTCGAAGATCATAGGTAGAGATAACATGAGGAAGAATAGGGAGAGGGATAAAATCAAGAATATCCTAAGAACTCCCAAGTTGAGGAGGAGGAAGAGAAAAATCCTCCACCTTGACAGAGGAAGAATGTACCTCCAAGACCACCTCCACATCAGTTTAGCGAGGAGGACTTTCTATCCTTGTAGGCCTATAGGGCCTTAGATGAGAAGGTAAAAGCAATCGAGAGTCAAGGCAAAAGTCTTAAAAATCAAACATTAAGAAATATTCATAATGAGCCTTTGGACCCCTCGTTGCCTACTCTGGCATATCCTAAGAATTTTGACATACCCAGGCTAGATAAATTTAAAGGTGATGAATATGCACAAGAGCATGTCACAAGATTTTTGGATGTATATTTATAGATTGCAAGAAATGATGCCTTACTATTGCATACATTCATCACAACCCTCTTAGGCCTAGCTTGAGAATCATTCAATTAGTTGAAGAAGCATAGAATCACCAATTTTGAGCAACTGGTTGATGCCTTCCTTGAATGCTTTTCTTTTGGCATCAAGAAACAAGCTAACCTTTTCGATCTGGCTATGCTAGCTCAGCATGATGATGAGCCAATTGAACAATACTAAAAGAGGTGGAGGATATTAATGGAAAAGTTTCCCTTACCTATTCCTAAAATAGAACTAACCTGAATGTTTACAAAGAGTTGTATCAAGCACATCTTATTATTGTTGTAGTTGTAGCAGTACCCAACATTCGAGGAAGCCTTGGCACAAGCCAAGGTTATTGAGGATATCAAGTTGCAAGAAGGCAACTTGAAGCTCAAGAAAAAGAAATAGGGGCAAAAGAAGAGCTTTATGAAATAGCAAATCAAGCAGGCCCATGTAAATCAGGTGGTACTGAACCTCCAGAGAGGATAAGGGGCAACAAAAATAGAATTATAAGGCCCAACATCCTCCTGCGCAGTACGAGCCATGCAAAAATAATTATAAAGGCAAAAATAAAGAACAACGCCAACCTCACTAATTCATGCATTTGATGGAATCAATGACTTTGATATTCCATCAATTGTGTGAGGCTAGGGCAATCAGGTTTCCTGAGATTAAGTTGATCGATCCTAACCAACCCAAGCCAAAGGGGTATCAGGATGATCTATTTTGTATTTTCCATTGCACGAAGGGCCATGACATTGAAGTATGTTAGACCTTCAAAAATATGGTGCAAAATATGATTGCAAAAAGGTGAGCTTGTAGTTCTGAACAATTTGCATGTGCCTGACAACCAAAATATGGGGATTTATAAAAATCCATTGCCAAACCATGAGGTGTCATGAAAAAACGTTGGCCAGGTCAAACAAGTGTGTGTCAAACCACCTAACCAGGGGTTCGTGGGTATGGTTAACATTATTACTATACATGGGAGATATGAGTAGACGAATCAACCTCATGCTCCCATCAGGATACATGCTACATCGGATTAGTGATCAACTCATAATATTCTAGGCCCACCAACTAGATCGATGGTGACCATACAGAGGAGGTTGGTTCAAAACTTGCAAACAACTCCTATGAATTTGTCTATTTATGAGCTAATATAGTAGTCTCCCAAGCACAAAGAGACTCTCATGGATATTTTGATATTTATCGATGTATAGTTCTAGGATGCTCAAGAATTCACCAATTTTGTGGGACACAATAATTCTAGGAACCTATGATCCAGTTCTATGATCATAAAACCAAGACGGTTCTTACAGATATGGATGACCCACCATTACATATCATCACATGTATTAATCACATGCCATTCAAGAGGGTCTTTATCAACACTGGTTCATCGATCAACATTATAACGACCAAGGCATTGAGTCATATAAAGCCACCCAAATCACATATTGTGCCCACCATATTTACATTGAGAGAATTTAACGACACACCATGTTCAACAGTTGGAACAATCATCCTATATGTTTAGGTAGGCATAAAGACCATCTTTATGATTTTTCATGTGATAGAGGGTGTAATGCAATATAACATCATGCTCAGGAGGCCTTGGATTCAAGAAATGTGTTTCATTCCCTTAATATTACATTAATGTGTGAAGTAAATTCATGAGGGACGGGTTCACATAGTGTTATTAGATGAATAACATTTTAAATTCATGAACCTAGCTTATTTTCCTAGGGGTTTCATACTCCCATCAACAAACCTGGACATCCGTCCAACGTCATCAGTTAAGAATCTAGGAGGTAAACCAAGAGTTCATGCTCAACCATAAACATCTATATCACATAGATCTAAGCACACTACTACTACTTCCTTGAAACAGACTGCATCAGTTGTGCTTCGGGATGAAAGGAATTTGAAGGTGAAAATGGGTAAAAATTTAAAGAAGCATGTGCCCGAACCAGTTGCCAATGAGGCTCCCACTCCTATGGAAGTGGAGGAAGCCCAAGATAAAGTCGAGGAGGTACCTCAACCTGCCTTTACTGCACCTTCAATAGGGTCATCCGCACCATGAGTGATTGTTCACTTAGCCAATATAGGGCTAGGTTAATATATTGTGCAAAATATTACCTTAAAACTAATTTTGGAGACTACACAAGAGATGGGATGACCACATGCCCATCATTTTCTAGTTGGATCTATAATGCCATTGGGCGAGCCACCCAATCAAAAAAACTTCATTTACACTAGGCTAGATCAACTACCTACCCGAATGCCCATAAATGAAGATGATGATGAACCATTCATAGTGAATGTGCATTATCTATCCAACCCATATTACTCCATGCACATTTTTGAGTTGTATCATTAGCATGGATATGGCCTTGGTCTCTTTGAGCAAGGACGTAGGACTTCGCTTGAGCCACATTATTAGTTGGCAACTAATAGGTTTGGGCTAGGGTTATAACTACAAGGACAAGATGATTTACTCGTAGAATATCTGGATCACATGTACCTTAGTTTGGGGGATGATGTGGAATTCAACCCATATCATATTAATCCCTCCAACTTCTAGAGGAGTAACCCGATGATGTCGTTCATGACCTTTGAGCCACCCAAAGTATATCATGAAGGGCTCTTAGGATAAATTGAGGCAGAGATAAACCCTAGAGATGACCTGGGTCACCAAATCTATATTGAAACTAATGACATAGGTGTACAGGAGCATAACCCCATCGTATTAGGCAATCTTGAGTCAGGATATCCTTGTAGCGAATATGGAGAGGAGTCCACCTTCGATATAAGTGGACCGAGTTATGATGTTGATAGTGAATACTCAAATAATGATCGATCTAAGGATGAAACCGAGGTGGCCTATCTAGGGCCTTTGCATGCACGATGTCTATGGCCTACAAAAGCAATGTATGTGATCGAAGAGATTCTTCCTCACATTGATCATTTGGAAGAAGAAGTAGAGCCAATTTTCTCAGCACTACATACATAAAAGACTTATTATCCAATTTTACCAGATAGTGAATATAGTGACCAAGAATTAAGATTCAGGGGAAAGCATTTGCCAAAGCATCCCCCACCTATAGGGGTAAATTAAGGATTGTACTATGATAGTGATGAAGAGGACAAAATAAAGAGAGCCTATCTAGGACCTCCCTACCTACATCACCGTAATGCACCTTATATGATCGAGGACTTGCACCGAGAGATCAATCTCAACCCTCGCCTTAGGGGAATATAACCAAATTTTGATGTGATCTATCACTATTATTTCCCAATCTACCAATATACATGGAGCTCCTTGAGCTGAATGATCTTATTTTGCAATCCTTGCATAGAGAGGATCCATTCATATGTACCTCACATAGAGAGGACCCATTTGTTCCCATGTAAATAGAGCTAGATCTCAAATATGGGAGCTATATAGATGATGTAGAGGTTTTTCTATGTGGTCCTAGAGATTAATTCCATTCCATCAATATGGTCTCCATTTATTTGAGCACTCCACTCCACAATCCAGCTGATCCATCCAAACCATTGCATCTTAATTTATATGTTATCTATTGGGATTGCACTGACTCGCCTGTTGAGCTTGAATATTTATTCCCTAACAAATAAATGATGCAATCATTTCAATTTGCACTAGGTTATGCAAATGATTTCTATCATGCTAAGGATGCTTCTGATACAAAACCTATAAACCTAGTAGATGGCATCCACCTGATTCTTATACCTCATCAGCTTGAAGAGGGATCATACATGTTAGTAGAGGAAATATTTGAAGTGGATATCAACAATGATCCCACCAATCCAAGGAAGGTTAAATTTGAAGAAAATCTCACTCCAGATGAGTGTGACAACATCATACCTCTACTAAAAGAGAGAACTAATATTTTTTCTTTGACTTACAAAGATATGCTAGGTCTAGATCCGAAAATGGTTACTCATAACCTTTCATTAGATCTGACGAAGAAGCCAGTCAAGGAGAAGCTTATAAAAATGCATCCAAAAGTCACCTTAATGGTCAAGGACAAATTGCAAAAGCTATTGGATGTAGAGTTTGTCATTTCCATTGACTATCCGAAATGGGTATCCAATATGGTGCCTATAGGAAAACTTGATGGAAGGATCCGTATTTGTATGGATTTTAGAGATCTCAATAAGGCAACACCAAAGGATTCATTTTTGTTGTTGAATATCGATGCTCTTGTAGATGCAACTATAGGTCATGAAATGATCTCCCTAATGGATAGTTTTTGGTTACAATCAAATTCAGATTAAGCCCGAAGACCAGCATAAAACCATGGTTATAACGCCATGGGGGACATTTTTCTATAAATTTATGCCATTCAGCCTTAAAAATGTTGGTGCCACATATTAGTGGGCCATGAAATATATTTTTCATGACTACATGCACAAGATCCTAGAGGATTATATCGATGACTTATTACTAAGTCATTATTGTGTTCTGAGCACACTGAGGTCCTGAGGAAGTTCTTCGATCGCTTGATAGATCATAATGTCAGGTTGAATCCTAAGAAGTGCATATTTAGTGTAACTTTAAGTAAACTCTTAGGATTCATAATTTCCAAGTGAGGCCTCAAATTTGACCCAACAAAGGTCAAGGCTATTCTAGATATGCATCCTCCCTCAAACATCAAATAATTAAGAAGCCTTTAGAGTAAAGTAGCATCCATAAAGCGATTTATCGCTCAATTATCAAATAAATATTGATCCATAAATCGACTTCTACACAAAGGGTGTCCCATTTAACTAGGATGAGGACTTCCAAGTAGCCTTTGCTGAAATAAAGCAATACCTGGCGATGTCGCCAATGCTAGCTCCACCAAGGCTAGATGTGCCATTTTTGCTATATATATTGGAAACCAACTTTGCATTAGGGATCATGTTAGCCCAAAAAAACATGTAAATTAAAGAGTAGTCCATATATTATATTAGCTAAACCTTGGTGAGTTATGAGATAGGATATGCATATATGTAGAAGTTATGTTTAGCAGTGATGTTTACTACCAAGAAACTACGGTACTATATGCTGAGTCATACAACATATGTAATATCAAAACAAAATCCTTTGTAGTATATCATGAGTAAGACATATCATAATACACGTATTGCAAAGTGGGTCATGCTATTAATAGAATTTGATTTGGAATTCATAAGCAAAAATTCCATTAAGGGACAATTCATAGCTGATCAGTTGGCTGAGGCATCATTGTCAAAAAGTAGGCCTCTTACCATTGAGATTTTGAATGATGTAGTATTTGTCATATCCAAAGCTCCCAAACCTGAAGAACCTAAAAATAATTCTGATATGACATTTTTATGTGATGGTTCGAAGTGCGAGAAAGGGGATGGTGTAGGAATTGTGTTTTTCATGCCACAAGGAGATCCAATTCCCTTGTCATTCAAATTAATTTTTTCATTTTTTCATGCACTAACAACAATGCTGAATATGAAGCCCTACTGTTGGGCCTCCACACAACCATCACCATGAATATTAGAAGATTAAACATCTTTGGTGACTCCTTGCTCATATTCAACCAAGTGAAGGAACTTTTTTAGTGTCGATGTCTAGTGTTGAAAACCTACAAATATCTATTGTTACATATATGGCTAAGTTGGAATGGTATGACATCGAGGTAATACCTAATTCATAAAATAGGTTCATAGACACCATGGCATCTTTGGGATCATTAATACCTTAGAATCCATCTACTGATTTTACTACCATCCATGTTAAAATGGTCTCGCATACTGCAACAGAGCGTGCAAACTTTGATAATAAGGAATTAGTCAACATGATTAGCATAGAACCAAAATATGAATGGTTTTGCAGAGCTAAAAAATTTCTAAAGAAGGCACCCTAGGTTTCATTAACCTCTTAGAGCCCTACAGGGAGTGGTACTACCATTCACCATAAGGTTGTTTGTCAATCTGCATTTAAACATGTAGATACGTAGGGGGAGCAAGTCATCTTGGTAGTCTAAGTTGAGGCTTATCAAAGCTGGATGTCGCAAATCCAATACTTATTAAAAATTGATCTAATATCATAGGGATTGTCACATGCCATAAAATGCACATTCAAATAGAAAGTGATTAAATATGTCTTGCTATGATATATTTTATATCTATGAGGTTACAATGGAGTTCTTCATTTTTTAGAGCCCCAAGAGTCATCTTGGGTAATTTCAGAAGCTCGTGACGGTATGTGTGGTGGCCATTTTAACATCATGGCCATTGTCAAGTGCATCCTTTGAATGGGTTACTATTGGCCCACTATGGAGAAGGATTGAAATATGTATATCAATAAATGCATCAAATGTCAACATCATGCTAATCTTATGCACTTGCCATCACAGGCCTTACAACCCATCCAAGCGACTTAGCAATTTTATCAGTGGGGATTAGATCTTATTGGAAATATTTCTCCTTTGTCATCGGGTTGGCATGCATTTATTATCATGTCTACTGAGTATTTTACAAAGTGGGTGGAAGCAATACCCTTAACAATGACAACTATAGCTTGTATAGTAGAGTTTATACTCGAGCATATCATATGTTGTTTTGGGATTCCATCCAAAATAATTTTGAATAATGGAACTTCTTTCAAGAAAAAAATTGTGAGATATTTGATGTCTAAGTATAGAATCAAGCACAGTTTTGTAACTCCATATTATCTACAGGAAAATGGGCAAGTTGAGGCCTCAAACAAGATAGTGATGGCCATCTTGAAAAATACGGTACAAGAACACCACAAATATTAGCATATCCAGTTGCCCCTTGCATTATGGGCTTACAGGACTAGCATTCATATGCCCACTAGGGCAACACTTTTTTTACTAGTATAGGCCATTATACCCTTAGAGTTGTAAATTCCAACATTGTGCATCGCATTGAAAGAGTTTATCGATGATGAAACTGCACAAAAAACTTGACTAGATCAGTTGAGGTTGCTTGATTAACTTTGCATGAATGCCCTAGAGCATATGTGTTTATCAAGAGTGATTAAAATGAGCATATAATAATAAATTCCATCAGAGAGATTTTGAAGTTGGGGATCTTGTGCTGAAAGAGAACCAACAAAACTCTAATTTACTACCTGATATGTGAGACAAATTTGTGGCTAATTGGCTAGGACCTTATATCATATCTAAAAATATTTGTTTGGGTACCTATCACCTAATGTCACTAGGGGGTGTTGAATATCCTGAACCTCTCAACATCATCCATCGTAAGGTGTTCTATGCTTGAGAGTGTAGCATAAAGGCACCAAGGATTCTTGAAACTGCTTGGTCATGTCATTAAAAGACACCAAGGGTTCCTAAACCACTTGGTCATGTCATTTAAAGGTCCTGAGGGTTTGCTTAAAACCACTCAATCATCCTAAAAAGGCATCAAGAATTTTTGAGAAATCACTTGGTCAACCTAAAAGGCCCTAAGGGTTTTCTTAAAACCACTTTGTCATCCTAAAAGGATCCAAGCTCTCTTATGAGTAGTTTGGTCAATCAAAAGGCCCTGAGGGTTTTCTTAAAACTGCTCGGTCATCCTAAAAGGTTCCAAGCTCTCTTGTGAGTATTTTGGTCAATCAAAAGGCTCCAAAGGTATTTTCAAACGTTTGGTCAACCCCAAAAGGCCTCGAGGGTTTTCTTAAAACTGCTCGATCATCCCAAAAGTCTCCAAACACATTTCTTCACCATTTTTTCACTCCTAAAGGCTCTAAAGGCATGTAATCACCATTTGGTCAAATATAAAGGCTCAAAAAATCATAAAAATTAAAAAAGCAATAAAATCCAAAAAAAATTGGTAAAAGCATAAAATCCAAAAATGTTTTGTAGTGCATTTTAATTTACATTTTCATTTACATTATATATTTTTCACTTGCATTCATATAGGAATTCATTGCATTATATTGCATGTAGGCATTCTTCATCTGTTGCATTCCGCAGTAGAGTGGATTGTGTCCATTAGTCTTACAAATGATACCACATTTGTGTCTCAATCATGCACCTCTACATTTATCATAATCTGTTGCATTCATACACAACACTTGTTGCTATAAAATATGTATGTATAATAAATTTTTCCGATCACTAAGCCATACCTATTAGGTCTCTCAGATGTCATAGGAATTTTACTTTGCTTTTGTAGATGAGGTCACTAGTTGGATAGCACTTGACATATCAGGATCCCATCACTAATCAAAACATCTAAAATCCTACTAAGAGGAGGGAGGATGAAAGCTGTGAAAGTGGTATTGGGTCTCTAGAGAGAAGGGTTTGATTACATGCTTATCTTGCAAATAGTTTGGTCTAGAGTGGTGAACCCTAGTAAAAGGACAAGATTTCCCCTATCCCATACATTCCCTTGCTTACACATAAAGAAGCAATATCCTAGAGTAACATCCCATATCAAAATCATAGGTTGATACCCCACATCGATATCCCAAAATCAATATCCCAAATTGACATCTCAAATGTCAAAACCCCCAGTATTCAAATCAAATATCAAATGAAGATCAAAATCAAGTTCAAATTCAAATCTAAAGTGACATAGTGAATCAAAAGCACTATTCAAATCCCTTGCTCAAATTAAAATGGGAATAAATAGTGATTTTTATCACTTAGATTAAAACGTGAAAAATAGTGATTATTATCACTACACATGAGCAAGTATTCCTATAAATAGAAATAAAAAAGAGTGAGAACTTGAATCCTTGAATTGTTCACCATTCAAAGCCATAGAGTGAACCCCAATCTTAGCAATGGGGTGAAAGAGTCTCGTCTACTTTTGGAGTAGTAGTTCTGTTGGGTGATCCCCATTCACAACAATGGGTTGCAAGAGTCCCAACTACTTTTGGAGGGGTAGTCCCAATCAATTTGTAATATGAGCTAGCTCTAGGTGCCTAGGGTTGTCTAGCATTATAGTCCAATCAAATTTGAAATAAGGATGATACGAACATTTGAGGAACCTGATCTCACATATGGCTTGGAAGAGTCTCAACTGACATTTGGGGTATGCCTATGGTCTATCTAAAAATACTCATGTGCACACATAGGGATAATGAATAGTTGGGTCTTTCGTGATGAATTTTTTTCCAAAAAAAGCCTTGTACAGGTAGTATGTGACTTTTTAGAAGTCTACTAGGGTGTTTGAGTCTCATGGAAAACCTCAAAAATTTCTCGAATAGCAAAAAAATACCAAATCTCACAAACCATAAAAAATAAAAGTCATGTCAATCATGAAATGGCAAAGTATCGAATCTATGATAAACCATTACAAGTAAACACAAAGTTTTCAGAATAAAGGATAGATATCGGATGGATATCAGAAACGATATTTAGACGGCCACTGAATATATCATGTATATCTTTCAAATTGAAAAAAAATAGTATAGAGTTACGTATTATATCATTTGCATCATACCGATTCATATCATTGCATTGCATATATGGGTGATTAATTGATTAAATTCTTGTAATGAGGATTATAAATTACATTCATAATTTTTATACATTATGTGGTGTCATCCATTAGATTTGTAAACACATATCACATCATTTCCTTATGTTTTAAATGATTAAAGCATACAAGTTCATTTATATTAGATTACCATCATGTAAATAATGCATTACATCCATTGCATTAGCATATCATGATATAGTCATAAATTAAATGTATACAATAAAGTAAAATTAAATATTTATTTAAAAGTAAACATTGCATCCATATGCATCCATCATAAATAAGATCATCTAAGCATCTAGATCATTGCATACCATCATCATCATAAATTAAATAGCTATCTAGTGCATGCCATCCATACATCACATCATATAAACATAACATCAATATGTACATCTACATCCATGTGCATAACATAAACATAAAATTAAAAATAAACAAGTACACATAATGATCCAAAATGATCAATCTCATATATCATATATATATAAGGTGTGTGTGTGTGTGTGTGTGTGTGTGTGTGTATGTGTGTGTCAAATAGTATATCAGGGGTATATCAAAAATACCCGATACAACAGTGTAGGTCCTCAACCTTACACTCAAAAATAGTACAACAAAGTGTCTCTAAGATCTATACTAAGTGTGGCCTATGCCCCTAATATGTGAGGCACCTCCATAACCTCTACCATCCTTGTGAGTCCTCTATGAGCTAGCACCCTGATTACTCGTAGACCTATGAGTCCTCTCAGTCCTATGCATCCTATGGTTAGAGCTAGCAGAAGAATATCATGTCTCCCTGGTCCTAGTCCTGGAGTTGCTTTGGTTGGTCCCTATAGAATAAATGACCTCTGGAACCTCCCCACCTATCAACTTTATGTGGCCCTCCAGCTGAGAGATGTGATATTCCTTTACATTCTATATAGTATTACCCTCCTCCATGAGGGAAGTGAGATGCCTAATCTCGACCATGGGGTCATGACCTCCTGGAAATGTATATGATGGTGTTGCGGATGGTGCCATAATAGCCTATGTAGAGGATGGGCCTCCCATTTCTCCCCTCAATAAGTCCCACTTAGTGTTCATGGTATGCAATTGTGCCTATGCTAGGTCACACTCGCTAGTGAGCTACCAAATCTCTATATCGATTGTCATAAGTTATGCCTTGAGGAGTGGCCTCTCCTCCTCATAGATATGCCACTAGATCTATCCATGTTTGATCCTCACCTCTACTATGGTTATTGTGGTGTCTCACTACAAAATTTGGGTCTATAGCCTCCCAACTCGACTTTGAAGATTAGCAACTTGCACCAGTAGCTACCCTACCTCACTATCAGGAGGTGCCTTACCCTCCTCTAATGCCTCCTCCTCAGCCTCAATCTATGGAGCCTCCTCTGTGGTAGCCTATTGATGCGTAGTCGTTATACCATCATTAATTCTCAATGAATTTGTCAATCCAGGGCAGTGTACAAGGCTATCTGCGGGAGAAGAAGTGAAACAGCTATAACTTAGGTCAATCTAGGGCAACAAGTCTTATTGGTGGAACGGTTGTGTGGGGGGTTTGGAAACATTCCTATCTCTAAATTGCATAAATTAAATCTTAATCTAAGTTGCGAGGAATTGGAAAATAATCATTAATCGAGAAATGAAGTCCTAATTACAATGTGCGGAATGAGACCTAATTATATGCGAAATAAGTTGAGGAATTTAAAGTCGATCCTAATTGCAAAAAGGAAATCTAATTACTTTTGTAGTAATGAAAGTTTAGATCTAATGTGGAAATAAAAACTATCAAAGTTCAGAAGAAGGTTGTCAATCTGTCGATTTGACAAAGAAACATAAAATGGAATACCGAAAAAAAAATGAAATAACAATCGAAAATGAAGTGGAAACTTTGGAAAGTAAGATTACAACTAAAAATTTAAGCACGAGATTAATCTAAGCATAAATAAACTAATACGGCAAATATTGTCAACTATTTACAAGCAATTGAAATAACAAGTTCTACAACTCATTCTCCACAGAAAATCGGAATAAAAACCCTTTGTTAGTCCTCCTCCTAGGTCCGGGAAGTGGCCATCCTCTTTATCCGGAAGAAGGTGTAAGTCTCTCTTTTTTCTAAATCTTAATCACACTCATTTACAAGTAATTTTAAATAGAACGGTGCACTTTATTGATCAAAAGACATGATTACAAGAATTTTGCTAAAAAACTGGAACTGTAACAATCAATTTCTAGTTATACTCTGTATTTTTTGCTAACTTCCTTACTCTATTTTATACCTCCTTTTCTACCTACTAGGCTCAACCTGAACGAAAGCAATATTTATAGCTATTCTATGATCTGATTACAAACAAAGAATATCTCAAAAGATCTAATCCTACAATGCTACAACAAATTCTGGTTTTTATCCTAGAAGAGGACTAAAACACGATCTTTCCCTTAATGATGGCTTTGGTCGGGCAATGACAAAAAACAGATGGAAGATATTTCTCTTTACTTTTTTCAACCTTTATTTCCCTTTTTCCCCCAAAAATTGGTCAAAAGGTCAAAAACACATTCTTCATTCGAAGATAAGTGGCTTCATTCCGAAGACAATGCAGTTTTCATTTCGAAGATTGCTCATTTCGAAGATACTGCATTCTCATTCCGAAGATCGCTCATTTCGAAGATACTGCATGCTTCATTTTGAAGATCCACTCATTCTTAAGATGCTGCATTCTTCATTCCGAAGATCTGCTCATTCTGAAGATGTTGTGTTCCTTCATTTCAAAGATATCTGTTCATTCTGAAGATACTTCAGAATGAAAAAATGTATGCTTTTCCAATGATTTCTTCTGCATATCTCAGGTGGGTTATCTCTTAAGATCAAATTCTAATGGTCTTCATCCCTCTCCTCATGTGAATTCCATGCCTTGCTATTTATGGAAATGGGAATTTATATGGGAAAGACCATTACACAAGAACGATTGCTTGCATGTTGCGATTAGGTGAAGTAAATGCTTTGTCAAATCAAAAAAGATTAGTGAAATGCTGCTATTATTCTAAGCATATCCCATTGTAGCAAATCATAGCAAAAAAACACAAAACTATGCAAAAAGCTATAAAATCGAGGATATAATATTTCAAATACTTTGATCATGCAAAATGGTTAATATACGACATATTGAATCAACTTAACTAACATATCGGATAAAACATAAGAGTTTATAGGCATTTTTAGTGTACAAAACATGTTATGATTGAGGCATTTCCAGGCCTCATCATTTTCCCCCAACTTATATTAATGCATGCCCTCATGCATTCGTTGGGGCTATGGAATCACATATGTCCATGTTTAGATTCCATGACCGAGAATAACTTCTTGCCTATGTAATACCCCCTATTTTCTTGAATGTTTCTGAGCCAATATTCAAATTGTTCATCAGGCTGGGCATATTCCTCAAAGTAGAATGGAACTGGAGTAATGATGGTTGGAGGCATGAACTTGAGACCTATCCAGTTATGTTGCATGATCTAAATCAGTTGGACTACACCTTCTGCTCTTCTTTTGGACCATTCTAAATTGATGGGAGAGATAGGTTCTCTTTTCCTCAAAGACATGGAAAGTTCATTCCATCCTCTCGCATACGACAATGGGAAGAAATTATGATCACAAAAATTGTTAAATATGGCCACACAGTACCTCAAATTGTTCAAGTACATTCTCTTAATATCATCCCTGTTCATCATTGAAAAGTGTTGTTGGGTGATATTTAGGTGATTTGGCTGGATTGCTCTGACTAACAACTCAGCCCTTGTTTCAATCACTTTATTCCGCCTTTTCTCTTGATCCCAATAAAGCTAATTTTGCAAAGTAGACATAAATGCTCTCAACTGAACATCTCCAATGTAGATTTGAGGATGAGAGTCAACTTCCTCTGGAATAAATAAACTGTGTAAAAACACACACAGAGAATTTTCTGCTCAAGGGAATCTTAAAATATGCTAAAATCTTCAATAGTGTCCAATTTATGAATATTATAATAATTTGAAATATTTTTGTTTTAAAATTGATTATATTAATAATTAAAATAAAATAATTTTTATTTTCTAATTGAAATTTTATTTAACCCATATAAAAACCGCACAAACAAAACTTTAAAAAAAGAAAAAAGAAAGATTTTTATCAAAACTAGTTTATATAAAATTTTATTGATAGGAATTGAATAAACACCTACTGATAGAATACCCCTGTTTGAGATGGTATTAAAAAAAAATTAAAAAAACAAAAAACAAAAGTCTTTCAAAATATCACTTACATAAAAAAAAAAAAATCTTGTATAAAAAAACAATTATTTATTGTAGTTTTTAAAATTTAGTTTAAAAAAAAAAGTAAATTAAATATAAATGATAAAATGAAGATTAAATAAAAAAATAAGAAGGAGAAAAATAAGAAAAAATAAAATAAAAAAAAAAAATTAAAAAAAAAAAAAAAAAAAAAAAAAAAAAAAAAAAAAAAAAAAAAACACCAAAAAAAAAAAAAAAAAAAATAAAAACACCCCTAAAAAGAATACAAAAAAAAAAAACAAGAAAAAATAGAATTTTTTAACCTATACCAAAGAAAATAACATCCAACAAAAAAAAATCCAAACTAATCCACAAATAAATATTTCAACCTTATTTTTCACGATTTTTCTCACGGACCAAACTCCCCGGAACCCGCATAGAGATTGCAATTGTGAAGTAAATTTCAAACAAAAAATTAGTGAAAGCGATTATCTAAGCAACATTAGAAACATAGAAACAAAAGAAAAAAAACAGCAAAAATTCAAAACTTGATCATGCAAAAGTAATAACCAATAATCAACTACAACAACGATAAAAAAAGATTTAAGGCATTTTAGACAAACATTAAATTCAGGCCTCATCACCTATGTGCCCCATCCACCCTTAGTTTACTAGCATACATTATGCTCCTCTGGATCAACCTCTACCTCATCATCTGTTCGGATGAGGGGCCATAATCCTTGCTATTGTAGTAAGGACCACCAAGTATCATATGTTGTGGTGGTGTCGGCCCTAGTGATTCCCAACTCCTAGAAGTCGTCAACCTCATTCCCTAGTGGTGTCAGCTAAATCCAAGGCAAATATCCCTCTAGTACCAAGCGCCTATAGATGGTGGGCAGCATTGGGATGTCTTGAACCAGTCCAAAATTTTGCAATACATGAGAGTAGTACTGATACTCATGGATCTCGTCCTTGTAGCCGAGTAACCACATGTCTCTCCTATCCTAGCACAACCACTTTCCAGCTTCATCCCATGCAGGGTAATCCATGTATGGATGCCACTCTATGTCATCCACTCGAAGATGTGCAAATCTTCCAATGTAATAGTCCAAGTCCCCAGCATGGGACCTACTCTAAAATCCCTCCTCCTCACAAGGCCAACATGTCGCATAGCACTGGCATGCAAAATAAATAGAAGTAATAGTGAGCAATAGATCCTTAGGTCACTCAATATTGATATGCTGCCAACTCTAGATCTAAAGTAGCAGGCTATAGCTAATACCTACCCAACTCCTATAGGTAACTTGGTACAACTCCTGGTATAACTGACATAGTAGAGTGCTCCCATAGGCTAGGAGAAGTGGTCACTTTATGGAGCTCTGAGTGACTCTCCTAACGATGTCTAGGAGGTTCCAGGATATCCTCATGCTCAAGGAGTCTAGAAGAATAATCTATACCATGAGGTGCATGAATATGGCCTTATAAACTGAGAAAAAATCCTTCTTCTACCATTATCTAATGTGGATGCCTCCATGATCAATCTGGCCCTGTGCATCCTCACTACGATAATCAAATATGGGGTCAAAGGCATCCTCCTTGCTCCAAAAGGGAGAGGAGGTGATGGGCTCACCATCGATAGGGATCCTAAATATCTGGTAGACATCCTCCAAAGTGATAGTCATTTCACCTATTAGTAGGTGAAATGTGTTGGTCTGTGCATCCCAGCACTGGGCGAACGCAATCATACAAGCCTGGTCTACTCTGATAGTGGGCAGATCCAACATAGCCAAATCCAACTACACCGAATGACTCCTACTCTAGGTCAGTAAGCTGATCATGGAGAGTGCACAAGATATCTAGCTCTTTGGCTCTAGATGTCAATTTTTGAAAAGAAACAAGGCATAAGGGAAAGAAATAACCAAAATAACTAAAAAATGACCTAAAAACATCAAACAAATCTAAAAAATTGTAAAAATATGAAAATAGGCAAAATGTGATCAATAAATTTCAAAAAAATTAAAAATGCATTTCAAAAGTGCAATAAATGACATTAATTGCTAATAATGAATCGAAAAAATCAATAAAATTGAAATATTTTTCTAAAAATTGCTAACCGTGGGTCAAAACTGTGGTTCGCATGCGATAAAAAATTGATCATTGGGATTTGAATCCCACCATGGATGACAACTGTGGTTCCCAATCTGAAAACTGGGAACCGCATTTGCCAGCTGTAGTCTAGGAACATGGCCCTTTTTAGGTCACTTCCTAGCCTGCAAAACCAAAAAATTAAATCCTACTTTAGCCTAGACTATTGTGAGGTTCATTACTAGCAGTTTAATGAGGTTAATTCGACCCGTTTCTTAATGTGGTTCATTTTTAATTTGATAAGGAGTGTGAGGAATTGATTTTGAGTTACCTTGCCTGCACCAAGGTCTCTACTAGTAGAAGGTTTCCCAGGGTCTACCATCGGGATGTGTGTGAGGTATCAGGTTGTGGTTTTAGCAGTGCTTCATGTCAAATTTTCTTCCTAACCTCTCAAAGCTCTCTAAATTTAGTTTCTTGTAGAAATAATAATGAAATTTTCAAATGGGAAAAATATATATACTTTTTCTAATTTCGACGGACCGCTTCTGACAGTCGCAGTCCCAAAATTAGGGTTTTTTTATCTCGACTCTGAACTGTGGTTCCCAAATTTACAATTTTCAATCATAGGTTGTACGTGTGGTTCACAACTGGCATTAAATACACTAAAATCCCATCGTAGGAAGGTCTTAAATGAAAAATTAATGATTCCTAATGGATCAAAATCTCAATAAGAGCAATCAATTTAAAAAATTTGGTGATGTTCAAGCACCAAGATCAATAAAAAATGCAAAATTAACAAAAAATTAAAATAATAAAAAGCCAAATGCACCTTGTATTCAGTTATTTACCCTATACACATGGCGGTTGTAGTGACTGATGCTCCATGCCATTCGATGAGATGAGTAAATAACCATAAGGACATTTGGGGCAAAATTGTCATCATTGATTTGATATGCTTCTTTTCAATCCCAAAGAAGGCCTTCGAGGCTGGACCACTCCATAGGAACAAGGTGTCTCATGTAATTTCTCCTATGACATATTTTCAGTAGATCATCAAAAAATTGATTCAACACAAATCTAATTGGACTTGTATCATTTTGATTCCCTAATAAGGCTATTGCAACCCGAATACTCCATGGGATAGGAATGTGCAATTACTATTTATAATTGCAATCATAATTTGAACTAGGCCTAGCCAAGTCATTAAAATGCTCAATTCTAAAGCTTGTTTAGATCATTCATTGTGGTCAAGCGACCTCATCACTTCATTCATTATCATTACCCTCATTGACTCGTCGCTTGAGGGGGTAGTCATAATATCAAATAATAATCAAAGTCAACAGAAGATCCCTAAAATTATAGATCCCTTGATCTTGTCAAAATTGCATTTGTCCTTATGAATCATTCCTAAAGACTATCATAAGCTTCCCCCTTTGCTTGGGGCAAATAGCAAATATGACAGTTTATTTGTAACTCTCATCCTTTTGGATTGACAAGCAAAAACTCTACTTGGCATTGATGCTATCTGAATGTATGATGACGAGTGTAAACTCTTTCAAATGTAAGCCTTTCACCTAGTTGGAAGCAATGATTCAAGGATGTATGTTCTTTTGCAAGACCTAGGGCATACAATGTTGATCCGACTAATGATCATCATGGAACCTTTGACATCATTTTAGGAGGTCTATTTTTGCTCATGTGTTGTTCGATCTCACAACACATCTTAAAATGGGCATCTATAGACACCTAAAACATGTTATGTCGAGGGTGAATACTCATATGGACATGCTATAAGATTGTATGAAATATCTTGGATAGAATCCAAGATAGAGTAGTGGTTCTAACCACTCAATTTGGGCTCCTTGGTCTAATCAGTCTAAAGCATGGCTAAGAACTATGGTTTGTAGTCTGAATCATTGCAGACACCCATAGTTTATAAGCTATGCCACAGCTGTAACCTGTAGTCTAAACTAAAGTTTAGTTGGCCTTCATTCGAGCCAAATTAGTTTGAACGACCATTTGTTCTAGATGAAGGTAGTTGAAGGATGGAATATTCTAGAGGCTTCCAATCCAGCTATCCTAACTACCTCTTCTTGTTCTTGGCTTCTCCTTTAAGCCATCCCTAACCCTTGGGTAATCCTATAAGTACCCCCTTCAATTAGGTAAAAAGAGAGAGAGAGAGAGAGAATTGGATATTAAATTAGTGAAGCCCTATCAAATTGTAGACTCACCTGAGTGTACTAAAAGAAATTTGTTGCCAATAAATAATGAATTCATCAAGCATCATGATGAATTGTATCATGGATGGCCTAAGGAGCTATAATTCCAATAAATGATAATTTGGGCAAATGAAGTCCCAATCAAGGAATTCAACTGCCAAACCTATCAAAGGATATTGAGGTGACCATTGATCATCAATTTGACAAGGAGGATCAATCCCACAACCCTTTATTTGGAGGACAAAACTATTTTGTTGCTAGCCACGGTTGACAACTACGGTGTACAATGCAGACCGCTCATTTGAGCTATGGTTTGCAATAGGTGATAGATATCCTTACTGCTTCTTTTCTAGTATGCTTAATTAAGTTAGATTAGTCATTTTAGTGGTTTCTTTGGTAGTTTAGATACTCTGACTAACTTAATTAGGGATTTCAATAAGATTACTTCATTTTATCAAGTAGGACATAATTAGCTTATTTTCATGCTATCTTGCTTCATTTCATGCAATTGATCTAGTAGATAGATAGTTTCACTTTCTACTTTCATGTTTCTAACAAGATTTATGAATCTTACACAAGTTTAATATGTTTTATTCATATTCTTAATTTCATAGTTGTTATGGCACCTTTATGCATATTTTCCTCAAAGAGCCTCATCATGAGAGACTACCTATTCATTTAATGCTTTTGTGTTGTTTCCTGACCATAGGAAAGCAGATTCAAAGGAGATTCAAACATTCAATTCCTTCCTCAGCATGAAGAAGGGGGTCAAATCCACCCTAGAGTTGTTTATGTCACCTTAAAGGCTTGAAAAGTGCATTTATCTTTGAGGGGATTTGTAACATTGTAATTGCGTATCAAAAGGGTACTCCTAAGAGGGATTCATTTGTAAAACATAAACTAATTCGAATAGAAATAAATATGCATTTTACTTAATTGCATTTATCTTTTGTCAATTTGTGTGTGAATATCCATTTTATTTTATTTTATGCAATTGCAATATCTGGTGCACGCATTTTTGGTCATACAACATACAAAAAAAATTGTTTTTTTTTTATGTATATGACTTAGTACTGCATGAAAATTTTGACAAAGAGGTAGAACCATAGGAGGAAGAGCATCAAAATGAAATCCAAGCATAGGAAGAATCATAACCTAAGATTTACAAACATGCTCTTGCAAGAATCTTGACCCCTCAAACTATGAAGTTAGTGGGTTTATTTAATGGCCAAAGAATTACAATTTTGATTGATTTAGGTAGTACACATAATTTAATTTATCCTTGAATAGCTAAGAAAGTAAACTATTACATACTTTCAACTTTTTTAAGGTCATGGTGGAAAATGGAAGAACATTACTTTGTATGGGAAAATGTTGAAATATTAAGTTGAAGATAGGGGACTATGAACTCAAAACTAATATGTTTTCCCTTCCACTTGGTAGATGTGATGTTGTATTAAGAGCATAGTGGCTCTATAAATTGGGAATAATAGCCTAGAAATTTGTTGAATTATGGATAAAATTTAGCCAATAGGGAACAAATTATATCTTACGAGGATTGAAGGCTAGAGCTAATCAACTTGTGTCATCTCATTGGATGGAGAAACTATTGAAAAAGTAAACCCATGGAGTTGTGGCCCAACTATTTTTTGTACAAGACTTAGATAGTGGAGATAAATACCATTAGGAGGAATTTCAAATTTTATTGCAAAAATATGCCATAGTTTTTTAGGAACCTAAAGGAGTACTTAATAATTGATGAGATATTAGATAAATTACATGGTGCCCACTATTTTAGAGAACTCGATAAAATTATTATTAAGTACAAATTTCTCATTCCAATAATTGATGAGCTATTAGACGAATTACATGATTTCCACTATTTTTTAAAATTGTATTTGATATTTGGATACCATAAAATTAGAATCAAGGATGATGATATTCCTAAAACTTAGGACTCATGAAGGGCACTATGAATTCTTGGTTATACCTTTTAGACTGACCAATGCGCTCTTCATTTTTTATAGTTTTATGAATTCCATTTTTATCCCTTCTTTCACAAATTTATTCTTGTTTTCTTTGATGATATTTTTATTTATAGTCACTCTTAGGAGGAGCATCTCAAACATTTGGATTAAAATTTATAGTTTTTATCTAAGAATCAACTTTATGCCAAGAGGTCTAAGTGTTGTTTTGGGTTGTAAGAAGTGGAGTATTTTTTGTCACATTATCACCAAATACAAATTTAAATTCAATCCTAAAAAGATTCAACTATTCAAGAATGGCCAAAGCATCACACCCTCAAGGGACTTCAAGGATTTTTTGGACTAACGAGGTATTATCATAAATTTATATATACATATGGAAATATAGTGGTTCTTTTAATAGCCATGTTAAAAATTAATTCTTTTATTTGGTCAAAACCAATGGAGAAGGCTTTCAAGGAATTAAATCTAGCCATGACAACCACCCTAATGTTAGCAATGCCTAACGTTTCTAAACCTTTAATAATTAAAAGTGATGCTTTGGGCAATGGAATCGAGGATATTTTGATGCAAGGAGGAATACCATTGATCTTCATCAATAGAGCACTTTCAGATCAAATTTTGGGTAAATATACTTATGCAAAGGAGATGCTAGTCATTTTACATGTTAATAATTGGGGGTTATATCTTATTAGATGTCATTTTTTAATCAAAACCAACCATCAAAATCTCAAGTACTTCTTGGAATAATGGGTAGCCACACCTGAACAAAAATAGTGGATCTCTAAATTGATTGGTTGTGATTATGAAATCACATAAAAAAAGAAATGAGAAAATTATGGTTGATGCTCTATATCAATGGTTTGAAGAATATGATATGTTTAGTATTATTTCTTTACTAATCCCTGGGATTACTAAAGGATAAATGGCCAAGAATTGTGGCTTGTAAACTTTGATCAACAAACTTCAAGCAAAGCTTGAATCATTACTAACTTGTTATTCCCCAAACATCACGAATGTGAGAACTCATATTGCAAAAAATGCATACCTCACCAACAAAGGGATATTTTGGATTTCATAAAAACTTATGAAAGGACCAAGCATACTTTCTTTAGAAAGGAAATGAAGAAGGATATTCAAACTTTTATGGTTGAATGTGACAAGTGCCAAATACCTTGGAACCCTTTAGCCCTTACCAATTTGGAGCAAGTATGGGTAGATATTTCTATGGATTTTATTAAAGGGTTACCTAAATTAGAATGAAAATTAGTTATTCTAGTGGTGGTGGATGTCTCACAAAGTATGCTCATTTTTGTTCCTTATACCATCCCTACACAGCCTTTGTAGTTGCCCAAACCCTTTTAGAATTCATATTTTGCCTTCATGGAATGCTCAAATCTATTGTTTCAAAAAAATACCCTACTTTCACTAGTCATTTTTAGTAGAAACTATTTAAGTTGTAGGGCACTCAACTCAAAATAATTTTGAACTATCATCCTTAGGTTGATGGCCCAATAAAATTTGTTAATAAATTTACATTTATTGATTTGAATTTAAATATCTTCCATAGTGGGAAAAATGGCTTCCTTTAGCCAAATGGTGGTATAATACTTTATATCACACCATGACCAATTTTACACTCTTTTAAATAGTATACGGTCTTCCTCCACCAACACCCTCCTCATACATTCTAGGAAGATCCAAGGTTAATGATGTCGACACCACTCTTAGCCAACATGTCGTCATTCTTTGATAACTTAAGATGAATCTTGAATTGACCCATTAATCATATGCATCAGCAATATGATCAACATTATTTTGAGTGTAGTTTTGGAGTGATGGATATGATTTTTCTTTTCCTGTAACCCTACAAACAATCATCACTTCAGCTTCACAAATGCCAAAAACTAGCCACAAATTACTATGGACCCTACTAGGTATTATAATGAATTGATTCAATAGCCTACATATTGACCCTTTTGGATATGTCTAAGATCCATTTAGTCTTTCATGTCTCTTCTCTCAAGAATATTTTTGGAAACAAGGTACAAGTTTAATTCACTTTATTAAAGCTAGATGAAGAAGTTTCCATCATGCTCAAGCTTGAAATTTTTTTGGATTAGAGATCATGGATGCTTTAAAATTATGTCATCACTGAGGTTATTGTTCAATGGTAAGGACTACAACTAGAATATACCACATGGAAGTCTCTCCAATAGTTTTAGTAGCAATTCCCTCATCTCTAGCTTTGAGGACAAATCTTTTTGAAAGAAAATGGCATGTTAGGACCCCATCCTAATAATATTATGTAGTTTTAATATTATTATATAATGAATACCTTCCAATGCAAGGACCCCATTTTAATGTTATTTTGTAATATTTTATAATGGTAAGTGGCACTTGAGATGCCTAGAAAAGTGGGTCCTTTTCATGTAATTGTTATAAAGAATAACTATTTTTTTATTAGAAAATTTTAGCTTGGGTGGAACTTTGCATGTAAGCCAACCCTTGAGAATTAGGTTAGGGTTACATTAAATGTATCTTTAAAGGGTATAAACAAATATAAATTTTTGTATATTGAATAAAATTATTGAAGGAGGTTGTTCCTTCGAAGAGGGCAACAAGTATGTATTGTAATTTTGAGAGATTAATATAGATTTCTACATTTCCATTTTGTATTGTAATATTTTGTTCATGAATTACTTTTTTGTTGCAATATTTGTGTCCATGTTCTTATTTTAATTAAAATGTTCCTAAAAATTTATGGCATCAAAGTGCAATTTTTCATAATCCACTTATTGATCCTATTATCTTGATTTAGATTTAATCATAATAGATTTTGGAAAAGGTTTTGAAATATAAATAACAACACATATCTTAGTATATAAAATATGCTTCCACTCATTAGTAGTTTGTCCCTCTTAAATAAACTCTCATACGGTATTACCAATATTCTATTAACACCAATGAGACAGAAGCTAGAATGAGGAGTATTTTATTGCTTTCAGAATTATGTATACATTGCCTTGTAAATGTCCAAGAGTTGACCATTTTTTAGAGTCGCTTATCCTATATATATATATTATAATAACAAAAAAACTAAAACTTGTTACAAAAATATTCCAGTTGGCTCATTCTGGTAAGATGCTCAATAGCACCTATCAGATCAAAGAAGAATGGAGTAGTGGGGTCTTCAACAAAAAATAGTTGAGATCTTTCTATTTATCGCACATTCAAAAAAATCTTCTCGAAGATGTAGTGGTCAAAATATCTTCCACTTCTTCATTTCTAGCTCTAGATCCACAAAAATAGGACCGGTTGCAATATCATGACTATTTTTTGCTCTTAGACTCTTTTTGTCTTTTGGTTCGTGAAAATAGGACTGATTACGATATCATGACTATTTTCCACTCTTAGACTCTTTTTGGCTTTCGGTCTATGAAATTAGGACCAATCGCAATATCATGACTATTTTACGCTCTTAAACTCTTTCTAGCTCTCGGTCCATAAAAAAAGGACTAATAATGATATCACAACTATTTTTTGCTCTTAGACTCTTTTTGGATTTCGATCCATGAAAATGGGACTGATCGCAATATCACAACTTTTTTTTTTCTCTTAGACTCTTTCTGGCTCTCGGTCCATGAAAATAGGACCGATCATGATATCATGACTATTTTCTACTCTTAGCCTCTTTCTGGCTCTCAATCCATGAAAATAGGACCGATCGTGATATCACGACTATTTTCCACTCAGCCTCTTTCTGGATTTTGATCCATGAAAATAGAACTAATCATGATATCGTGACTATTTTTCCCTCTTAGCCTCTTTCTGTATTTTGGTGAATGAAAATAAGACTGATCATGATATTGTGACTATTTTCTTCTCTTAGCCTCTTTCTAGATTTTGATCCATGAAAAAAATACCGATCATGATATCATGAATATTTCTCGCTCCTCACCTCTTTCTAGCTTTCAATCTACGAAAACAGGACCAATCATGATATCGTGACTATTTTTTATACTTAGCAAAATTTTGAGAAGAAATATCCTCTCTCCCCTTGGTGTAGTCATTTGGACCTACATTGTTGGCACCTCTTGGGGAATTCTACTAGTAGAATGTTAGAATCCAAAGCCTTTATCTATTTTGGAATGGAGTAAAAATAACAAAAAAAAAGAAAGGGGAGGGAAATAGAGAAAATTTTTGTTTCTTCAATGCAACTTATTCTTCCAAGGTGTCTTCTTCAGTTGATTTCCCTATTTTTGTTGCTACCTAACTACTCATTGAGGCTTTTTTGGCCTTATTTTATTTTTCTATATTTTGTACAACCTCATTGTAAGTGGTGCAGATCTTGTTCTAAGTCTATTCATATGGATCAACAGTTTCTATGAACATATGATATAGATATTCTAACTCTTTGACTTTATCGTAAGATAAAACCTTTGACCTCAAGAACAACTTATGGAGGTAGGAGTTGATCTGGGTATGATCCTAAGCCATCATGAATATCTAATCTTCTTGTATTGGATCTTCCTAGCTATCTATTTCTGGTTCATCTTCTATAAAATATTTCCAAGAAGTTTTAAGCCCATATGCTTCTACGATATTTAAATTTTCATTCCAAAAGCTTAGCAGACCACAATTATTTGCTATAATCAAATGTTTCAAAATTCCTTTAGCTTCTACTTTGATTTCTTGAATTATCTTAGCACTTTATGTCATAAGCTTGTGCCTTTTGAAGAAATTCCTAGAAGCTATTTTGGCTTGGGACCATGCTTCATCTTGGGCTCTATTTCTAACCCTTGCTTGTGTGTTCTATGCCAGAACCTGAATCTTCATTGCTACAGATAGTCTTGCTTGTATGAATGTGAAGGATGCAGTGAACTCATCTTCCACCTGGCTCAATGTCTCCTTCATATTGGTAAGGTATAATAATGTAGGCCTCGCTTTCAAGCCTATTTTTTGTATATCATTTAACATTCCCTTTATAACTACCCTATCCTTTTCTTTATAAAACCCACCAATTTTACCCACATGTTTTTGGATTTATCTCTGTAGATCTTCCACTTATTTACTCAAAACCTAAATTTATCTAGCAATATTTTTTATTTCTTCCTTATATTTGGATGCTTCATTAAATCTTTCTTGCCACTTCTTAGCCTTGTTTTTCAGATCCTTTTTTATAATTTTTTTCTCACTCAAGGCTGCTTCCAAACCTTTTCTAGCCTCTTTAGCTTTGAGGTATTTATCTTTGTAATATTCAACGTTTCAGTATATAATCCCCACATGGTCTTGGACCTTTCCCCATTCATCTTCCATAGGTAGTTGAGTGATGTATTTAGTGACTGTCTCAGCTTGGTAATCTTCCAAATGAAGAACACAAGCTTATATTGAGAGGGGGGTGAACAGTATAAGACCTCTTTTTACTTTTTCCATTATACTTCAAAACAGTAAAGCAATATACCCAAAGCAATATCAAAGCAATGCACAATATCATCCACAAAGTGACACCAATTTTAACGTGGTTCACCCAGAATGGTTGGGCTACATCCACAAAAATTTTCTCTAAAATTTATCTCAAAGTTCTTTGGGAATCCTTCCCAATTACAATGTTTATGAGCCTCGTCCCAAAGGAGATACCTTCCCCCAATCATAATATATGAGCCTCTGCTTAAAGGAGACACCTTCCCCCAATCAAAATTTATGAGCCTTTGCTCAAAAGAGATACCTTCCCCTCTGCTCTGGAAATGATCCCTTAGAATATCAACTATCTCTACCTCTTTCCAACACGTGGAACTCCTTTCCACCGAAGACCTCATGTACTCAATGCTTAGCCTAAGAGACCTCTGCCTTCTATGATCACGTCCACAACAGCTCAGCAACCTGTACCAAACATAGTCAGTCGGTCTAGTACAAGTCTTCCTCTATCTGTTAGATCTATCCAACTCTTGAACAAATCAATCCTCTACATACAAGCCTTCTCAAAGACTTTCCAAATATGTCCTCAGGTTCTTCTCATAGAACCAGTGCACCTCTGTCCTCAAGTTCTCTAATAGAACCATCAAACTCAGCTCACAAGTCCTCTGCTAGGACCTGTCCAAATATGCTCACAAGTCCCCACTAGAACTTGTCTAAAACTACTCACAAGTCCCCATTGAAACCTATCCAAAAACTGCTCACAAGTCCCCATCGGAACCTGTCCAAAAACTCAGCAAGCTCACCAAGAAAAACTTTCTTAGTAGGAAATCACAAAGTGAATTGTTAGAGATCCAATGTGATTTGTCAAACTCATAGAAGCATAAAGAGAATTGTTAGAGACTCAATATGTTCTATACTCAATACCCAATCTCAAAACTCAACTCAAATCAACTCAACTCAATCTCAATCTCAAATCTAAAAACTCAACTCAATATCTGAAATGGATAGGATAGAATGCTTTCTTTCAAGAACATGAAATCCCAACAATTGCCAACTATGCAAGGAATCATATAACATTGATACTCATGTTCTTTTCACCATCAATTAGGGCTTCAACAACAATGCTCATCAACCAAGGTTCAATCAACACCATTTAACTCAAAACACAACCTTGAAGCATTTCACAATCAACATCAAAAAAGGAAACAAGTAGAACTCCTTTTCTCTCCAACATTATTTGAACAAAAAGCATCCACCAACTCAAATCACCAAACACAAAACAACTTTTCAAATCATCAACAAAGAAGTAAGCCCAACACTTTAACCAAGTAAAGAATAGCTTGATTATAACCAATTTAATGAAAGCTAATGTCAATCTCAAAGCTACCCACTTAAGGTTTCACACTTTCACACAAGAAGCAATTCTAACCTTAAAACATCATGCTTTCATTACCATAATCAACCAAAAACACTCTCAATATTACAAGAAATATTTATTCCTTATACACCTTATTTCTCCCTTATAGTCTTATCAACAATAAACTTTATCTCTCATAAGAATGCAATAAGATAATGCAAACAACGCCTTCAAAATAATATTTTTTTTTTTCAAAATAAAGCAAGCTTCAAACTCTTTATAACTCCTAAGCTGTTTTTCTCTCTAATAAACTTCCTCCATCCGCAAAATACACTAGAAAAAATTACTTTCGAAAATACCTTGGCCAACACCAAAAATCGTGCTATGGAGAAATTGCACATGAACTCTAACACCACCCACTGCGTCCACTTCAACGAAGAAAAACCCTTTCGCGTTATTCAAATGCGGAACCTCCCATTTTGGTAGCGCATCAACAGCCTAGCCATTACCGGTGTGCCAAAGGTGTCCGGTGAGGTTTAAACCTCACTCTGTTTCCCTTGTACCTTCTACGCCAGGGCTAAAATAAACAGTAGGCCTCCCTGTCTTCTGACATGAATGACGATGATGAAACCTTACGACGGATACAAAAAATGAACGACGGATATCCGAATAGCGGATCACGAAATCTCAGTGAAGAAGAAATCGAACATCAGATCGCGAAATCATAGCGAGCAACACTTTTCAAAAATGTGGATGGGATGATCTTTGATCTTCATCATGGGAGATTTATATGCATATTTCCCATAAACTCTTGACATCGACGAGGAGTTTAACACATCGGCGGAGGTCTTGGCTAGCGCCCACAATATTAGAACATAGCACCATCATAGTTAAGACATTTGCGCCATGGGTTAGGAGAACCCAATGCAAACAATAAATTAATATTTATTTAAAAATAATTAAAAGAAACCTTAACAAGGTTTTTAATTATTAAATAAATACTTCCTCCTGGACCCAAATGCATTAAACTAATGCATCCACCTGTAATTTTTAAACCTGCCAACTTGGGGTTTACAAAAGACCTTTGAAACTGTCATGCCGTAACCTTCATCAAAACAAGTTGTTTGACATCAAATCAAATTCCTTCAAGAGCTTCTTGACATCAATGACAACTTATACACTTGAGCAAATGCAATGTACCCAAAGTACCCAAAATTGCCAACAATCTCCCCCTTTGTCATTGATGGCAAACATTTACTGAAAACACTTCTCAAGAGCCAAAACTGAAACCAACTGTGCTAACAACTGACCAACTGTGCCCACAACTAAGAATATTCCTTTGAAGTTTTTCTCCCCCTAACTTGAAGCTCTCCTCTTCACTTTGAAGCTCTCCCCCTTACTCATATCTCTCCCCCTTTGTCATCAATGGCAAAGGGTCACCTTTGGGGCTCGGGACTAAGAATGAGCCTCTTAGCTTAGTCCCTCCCCCACCTCCTAATGAGGTGATTAATTTTGGGGTGGGAGTACAACTCCCAATTTCTCCCTTAGATACTCAAACATATCTCTTGGAAGAGGTTTGGTGAAGATATCTGCAATCTGCTCTTTAGTAGACACATACTCTACCTTGACCTTCTTGTCTTGCACTTTCTCCCTTAGAAAGTGATACTTGATGGAAATATGCTTTGTCCTTAAGTGCATTACCGGATTTTTGGAAATACTTATGGCACTTGTATTATCACAAAGTATGGATATGGGTTGTTCATGCTTGACTTTGAAATCCTCCAAGGTGGTTTTCATCCATAAAACTTGTGTACACCCAGCCACTGCTGCTATGTATTCAGCCTCTACTGTAGATAAGGAAATTGAAGGTTGTTTCTTACTTAGCCAAGAAACCAAACTCTTTCCCAGAAAGAATGCTCCACCACTAGTGCTTTTCTTGTCATCAATACTGCCTTCCCAATCTGCATATGTATAAGCTATGAGGGTGAAATCATCACCTTTGGGATACCAAAGCCCAAAGTCCATAGTGCCCTTCAGATATCTGAATATCCTCTTAACTGCTATAACATGAGAATATTTTGGAGCTACCAAAAATATTACTACTAACCCAACTGCCTGCATGATATCTGGTCTGGTAGCTATAATATATAGTAAACTACCAATCATAGATCTGTAAAACCTCTGATCTGCCACTGAAGATTCATCATCTTTACTCATCTTGCACCCTGTAATCATTGGAGTACACACTGGTTTGCTGTCCATCATCCCAAATTTTTTCAACATTTTTTTGATATACTTTCCTTGAGAGATAAATATACCATCTTTTGATTGAGAAATCTAAAGACCTAAAAAGAATGACAGCTCTCCAATCATAGACATATCAAATTCCTTCTGCATGGTGTTAGCAAAAACTTTGCACATCTGAGTATTATTTCCCCCAAAAATAATATCATCAACATAGACAACCATAATCAACATATCATCATCTTCATTCTTAATATACAAATTGATATCTGCCACGCATTTCCTAAAGCCTTGCTCATGAAGATACCTGTCAAGTCTTGAGTACCAAGCCCTAGGTGCTTGCTTTAACCCATACAAGGAATTTTTCAGTTTACACACATAGTTTGACTATTCTGAGAGAGACACTCCTTCTGGCTGTTCTATGTAGACTTCTTCTACCAACACCCCATTTAAAAAAGCTATCTTTACATCCATTTGATATACCTTGAATTATTTGAAGCTTGAAAGGGCCATAAACATTCTAATAGCTTCAAGACGAGCAACAGGAGCAAACGTCTCTTCGAAATCAAAACCTTCTACTTGAGCATAACCTTTGCAGACTAACCTAGCTTTGTTTCTAACAATCTTTCCATCCTCATTGAGTTTATTTTTGAATATCCATTTTGTGCCAATGACATTCTTGTCCTTAGGTCTTGGAACCAATTCCCAAGTTTCACTTTTCTCTATTTTATTTAGCTCTTCATCCATTGCTTTTACCCAAAACTTATCTGCACATGCTTCACTAAAATATTTTGGCTCAATCTGAGATAATAATGAAAAATTTGTAGAATCATGTGAAGGAATGACTCTTCTTCTTGTTTTCCTACTATTTGGATCACCAATGATCAAATATTTGGGATGATGTTTCTAAACATAGCATGAAGGAGTTTTGGGAAGCAGTTGTTGTCTTTTCTCTTCTTCATCTGAAACCTCTCTGAATTCTTCTTGACAAATTTCATCACTGAGTTCCTTGACTGGTTCTCTTATCCTTGTCTTTTCATCAACTATTACATTTATGCTCTCTACAACTGTATGGGTTCTTTTTTTGAAGCATCTGTAGGCCTTACTTCTGTTGGAATATCCAAGAAAGATTCCATCATCACACCTAGGATCAAACTTACCCAAATTTTGATCTTCCCTTCTGATGAAGCACTTACTCCCAAACACTTTGAAGTATTTTACTGTTGCTGGTCTTCCTTTCCACAACTCATAAGGAGTTTTATGATGATTGACTCTAATTTGGGCCTTGGTGATAATGTAGACTACTGTATTGACTGCCTCTTTCCAAAAGCCATCCGAAAGTTTTGACTCATTTAACATAGCTCTAGCCATATTTTCAATAGTTCTATTTTTCCTTTCAACTACTCCATTTTGTTGAGGAGTTCTTGCTGCTAAATATTCTCTTTTGATTCCTTGTTGCTCACAGTATTCCACAAATTCATTTGAAGTGAACTCTCCTCCTCTATCTGATCTTAAGAATTTTATTCTCTTTTCAGTCTCATTTTCAATCATTTCTTTGAAAGCTTTAAATTTTTCAAAAGCTTCAGATTTTTATTTGATAAAAGTAACCCAAGTCATTCTAGAATAATCATCTATAAACAACATGAAGTAGCTTTCTCCTTGAATGCTCTGAGTTCTGGTAGGGCCACATAAATTAGTATGAATAAGATCCAATGGTTTTGAAGAAGTATACCCTTTTGATTTGAAACTGGTTCTGGGTCCTGTTTTCCATGTTGACAAGGACCGCAAATGATGTTATGGGGCCTTTTTATTTTGGGCAAGTCTCTAACTGCTTCCTTGTTACTAATATTGACAAGATTATCAAAGCTCAAATGCCCCAATATTTTATGCCATAACCAACTCTCATATTCTTGAGTTAGAAAACACTTTTCCTTTTTTATCTCACTTAGCATGTAAAGATTGTTTGGAGTCCTTGTAGCACTAGCAATGAGTTTTCCATTTTTTTCTTTACTTATCTCACATCTATCTGAAAAGAAAGATACTATGTTCCCTTGATCACAAAGTTGACTCACACTTAGAAGATTATGTCTTAGGCCTTCTACATAAAGCACATTTTCTGTTCTGGATTTCCCATCCAAACTAAGAGTCCCTTTACCATAGATTTTAGCTGACCTGTTATCTCCAATATTGACTGTTCCTCTGTTTGTTTCTTTTAAGACCAAAAAATTTTCCTTTTTCACCAGTCATATGTTTTGAACAACCACTATCAAGATACCATTTTTCTACTTTTTCTTGAACATGAAAAGTAGTTTGAACTATCATTGACTTAGATTTGATCTCATTTCTTTTTTTAGTGAACTCAAGGCTAGATCTATCCAAACTGCACATCCTTGCTATATGCCCAAAATTCTTGCACTTGTAACACATAACATTTTTATTCATAAGAGGTGCAAAAGAGTTAACATTTTCCTTACTATGGCTATTCAAAGACTTATTGCAATGCATAGCTTTGTGACAAAATTTCTTGCAGGAAAAACAATAGCCATGGAAAGTATTATGTAACCTATTTTGATGCCTTGGATGATTGTTCTTCTTGTGACCAACTGGAATCCACCGCTCTTCAGGATGAATATTGATCTTGCTCGAAGACCCTATTTCATGAATGGTGATACCATCCTTCTTTTGCTTTTCACACGGAGTATTCTGTCTCAGAGCCAACTGTTCCAACTTCACTCTAAGAGACATAACCTCTTCTTCTATTTTCTCTCAATCAACTTCCTTTCCTTTGAGAGCCTCTGTCAGAACCTGTTCAACCTTCTTCCCTTCTTCAGCTAGAGTTTTGAAGTCTATAACACTTTGAGATAATTCTGATCTTACTATCTCTTCTTCCTGACATTGATGCTTGAGAACAAAATTCTCTTCCCTAAATTTTTCAAGCTTTCTTAAAGCCAAGAAGAATTCACCTTTGAGATCGAACTCAACCTCTTCATCTCTTTCTGAATCTGTATGTTCCTCTGACAGATCCTTCTCCAAGTTGTTAGGCTCTTTCTGGAGTGACCAACTCTGATACCAATTGAAGAACACAAGCTTATACTGAGAGGGGGGGTGAACAGTATAAGACCTCTTTTTACATTTTCCATTATACTTCAAAATAGTAAAGCAATATACCCAAAGCAATATCAAAGCAATGCACAATATCATCCACAAAGTGACACCAATTTTAATGTGGTTCACCCAGAATGGTCGGGCTACGTCCACAAAACTTTTCTCTAAAAGTTATCTCAAAGTTCTTTGGGAATCCTTCCCAATTACAATATTTATGAGCCTCGGCCCAAAGGAGATACCTTCCCCCAATAAAAATTTATGAGCCTCTGCTCAAAGGAGATACCTTCCCCTAATCAAAATTTATGAGCCTCTGCTCAAATGAGATACCTTCCCCTCTGCTCTAGAAATGATCCCTTAGAAAATCAACTGCCTCTACCTCTTGCCAGCACGTGGAACTCCTTTCCACCGAAGACCTCATGTCCTCAATGTTTAGCCTAAGAGACCTCTACCTTCTATGATCACGTCCACAGCAGCTCAGCAACCTGTACCAAACATAGTCAATCGGTCTAGTATAAGTCTTCCTTTATATTTTAGATTTGTCCAACTCTTGAACAAATCAATCCTATGCATACAAGCCTTCTCAAAGACTTGCCAAATCTGTCCTCAGGTTCTTCTCATAGAACCAGTGCACCTCTGTCCTCAAGTTCTCTAATAGAACTATCAAACTCAGCTCACAAGTCCTCTACTAGGACCTATCCAAATCTGCTCACAAGTCCCCATCGAAACCTATCCAAAACTGCTCACAAGTCCCCACCGAAACCTGTCCAAAAATTGCTCACAAGTCCCCACCGGAACCTGTCCAAAAACTCAGCAAGCTCACCAAGAAAAACATTCTTAGTAGGAAATCACAAACTGAATTGTTAGAGACCCAATGTGATTTGTCAAACTCATAGAAGCATAAAGAGAATTGTTAGAGACTCAATATGTTCTATACTCAACTCCCAATCTCAAAATTCAACTCAAATCAACTCAGCTCAATCTCAATCTCAAATTTGAAAACTCAACTCAATATCTAAAATGGATAGGATAGAATGATTTCTTTCAAGAACATGAAACCCCAACAATTGCCAACTATGCAAAGAATCACATAACATTGATACTCATGTTCTTTTCACCATCAATTAGGGCTTCAACAACAATGCTCATCAACCAAGGTTCAATCAACACCATTTAACTCAACACACAATCTTGAAGCATTTCAAAATCAACATCAGAAAAGGAAACAAGTAGAACTCCTTTTCTCTCCAACATTATTTGAACAAAAAGCATCCACCAACTCAAATCACCAAACACAAAACAACTTTTCAAATAATCAACAAAGAAGTAAGCCCAACACTTTAACCAAGTAAAGAATAGCTTGATTATAACCAATTTAATGAAAGCTAATGTCAATCTCAAAGTTTCCCACTTAAGGTTTCACACTTTCACACAAGAAGCAATTCTAACCTTAAAACATCATGCTTTCATTTCCATAATCAACCAAAAACACTCTCAACATTACAAGAAATATTTATCCCTTATACACCTTATTTCTCCCTTATAGTCTTATCAACAATAAACTTTATCTCTCATGAGAATGCAATAAGATAATGCAAACAACACCTTCAAAAGAATATTTTTTTTTTTTTTTAAAATAAAGCAAGCTTCAAACTCTTTATAACTCCTAAGCTGTTTTTCTCTCTAATAAACTTCCTCCATCCGCAAAATACACTAGCAAAAATTACTTTCGAAAATACCTTGGCCAACACCAAAAATCGTGTTATGGAGAAATTGCGCATGAACTCCAACACCAACCGCTGCGTCCGCTTCAATGAAGAAAAACCCTTTTGCATTATTCGAACGTGAAACCTCCCGTTCAGGTAGCACGTCAATAGCCTAGCCACTACCGATGCACCAAAGGCGTCCAGTGAGGTTTAAACATCACTCTGTTTCCCTTGTACCTTCTATGCCAGGGCTAAAATAAATAGCAAGCCTCCCTGTCTTCTGACATGAACGACGACGACGAAACCTTATGGTGGATACAAAAAATAAACGGCTGATATTCAAACAGCGGATCACGAAATCTCAGTGAAGAAGAAATCGAACATCAGATCGTGAAATCACAGCGAGCAACACTTTTTGAAAATGCTGATGGGATGATCTTTGATCTTCATCGTGGGAGATTTATATGCATATTTCCCATAAACTCTTGACATCAACGAGGAGTTTAACACGTCGACGAAGGAGTTTAACACTTCGGCGGAGGTCTTGGCTAGCGCCCACAATCTTAGAACATAGTGCCATCATAGTTAAGACATTTGCACCATGGGTTAGGAGAACCCAATGCAAACAATAAATTAATATTTATTTAAAAATAATTAAAAGAAACCTTAACAAGGTTTTTAATTATTAAATAAATACTTCCTCCTGGACCCAAATGCATTAAACTAATGCATCCACCTGTAATCTTTAAACCTGCCAACTGGGGGTTTACAAAAGACCTTTGAAACTGTCATGCCGTAACCTTCATCAAAACAAGTTGTTTGACATCAAATCAAATTCCTTCAAGAGCTTCTTGACATCAATGACAACTTATACACTTGAGCAAAGGCAATGTACCCAAAGTACCCAAAATTGCCAACACCAAAGTCATTTACCCTTTTGAATTTTATACCAATGGTGTCATATTTATTATTGAGTGCTACATACTGAGGGGATCTAGAGCTATTCCCTCTTTGGTATGGGCTATATTCTTGGAGGCTTTGACATAGTGGGATTTCCACCAGTTTGAGACATTCTGGTTGGCCTTCATCTTATTGAGCTTGGAGATGGTGGGGTGACTTTTAGAAGAGAAAGCAGTGATAGATTGAAAGCTAGATAAATGGGCAACATGGGGAAGGAAATTTGACCAAAGTGGTATCTACATTTGATGGTCCTATGAGGGGATTCATGGGAGCATTTGAGGATGCTTTCAGATCATATTGGGTTTGAGATGCAGGTGGTTATGATGGTGGAGGTTGTTTATTGGAAGGAGAGGAAACATCATCCTCAAGAATAGAATGGGAAGGGGAGTTTATTTGGTATTGAGAAGAGGATGAAATAGAGGGAATAGAAATCATACCTAGTAATTTTGATAACTTTTATGGATTTATACCTTTGGTACTTGGTGATTTTCTTGTAAGAATTGATTTATCTATAGTATTTTATCCTTTAGTAGGAGTTGACCCCTTGATAGGAATGGACCCTTCAGTAGGGATATATCCTTTGGCAAGAATAGACCCTTCAGCAAGAATTGACCCTTCAACATGAACTGATCCTTCAACTAATTTATTTAGCTCATGAGCACTAACATCATGATTCTCAAGGGGTTGTTCTACATTTTTCTCTATATTTCCTTCTATATTTTATTCTACGTCTTCTTGTACATTTTCTTTTATATTATCTTCTTCATTTCCTTGTGCATTTTCTTGTATATCCCCTATTTTAGAGTTTGCATGTGCTTATTTCTATTTGCTCTTCTTCTGCTTCTCTACTACTATCGATTTTGATCTCCTTTTTATGAAGAAAATAATATGATCATAATTAGACTCTATTTTGGATGTAGAGGGGCGAATGAATTTAGTTTTCATTTTCTTAGGGACTTATTTTTGCTTGACAATAATTCCCTTTCCCTTATCTTGGCTTGGTTGTACTTTTCTCATGGTAGTCATATTCTCCTTTCAGGGGCCATTGACGCTTGGTGGAACCTTATCTACAAGAGTTTCAGACCATGTAGCTAGGAATTGGTCATATCTGGCAGAAAATTCATGATCAAGTTTTATTTTCCACTTAGAGGTGCTCATATCAATTTGCATCTTCATCATCCACCAAGCAAAGATTTTTTTTGATGTCCACTTTGGTCCCTTCTTGGAAATTATCTTAACTTTTTCTTGTAACATATGTTTTAGATTATATTTAGGGTTCCAATCTGTCACATGTTCATAGAAATCATGTCATGAAAGCAATGGTTGCATTTGCTCCACATGCCATTCTAGTGCTTCACTTTCTTCATATTCCTAACTTGTTTGTCAATTTCTCTATTATATAGATGAAATTAGTTTAAGGGATTTTTATTTAGTGAATCCTACCTTTCTGCAAACCTATCAAGGGAAACATATTTCCACATTTGTGCTAATTCTACTAACTTCAAGTTCTTAAGGGCTCAAGTGATTTGCTCACGATGCCCTTTCTTAGATACATCTATTCATTAAAACTATAAAGGCATAAGGTACATACCAGTTTTACCAATCCCTATTTCAAACTTGTAATTGATGTATTCAGTCTACCTTACATACTCCAAGGCAAAAAATCATTCAGTGACATAGTACATGAGTAAGAAAGGTTTCCCTATGAAACCATACAGTTTGACGACCACCCCATGTGTTAAAATGAACCAGTCATCTTATTTTGCATGAGGGTGTTGTAAAACATCCCATACTTTTTGGGAAAGTCTATGAACTTCACCATACATAATTTTTAAAGTAGGGCCCAGGAAATCCATTTTGAAACAATAGTATGATTCGATATTTGAAAGCACCGTTGTCCATTCATATATAGGTAAATTTTTTTCCTCTTTATCTTTATCAATTTTAGAAATGAAAGGAAGTCACTTCGAATAAAAGAAGAAGAAAAACCATACTAGATAAGACAAAAATATAAAATTCATCTAAGAACCCTTTTGTATTATAGACAAGACTTCATGCAATTGCTCAAATAGGTATGACAACCAATCAAAGAAAATTGGTGCAATGCTCTCATATACGATGGAAGCATCATAGAACATAGGGTTTGAGATGCATTGAGCCATTGTAATCTACCACCCATGCACTTTTGAATCTAATTCTAGTCCTATCACCATAGCTATAATGAAGAAAAACCCTTTGTTTTTGAATTTTTATGGATGAATAGGTGTTTTTGGTAAGGTTACTTCAGTAGGGGGTTCCAACAATTGTATTTGTAGAAACAACTTAATATTATGAGTGGGGGTATAGTACTTAGCCTACCCAACTGGGTCAAATGGTATGGGTTTCATGGTAGGATTTATATTGGTTCTGAAGGCACACCTAATTACATTAGGATCCAGGGTAAAAATAACCTCCCCCTTGTAATTTCTAACTATTATCTATTTTATGTTGTAAAAATTCACCATGTCTCTAATCAGTTTAGGGCAGGGGTGGATGGAGGTGCATACATACCAAGAAAGAAGAGCATGGAAAGAAAAAGTACTTAGGATCGATGGAGTCACACCTTTTGCTACTCTAACCTCCACAACTCTTCTAATATTATCTATATTTGTTGAGGTAATTATTGTATTTATTATGTAGGCATTTAGGTCTATAAAATTTATGATATTTTCCCTCATTACATGCTCCTACAATAGCTAAATAATATCTTTCCATAGTTTCTTGTTGAGGTTCTATCGTGAGAATTTCTTGGATGCGTTCGTACGAAACTAAAGCATTGAGTTAAGTTGAAGAATAGTTTTGCAGAAAATATCCTTGAAATAGCAAGGGTGCAAGAAAATGGTATCCCATAATGTAAATAAAAAATGCATGCATGAGTTAGGGCACCATGCATTAATTGCAATTGGTGGCACAAGTTTTATGAAAATTTTCTATCATTGCTAGGAGTCTTGTTTCGTATGCCACCTTCTGAAACCAACTATCATGCGTCACCATATTATTTATGCCAATAACTTCATGTCACATTTTCTTCAGACCAATAACTTCATGTCACCCTTTTTTCAGACCAATAACTTCACATGGTGGTACTTTGAATGAAGCATGTTTTTAAATTTCAAAAAGTGAATTTCCCACCAAAGCTAAAAATTATTGTTATTTTATTTTAACTAGTGAATGCCAAAGTGTAACGAGATCACAACCATGTTTCTTAAAGTGGCCTTTGAATGCCAAAGTGTCATGAAATCATGACCATTTTTTTTGAAGTGGCCTCTGAATGCCAAAGTGTCACAAAATCATGACCATTTTTCTTGAAGTGACCTCTAAATACCAAAGTGTCATGAAATCATGACCATTTTCCTTGAAGTGGCCTCCGAATACCAAATTGTCATGAAATAATGACCATTTTCCTTGAAGTGGCCTTTGAATACCAAAGTGTCACAAAATCATGACCATTTTCCTTGAAGTGACCTCTAAATACCAAATTATCATGAAATCGCAACCATTTTTCTTGGAGTGGCCTTTGAATGCCAAAGTGTCACAAAATCATGACCATTTTACTTGGAGTGGTCTCTGAATACCAAAGTTTCACGAAATCACAACCATTTTCCTTGAAGTGGCCTCTAAATACCAAAGTGTCACGAAATCATGACCATTTTCCTCGAAGTGGCCTCCAAATACCAAGTGTCATGAAATAATGACCATTTTTCTTGAAGTAGCCTTTGAGTGCCAAAGTTTCATGAAATCATGACCATTTTTCTTGAACTACCCTCTGAATGCAAAAGTGTTATGAAATCATCACCATTTTACTTTAACTAGCATCTGAATGCCAAAGTATCATGAAATCATGATCATTTTCCTCGAAGTGATCTCTGAATGCCAAAGTATCACAAAATCATAACCATTTTTCTTAAAGTGGCCTATGAGTGCCAAAGTGTCACGAAATCATGACCATTTTACTTGAAGTGGCCTCTGAATGCCAAAGTGTCACAAAATCATGACCATTTTCCTTGAAGTAGCCTCTGAATGCCAAAGTATCATGAAATCATGACCATTTTTCTTGAAGTAGCCTCTTAATACCAAAGTGTCATGAAATCATGACCATTTTCCTCAAAGTGATATATGAATGCCAAAGTGTCACAAAATCATAACCATTTTTCTTGAAGTGTATCTGAGTTCCAAAGTGTCACAAAATCATGACCATTTTACTTGAAGTGGCCTCTAAATGCCAAAGTGTCATGAAATCATAACCATTTTCCTTGAAGTGGCCTCTAAATACCAAAGTGTCATGAAATCATGACCATTTTCCTTGGAGTGGCCTCTGAATACCAAAGTGTCACAAAATCATGACCATTTTAATTGAATTAGCCTCTTCAACAATCTTCTTTGTTGACCAGTGAAAATTGGACCAATCACAAAATCATGACCCTTCTTTTCAATATGTGAATTAGAAAAAATATTATATACATATAATACAAGGGGGGAGAAATTATGTGGCTTACTTGAAATATAGATTTAAGTGAAAGCCATAAATAGATATAAGTTACGCCTGACCCTTTTCATATTTCAATTGGAAGGAGTTTTGTTATTTTTTTGTAGTTATCTCAAAAGGTCCTTCCTAGAAAGCATCAAATTTCTAATGGTTCCCAAGTTTTACTTTTTTCTCGTCCCACCTTAGAACCAAGTATCCCACCTTAAAGTTTCTAAGAGTAACTTTTTTTTGAACCATTTTTTTGTGTCTCTCATGTATTTCTTATAGTGAGTGTAAGCTTATTATTTTTGTTCTTCTACTTGTAAGTGTTGTATCAACATATTTTCCATTGGTTCATCTTCTTCCATGCCAATTTGATTGATCAACTTTATAGTAGTTATCTATATGTGTATAGGGAGGACAACTTCCTTACCATAGACCAATGAGTAAAGTGATGTGTTGATAGATTTTTTTATTGTAATATTGTTAGCTCATAACACCTAATTTATGAGAGAATGCCAACTCCTCTTGTTGTCTCTCAAGGGTCACTTTAGAATTTTGAGTAGGTTCTTATTTGTTGATTCATCTAAACCATTTCCTTGGGGATAGTAATTTGAAGAAGTCTTCAAATAGATCCCATATTTACTAGAAAAATCAATCATTTTAGCACCTATGAAAGATGTGTCGTTGTCTGTGACCAATGCATAAGGGATACCGAACCTCGTTATTAAAATTTCAATGAATTCTATCACAAATTCCTGATTAGATTTGTTATTATGCACTACTTCAACCTACTTAGTTAAATAATCAATGACAGTTAAGATATATTTATGCCCAGTGGATTATTTGGTTTCAATTACCCCAATGAAATCCAAACCCCATTTCTATAAATGTTATTCCACCTAAATAGGTTTTAAATGCATAAAAGCGTTTATATTCCTCCCAACATATATTTGGAATTATTCATAATTTATAGTTAATCTAAATGCATCTAATAAAATAGATGGCCAGTAGCAACCGGTTCTAATTATTTTCAAAGTTGTAGTCCTTACTGAGATGTCCACTTGATGGACCTCCATGAAATCTCCAAAATATTTTGTTTTTGATCAAATTTTATGCATCAAATTAATACACCATATAGATTTTTTTGTATAGTCCTTCAGGTAGTAAGGTATACTTCAAACCTTGGATCATGTATCTTCTTCTCTGTGAAGCATTTAAATCTACTGGGCACTTTCTAGTCTAAAAATATCTGATCAATTCATCAACCCAGTCTGTGGCTTTATAAAGGTTGATCATCTTCTATAATTAGTTCTTATACTTGGCAAGTTACATACTCCATGAAGGCTTGTTTGGCAAGATTTTGACATAACGCTATGCCTCTCACTAGCTTGGGTGGGTGAATTTCAACATCATATTCTTGTATCTTAGATACCCAAAAAACTCTTTTCTTGCCAAGCTCTCCTTGTATAATGAATTTCCTAACATCAGGGTGAACCACGTACACAATGGTTCTACTTTGTGAAAGGAAGTGCCTAATTTTTTTTAATGATTTCATGATTGCGTACACTTGTTTTTCTATGAAGTTGTACTTTTCTTCATGTTCTTGCATGGTTTGAATTAGAAAAGCTATGGGCCTTTCTTCATTACCTATCTCTTTATGAGTAAGGACTACAATGTAACTCTCTTGTTCATCTATAACATACAAAATTAAACCTTTGAAGTCATATGGATTTATTAGGATAGGTTCTTGGGCTATCTATTTATTTATACTTTTGAAATCTTTTTTTTGTAATTTTATCCATTTGAACTTGACATCTTTTTCAATAGCTCGTTCATGGGCTTGACGATTTGTGCAAAGGCTGCTATGAACTTCCATACAAAGTTGATCTACCCAAATAAGGATTGTAGGCCCTTTTTGTTTAGATTTAAGGGGATTTCTAACAATGCTTTCACTCTGTTAGGGTCTATAGCCAACCCAAATTAAAAAATGACATGACCAACCAAGATCCCTTCTTCAACTACAAATATAGACTTCTTGTGATTTAAAGAGATATTGAACTCTCTAAATTTATCAAAAAATATTCTAAGGTGTTCAATGTGATATTATTTATGGTGGGAGAATATAGTCATATCATCCAAGTAAATCACTATGATCTTATTTACAAGCTCCCCAAAATCCACATCCATTACTCTCTAAAACGTTACTCCGGTATTGTATAATACAAAGGGTATACTTTGATAAGAAAATGTTCCCCATTTGGTGGTTAATGTGATCTTGTATTGGTCTTCATCCTTGACCCATACCTGGTTGTAACCATAAAACCCATCCAATAACGATATCTTCTCTGCCCCTACTATAGTATGTAGAGTTTGGTCAATTTTTGGGAGTGGATAGTGATCTTCCAACAAAGGTTTGTTTAAATTTTTGAATTCCACACATAGCCTAATGTATCCATTCTTCTTATTGACTAGAACCAAGTTAGTAACCCATGTAGAATTCTTGATAGGGTAGATAATTTTAGCCTCGAGTAGCTTCAATAGTTCTTGTTTCATCAAGGCGTCAATTTTTGCGTTCACTGGCCTCTGTTTCTAGCTAAAGTATTTTGCACCTTCTTTGAGCTCAATTTTATGTTGTATGGTTTATTTAAAGTATACTTTAAGATCACCATAAGTCCAAGCTATGATATCAGGGAATTCTTTGCATATTTTTTGAATTTGATTCAACTCTTCTTTTGTACAGTTTAATCCTACTTTGATAAAAAAAAATTAGTTCTGACTAAACCTCTTTGTATCTATGTTTTTCGATATTCATCTTGTGACCAGTAGGTCTATCATTTTTTTCGAGCAAGTTTTTGAGGGTAATAAATCCCTTAGGGATATGAATATTTTTCAGTTGGATCATACCTTCCTTTTCTTCATATTTTAATAACTTGTCACTTGAGCAATTCATTTCATGGACCAAGAAGTCCAATATCTGGTCATCACTCTCAAACACCTACCAAAAGGTATCTTTGTCTGGCATAGAAGGCCTATATATTAGTCTAAATATTTTATACTTTTGTATGAAATTACTTATGGGGAAAAAATTGGCACCTACTGATTCCAATATATTAGCATGAGAATTTATTTCTCGAGGGATTGCTTTAATGTTTAGAGCTTTGAAATATTCAAGCAAATCCCATACTTTATTTCTATAAGCTTTGAGGTAGTGTTTCTTACTAACACATTTCTCAGTGACCTAGTTTACTATGAGTTTTGAACCTTCATAAATTTGTATTTGTATGATCCCCAACCTCTCAGATTTATTAAGGCCCAAATAAAGTATCTCATATTTGGCTACATTGTTGGTACAACTCCAAGTTAATTGATAGGAGAAAACCTTTTCCTCACCTATTGGGGAGATTAAGACTATACCTACTCCAACTTTATTCTTACATTTGGCACCATCAAAGAAAATTTTCTATATTTTTTTGGTAGATGGGTCTACCTCATGTGAAGGGGTGTGATTACTTTTATTAGGTTTCATGATTAAATAGCTTCCAAGCTCTATTTCGATTATAGCATTGAAATCTTGGAGGGAGAACTAATCTTCTTCTTGTATTACATTCATGACTTCTTCCATTAAGTTTAAATATCCATCTCATTGATCATTATGTTCACTATAGTTGCCTATTATCCTTCCTCTTCAATTTTTTGATATGGAAGGTAGATGGTTTTTTATTGAATATCTTCACTATTTTTCCCTTGAATGGGATTTCTAAGTGTTAGTAGTCCATAGATAGGTAACCTCCTATCTTGGTTGTGAATTATCTAGATAGGCACATACCAAAATAAGGTTCTAAATCCACTACAACTACCTCTTGTATGACTGTAACTTGAGGCATTCTATGTAGAACTATGTGAATATCTTTTATCACCCCTACAGTTTTTATTGGAGTCCTGTCTAACTACAAAATACCTAGGATGATTTTGGTGTATTCCATACCCATGATATCACACACAAAGTTTGGTATTACAGTAGTCGTAGCTCCTAAGTCTATCATACAGTTATGAACCACCCATCCTTCCATTTGGATATACAAATAGAAAGGAGGGGATCTATTTTTTATTGTAGCAGATATCAAAATAGATGGGAAAATTTTCTATCAACTTGGTTTCTCATAGTTGAAGGTAATTTTAGAGGATTAAGATCTTAGGGGTTTACCTGTAGGGGTTTCTTCCCCGATCTAGTCAAAATGACTATTTGCTCTACTCAAGGTATCATGAGATTGTGATTATCTTCACTAATCATGTTTACTTATCCTTTGAGAGTATTTTTTGCTTTTTCAATGGCTATCTTCTAGACATAATGTTGATGGACTATACATGAATTTTCACCATGGGTATCATTACATGTAGAACACTAGAAGTTTTATTCTGTCGAATGTTTGGTAGGTTCACTATCTTCAATAGCGTAAACCACATTTGATCTCTCTTGATTTCTATCGCTTGTGGAAGCTTGATCTCTAGTTACCTATGGAAATGTCCTTGGATTGAATTTTTTCTTGCTTCTCTTCTTTCCATTGAGATCATATTATTGGTTAAAATTTTCATGGTTGACTGCAGGTCTAATAATGTTGCAAGCCAAGTATCAGGAGTATGCAAAACTGATGATACAAGAATTGCAAAAACAATAGGTAATGCTAGGGGAACAAGGGGTGATTTTATCACCAGGATAGTAGGTTGCCCAGTCCATTTGGGGAGATCTGTATTAGAAGAAGAAGTAGGACTTTGTAAAGTAGTATTAGATGCTTATGAAAGATCTAGGAAGATAGGAATTATAATATTTGTAGGGAACCTTCCAATAGAAATGATATCCTTCTCATATTTCTAATCTTCTTGGAAATATTTTGGGAAGGTAAACACTTGAGACTGTATGATAACCATTTTTATATCTAAATTAAAAGCTATTAGGTAATAATATATTTCTTGCTCATGTGTTGGTCTCAACCCATCAAGCACTCTTTTCTAAGTATGACTGAATCTGATATTAAAATCAACTATTTCTTCCTGAGGATGCTTCTAAATAATGATGAACTAATTGAGTAGAGGAAAGGGATCAACCTACTTATTAAAATATTCTACCAATTTACTAGTGAGTTGGACCCATGTAGTTATGGTCTTATTAGGAAGGGCTCTATACTAGTAGAACATTTTTCCTTTCAAGGAAATGACTAACAACCTTATCATCACATCTTCTTCTGTGATATTATGTATTGGTGCCAATGCTTCTACATCTTGGTAGTGTTCATAAGACGTATTTCCTATGCCATCATATTGGGATAATGCTTTTAAAGCCACTATAGGTATCTGGTGCTAGGCTACCAAATTTAGGGGACCTAAATGATTCCATGTAGGGTAGGGTAGATTTGTTTGATTTACAACCATTATAGCTATAGTACCGGCTGATATTGTAGTAGTATATGTAGTTGTATTTAACATTCCACTAGTAGCAATACTAGAAAGAGTTAAAGGGAAAGGATTTATTGATCTTGTAGTAATGGTAGATGAAGAAGTCGATCAAGAAACAAGTATAGGATTAGCTCTAAGGCTACCAAGGTGTAATTCAAATAACTCAATGGGCTCTTCGATATTTTTTTCTTTAGATCTATTTTTCATAAAACTTAATATTTAACCAACAAAATGTATAAAGGATTTTTCTTAGGTTTGAAACTTTTGGACAAAGTTTCTAGGTGATTGATAAAAAAATACACAAAACAAAGAAAACCATCATAAATTCCAACTCTCTTTCTTGTGTGTGACTAGGAATAATGGCACCAAGAACAAGGAGAGGAAGTGTTGTCCCACCAAAGAGGTAGACATTATAGAATAATAAGGACAAGACCCTAGATTTAGGTGCAAGTAATTCTACTAATTAATAGGAGGACCTTAATGCAATAGTTACTTTGCTTAGGGAACAAATGGAATAGCAAAGACAATTGTTGGAAACCATAGTGAATCGAGATTCACAAGCTGGCTCTAGGCTTAGATAAGCTAATGAACCTACTACCAAGGAGCGATAGGTAATAAAATGGTTAGAAGAAAAAATAGGTAAGTATTTTAAGCACCTAAAATCATCCAATTTTAATGGAGAGGAAGGTGGTGATGCAACCAAAGCCTAGCTAAAGGAATTGGAAACCTTCTGCAATATGAAGAAGTACTCCACTGGAACCTGAATGTCCTATGCTACCTTACATTTATAAGATGTTGGACTAGATTGGTGAGATAATTTTAGTATAGAAAGAGGAATTGAGGTAGTTGACCTTAAATGGGAATATTTTATCTCAAATTTTAAGTAAATATTCCTCACAGAGCATTTTTATGCAAAGACATTTGAGGATTTCACCAATATTAGGCAAGGAAAGAAGATGGTGGAGGCTTATTATCAAAAAATTCTTAAGCTACTAAAGTATCTACCCACGTATAATGAGAAGATGAAAATTATTAAATTAATTTTGGGGGTAGATCCCAATATAGGTCATGAAGTGAATATGCGTGATCCTAAGACCCTTCAAAAGTCCTATGACTTGGCTACAACAGCAAAGACTTATCTTAAGCCATACTTTTATTATGAAGGGGTATCTAAATAGAACAAACATGCAATTAAGAAAATAAATAATATTGGCTTCATGAAATGGGTGGGAGAACAGACAAATTTTTTTTCTCAAGGGTAGGATAAAAGAAACAATAGGAAACATGGAAATTTTAAGAATTTTTTCTAGGAAAAGAATAACAATCGTAACAACAATAATAACAAACCAGCACCATAGGGGTAGCATAACCCTACACTAGCAGTGAAAGTAGAAGGATATAAGTAGAAAACACATCTGAGACCCAAGGGTGGATGCTTTTATTGTGGAGGTCCACATTATGCCAATCATTGTCAGCTTAGAGTAGGATTGAGGTCAAAAGGAAAAGAACTCGATTACAAAGAACCTACACATAAGGAACCTACTCATAAGATCTACGTAGTAATAGGGAGTCAAAATTTGGAAGGGTAAGCCACTCCTTTGCTTATAAAGGGTAGGATTTTTGGTAGAAATGTTAAAATTTTGATATATAGTGGAGCTATAGATAAATTTGTTTCTAGTAGATTGATCAAGGATATACCAAAAAGGTCAATAATCTTAGCACATGGGTGGAAGGTCAAGTATGGTTCAGGATAAACCTATTCTATAGATCAATGTTACCCGATGACCAAAATTACCTTACCTAGTGGTACTACCATTGTATATACTTATGTAGCACCACTACATGCTTTTAATGTAGTCTTAGTAATGGATTGGTTACAAGCACATAAGGTTGTGATAATTTTATAGGATAGATGGATTGAGTATTTAGAAGATGATAGGAAAAGACAAAGGGTTTACAGTTTACAAGGAACTTTTCAACCCCAAATCCTCTTTGCAATGCAACTTAAGAAAACCATTAGTAAGGGAGGAACAATTTATGTAGTAAAGCTTAATGATATTGAAGAGGAAATAAGCGAAGAGTTTTTTGGGAAACATCGAGTCCTTCAAGACTTCAGAGATGTGTTTCCAAAAGATTTACCTGGACTCCCTCAAAAATGTGAATTTGATTTCACAATTGAACTGAAACTTGGAACAAAGCCTATTCATAAGGCTCCTTATAGAATGAATCCCATTGAGGTGCAAGAGTTGAAATTATAACTGCAAGGGTTATTATATAAGGGGTTAATTAGACTGAGTGTGTCACCATGGGGTGCACTCATGTTTTTCATTAAGAAAAAAGATAGTTCTTTGTGTTTATGCATAGATTATATGATGCTTAATAAGACAACCATAAAAATAGATACCCTTTGTCCAAAATTGAAGATCTCTTTGACCAGTTAAAGGATACTGCTATCTTCTCAAATATTGTTTTGAAATCCAAATATCACCAATTGAGAATCCATGAAGAAGATACACTTAAGACAACATTTAAAACTTGGTATGTACACTATGAGTTTATAGTTCTACCTTTTGGACTAATGAATGCTCTAGCAACATTTATGAACCTAATGAATAATATCTTTAGAAAGCATATGGATCAATTTGTTATTATATTTTTGGATGATATTCTGGTATATTATCAAAATAAGTTAGAGCACAACTAGAGTTACTAAGGAAAAATTAACTTTATTGTAAATTATCTAAGTGTGACTTCTACGTGATGGAAGTGTAGTACTTAAGGCATATTGTATCAATCAAAGGGATCATGGTGGATCCCAAGAAGATAGAGGCCATAATAAATTTATCAGTACCTACAAATATGACTGAAGTGCAAAGCTTCATAGGTTTTACTAGATATTACAAGAGCTATGTGAAAGATTACTTCAAGATATAATTTGCAATTACTAATATCCAAATAAAGGGAAAGGAATTCAAGTGGTTGGATAAGTGTGAGGTAGCTTTTAGATTGCTCAATTAAAATATCATTACGACACCCATATTAAATATTATAGACCCTCAGGGTAGTTTTTAGTATGCATAGGTGCATATTTGGAAGGTTTGGGTCGAGTGATTTTATAATAAGGGGTAGTTGTAACTTATGGTTCAATAAAGCTCAATAGGCATTAGATCAACTATACTACTCATGACCTAGAATTGGCAGCAATTGTATACACTCTAAAAATTTGGTGATATTATCTGGTGGGTAGATCCTAAGAATTGATGACTGACCATCAGAGTTTGAAGTACATATTTACTCAATTTTTCTCAATGCCATGCAAAGAAGATGGATGGAGTTCCTTGCTAAATATGATTTTGGGATCGAATACATCAAAGGAAAGGAAAACAAGGTTGTTGATGCTCTTAGTAGAAGAAGACACATTGTTTATTTAACCCACATCCATGTATATTTGATGGATCAAGTCAAATAAATGCAATATCAAGATGTGTACTATAGCCAAATTTAGACAAATATGGAAAGAAAACTAGAAGAAAACAAGGATTTTAGCATCAAGGATGGTATCTTGTGCTACAAGGATCAGGTAATAATTCTTGAGGTAGGTGATATAAGGAAAATTATAATGAATGAAACACATGGATCTCCTTATTTTTCTCACCCAAGAGGAGCAAAGTTGAGAGAAAATATAAATAAACCTTTTTACTAGCTACGAATGAAGAGAGACATCACTGAATTTGTTGTCCAATGTCTCAAATGCTAGAAAATTAAGAAAAAATATAGACATCCTACAAGACTACTGTACCCACATGACATACCCATGTAGAAATGGTAGATTATTTTAATGGACTTTATTGTAGGTTTACCAAAAACCATATTTCAACATGATATAATCGTAGTAGTAGTCAACAAATTGACTAAGGTTGTGCACTTTATACCTAGAAATACCAAGGATGATACCATGATTGTGGCTAATAGATTTTACAAAGAAATATTTAGGCTTCATATTTTTTTGGAGGTAATTCTTTTAGATAGTAACTCAAGATTCACATTCGAGTTTTGGTAAGCTTTACATTGTGCCATAAGTACCAAACTAAATATTAGTTTTGCATATCACCTAGAAACCAATGGATAAACTGAGAGGGTGAACTAGGTATTAGAAGAAATACTTCACATGTATTGTATGAATCAAAAGACTCAATGGGAAGACTATCTACATCTGGTGGAATTTTCTTACAAAAATCATTACCATTCAACTTTAGGTATGGCTCCATTTGAAGCCTTGTATGGTAGGAGGTGTAGGACACCATTATCATGGGATAACCTAGAGTATTAGATTGTGCTTGGGCTAAACATGGTTAGAAAAATGGATAAATAGTTAAAAATGATCAGAGAGAGGCTTAAGGAAGTTATTGATCATCAAAAATATTATGTTGATCTTAAGAGATTGCCAAGAGAGTTTTCATAGGTGATAGAGTATACCTAAGGGTGAGACCAAAGAAGAGTATCATAAAGTCCACAAAGTTAGATCCTCACTTTTTTGGACCTTTCAAAATCATAGAAAATATTAGTCCTATGGTGTATTGACTCCCCTTTTCACCTAGTTTATCCAAGATTCATGACACCTTTCATATATCCTTGCTCAGGAAATACATTGCTAACGTTGATCATGTATGGGATTTTTTCTAAATTATAGATGGAACTCTTGGAAATTTTGAGTAATTATGTTGTCATTGATATCAAAAGTTAGTTCATATCAGTGCAAAGGAATTGATAAAAAGAGGGTTAAAATATTTATATTTTAATCCCAAGAGATTTGGTACAAAGCTCCACATGATTGACCAAAATATTGTCTAAATATCCCGAAGGAAGAAAATACCTAGGCCCAAAGAAAATGATATTATAATATTTATTATTATAATATTAAATTTTTTAAGATAAATCCTAAGTTCAAATATAAAATAATTATAATATTTATATTATAATGTTTTATAACCCTAAGTGAGTTTGGTGCCAAAAAAAAAATTTAATTATTGATTTCCGCCGATGTCCAAGCATGGAGATAAATTGGTATTTATATGATAAATTTTGGAGGCCAAAGAAATAAGTTTTTCAATGCAAATTATGAGAGATTAATGTTAATTGTAGATACAAATTTCATGAGCAAGGTGGATGATGGATTTTAGTTTTACAAACAAAAGAAAAAAAATGTGGACGAATAAAGAGACAAGGTCGTATGCCCCTATCACAAACCATGTGGTTGGCGTAGTAGCAGGCTTGGTAGAGTTAGGGTACTAGAGGATGGTAGATCCTGAGTTCAAATCCTAGTGGTAAAATTTAATTCATTTTGCTAGTTTGAAGGATAAGCAATGGTTAGATAGGGCATTATGGTATTTGGTGCTTGTGTGGACGGTTGGCCTAGCAACAGCCCATAGGGTGCTAACGCATTGGCGGATTGTAGATCCTACATTCAAATACCTATTGAAATTTTTTTGTTTGTTTTACTGGCAAGAAGGGTGATTAGTGTTTAAAGAGTACATCGTGGTATTAGGTCCTTGTGTGGGTGGTTGGCCTAGCGATGGTCAAAGGGGCACTAGTGCCCTTCTAGGTGGCATGCGCTGTGAGGTTAGCGCTACTTAAATTTGGTAATTGCTAAGGTTGAGGTTAGGTACATGTGGTTTAATTGATTATTGTGAGCACTTTCTAAGGTTGAGGTTAGGAACATGTGGTTTAATTGATTATTGTGAGCACTATTGACTTTCGGAGATATAAGGGAATTTTTTTAATATTACATGCATTTATTTTTTAAGAAAATTATAATGAAATATTTTTTAAAGTGACTTTGTGGAGTAATAAGGATTTTTGATAAATCTATTATGAATGTGTTTAGAAGTTAAGAGGGAGTTAAAATGTGTATGAGGTATTTTGATTGTTTGTATTTTTGCTAAATATTTTGAAGGGTTTTATTTTATGAGTTGATGCTATAGTTTGAGAAACCAATAGTGTTGGTGCGAAATTTAATTGACCACACCTATTGAAGGATTGCTAACGCATAAAGAAGTGTTGTGCTAACCTTTTATAGTTGTAAATATATTGTATGTGATAGATTTTTGAAGATATATTTCCATAATATCAAGCAAAAAGGTATGGGTATATCATTCCTTATTTAAGGTGTTTTGTTGAATGGATATTTCTAAAACATAAGGTGGAGTGAAAATTATTGTTTGATAAGCATTGTTAGAAATATTTGAGTTGACACCTACATTGTGCTCTTTGTTGAAAGAATTTTGAAAACACTTGTTTAGATTTTGTGATAAAATTGTGCTTTATTGATTGAATGTATGTGAGAAGTTTTTGAGCATTGGTCTTGAGTGATATTGAAAGTGAATGTGCAAACATTAGAAATAAAATTTGTGAAAGTGGTAGAATTAATGATTGAGTAGAACATATTTAACTATTTGATAGAGCATATTATTCTCTATATGTTCCAAAGGTTAAACGAATTCTGATAGAATATGTCTAAACTGCTTCAAGTTAAAGAAATTACTTTGAATATTAGACAAAGCATTTGATAGCATTGTGTGCAATATTTGAGATTGATTGAGCATATCTTGTGAGCTATTGTGAGCATGTGTTAGAGAAGGATTGAGTATGTACTAGAGCAGATTTGAGAAAGTCTTTTGAGAAGAATTGAAGGCAGATTTGAGAAAGTCCTTTGAGAAGACTTGAAGGTATATTTGAGGAAGTCTTGTGAAGACTTGAGAGCAGAGTTGATTAATGATTTGTTCAATATTTGTGTTAATGCTTGAGGCAGATCTAAGTAGAGTTGATTGATGATTTGTTTAAGCTTTGTGTTAAGGCTTAGGGCAGATCTAAGAAGATTTGATTGATGACTTGTTCAAGCTTGTGTTAATGCTTGGGGTATATCTAAGAAGATTTTATTGGTGATTTGATCAAGCTTTGTGTTAAGACTTGGGGATATATTTGGGATATATTTTGGTGTAGATTTGAGATAGATTTAGAGTCAATTTGTGCTAGACTTGAGATAGAATTTAGTGTATATTTGAGAAAGAATTAGAGTAGATTTGTGCTAGAATTGAGATGGAGTTTGATACAAATTTGATCTAGAGTTGAGAGTAAGATTTGGAGGTGACATAGTAAAGAGGACAATAGTATCTAGTGGATATATATCCATTAACCAATGCAGTGGGGACAAAGGTCTCCTATGGAGAGAGATCCACAAGCCAGAGTAGTGGGGGTAGAAGTCTTCTATAAGATCACCAGCTAGAGCAAAGGGAAAAGAGTTCTCCTGTGGAGAGATCCATAAAACTAGAATATAGTGGAGTGGTATCCACAAAACCAAAGTAAGGAAAAAGAGTTCTCCTATGGAGTGTGATATGTGAACCAGTTGGGAAGATAGATTTATTCTATGGAGAGAGATATATAAACTATTTAAGGAGATAAAGTTCTTCTGTATCAAGTTCCATGAACCAAAGCAAAGGGGAAAGAGTTATCCTATGGAGAGAGATCCACAAAACTAGAATAAAGTGGAATGGTTTCCATAGAACTAGAGTAAGGGGAAATAGTTCTCTTGTGGAGTGTGATTTGTGAACCAAATAGGAAGATAGATTTCTTCTATGGAGAGAGATCCACAAACCAGTTGAGGATATAGAGTTCTCCTAGATCAAGTTCCATGAACCAAATTAAATGGGAAAGAGTTATCCTATGGAGAGATATCCACAAAACTAGAACAAATTGGAATGGTGTCCATAGAACCAGAGCAAGAGAAAAGAGTTCTCCTATGGAGTGTGATCTATGAACCAGCTAGGAATATAGAGTTCTTATGTGGAGAGAGATCCACAAACTAATTGAGGAGATAGAGTTCTCCTAGATCAAGTTCCATGAACTAGAGAAAAGGGGAAAGATTTATCCTATGGAGAGAGATCCACAAATCAGAGCATAGGGGATTGGTGTCTCCTTTGTACAAAGGTCCATAAACATTGTAATAGAGAATTGATTCCCAAGAGATTTATTGAGAAAATTTAATGGAAATGTTTTCTTTGTGGAGTAGCCCACATTGGGTGAACCACGTAAAATTTATCTCTTTTATGTGTGATTATTTGTGCATTACTTTAATTACTGCTATTGATATTTCCATTGATAATATTGGATATATTTTTTTTTGGTAAATAAAAGTCTTCATTAATTACCGGGTTTTGTAGGTTAACCCAAAACCTATTACAATATCTAGCCTTATGCTCAGATTGTAGATCCTAGTCATCCTTGAAACTTTCTTACCAGAACTTGTGTTGAATCCCCTACAACACCTTACAAACAAGGCACACCCATACCTAAACATAACTGTAAACATTACTTACATTGACAGGAAATTGAAGTTTGGAACTTTGCACTTGTGAAACCTATTGCTTGTCCATTTCCTATTCTCTATCGAAATCCTCCAAGGCTTACACCCTGTTACCTTCATTTCCATTTTGGTATGATTTAGAGGGAAACCCCATAGTTATTACCAACTCCATGGGGAAATAACACCCATTCATCTTTTTCCTTAACAGGTAGGTTTATTTTCATGACTAATAATATTTTCTACTTCATGTGGCACACCTTGTATCCATGTCACCAAACTATCAACATCAACACCTATGTTGGCTAATTTGTCAGCTAACCTATTGGCATCACGATACACGTGACGAGCCCTCCTGTTCTATCTTGTCACAAAAAGGATCCTCACTTCATGGATGACTCCCTTGATTCTCCATGGAGGTTTTTTGCCATTGGTTAATAGGTTGATGATGTTCATCGAATCACCTTCAATAATTAAGTTACCTTGAGTTGCTTGGGCTACTTGCAACCCTCTCCAAAGGGCTCTAGATTCTGCTTCATTATTAGTTTTGATTCCCAATGGTTCAGAGAAGGCCTTGACCAGATTTCCTTGATGATCCCTGATTATTCCTCCAGCTCCAGCTCTTCCTGGGTTCTCCTTGGCTGCACCATCAAAATTTATTTTAAACCAACCCTGGGGAGGTGGCTCCCAAGAAATCCCATTTTTGGGATTGGGTAAAGGAATGTAAGGTTTGTCCTCAATACCTAAGGCTCAAGCTAATTGTTTTTATTGGGGAGGAATTGAGTGGTTCTCATCCACTAAGGTGCTAAGGTTTTCTTTCGCAAAGACAATAATCCTATTGAGGATGGTTTTTGGATTGTGAATGGTATCCTTAAAGGCTCTATGGTTCCTTTCTAGCCAAATCTTCTAGAGAAAATGATGCCAATAGATTTTCCATAGGTACTTAAGTTTTAGGCTAACAAAGGGTTGAGGCCATTGATGGAACACTTTAGATATAAGAGCAGGCTTAACCCACAAGATCCTAAAGGCTTGGAAAAGTTCATCTAGGATGGACTCCGCTACCGGACACTCTAGAAATAAGTGTTGGGTTGTCTCCCATCCTATCCTGCACATGTAGAAATAGTTAGCAATAACCATACCTTTGGATAACATATTGTCCATAGTGAGGATTTTTCCTTGAATCACCAACCATGAAAAAAAGGATATTTTAGGAATTAAGCTTTTGATCCAAACCAAACTCGGTTGAAATTTTTGACCTTCCACATTGAGAAGAAAATTATAGGTAGACTTAACTGTGAAGTCACCATTTTTAGTCTTAGCCCAAACAATATGATCTTCATCCTCTCCAGAGGGAATAATTTGCTAAGTTAAAATATTATAAAGCTCTTTAGACTCCTCTTCAAAACCCTATACACTAATGTGTTTCCACCTGTTGATATTTATATCCTACCACATATAATTTGCAACCTTCTTCCCAATATGCTGCTCCATATGCTCTTAAATCCTATCCAAACAAGGATTCTGGGATAACTCCTCAGCTCTCACCCATCGATCCTTCAAAAATTCTATTGTTTACCCATTTCCTAGAATCCATCTAAGACATTTCTTGACAAGATCCCTGCTCGTGAGGATTGCCTTCCAAAAAGTAGACCCCCTGCTTGCTAAGTTGTCATTAAGGAAGTTCACACCTTGGAGGTATTTCCTCCTAACTATGGTAGTCCATTCATTATCAACCTTAGTCAATAACCACCATGCTTGTTTGGCTAACAGAGCTGTATTGAGATGAGCAACTCTCCTCAATCCTAACCCCCCATCAGATTTAGGTTTGCAAACCTTGTTCCAACCTACTAAATGGATCCTTTTCTTATCCTCAGTCCCCGACCGGAGAATTTTTTTTGAAGCTGCTCAATTTTATGATACACCTTTTTGGGAGATCTAAACACTGATAGGAAGTAAACGGGTATACTTTTATGTGAAGCCATAGTTAAAACTGCTTTGCCTGCTTGAGTTAACAGATGTCCTTTCTAACCTGCTAGCTTTTTTTGGATCCTCTCCAGAACTATGTTCCACATTAATCCTTCAGGTTTCCCTATAAACAGGGGAAGACCTAAATAGGAGGTAGGAAGGGATGCAATCTGACATTCCATGATCCTTACTATGCTATTTTGCCTAGGAATGGGGGTATTGATGAAATAAAGTTTGCTCTTATCAAAATTCACTTTCTGTCCAGCCACTTATTCATACATTATGAGAATATTTTTAATCCTTATTGCCTCAACCACATAATCCAAAGTCAATAGCAATGTATCATCAAAAAATTGCTGATGTGTCATCAGGGTAGTTAGCGACGTGGCCTTGATACCTGAAATGAGTCCAGCTACCATTTCTACCTTAATGGTTCTTCCCAAGGCCTCAGCTACGATGATGGACAACATAGGACTTATGGGATCTCCTTGTATTAGACCACATTTGCTTTGAAAAAAACCTACAGTAGACCCATTAACCAAAACTAAAAAACAAGGCTTAGAAATACACTCTCTTATTAACTTGACCCATTTCATGTTGAAGCCAAATTTTAATAAAACTGCCTCTAGGAATTCCCAATTTATCCTGTCATAAGCTTTGTTCATGTCTAAATTTAAAGCCATGAATGCTTTTTTGGTTTGAGTGGCTGTATGAAGAGCCTCATGAATAGTAATAACTCTATCTAAGATTGATCTTCCTTGTACAGAACTTCCTTGACTTGGATCAATGATAACCGATAGAACTTTCTTCAAACGGTTGGCTAAAACTTTGGACAAAATTTTATAGGATATATTACACGGGCTAAACGGACTAAAGTCAGCCATAGTCTTGGGGTTGGATATATTATTTGGGAAAGAAAAGTAAAATTTTATCTTATATTTTTCACCCTCCTTCTCAGTATAAGCCTATGTTCTTCAATTAGTATCAAAGCAAGTTCTGTTGAAAGAGTCTAAAAAATTGAAGGAATAGGTTACAAGAACACATATGACATCTCAAAATGGATCTTCATCAAACAAGGGCCATTTTTCAATGGGAACAATTATGCTTTTTGGAGTATGTTGTGGCTGATCCACAACACACCCCAAAATTGGGGACCCACATTTTTTGCATGCTTTCAAAGAAGACCGCAGTGACCCAGATGCTAAAAAATCAAGGAAAAAAGCAAAATTTCACAAAAGAGAAGAAGTGTCACAATATCGCGACATGTTGCTCCGTTGCGGCTAGAAATGAAAAGTTGTCGCGATATCGCGACATGTTGCTCCATCACGGCTAGAAATGAAAATTTGTCATGATATCGTGACATGTTGCTCCATCGCAGCCAGAAATGAAAAGTTGTCACAATTTCGCGACATGTTGCTCTGTCGCGGCTAAGAAAAAGAAAGTTGTCATGATATCACGATGTGTTGCTGCAGTGGAATGGAAAAGTGTCACAATTTCATGACATGTCACATTTTCATGGCCAAGAGTAACAAAATGTAGCGAAGGATAAAAATGTTGCAATATCGTGACATGTCATGTTTTCGTGGCTAAGAGCAACAAAATGCATCATGAAGAGAAAATGTCACGATATCGCGATGTGTTGTGAAATCACGGTTCATAGAGGAAAGAGAAATATAAAATGAAAAATGTCGCGATATCGCGACATGTCACATTCTCGTGGCCCAGATCAGCAGGATCAACCAAAATGGAAAAATGTCACAATATCGCGACTTGTCATGAAATCGCGGTCAAAGGCAGCAAGAGAAGAGTCAATGCAAAAGTTTTCGCGATATCGTGACATGTCACCATTTCGTGACCTGAAGATGAGATGAAGGACAGATAAAAAATGTTGTGATATCGTGACATGTCAGGTTTTCATGGCAAGAAAGTGAGGAAGGAACAAATGAAAGAAAGTGTCACAAAATCGTGATAGGTTGCATTTTCATGATCTATCGATGGCCACAGAGGTGAAAAATGAAAAATATCACGAAATCACGACATGTCTCATTTTCGCTATTCATGACGACTGACAAGCTAAGCAAGGGAAATGTGTCACGAAATCATGACATGTCACGTTTTTGTGATCGAGAGTAGCGAAAATGAACGTAGAAGAAAAACATCACGATATCACGACAGGTCGCATTTTTGCGACTCCAAGCAGCTAGATGGTAAGGAATGAAAAGGTGTCACGATCTCATGACAGAAAGTAGTGAGATAGCCTAGAATGAAAAAGTGTCACGATTTCATGACAAAAAGTAGCGAGACAGCCCGAAAGAGAAAAGCGTCACGATTTCACGACAAAAAGCAGCAAGATGGTACAAAAGAGAAAAGTGTCGTGATTTCGCGACAGAAAGCAGAGAGATGGTACGGAATGAAAAAGTGTCATGATTTCATGACATGTCATGTTTCTGCAGCTAAGTACAACAAAACACAGCAAAGGAGAAAAATGTCACGATTTCGTGACAGGTTGCATTTGCTCGGCCCGAAATAGAAAAATGTTGCGATATCATGACATGTCTTATTTTTGCGGTGCATGAATGCGGACAAGGTTGTTGACAAAAGAGTGTCACGATATCGCGACATGTCTCATTTTTGTGATACAAGTAGAAGAGCAAAGTTGCATACATAAAAATGTTGCAATATCGTGACATGCTATTTTTTGTCATGATTTACAGGGGGTCATTATGGAACATGCAGGGAAGTGCTGAACACATGGCATAAAGGTGTACGGGTTACAGAACGGTTACAGTTCACAAAGAATATCAAACGTTCGACATCGAACAAAAAGTCAAAAGCGACGAAGAGGCGAGGAAGATGAAACAAAGCGATCTGGGAGATGAAGCAAAGTGTCACAGGGTGAAATAGAGAGCATTGCCAAAAAATTTAAAAGCAGAAGCACATATTGGTACAGGGGTCGAAAACTGCTACAAGCAGGGTTGCAAAGCTGAAGGTGATAGGCCATTCTGGGCCCGCTTAAGTTGTTTCTCTTCCACAAACTGGTTTGGAAAAACCAGAAGTTCTGCTATTGTAAAATGAAATATTTTTAATGCAGAAGTGTTCAAAAATTTGCATCTTTTTGGCAAGAAAGAAAGAGTTATTCTCTGCATGCAAGATTGAATGTTTATCTTTCCCCTTTCAGATTTTTAGGCTTATAGATGGAGTTTAATGCAAGTTATCTTGGTTGCTTCATGCGAATGTCTAAATCTGAAAAACTCATTCAAACCCTAGGAATTAGCACTTAGCTTATTGGGATTGTGCATGTTTTGTAGGTCCAATAGGTTAGGTTGCATGCATGAAAACCTCATATCTTCGGTTTTGTCAAGAACAGGATAGCATCAAACTGAATGCAATTTCATTTTCATTTTTCTTTTTGCATTTTATTTTCTTTTTTCTGCACTTTATTTTTCAAAAGTTCCAACTTTATTTTAATTCTCAGGCATTAAAATAAAAAAAATTAAAAAATTTCAAAATCCAAAAATAGTTCCACCATTTATGGCATTCATCAATTTCCACTTTGAAGTTACAGCGTGGTCACATAGAGACCAAATCACATTTTCTTTATTTTGGTTCAATGAACAATCATTAAAATTTCATAATAAAGTAAACCAACATTGCCCCTTTTTTTCAGTTACTTGCAACCACTAATGTGTTCCAAGCATTTTAATTGAATATCTTTATTTGAGATTATTAATACATAGATGTAAAATGCTAATATAGCAAAGACCTTGGAGAAGTCATTTGTTTGATTTCTTTGCAAGAGAGGATTTAGAACCCAAATCCTATCGGAGAGTGTGTTTTCACAATCGAATGAAAATACCACTCAACAGATTGGCGCTAGAAGGAGGTCCTGAACTGGTTTATTTCACTGTGATTTAAGTGCTACAGGGATTTAAATTTTTAATATTTCATGCCCTGTTAATTATTATCTTTAGTCCTCTAACACTCAGCAGATTGTTAAAAGGAGGGCCTGAATTGGTTTACTTTTTTTTTTTTTTACGTTAAACAATTCAGGTATGTTGTATATCATTCTAACATTTTTTGATTGTTCATACAGAAACAATGTAATTTGATTTAATTTTGAAAATTTTGGTTTTGACTAATGAAGTGTTGTTTCCATACAGTTACTTTCATTTGATTTTAATGAATACATCTCTTGGTTGATGCTAACTTGATTTTTTTTCATACGTTGTAGGTTGGATATTTTCTAGTCATTTCACGCAGATGTGTCGGGATTCCTTCCTTTTTGACTAACAGATTTTGGTTCTAAAGTTACATTTTGAGTTTCACTAATGGCAACATTTGAGGAACAAATTGTATCCCTAAGAGCTAAAATAGCATCTCTAAGAGAAAGAATGGTATCAATGATGGAGGATCATTATAAGGGTTTGTCTGCACATGTGATACCCTATCAAATTCCTAAATTATTATTAGAGTTTCTACGATGTTTTAATAAATATGTGCCACTAGGATACTTGCAAAGACTGTATGTCTACAAGGATACATTATGTCAATTCTAGATTTTCTATGAGGAGGTGGCTTGTAAGTTATTTGCATACATTTTGGAAGATAAACCATTCTTTTGGTACAGCCAACTACCCATGGAGGTTAGGACTTCTTGGATACAACTAGAAGTAGCCTATCTTTATCATTTTGGTAATCAGGTTGACTTAGAAACCTTGAAAAATCAGTTTACCTCCATATGTAAGGAGCCTAATGAATCCTTGAGTCAATTCAATGGAAGATTTCGTGAGTTGCACTCCCAAATGTGGGAAAATTTTAACACATTAGAATAGGAAGCCATGGAAGTATACCTGGAAGCCATACACCCCAAACTTGCTTCACTCATTGAGGAAAAAATGGGTGGCTTGTCTCTAGAGAAAATCCATGAAATCTTAGAAGAGATAGAATGACAAGGTGTTGAAGAAGAAAAGGCACAACATGTTCATATAAGAGATTGTCCTTCTAAAGTTAGTGATGCCAACCTACACCAACCATCAAATATAGCACCCTCCACTCCAATGATACCTAAGGTGAAAGATCAAGGGAATGAATTCGAAGACATGATAGAGTTTCACCATTTGTTCTTGGAAGATACTATTGATGAGATGTGTAAAATTAACGATCAAGAAATTCTTCACCCTCAAAATTATGATAAAATTTAATCATGGGTTACTAATTTGGATTATGATGGCCTTACAAATTTGAATTCAAGAATTGACCCACTTTTGGAAATAATTGAACCATCTAAGGAAGGTGAAGATGAATTTGATGAGAAACACATTGATGAATTGGAAGATGTTGAAGAAGTAGTTGAACGTCACCACTTGATTTTGAAAGATGATTATTATGATGCTTGGAAGACATGGGAAGACTACACTCACTCCAAAACTACTAACGAAACTTGTGTGCCAATTGATATATAGGACAACATAATCGCCTACTCGAAGGAAGATATTACAACTCCTGTACCATTTGAAGATGTTTTGGAAGAGGGTTTCAAATCTCATCAAATTTTGGAAGATAATGAGGATCTTACTACCAAGGGCAAAGAAGAAAGTGAATTGATGAATGAATCAAAATATCATGTCACAAATGCCATGGAGTTTCATCCCACAAGTTTGGAAGATAATTTTTACAATGGTTGGGGGAGATATGACAATGCATTTTTTTCTCACACCCCTATAGATGAAACTCATATTTCACTTGATATGCAGGATGTTGAACCTTCTACATCATACGAAGATCTCACATTCACAAGATTTGAAAAGGTGACAAAATTCGATCATGTTGAATATAAATTCATTGAAGGTGCGGATGCAAGTTTGCATGATGATTTTGAGGATTCAAATGAAGAGATACCATGGATAGTGAACAAAGAATTGGAACCAAATGACAAAGAGATTGATCAATTGGAAACAACTCAAATGAAGGATCATCAAGATGAGTCATGGGACATACACTTTGACCAAAAACATTTGAGGGTTGAAAAGGATGGGCATGTTTTCAATTGGGTGCCCAATTTTGGTATGTTTAATGAACAAGTAATCAATGAAGAATATGAAGACCATGAGGTAAAAGAAGAAATTGTGATTTCTCACCAATTTTTGGTAAATAAAAATGTTCAAAAGGTAGAATCTAACCTTTTGTGTTCAAACATCCAAGATTTAGGTGAGAATTTGCATGACCATATTTTGAATTTGAATGATGTTTATGGTGAAATGTCATTAAAGGTGAATGATTAACAAGGTATGATTTCTAATCACACCTTTGACAAAATTGTTTTAATGAATGAAAAAGAAGTTGATGCACTTGAATTGTTAAATAAAATTCATCAAAAATTACTAATTGAATCTAGGGTAAAAACTTTTAATGATCCTAATTTGGTAAATATCCTAGATGCTTGCAAAATGTTGCACGAATTTGATTGGCCTACAAATTTGGAAAATGATTTGGCTTTAAATTTTTTAGAAATAGGCTTTTGCTTACAAAGTTTTGTTTTGGATAAAGAAATCCTACTTCTAAATCATGAATGGAATGATAAAACTTGCACTTTAAAGAATATACAAGACAAAATTGAATACCAACCATTGTCTAATCAATTTGATTTGAATCTCACCTATGGTGTTGGTAATAGAACTAAATCAAATTGGTATGGTGAGCATGGCAAGTTGAAATTTGTTGCATTGCTTGGTTTGATCTTATTATTGTTGGATTCCTACAACATTTGGCATACATATTGTGTCACATGTCTTTTGAAATGTTCTAATCATGTTTGGGATCCGGGAAAGTGATAGTCCAAGCTTTGCTTCATCTTGTACCATATTGTACATTTGTATATAGATTTTGGTTTTGGTTTTGGGTTTGTGTTGTTCAAGTTCCATTTTTGGGATTGTTAGTTTAATTATGATTTAAGTTGTATGTTTATTTGACATGTTTGGTTTGTCTAAAAGGAAAAAAAAAATGATGAAAACATTGTTTTTTGAGATGTTAACTTATGTTTTAGACCAGGAGAATATGAAACATTGGAATTGTGTTGTAGAAAGCTCCACAAGTAACACAAGCACATTAAAGAATATCGTTTGGAACTTGTGATGCATGAAGTTGTTAGTTTTTCACATTATGGTAAATTAGGTGATATATACTCCATCCGCATTTCAAAAGGAGCAATGCATTCATATCTCATGTTACATTCCACACTGCATATATATGTCATCTCAGTTACATTTTCATTTCATGAGCAATCATTGAGAAGGTGTTGAATCCTCTTAGGGTTATTACATAACATATATTAAAAGGATCCTAAGGTTGGGAACTGATGCCCGAACTATCTTGAACCAAGCACGTTCTATGCACATTAAAGAAGATCTTGGGCAAAATGATCAAAACCATGCTTGGAAGAAAAGGTGAGGTGAAAAGAATATTTCATGTCTGTCCTATCATGCAACATTATCCTTAAAACAGTGGTTTTTACCACTCCCATAATGCTTAAAGCCTAAAATTAGAGTAGTAAGGATAGGGTTAAATCCTCATCTCACTTAGGTTGAGGATCCAATTCCCCAAAGCTCTGATTTGACCTTCATGGAGTAGTAAGGATAGGGCATAATTCTCATCTCACCTAGGTTGAGAATCCGATTCCCCAAAGCTTCTATGTTTCATTTAATCATAAATCTTGGATTGGAAGGATCGTACTACATGTCCCTAGTAAGGATGGGTAGTCATCCCTAAGGTCCAAGAAGTAAAGTTGCTAAGTCTCATTCCATCATAAATCTTGGATTGGAAGGATCGTACTACATGTCCTCTACAAAGGATGGGTAGTCATCCCAAAAGTCCAAGAAACAAAAATAAAATTAATATTTTCCATCTTTCACTTTATCATCTTGGATTGGAAGGATCATACTACATGTCCTCTGCAAAGGATGGGTAGTCATCCCCAAAGGTCCAAGAAAAAAAAAAAAGAGAGAGAATAGAATGAATGAAGCCAAATCATGGATTATGGGGTTAAGTATGCTCATGCGTGGCAACATGTCTTGTCTAAAAGCAAGACCACTGACTATTCAAAAGGATAGACTAGTCTAACCATTTCATCCCTAACTGGTTAAATCATTTTGCTCAAAGTGAGGTAATGAATTCCAGATCAGAATAGTAAGGATAGGGTTAAATTCCCATCTTGCTTAGGTTGGGAATCCTATTCCCCAAAGTTCTGATTCCACTTACACTTGCACATGGGTTCAAGATGGTAGTGACACATAACCAAATTTGAGATCTAATAAATTAATTCAGTATACATATATTTGATCCTAAGAGGGTTTGACAACTTTAATATGTTTTTTCAGAAGGTTTGAGCCTTTGTAAAGTAGGTTGTTATATCTCTAGCATCTTCATTATACATCAAATCCTACACAAATCATTCATAGCCTTGCATACAAATCATAGGTGAAACTGACAATGGAATGTTGATTAAGTTTAAGCGATAGGGAATGAAAACACATTGCACACATCGAGCTGATACTCTGATTCTGATGTTTCAGGTATTTCTGATTTATCGGTATTTGTTTATCTTTTATGTGCTGACACCTGTATCTAAGCTTGTATATTTCAGGTTGGGTTCTCATCAAAATGCTTAGGAGCATTTGATAGCAGAGTTGCCATTTGTTGTGGCTAATCCACAACACCCCAAAATTGGGGACCCACTTTTTTTGCATGCTTTTAAAGAAGACCGCAGTGACCTAGATGCTAAAAAATCAAGGAAAAAAGCAAAATTTCACAAAAGAGAAGAAGTGTCGTGATATCGTGACATGTTGCTCCATCGTGGCTAGAAATAAAAATTTATCGCGATATCGCGACATGTTGCTCCGTCGCGGCTAGAAATGAAAAGTTGTCGCGATATCGCAACATGTTGCTCCGTTGCGGCTAGAAATGAAAAGTTGTCATGATTTTGCGACATGTTGCTCTGTCATGGCTAAGAAAAAGAAATTTGTCATGATATCGCGACATGTTGTTGCAGTGGAATGGAAAAGTATCACGATTTCACGACATGTCATGTTTTCATGGCCAAGAGTAACAAAATGGAGCGAAGGATAAAAATGTCACGATATCACGACATGCCACGTTTTCGTGGCTAAGAGCAACAGAATGCATCATGAAGAGAAAATGTCGTGATATCGCGATGTGTTGTGAAATCACGGTTCATAGAGGAAAGAGAATGACAAAATGAAAAATGTCATGATATCATGACATGTCACGTTCTCGCAGCCCAGATCAGCAAGATGAACAAAAATGGAAAAATGTCTCGATATCACGACTTGTCATGAAATTGCGATCGAAGGCAGCAAGAGAAGAGTCAATGCAGAAGTTGTCATGATATCGCGACATGTCGCAATTTCGTGACCTGAAGACGAGATGAAGGGAAAAGATAAAAAACATCATGATATCGCGACATGTCAGGTTTTCGTAGTAGGAAAGTGAGGAAGGAACAAATGAAAGAAAGTGTCACGAAATCATGACAGGTTGCGTTTTCACGATCTATCGGCGGCCACAGAGGTGAAAAATGAAAAATGTCACGAAATCGCGACATGTCTCATTTTCTCTATTCACGAAATGGAAATGTGTCACGAAATCATGACATGTCACGTTTTCGCAATCGAGAGCAGCCAAAATGAACATAGAAGAAAAACATCATGATATCGCGATAGGTCACGTTTTCATGGCTCCAAGCAGGTAGATGGTAAGGAATGAAAAGGTGTCACGATTTCGTGATAGAAAGCAGCGAGACAACCTGAAATGAAAAAGTGTCATGATTTCACGACAGAAAGTAGCGAGACAGCCCAAAAGACAAAATCGTCACGATTTCACGACAGAAAGCATCAAGATGGTATGGAAGAGAAAAGTGTCGTGATTTCACGATAGAAAGCAGAGAGATGGTACGAAATGAAAAAGTGTCACAATTTTGTGACATGTCACGTTTTCGCGGCTAAGTACAAAAAAACACAGCAAAGGAGAAAAACGTCACGATTTCATGATAGGTTGCATTTGCTCTGCTCGAAATAGAAAAATGTCGCGATATCATGACATGTCTCATTTTTGCGATGCATGAAGGTGAACAAGGCTGTTGACAGAAAAGTGTCACGATATCGCGACATGTCTCATTTTCACGATACAGGTAGAGGAGCAAAGCTGCATACATAAAAACATCGTGATATCGTGACATGCTATTTTTTGTCATGATTTATAGGGGGTCATTATGGAACATGCAGGGAAGTGCTGAACACGTGGCATAAAGGTGTAAGGGTTACATAACAGTTACAGTTCACAAAGAATATCAAACGTTCGACATCGAATAGAAAGTCAAAAGCGACGAAGAGGCAAGGAAGATGAAATGAAGCGATCTGGGAGATGAAGCGAAGTGTCATAGGGTGAAACAAAGAGCATTGTCAAAAATTTTAAAAGCAAAAGCACAGATTGGTATAGGGGTCAAAAACTGTTGCAAGCAGGGTTGTAGAGCTGAAGGTGATAGGCCATTCTGGGCCCGCTTAAGTTGTTTCTCTTCCACAAACTGATTTGGAAAAACCAGTTCTGCTATTGTAAAATGACATATTTTTAATGCAGAAGTGTTCAAAAATTTGCATCTTTTTGGCAAGAAATAAAGAGTTATTCTCTGCATGCAAGATTGAATGTTTATCTTTCCCCTTTCAGATTTTTAGGCTTATAGATGGAGTTTAATGCAAGTTATCTTGGTTGCTTCATGCGAATGTCTAAATCTGAAAACCTCATTCAAACCCTAGGAATTAGCACTTAGCTTATTAGGATTGTGCATGTTTTGTAGGTCCAATAGGTTAGGTTGCATGCATGAAAACCTCATATCTTCGATTTTGTCAAGAACAGGATAACATCAAACTGAATGCAATTTCATTTTCATTTTTCTTTTTGCATTTTATTTTCTTTTTTTTGAACTTTATTTTTCAAAAGTTCCAACTTTATTTTAATTCTCAGGCATTAAAATTAAAAAAAATTAAAAAATTTCAAAATCCAAAAATAGTTCCACCATTTATGGCATTTCATCAATTTCCACTTTGAAGTTACAGCATGGTCACATAGGGACCAAATCACATTTTATTTATTCGGGTTCAACGAACAATCATTAAAATTTCACAGTAAAGTAAACCAACATTGCCCCTTGTTTTCAGTTACTTGCAACCACTAAGGTGTTCCTAACATTTTAATTGAATATATTTATTTGAGATTATTAATACACAGATGTAAAATGCTAATATAGCAGAGACCTTGGAGAAGTCATTTGTTTGATTTCTTTGCAAGAGAGGATTTAGAACCCAAATCCTATCGGAGAGTGTGTTTTCACAATCGGGTGAAAATACCACTCAACGAGTATAAGAATGAGGACTTAATTGATGTCACAAGGATAGGAGACATGGCAAGTAGTTGAGGATGGGTTCCCAACTACAGCTAATCTTCCCATATATAAAGATGGAAATATATTACAAGTGAATAATGCAAAGGCTATGCATGCAATTCTAAGTGGATTACATGAAACAAATTTTTGTGAAAGTTATGCATTGCAAATCAGAAAAAGAGATTTGGAAAAATTTGAAGCAAGCCTATGAGGAAAATAAAAAGGTCAAATTGGCAAAACTTCAAAACCACAAGAAAATGTTTGAAGATTTGAATATGGAATAAGAGGAAGATATTGCTACATACTCATGTGGATGAGATTATTAATACTATTCATGGACTTGGATTTGAAATTGAAGAATCCAATGTTGCTCATAAAGTTCGAGGTCACTTCCTACAAGGTATTAGGAAAAGTTTAAACTATATAAGAGGTGAAAGATATTGAGAAGTTGACTATGGATAAATTACATGGAATTATCACAGCTTATGAGATGAGAATAGTAAAGGATCCCAACTCCAAGAAAGAGGAAACCTTCAAAGCATCAAACAAAATAAAGGATAAGAAATCAGAATCAAGTGGTGAATCAACCAGTGATGAAGAAGCTAACTATGGTAGAAGAAACAAGGACTCAAGAATGCGAAAATGTATGAAAAGAGTGAAATGTTTCAATTGTGGAAATTTTGGTCATTATGCATCTATTTTTCCAAAAGCTGGAAGTAGTAGCAGTGAAGAGAAACATGATCATAAGGAAAAGGAAACAGAAAAATCCAGGTATGAAAAGAAAAATAGGTACGATCAAAACAAGTATGAAAATAAAATCTTTCAAAGGCACAAGAAGAGTTTCTATGTTGATAAGGTAATCAAGGCTTCAAGTGATAGTGATGGAAGATTCTTAGATAGTGAAGAAGAAGAAATTCTATTTTTGGAAATAGAAGAGGAAGAAACTGCTCCTGTTCAAGACAAATCTGAAAAGTATGAAGATTCTCTTGAAGACCAAGAAGTAGAAAAGGATTCAAAAATTGAAGAGGAAGGTGTAGTAGATCTAGAAGCAAAACTTATTACTGCTCTTAAAGAATTGAAAAAGGTTAGAAATAAAAATTCAAAATTCAAAGTTCAAGTCCAAGAATGTGATGAAGAAAAAGAAAAACTTATACAAGACCTGACAAACTCAATAGCTAAGATAAAGAGATTTCAATATAAGTTATAAGCAAAAGTCTTAGAATGTGAAATATTAGAACATGAGGTAGCTTCACTGAGGATGGAAGTGAAAGTGTATAAGGACAAGCTACATAGGGTTGGAAAAAGTTCAAAGACCTTGGATAATATTATCAGTGTACAAAGATCTTCATCTACCCAAATAGGACTTGGTTTTTAAGAAGGGCAAGAGAAACAATAAGAAGGATCAAGCTCAAGCTCAAAAGAGGAAGAAGTTTCAAAGGAAGAGAGTGAAGGAGAAAGTGAGACTTATGTGAATAGAAGCTTCACCAAGGAACGATACAATGCACAAACAAGGAACAAAGATCATCACAAAGAAGAAAGGACTAAGAGACAAATGTGTTCAAGGGAATATTTCTTCAAAGGATGTTGCTTTTCATGTAACAGGGTTGGTCATAAGTGATCGATTGTAGTAGCTTACATTTAATTTTGTCAATCCGGGTTAATCCAGGTTAGATTTAAAGAGTAGCAACCCAGTATAGATTGTACCATAGTAATTAATACTAAGCTTAGTTCAGATCTCTTTCTGGTTTCATGTGTTGCAAAAATTAAAGTTTACAAAAAAATAATAAATTAAATTAAATATGCAATTTATGAATTATTCTAATGTGGATCCACTAATGATTTACTTAATGCATTATTTATCTACTATAATTTCTAATTATATTTTCATGTAAATTAATCTTTTAATCTAATTCTATCTACCATGTTAGTGGGGGGAAGAGATTTAGGGACTAACCTTTCGGAGTGGGCCCTGCCTCCGGAAGGTTAGTGTTAACCCCTTCCCCTATTTTCTATTTTACTTTAACTTCAATAATCTACTCTCATTTAATTAATCTAATTCTTAATTATTTCATAATTACAAGAGAATAAAAGAAATAAAAATTACCAAAGCAAGCAAAATATAAAATAATTATAAAACACAGTTACCATATCCTGAAGAAAATATTGTTGTTGCTTTATTATTGAAAATCAAACGTACATGGTTGCGCATCCAACTTCCAGAATTGCATACAGAATATTACATCGGGAATAATCACAGATTACATATATTTCTCCATTAGCTCGCCATCCCCCTTCAAAGGTCTCGTATGCAAATATATATTGTCACTCGGACAATTCCGAACATAACTCCCCGTATTTCTCCCATATGGTTTGGACTTGATACGCAACAACTATGTTCTTATCAAGAATAAAGCTAAATTAACACATCTCCTAAAATACTTGGACTCAATAAATATTCTAATTGGTCCAAGTGGCAACTAATTATAACATAATACTAACTTTGACTTGGTGGGATAGCTACGTAACAATACAACCCTTGATTTAGACTTTTTCTACAACTTTTATCCTTTCTTTTAGGGAAGGATACATTTATTACAAATATTCACGTAACAACTTATATGCCCCAAATAAATGGTGAGTCACCCACATTTGATTCTTCTAACCGCCCATGTGGAATTTGAAACCTTTCGTGCTTGATTCTTTCAGCTGCCCACGTGGTGTTTGACCAAGCCATAGCTTATGTGGCATTTATGTGAAACAGGTTCTTCCGTAGATTTTTCCAGGTTTTCGTAGTGCCCTTTCATAGCACCCTTCCATAGTGCCCTTCCGTAGCGTGCATCCACGTGTCTCCTCGGTATTTGTTCATCCTTTCTTCAATATATGACCTGTATTTTGTTGTAATATTACCTACCAAAAACATACAAAAACTTCGCACAATTTGTGTAAAATATGATCATTTATCATTTTAACCTCATTCATCAAATTAACTGATAAATCACATAAATAAGGTAAAATAATCATTAAAACACATTTACTTTCATGATTTTGCAGATAGAAAATAGATAATCCTTGCATAAAATATGTGTCAATTTGGCACTCATCATTCCCCCAAACTGAAGGAAGTGCATGTCCTCATGCACACAGGATTAATACAACAATCTCAATGGATAAACTCTACAGTTATAACGGTTGCATAAATCCAAAATTTGGTCTATAGTAGATGATTGATGCCTTGTTCATGTAAATCCAAATCTTTACCTTGATATTCCATTTTAAACAATATTTCTTTTGGAATGTGATATACATTTGATAAGAAGCACAATGCAAATTGTCATTTGGCTAAATTGGGATTACCATCATTTTTTTCAAATTAAATAAGTTGAAACAAGAAGGTACTATAAATCATACAATGAATATGTGTTTTATTTTAGTCTAATCACTTCCTATAGCAGCAGTATTTCAACTTCTATCTATCTAAACACACTTTCCAATGCAAAAGTCAATAGTGCTCATTGGACTTATTTAGATGTATATCAAAACTATGCATAAATAAGACTTATAACTTCTATAATAATGTTATCTACAAACCCATACTAACAATAAGAACATCATTATATATGTAACATATAAAATTTAAATTAACTTTTAAAGTTTATTTATTTATTTATTTATTATTATTATTATTTTATTTTATTTTATTATATATATATATATATATATATATATATTTTATTATTATTATTATTTTATCTTTATTTTTTTTCGAGAAGAATGATCAAAGTAAAGATATAGTAAAAAATAGTAAATTAATATAATATATATTCATTTTATTATTATTATTATTATTATATAACTATAAAATATTATATTACCTATACTATACCTCTAAACTATATTATAAACTCTATTGTATTAAGTATTATAAACTATATTATTGAAGATTATTACAGAAGTTGTCTATAGAAGATATCTACAAAACTGTAGTTGTTAGAGTTTAAGAAAATACTTTACCTGATTCTTCCCCCCAAACTGAATTGTGAACTTTGTATACCTTATTTACTTCCCCCCAAACTGTAATTTTAGCCAAAACAAGATGAAGGGTGTTTTATTTATATTGGTGGATAATATAATAATAAGTTTTATTTATGGGGGTTTATTATAATTTTTGTGATTGTGCTTCCTGTATGTCATTAAGAAGTTTTCGAGATAGAAAGGTAATGAATATGAAATTTGATTTCAGCCTTCTAGGATATCTTCAATCATGGGAAAAAGTGAAATAGATATTAAGATGGCTTTTTCTAAGGGATGAAAATGTGATGGGCACAAGCCATGTTTTTGTAGAAAAAGAAAAAATTGAAACCATAGTACTTTCATGAGGGTTTGCTTTTGAGTTTTGTCTGCATGTGATGTTTCTAGGATTATTCTTCAAGGACTTCAAACATTCTAGCAATTTTGAAACAACTTCATTTACTCCTTTCACAAATCAATATAGTGTCAAAGTTGTCCTAGTATTCTCAAGCTTCTTTCAAGACCAACTGTGTGTGCAGTGAGGATTCATTTCCCATTATGAGCAAGGATTGAAAAACAACAAGGGTTATGTATGCCAAAAAGCTAGCTTATCGTATGAGCATCTAGAGGTCTTATCCAGACTTAGTGCTAATACGTAAGGATACCTTAATAAAGAGTACCCCATGGTGTTTGAGATACTAAGAATTCTAGGGATTCAAGCTCTTTTGCCCTTTATTTACTTTTTTTTTATTTGGGATACTTGCTCATTTTGTGAGGAGCAAGGGATTTTTAGTGCTTTTTAGGGTTCTTGCTTATTTTGAGGAGAAGCAAGAAGATTTTTATTGGGATACTTGCTCGATTAGATGAGGAGCAAGGGATTTTTTCTTTTTTTTTTAAGGGTGAAGGGTGAGCTTGTCCTTTTGCCAATTCGTTAGTATTCTAGACCATGCGTAAAAATAGATAAGCAAGGGAAACTGTTCACTTATGGCAAAAATAACACATGAGTTAATTTTTCCAATACTTCACAATGTTTTTAGGTGTGCAATTGTGCGTGGCCAAAGAGAAACTTGATCAACTAGGAGTAACTTACAACATTTTTAAAATATTTGCTTCATTTTCAATGAAAATTTTGCTCAAGATACCAGATATAGTTTGAGTATTTAAAGAACACCTAGACTTCATCTAGCAATAAGGTACTATGCATCATGTGGTAATCATCTTCCTACAAGGTTTTTTTAGAGAGAACATTTTCTTGGGCTATCTTTAAAACATTAAGACTGAAAATGGAAGGGAATACAGATACTTCATGATGAAACAAAGGAAGCATAATTATTTTTATTTTTATATATTAATTTTTTTTCAATATATATATATATAATTTTCTTTTCAAAGAGAGAAATTATTGGATAGTAGTTGGTTGCAGTTCAGAAATGCACTGCAAATCAGTTTGTTATCTAAGGTGGTGTATGATTTTTTTTTTAGATAGTGACTTTTTGTATAGTTAAAACCTATGCCCATTAATTAGTGATTTTCTAGTTGAGTTATCAATAGGATTTGAGTTTTACTACACCCTTTCAAATATTTTCTAATTGAAATTTTCATGATACAATATGTTTGTCCTACCACTTTATAATTTCATTGGTTCAATCTTGTATATACCTCTATTTTATTTCATTATTATTATTTTAATATATATATATATATATATATTATTTTATATATATTTATTATTATCATTTCTAATAATATATATAATTATTATATATATATAAATATATTTTTATTTATTTATTTATTTTTGTAATATTTTCTAGAGGTTTATTGGACTATTTTTCACCACCTAGCAACTTATTTTTCTTTTCTCTCTTTTTGGTTTTGTTTTTGTTTGGGTTTTGATTTTGATTTTCTGTTTTAATCCTACTGTTGTCAAGTTTAGATACAAATCATAGAGTTTATAACTATTCTTAACACAAAATAAATAAAATTTTTGAACAATCCTAATGTTACTAAAATTAGGTGTGACCCACGGTCTATGAATCCATACAACCAATTCTAGTACAATAGGAGGAAAGTAAAAATGCTTGAAAAATAAATTTTACTAGAAATGAAATTGCTGAAATAAAAGGTAAATTATTATTGTTTCTTTGACTATTAGGAGGGATTTCATTAAAGTTGTGTCACTCAATCTTAACTACTTCCTATATAAAAATAGGGTCCTAAGCAAAGTTTAGGTTGTTTTCAGTGTTCACCTACTTCCTATTTTTCTCATAGGTCCTAAGCCAAATCATCAATAATAATCACCCAAAGCAAGGAAATTGTAGGAAATTAAATATGCTGAAATAAAAGGTAACTTATTATTGCTTCTTTGATTATTAGGAAGGATTTCATTGCAATTGTGTCACTCAACGTAACTACTTCCTACTATAAAAAATAGGTGTTACTTTCGACGTTCACCTACTTCTTTTTTTTCTAGGTCCTAAGTCAACTAAGCAATAATAACTACCCAAAAAAAAATTTGTAGAAATTGAAATTTGCAAAAAATAAATTTTTAATCTATGAAAGCAGTAAAAATGATTCCTTCAAGAAAAATGAACCTGGCAACGTCGAACGAAGGAGCTTGTTGGAACCATATTCGGGCCACTCTGACTCGTATGTACACCAAGGTCTCGTACGTACCCCTTTTCACATACAAGTAAGCCTCTCTCTTTGCATTGCCAAACAACTTTTTTGATTAACCACTACGACGCTACTCTCCCCGACAACGATGCCAAAATGATCGGATGTAGTAGCTTACATTTAATTTTGTCAATCCGGGTTAATCCAGGTTAGATTTAAAGAGTAGCAACCCAGTATAGATTGTACCATAGTAATTAATACTAAGCTTAGTTCAGATCTCTTTCTGGTTTCATGTGTTGCAGAAATTAAAGTTTACAAAAAATAAAATTAAATTAAATATGCAATTTATGAATTATTCTAATGTGGATCCACTAATGATTTAATTAATGCATTATTTATCTACTATAATTTCTAATTATATTTTCATGTAAATTAATCTTTAATCTAATTCTATCTACCATGTTAGTGGGGGGAAGAGATTTAGGGACTAACCTTTCGGAGTGGGCCCTGCCTCCGGAAGGTTAGTGTTAACCCCTTCCCCTATTTTCTATTTTACTTTAACTTCAATAATCTACTCTCATTTAATTAATCTAATTCTTAATTATTTCATAATTACAAGAGAATAAAAGAAATAAAAATTACCAAAGCAAGCAAAATATAAAATAATTATAAAACACAGTTACCATATCCTGAAGAAAATATTGTTGTTGCTTTATTATTGAAAATCAAACGTACATGGTTGCGCATCCAACTTCTAGAATTGCATACAGAAGATTACATCGGGAATAATCACAGATTACATATATTTCTCCATTAGCTCGCCATCCCCCTTCAAAGGTCTCGTATGCAAATATATATTGTCACTTAGACAATTCCGAACATAACTCCCCGTATTTCTCCCATATGGTTTGGACTTGATACGCAACAACTATGTTCTTATCAAGAATAAAGCTAAATTAACACATCTCCTAAAATACTTGGACTCAATAAATATTCTAATTGGTCCAAGTGGCAACTAATTATAACATAATACTAACTTTGACTTGGTGGGATAGCTACGTAACAATACAACCCTTGATTTAGACTTTTTCTACAACTTTTATCCTTTCTTTTAGGGAAGGATACATTTATTACAAATATTCACGTAACAACTTATATGCCCCAAATAAATGGTGAGTCACCCACATTTGATTCTTCTAACCGCCCATGTGGAATTTGAAACCTTTCGTGCTTGATTCTTTCAGTTGCCCACGTGGTGTTTGACCAAGCCATAGCTTATGTGGCATTTATGTGAAACAGGTTCTTCCGTAGATTTTTCCAGGTTTTCGTAGTGCCCTTCCATAGCACGCATCCACGTGTCTCCTCGGTATTTGTTCATCCTTTCTTCAATATATGACCTGTATTTTTTTGTAATATTACCTGCCAAAAACATACAAAAACTTCGCACAATTTGTGTAAAATATGATCATTTATCATTTTAACCTCATTCATCAAATTAACTGATAAATCACATAAATAAGGTAAAATAATCATTAAAACACATTTACTTTCATGATTTTGCAGATAGAAAATAGATAATCCTTGCATAAAATATGTGTCAATTTGGCACTCATCAATAAGGCTATGCATTGCAGGACTCATGGAAAGGAGTATGGTGTTACCAAGAGGAACTTCAAAAATTGACATCTCTTTTAAGGGTATTTCTACTCTTGTAATCTATTTGGGCATAAAGCAATCCAATGCAAGGTGTAGCACCCTAAAATTGGCACGGTTAAAACCTTAGTAAAAGATAAAAGATAAAAAATTGAATTTTAACCCCAAAATCACTCCAAAACCACCCGTTACCCGCTTTCCCCATTTTTCGTGCCATTTTTAGGATTTTTTTTTATCGTTGGATGATATCGTCGTAGATTAGATGAAATAATCCCTAATCTGACGAATTCATCTGGAACAGAATGTCCAGACAATTTCATCCCAAAACCAAATTTTCATAATTAGCTTCTGTTTCAATAGCCTCTCCAACTTGGGCAGAAACGCGTCTGCGCAGTTGGAGATTTCCCTGTTGGAGATCTCCTATATTGGGATGATCCCCAACCTCCTAACCTCTTCCTAATCCTATATAAACTAGGATTTTTCTAGTTTATCCCCCTGAACCCCCTGAACCCCTTAGCTGATGAATTTCCCTATAGATTTAGTTCCTTATTCACTAGAGCATCCTCGCACTACTGTCTGTATTATGTATTTTGTATTTTCTTGCAGGAACTCTATTTTTTTTTAGTTGAAGCTAACTTGGATCGTCACAAACGATCTCAGATGATTTCGGACAATCTTGTTGAGAGCGCAGATGATCTCGTACAATTGGAGGTGATCCTGACTGTAGTCCAGATTGGGGGCAATCAAAACCCAGAGTTTGCATTTCCTTAGATTTTTTGCACTTTCCTATTGTATTCCTGCACTATCTTAAATTATTATACTTATGCATCTTGGAGTTCACCTCATATAATATAAATGCATGATAAAATCAAAATAAATTGTGAAGTTGATGCTTTTCCTCTTTAATTACTATTTGTATATATAATTTAGACAAATTTATAGTTATTTTTGTCATTTCCCTTCACTTCTGTAGTTGCATCTTGGGTATTTTATATCTATTTCTGTGATTGTAGGTTTTTGACGAATTCGTCTGATGAATTCATCAAATTTTAGATGATTCTCTCTGATCTCAGATGACCTTCTATGATTTGAGACGATCCTGTGAAATATCAAATGATTACATACAAATTGAGGCGATCTGGACTGCTACAAAACTCAAAATCTTCATCAGACATCTGAAATCAGGTATGATACATTTTAGCTAGCATATTCTCTGTGATTAGCATTCATTCATGTTTTTTGTATTCATTTAAATTAGAATTGGCATATAGAATAGTTTAGATTCATCTTGGCCAAACCTAGGAGTTGAATGATTAAAGCGCAAAATGAACACATCAAACTCACTGTCAACCTAGGCATGGAAACTACCATCCAAAAGTTTCCTGGTGAACCCACCATCCGTCGAAAATTCACCCTTATACCCCTCCCCCAAGAGGCGGTACCTTCAAAGGGCCTCTCAGTTTGAGGTATTGTCCCATCCTTTTCACGTCCCCCTTCCGGGCACGGATCCTATAGCCTGAAGGTAAGGATGCAAAAAATTTGGAGCGATACATTTTGGTGAACCCGACGTGAAAACTAAAAACCTTTTGAAAACAAAAAAAATATAAATATATATGTATACAAGAAAAAAATATAACAAAATCATCATTTCAAGTTTGTATGTTTTAGATTCAATTCTAAATAGTAGATATTAAATATTACTTTTAGAAGTACTAAAGAAACCATGAGTTTTTACTCAAATCCATATGAGCCCATCAGTAATGTTCGAAGAATTCAGCCAAATACATTTGTTGATTATGACCAACCTCATCCCTATTCAACATCACCTCCATCACACTCTTCTCATTTTTCATCCTTAACCCAACAGGACAATCCCTTTTCCAATCCTCTTCATAACGATATTATCTATTCTCCCATATATCCATATTATGGCTATCAATCCACATATAAACCTCCTTCATCATTTCAATATTCTTCTTTCAATACAACACATCCATTTCAACAAGAAAATACTTATTCTTCCATTCCTACCATGCACTCACATCATATTTCACAATCTTCTTATCATCATTCTACCCATAACAAAGAAAAGAGAGGTAAGAAACCATTAGGTCCTTTTATGACTTAACTCCTACGGCACATATCAAAAACCTCTTGAAAACCTTCATCACGTACATTTACAAAGCTCAATCAACCAATGGATATAATTCTCAAGTATTTACTTGATACAAATAGGATTGAACTGCCTTCCATAAGACAACTTAATACCACAACAGATTGGTTTAAACCTGAGCTACATTGTGAATATCATAGAGTAGATGGACATATGACACAAAATTGTAAAGATTTAAGATGTGCAATTCAAGATTTTATTGATGAGGGTATTTTTAATATAAAAGAATTACAATCTACAACTGATTATAAATCTCCATTAAACAATCAAACTCCTACACAACAAATACCAATAATCAATCAAGAAAGGGGGATCTCCCAAGAATCCCTATTCAATTATCAACAACAAGAAACCAATCAAATATTGCATGTTAATGTGTTCCATCATGATGATATTACTAATATTGTAACCAAAACTACAAATGAGCAACCTCAAGTTCAATCAACTCAATCCGATATTCAAGATATGGGTTCCTCATTTGACCAACCTTCAAAACTATCTTTGGCTCTAGAGAATGATCCAAAATGGAATGTAAGCATAGAAAGCTCATATTTAGAATCAAAATCTCAATCTGATATCCACTTTGATAGCCAACAACAAGTGATTAATCCTCAAGCAAAGATATCCCTTTTAGAAGTATTACAAAGTTCTCATAAGGAAACTTTGTTCAAGATACCTAGCCAACAATTTGGTCCTAATTATATTTTTCCTAAGAACATAATTGATGGTGTAAGCCCTCTTGATGTTCACCATATTTCATTCTATGATGAGGAGATTCCTTCCTCTACTCCATAAGAAGACTCCTTTCTTTATATTACAGGATCTAGTAAAGAAACACTTGTTAAAACTATCATGGTAGATAATGGCTCCTCTCTTAATTTATGCACTTATCAATTATTCCAAAAACTCAAATTAAAGGAAGAACATATTAATGAATCAAATGTTATTATAAAATATTTTAACAATGAAATTCAAGAAGCTCAAGGTACTATAATTCTTCCCTTTAATATTGGATCCAAGATCCTGGATACTCTATTTTATGTAGCATATTGCCCTTCACCTTACAACCTACTTCTCAAAAGTCCTTGGATTCATATGATGTGGGTTGTCCCTTCCACTCTTCACCAATGTTTGAAGTTTGAAATTGCAAATAAAATTGTTACCATACATGGTGACCCAAAACCATTTGAAGAATATTTAATGGTTGAAACATCAAGTTATATACATTCTTTATTATCACAATTATCTTCTATCCATCACTTTTCTTCATCCATATATGATCATCCTTGTTTATCAAATAACATCCATGCATATCTTTCACATATGCTCCCTCCATCTTATCAAGACTTGGAAGATAGTGATAAGAATGAAGAACTTTCTTATCCTTCTTACATTTTATTTTGTAACATGATCAATTTTACACATAAAAGTCAAATCTTTTGCTACATTATTCTACATTATAACAAAGATTTTGTTATCGCTACCTTTTATTCATCACCTTTTGTTATTACCCTCACCACAACCAAATTATCCTTCAAAACCTCCTTTGATTTTGAAGCAACCTTAGACATGCTATACTCAAATAACCTTGTATAATGTATATAGATCATCTTGTATATACCACCAATTCCATCATCTAAAAATTCATATAAAAATTTCAAAAAAATAGTAATATTATTTATTATTTCAATTCATAACTTAAAATCAAAATACAAAAACATCAAAATCTTCAAAAACATATCATATTTTCATACCTGTCAATTCTTGAAGTGTTGCCATTATATTTTTAATTATTTTGGACAGCATTTATTTGGAATCCCGCACTTTCACATTCACATGAATAAATGTCTTGATTTTATTTTTTATTATTAATCTCTCTTATAACAAAGTCCACAGTTGCATTAAATAATGTTTTGAGCATAGTGAATTGATCTTGTTATTTACTTGAACCAAGTATATCTTCTCACATTAAAATGATTTCATTGCAAATTCAATATGATGCTACATAGTAGAAATGGTTTCTTGAGCGAAAAGTTTCCCCTGCTATCCTATCATGCACATGGTCTAGAATCTTTGAGAATTGACAAAAGGACAAGCTCACCCCTACCCAAGAATAAAAATCCCTTGCTCTACAGCTAATCCGAACAAGTATCCCTAGCATAGGAAGAAAAGAAAAGTTCAAGAAAAAGAGAAAAAGAAAAATGTTATTTTGTACCATCATAGCAATATTTCAGCATTATCTCAGTATCAAGCAAAAATACAAAAAAAAAACAAAAGAAAAGAAAGAGAAGCAAAAGTGAAAAGCAAAAGCAAAATGCAATAAAATCCTTTCCCTACCCCTTGAAAAGAAAATAAGGGTGAATGAGCTTGAATCCCTAGAATTCTCAACTATTCAAAAACTGTGAGGTAAGCCCCATAACAGGTGGTTTGTGCCCAACCCGCTTGGCCTTGGGTAATTCCTAGTGTGGTGATATATATGTCACATTAGTGACCTTATTTTGTACAGACCTATGTCAGCTTATGGATTAGCTAGCTCTTGATAACCTAACTTACATATTAGTCTGGTATGGTTACATGCATATAAATCATGGTCAACGAACATTCATTTGGTTAAGGCAAATTACTTGTATCAAATTATCTTGCTCAAAATTGGTGAATGAACAATACAATCGCACACACATTTGTATTTGAGAGATTTTGTATCATTATGATAAATCAAGATCGGTAATGAACTCACATTTGCACATGAGGTTCCCTTATAAATCTACATTTGTCTTTGAGATAATTTAAAATATTTCTGTACTTCTTTTCGGAATAGTTTTATCCTCTTATTTCAGAATTTTTGTTTTGTATAAAAGCAATTACATACATCTTTTCACAAAATCTCAAAATGATTTCAAACAACATGTTCATATTATTATTTTTCTGTTTATTAAAAGTCAAAAATTCATCTTGCAATAAAACTAAAAATCTATTTTCTTCTTTGGATTTTGCGATGATGGTATAAGTCTATACCTATAAATTCTATGCCTAGCGCAAACCATTGTTCTAATTTTATTTTCCATTTATTTTAAAACAAATGCATAAAACACATATGATTTGCATCATTATGTTCCACAATTATGCTTTACAAATGAACAAACACTTATTCTATTTCATTTCATTATGTTAACATTCAATTTTGCAACCATGGTATAGTTTTGTTGGCATTTTTGCCACATTGTTTTGATTGTTGATTATTCATGCATAAAATGTTGAAGTTCTCACTCCTCGAGTTTTTGTGCCAAAATAGCTAAGTCCGAAGACCGTCGCGATATCGCGACAAAAAGCAGCATGGAGAGCACAGTTTCAAAACCGTCGCGATATCGCGACATGTCGCGTTATCGCGGGTCTGTTGAGGAGAGAGAAGCCAAAGTTAGAGAATGTCGCGATTTCGCGACGTGTTCCAAAATCATGGTCAAAGTGGTCAACGGAGGCAGCAGCAAAACTATCGCGATATCGTGACATGTCGCGTTTTCATGACTTGCGATGGCCATGGAGCAGAGTAATAGAAAAGGTCGCAAAATCATGACATAATTGGGCAATGTCAATGAACCTCGTAGCGAAATCATGACAGAAAAGTGAATAAGGAGCAAAATGTGAAAGACGTCATGAAATCGCAACGTGTTGCGTGGTCACGGCAAGGTTGAAAGAAAAGCATAAGGCATGAAAGAAGATGTCACGATATCGCGACAGAAAGAGGCAACAATAGAGAAAGCAAGGAAACGTCACGATTTCATGACATATTGTGGAGAAAAGGCAAAATAGGCAAGAATGTCACATTTTCACAGGTTGAGAGCTGGACCGTACAAGGCAAATAAAAATTGTCATGAAATCATGACATGTCAGATTTTCACGACAGGGAAGAGAGGATTGAGCAGCTGGGAGAAATCGTCACGATTTCATGACTTGTTTGGTTTTTGTGACCTGGAGATAACAACAAAGGTGCTGATGGAAGAATGTCGCAATTTCGTGACATGTTCCATTTTCGCTACTCGCAAGAGGATGAAGGCCAAGGAAGAAAAAATTGTCACAATTTTGTGACATGTTGCAGTTTCACGGGTATACAGAAGAGAAGGGCACAGAAAGTAGAAGATGTCACGATTTCGTGACATGGTGAAGTTTTCGCAACATGTTGAGGAAAGAAGTCCAAACAAAGGAGAGTGTCGCGATTTCATGACGTATCAGGAAGACAAAGCCAAAAGAGAGGAAGGTGTAGCGAAATCGTGACTTGTCACATTTTTGCGGTTCAAAGCAGCCAAAGGACAACATGGGGAAAGAACGTCACGATTTTGTGATAGGTCATAGTTTCACGAAAACAGAGCAAGGAAGGAGCAGAATAGTACGGAACGTCACGATTTCGTGATGCGTCACATTTTCGTGACCTAAGGTGACGAAGGAGAACAAAGAGCCGAATACGTCATGATTTCGTGACATGGTTGGTTTTCGTGATCCAAAATGGCAAAAGTGTACGGAGCAAGAAAATGTCACGATTTCGTGACATGTCACGTTTTCGTGACCCGTCATAGTTTCGTGCCAGAAAGCAGTTCAAACGGCCCGATGAAGCATTGCGATTTCCAAGGATTTAAAGCTCTCCAGAATTAAATGTTTTGCTGCTTTCCAATGTATACAAGATAAAAGAACGTGCCCAAGCCACTAGAATTGAAGATGCCTCCATTATTCAAAGCTTCTGTTCATGATTTTTCTAACGGTCCAAGCATGCTCCGAGGATGACCATTTAATGAAGACGACCGGTTCCTTGTTTCATTTAATTTCTGGTTTCTTCGAGGCTGGTTTAAGGGGATCATTTCCTTATTTTTGTTGCATATTTTGTAGATCTCGAGGAAGTCCGTTGCATGTTTTAAATGCTACAGAGAGGCAAGACCTCTATAAATATTAATGTATATCTCAAGAACAGGCATCGAGAGAGAGACTTTTGTTGAAAGCTTTTCAAGTTCTTTGCATGAATGAAAGATATTTGGCCTCTAGTTTTGCAAGCAACTGTCTATGTGTTTTTCCTTCTATCTTATGCATTCCTCATTTACGCTCGTATTTCTTATCTGTTGCTTAATTTGAATTTTGCATCTGAGTTTAAATATTGCTAGTGAGGAAGTGAGTTCTGGAATGTGATCTTGGAGGTTATCTGCACAAGGTTGTAAGTTAATTACGTCGTTGTCTTTTGTTATATGTTGTTAGTGTGCTTGAGGTTATCTGCTGCTAATCTTTCTCGATCTGATAAATTTGGCCTGTGGCTATATTTCCCGTTTCTTTCTGCATATTTCCTATTTCTTTCCTGCAACTCTAGTCTTCAACAGCATAGAATTTAGTAAGGGAACCAGCCCTCTCTGGAGATTGGTCTGGGAGACATTTCTTTCTCCTAGCCTTTCAATGTTGGTCGGGTCTAGGGCGCATTTTGTATAAAATCCTTTCCTGTGGCAGATTCGTGACCAACAGTTTTGGCACGCCTGGGAACAAACTATTTATGTCTCAGAAAGATCCCATAGTATTGAGGGTTTAATGTTCGCCTTCATGCCGTATAGTTAGAACATTTGGTGACTCTGCAGTACCCAAAAATCTATGAACGTGGATACAGTGAAAGTTGTACTTCATGATCACGAGATCAAAGTCCAAAAAAGTTGAAAATCTTGTTGAGTTTTTTGAACTTGACAACACAAAAAGAGGTGAACACTCTAGGTTGGTTTCCCCATCGCTTGCATCATCTGCCATATCCACACAAATCCTTGGTATTGTTACTAGTTTTCCATCTTCTCAATCACATACACTAGTCCCAATGGCCCAGTATCCTCAACCCAGGCAGTTTTCAGCATGGAATAGTTCAGGAGCCTTGAATTTGTAGGCTCAAAATCCAGTTCCCCAGGCTGCTTTGAAAGCCTTGCCAACCTATGATGGTACGGGTAAGACTGCATATGAACATATTCATGATGTAGCTTCTTTGGCAGCCATTCATGATATAATAGATGAAGATGTGATGGTCAAGTTATTAGTGTTATCCTTGAGAGGAAAATTGTTGTACTAGTACCGATCTCTGCAACCAGGCACTATTGCATCATGGGATCAGCTAGGAGAACTGTTAGTTAAGAATTTTCATGAACAGGCTGATCCATTTTCATTGTTGCATCAGTTTAACGCAATCCAGAGGCACCCGCAGGAGGCGATAGCAGATTTCAATGTTCGTTTTACCAGAAGCTGGCAGCGAGTGCCTGAAGGTCTTCGCCCTACCCCTGAGCAAGCTACGTTCTACTACCTTCGAGCGTTCAATACAGACATTGGCTTGGCGATCAGGCAGTCCAATGTGATGACCTTCCCGAAACTATTCGAACAAGCACAAAAGGTGGAGGCAGACTTGATTGCAATCGGTAGGCTTCCTCCAAAGGTAGCAATGCCCATTTTACCTGATATTCCACAACATTTATATCCTAGTTCATTTTTGCAATCTATGTCTTCCATGTACCCTGTTCCATCATGGAGCTCCAATGCACCTCAGATTGCACCCATCCCAGTTCCTCAGCTCTCTACTTCAGCAACCCCCCAGTTGCCTGCACCCAACATTATGCCATTCCCTGCTTCCACTTCATTCCCAGCATTACCGATGCACCACCAGCACCTTTGCCCTTACCAGCACCTCCTGCACCTGTAAATCCTGATCCTTATACAACACTTTTGCAAGAGGTAAAATCTGCCAATTCTGCAATAAGAGCAATGGGCAATAAGATCACACTTATTGAAAGGAAGCAAGCTGAGCGAGATTTCTAGCCTAGGAGATTTCAACCTCCGTCGATTACTAGAGAACAAGCTGCTTCAACAAGCAAAGCACCCGAGAAGAACTCGACTATTTTGGCAAATGAAGATGCAGTCCTTGCAGAAAGAACATATTGGTGTTCAACATGTAATGATCCACATGGAGAAGACACTTGCATGGTTCATTTGAATTATGTGCAGACATTGGCTGCTAGCTCTTCGGGAGGGCAAGTCAATATGATCTCTGAGGCAGGCCATAGCTTAATGGTTCCATCTGAAGAACAAGTTTTAGTTCTCACGAGGACTGGAAAGAAGCCTATTACAGTAGATCCTGCTGAGCTAGAGCCATTAAAAGTGCCAGCTGATTTGAAGAAACAAGTGAAAACTCCTGTGCCAGTATCAAAGCTAGATGTGCCTATTTTACCGAAAGATCCTGTTCCACACAGAGTACAAGAAAAAGCCACAACTGCACAGGCAAGATCAGAAGCAGAGGAGCAAGCTAGAGAAAAGCTGAAGTACCCATCATTGACTAAAAGGTTGAGAGTAGAAGCTACTCAGCAGTATCGGAGCAGATATGATCTCCCCATTGAAAAGAAGGAATCTGTTGTGGTTGCATACAACATTGTCGAAGAATTGAAGAAGACCCCAACTAAGGTTAGTCTTTATGATGCATTGCAATTGCCTAGGCAGGTAGATTTATTGCAAGAATCTTTGAAATCTATGAAGGATAGTGAGAAGGGTCCTACCTAGACAATTTATGCTCAAGCTTTAACCACTTCCATCACTGGTAAGAATAGACCACCCCCATTTTATCTGTCACTACAAATAGAGGGTTGGATCGTGCATAACTGCATGATCGACTCCGAAGCCGCTACAACTGTCATGCCAAAGGCAGTTTGCGAAGTTATGGGTATGGAATACACATGAAGTAGCCCTGGAGTCTTGTAGTTAGATGGTACTCCTATGAAAATGGTGGGTGTAATCAAGGATGTCCCGATTGTTTTACACACTATGCCTCGGATTACGAGTCATTCGGGAGATAGTTGTGGTCGATCTAGAACCGTATTTCAGTATGTGCTTATCAAGAGAATTTACTTGCAAAGTTGGGAGGTTACCTTGCACTTGGATTATTCCCACTTGGAGATCCCTTTCAAAGGAAAGAGACTCCGGATTCATAATGAAAAACCTTCCTCTTTTCATATTGAAAGGTTGGATGAAGTAGGAAAGACCATGCAGTCTGTCAACATGCTAACCGAAGAGTTAGAGGGTTCTGATTTGATGAATGAGGTTTTAGATGAGCTTCAGTTGGAAGACGGGTTTTCCATGCTTGATTTCAATGCTATGCTGGAGACCGAAATCGGTTGTTATTCTATCACAAAGCCCGAGGATGGCGCAATGCAGGTACTCCTTAACCAAGATGATCAGAGCTCTATCAAGAATCAATTATGGAAGTTGTATTTTGATGGGGCAAGATGCAAAAATGGTGCAGGAGCAGGTATTGTTCTGATTTCTCCCTCTGGTTTACAAAGAACATATTCATACCATCTCACTTGGAATTGTACTAACAATGTTGTCGAGTACGAAGCATTATGCCTAGGCTTGAAAAAGGCAAGAAAATTGGGAATCGAACAGTTGCAGATTTTTGGTGATTCTGAGTTGATTGTAAACCAAGTAACAAACAGGTGTATTTCCAAGCAGCATTATCTCAAAGCATACCGCAACCAAGTTTGGGACCTATTTGAGTCTTTCACAGCTCTGAGTGTTCAAGCCATTTCACGAGAGTTGAATAAGCATGCTGATCTTCTAGCATCTCTTGGAGCAAATTTTTCTCCCATTGAGCAGGTAGTGAAGAAACCAAAGACAGTAAGGATGGTGTACAGGCCTAGTGTCCCAGACAAAGATACTTTCTGGCAAGTCTTCGAGAGTGATGAGCAAATTGTTAACTTTTTGATTCAAGAAGCTGCCACCATCAAAGGAAGAACCTTAGAGCACGAAGAAACCGAAGGTCTGATTCAGTTGTGGAATAATCATATTCCAAAAGGTCTTATCACTCTAGAAAGTTTGTTTGATCAGCATGATCGGTCCAAGAAACATCGGATTGAGATTGACAAGAAAGAGTATATGGAGCTGCAATTAGAACCCAATAAGGTCATTAAGATTGGGACTGATTCTACTCCTGATGAACTGCAAGAGATTAGGCAATTGTGTCAAGAATTTTTTGATATTGTGGCCTGGAGTTATGAGGATCTGAAGGGATATGATAAATAGATTATTCAGCATACTATTGAGTTGGAGAAGGAGTCAAACCTTTCAGGCAAAAGCAACGACCAGTGAACCCAAAGATTGAGACTCTCATGAGGGCCGAACTTGTGAAAATGTTGCAGGCCAAGATTATATACCCGGTTAAGCACTCGACTTGGGTTGCTAATCTGGTTCCGGTTCGAAAGAAAAATGGAGACATACGACTGTGTGTAGATTTTTGAAATCTGAACCGTGCATCTCTGAAAGATCACTATCCCTTGCCTCGCATTGATCAGATACTTCATGTTGTTGCTGGGGCTCAGCGTTTCTCACTGCTAGATGGTTTCTCTGGATATAACCAGATTTGGGTTAGGGATGAGGACCAGTACAAGACTGCATTCACAACCAAGTGGGGCACTTTTGCTTATCAGTGCATGCCTTTCGGATTGTCCAATGCTGGAGCCACATTCCAGAGAGCCATGGACATTGCATTCGAGGAACTTTTGAACAAGATTATTGTCATTTATCTTGATGATATGACTGTCTTTTCACATAAACGGGAAGATCACTGTTCTCATCTGAGGCAAATCTTTGGAAAATGTAGAGAATTTGGTATTTCCATTAATCCAAAGAAGTCAATTTTTGTAGTGAAGGAAGGTAAACTCTTGGGGCATGTCATTTCAGAAGATGGTTTGGCAATTGATCCATCTCGAGTCGAAGCATTGAAGAAACTATCGCTCCCTGCCAATAAGAAAGAGTTGCAGTCTTTCTTTGGGCAGATTAATTTTATCAGGAAGTTCATTTCTGATTTTGCCCAGGTTGTCAAGCCCATGACTGAGTTGTTGAAGAAGGATGCAGAATTTAAGTGGACAACTCAGAGGAAGGAGGCATTCCAAGAAATTAAGGATAGAATAGCGCAGGCTCCTGTATTAATTAATCCAGATTATTCAAAGGATTTCATTCTGTATGCAGTTGGGGAAGATGAGAGCTATGCCACAGTACTCACATAGAAAGGAGACGATGGGAATGAAAGGCCTATTGCTTTCCTTAGTCAGGTTATCTTACCTCATGAGGCAAGATATAATTTCATTGAAAAATAGGTATATGTTGTCATGAAGTCTCTTAAAAAATTCAAGCACTTCATATCTCAGAGTAGGACAGTCGTCTATGTTATACATCCCGATGTAAGGAATTTCATCATTCAGGGTGAGATGGGTGATAAACGTGTTGGTTGGGTCACCAAAATTCAAGAATTTGATGTTGAGATTCATCCGACCAAGCTAGTGCGGGGTAAGGCCTTATGCCAGCACTTAGCAAAGACTGCAACATCTGGGATAGTTGATTATCAAGTAGATGATCTTGTTGGAGATAGCAATCTGGTGAACCTCTTAGTACAAGGACAAGATTGGGCTGATGACCTCATTAACTATTTCACAACTGGTAGATGCCCTTCACAGTTAAATGCCTCACAACGGAGAAGGTTTCGCCTGCAAGCTCTCAGGTATGTGTTGTTGCCCGAAGGATTGTTTTTCAAGAACATTGATGGCATTCTTTTAAGGTGTGTCAAGGAATCGAAGAAGGCTAGACTCCTGGAGGAGTTTCATTCCGGCATATCGAGGAGGACACTATGCAGGTAGACCAATGGCTTTAAAAATTATTCGGGCTGGTTACTATTGGCCAACCTTGTTCACGAGATGCTTTCAGGATTGCCCAAGCATGCGACAGATGTCAGAGGTATACAGGAAGGGTTAGAAATGCATCATTGCCCCTGCATCCAATTCAGGTTGAAGCACCTTTTCAGCAGTGGGGATTGGACTTTATTGGGATTATTGATCCGAATTCTTTAGCTGGACACAAGTATATCTTGACAGCTACAGATTATTTCACGAGATGGTCTGAGGCTATTCCAACCAGGGTTGCAAATCAAGATGTGGTGATCTCTTTCATCGAAGGGCTGATCACACATTTTGGCATTCCTGATGCCATTATCACAGATAACGGAACTCCGTTCATTGGAGCTGAGCTGGCAGAATTTGCAAACAAGTATGGTGTTTTCCTGAAGACATCCTCTAACTATTACCCTCAGGGAAATGGCTTGGCAGAGTCCACAAACAAGAACTTGCTACGGATTTTAAAGAGATCTTTGGGGGATAACAAGAGATCATGGCACCTTCTGTTGAATCAAGCTTTATGGGCAGATAGGATTTCAATCAAGAAGTCTATCAAGACTTCACCATATGCCCTGGTATATGGAAAAGAGGCAAGGTTGCCTGTTCATCTAGAATTGCCAGTATTGCAGCAGTTGCAGGGATTTTAGGATGATGAAGTAGATATGGATTCTATGGGTATGCGGTTGGATCAGTTGTTGCAGTTGGAAGAGCAACGTTCTTTGGCCTATGAGGAGTTTGCTAAGCATACATGGGTTATTTCAAAGTGGTTCCATAAAAAATTCGTTGATCGTCCACTTAAGGTGGGTGATTTGGTCCTGAAATGGAATGAAAGGAAAGCCAAGCCAGGAATGCACAAGAAGTTTGATGCTCTGTGGGAGGGTCCGTTCCGCATTGTCAGTGCTGGTGCAGCAAATTCGTTTCATCTGGAAGATTTGGATGGCAGCCCACTTCCTATTTCGGTGAATGGCTTTCATCTGAAAGCCTACACTCCATGAAGTGTGAGTCCAGTATTACCTTGTACAGTTATTTTGCTTTTATAAAAAAAAAAACAAAAAAAAAGAGAAAACAGAAAAAGAAAAAAAAATTGTGGATTTCCTCTGTCAACTTCGGCTCTTTTTGCATGCGAGCCCGCAGGTACGTATTTCTTTCTTTTTTCTTCTTCCTTCCCAACAGATAGTGGCTTTTGTCAATTTCTTCCTTCCCCTCCCTTATTTTCATTCCCTTCCTCACTCATTCCTTCTTCTACCATCCGTAATTAAGCCACTACTATTGTTTCTTTTTCCCTTTCTGATATTCCCATTTCTTCTTTTCCTTTTCTTCTAAATTCATTGTCGTTTTAGCATTTATCCGTAGTTTCCACCACTTTCACCATCCCACCTGCTTCCATTCCATTATTCATTTCTTTTACTTCATCCCCGTAGCTGGTGACATAGTAGCTCCCTCTTTAACTATTGTATCTGTCGCTTTTGTTCCTTCATTTTCCACCATTTCACCATTCCATTCCCATTTCATAGCCTGCGCATCCGCAGGTCCTCATTCCATTCATTTCCATTTTTGTAACCCAGGTGATTTCATGGAGATCCTTTTACAGCACCTGGTGATTACCTATCTTGATCGAGCTAGGTGCAATGCAGATCCACTTAAGTGTAGAATATCAACAAAAGTTTGTTGCAGTAGTCTACAGAGATGTACCCCATCAGCCAACATTCACTGATTCTATTCCTCTAGTTTTTCTTGACTCTGTTGCCCAATGGATTCAGGCCTGGGATTCGTGCATATAGCAGAACTGTATACCCCATGAGCCACCAAGAATGTTGGCATTTTTGCCACATTGTTTTGATTGTTGATTATTCATGCATAAAATGTTGAAGTTCTCATTCCTCTATGAGTTTTTGTGCCAAAATAGCTAAGTCCGAAGACTGTCGCGATATCGCGACAAAAAGCAGCATGGAGAGCACAGTTTCAAAACCGTCGTGATATCGCGACATGTCACGTTATCGCGGGTCTGTTGAGGAGAGAGAAGCCAAAGTCAGAGAATGTCATGATTTCGTGACGTGTTCCAAAATCATGGTCAAAGTGGTCAACGGAGGCAGCGCAGTAAAACTATCACGATATCGCGACATGTCGCGTTTTCGTGACTTGCGATGGCCATGGAGCAGAGTAATAGAAAAGGTCATGAAATCGTGACATAATTGGGCAATGTCAATGAACCTCGTCACGATTTCATGACAGAAAAGTGAACAAGGAGCAAAATGTGAAAGACGTCATGAAATCGCAACGTGTTGCGTGATCACGACAAGGTTGAAAGAAAAGCATAAGGCATAGAAGACGTCGCGATATCATGATAGAAAGAGGCAACAGTAGAGAAAGCAAGGAAACGTCATGATTTCATGACATATTGTGGAGAAAATGTGAAATAGGCAAGAATGTCACATTTTCACAGGTTGAGAGCTAGACCGTACAAAGCAAATGAAAATTGTCACAAAATCATGACATGTCGGATTTTTGCGACAGGGAAGAGAGGATTGAATAGGAGAAATCTTTAATGCATGTCACGATTTCGTGACATGTCTCGTTTTTGCTACTGAAGAGGATGAAGACAAGAAAGAAAACGTCATGATTTCGTGACATGTTCGATTTTGTATAAGAAGAGAAGGGCACAAAAAGTAGAAGATGTCATGATTTCATGACATGGTGAAGTTTTCGCAACATGTTGAGGAAAGAAGTCCAAACAAAGGAGAGTGTCGCGATTTCGCGATGTATCAGGAAGACAAAGCCAAAAGAGAGAAAGGTGTAGCGAAATCGTGACTTGTCGCATTTTTGCGGTTCGAAGCAGCCAAAGGACAACATGGGGAAAGAACGTCATGATTTCGCGACAGGTCATAGTTTCATGAAAACAGAGCAAGGAAGGAGCAGAATAGTACGGAACGTCACGATTTCGTGACGCGTCACGTTTTCACGACCTAAGGTGACGAAGGAGAACAAAGAGCCGAATACGTCACGATTTCGTGACATGGTTGGTTTTCGTGATCCAAAATGGCAAAAGTGTACGGAGCAAAAAAATGTCACGATTTCGTGACATGTCACATTTTCGTGACCCGTTACAGTTTCGCGCCAGAAAGCAGTTCAAACGGCCCGATGAAGCATTACGATTTCCAAGGATTAAAAGCTCTCCAGAATTAAATGTTTTGCTGCTTTCCAATGTGTACAAGATAAAAGAACGTGCCCAAGCCACTAGAATTGAAGATGCCTCCATTATTCAAAGCTTTTGTTCATGATTTTCTAACGGTCCAAGCATGCTCCGAGGATGACCATTTAATGAAGACGATCGGTTCCTTGTTTCATTTAATTTTTGGTTTCTCCGAGGCTGGTTTAAGGGGATCATTTCCTTATTTTTGTTGCATATTTTGTAGATCTCGAGGAAGTCCGTTGCATGTTTTAAATGCTGCAGAGAGGCAAGACCTCTATAAATATCAATGTATATCTCAAGAAGAGGGATCGAGAGAGAGACTTTTGCTGAAAGCTTTTCAAGTTCTTTGCATGAATGAAAGATATTTGGCCTCTGGTTTTGCAAGCAATTGTCTATGTGTTTTTCCTTCTATCTTATGCATTCCTCATTTATGCTCGTATTTCTTATCTGCTGCTTAATTTGAATTCTGCATCTGAGTTTAAATATTGCTAGTGAGGAAGTGAGTTCTGGAATGTGATCTTGGAGGTTTTCTGCACAAGGTTGTAAGTTAATTACGTCGCTATCTTTTGTTATATGTTGTTAGTGTGCTTGAGGTTATCTACTGCTAATCTTTCCCGATCTGACAAATTTGGCCTGTGGCTATATTTCTCGTTTCTTTCTGCATATTTCCTATTTCTTTCCTGCAACTTTAGTCTTCAACAACATAGAATTTAGTAAGGGAACCAACCCTCTCTGGAGATTGGTCTGGGAGACATTTCTTTCTCCTAGCCTTTCAATGTTGGCCGGGTCTAGGGCGCATTTTGCATAAAATCCTTTCCTGTGGCAGATTCGTGACCAACAAGTTTCTAAGGAATTGTTCAAAATTTTATCACACTTAAGAATTTATGCCTAGCAAAATCATATTTCTTTTAGTATCTCATGCATACTATTTTTTATGAAAATCTGAAAACAAATCATCAAACCATCATCATATCCATCATCACAACACAAAGTCTTAAGATATTCTCTTAAGCACTCTTTTACTTTTAACAATATTTCTATACTGGGATTAGCTTGACGATCGAGCGAATGGTGACTCCATGAAATGGTCTATAACAGCGACAATGTCCTTTGAAATTATTGTTAGAAGTCTCTTTTTATTTTTCATCAAATCACACCACAACAACCAATTGTTTACATCAGATTATTTCATTTAAAATTTTATAGCATGACATCAAATTATAATATTTCCAAATAGCATAATTACATGAATCATCAATCAAACCAGCAAACAATTCGAACTTTGAAGTATCATAAAACATATGAAAAAGTCATATCAAAAAGATCATATATATATCACAAAAATTATATGCATCATATCAAAACTGGATTGGTATGCCACAATCTATACCTTGGCATACTCAATCCTCTCAAAAATCTATACAAGCTCTGTGCACTGTCTCCACCATTTTTTTCTCTGCAGAGCTCTAGAACAGTAAAAATGAATTAGGGTTTTACCCTATTTTCTTAATTTTATTTAAAAAACAACATTTTAATTTTGCTTTTCTGCATTTTTACCTCAAACATTTGATTTGGGTAAAAACATGGAGGGGGCACCATAGTCAGCATTCGTACGATTCGACCAAGAATCGTCATCTAAAAAATTGAGTATATTTTTGCTTTCTCATAAAATGGGAAAAACTTGTCTTTAACACATTTTCTTCATAAAATTCGCTAAAGATGGGGCAAAATGTAGCACCCTAAAATTGGCACGGTTAAAACCTTGGTAAAAGATAAAAGATAAAAATTTGAATTTTAACCCTAAAATCGCTCCAAAATCGCCCGTTACCCGCTTTCCCCATTTTTTGTGTCATTTTTAGGATTTGTTTTGACCATTGGATGATATCATCATAGATTAGACGAAATCATCCCTGATATGATGAATTCATCTAGAACAAAACATCCAGACGATTTCGTCTCAAAATTGAATTTTCATAATTAGCTTTTATTTCAACAGCCTCTCCAACTTGGGCAGAAACACATCTGCATAGTTGGAGATTTCCCTGTTGGAGATTTCCCAGATTGGGATGATCCCCAACCTCCTAACCTCTTCCTAATCCTATATAAACTAGGATTTTTCTAGTTTATCCCCCTGAACCCCTTAGCTGACGAATTTCCTTGCAGATTTAGTTCCTTATTCACTAGAGCATCCTCGCACTACTGTCTGTATCTTGTATTTTGTATTTTCTTGCAGGAACTCTACTATTTTTCAGTCGAAGCTAGCTTGGATCATTAAAAATGATATCAGATGATTTTGAATGATCTTGTCGAGGAGCACAGGTGATCTCGTACGATTGGAGGTGATCCTGACTGTAGTCTAGATTAGGGGCAATTAGAACCCAGAGTTTGCATTTCCTTAGCTTTTCTGCACTTTCCTGTTGTATTCCTGCACTGTCTTAAATTATTATACTTATGCATCTTGGATTTCACATCATCTAATATAAATGCATGATAAAATAAAAATAAATTATGAAGCTAATGCTTTTCCTCTTTAATTACTATTTGTATCTGTCATTTAGACAAATTTATAGTTATTTCTGTCATTTCCCTTCGCTTATGTAGTTGCATCTTGGGTATTTTGTATCTATTTCTATTATTGTAGGTTTCTGACGAATTAATCTGACGAATTTGTCAGATTTTAGATGATTCTATCTGATCTCAGATGACCTTATGTGATTTGAGACGATCCTGTGAAATATCAGACGATTACATACGAATTAAGGTTCATGAAAAAAAATAATATTGCTTCACTGGGAGAAACTTAGAGATATTTGTACCTTCTATGAACTACAACATTAAGTGTTACAAGTGTAATAATGTTGGTGTAACCAAAAAAAGGGCTCACACCCAATCTAACTATTGCAATCAAAGAAAAATACACAAATAGGCATGCATAATTTGATAACAAGAAATAACGTGAATACAAGGAATCATTTATTAATTTCAATGAAGTCAAATTATAGATTCATCCCTCTTAGAGATACCCATTTGATACATTAATTACATTAGTTTTTAATCCCTTATCAAGGGTAGGTGTGATCAAATTACCCTTCAGGGTGACACAAACTACTCTAGGGTGTCGATGACCCTCTTCTTCACAAGGGGGAAGGGATTGGATGCTTGATCTCTCCTTTGGAACTATTCCCTGCAATCAAGAAACAACAAGAATTTCAAAAATATAGATAGCCTCTCATGATGAGGCCCTTTTAGGTAAAATGCATAATGACACCATTAACATGCATAATCAAGAAAGCATAAAGAAAACTACTAAACTATGCAAAGTGAATCAAGATTCATGTAATAGCATAAAGTAAAATAGCATCTACACTATGCATGGATCAAATATAGAAAATGAAGCATAAACATGCATAAAGAAAACATTTTAGTCCTAATTAAAACATAAGCATAAAACGTGAATCTAGCCTAGTTCTACGATAAGAAGTCTTCTAAAATGCTATTAAATCAACAAAATAGCTAATCTAACCTAACTAGCTAGACAGAAAAGAAAAGAGTAAGGTGATTTGTCACCTATTGTAAACCACAGCTCTGGTGAATGGTCTACATTATGAACTACGACTGACAGTCATGGTTTGACCTCTGATAAGTTTACCCTCAAAAATCAAGGGTAGTGGGCTCAATATCCTTGTCCAAATATGTTCAAAGATCACCTTCGGTGTCCTCATACTAATTTGGTAGTCAATTTGATGTGAAAGACCTTCATTTTCCTATATTTGTGTTTCTTGATCCTCCTAAGCACCATCCATAATGCAATTGATCATAAATGGTGGTGAAAGGGTCAGGGATTAAGTGTAATAGCTCTATCTCTTAGTATATTTAGTTTGAGTGTACAATTCACCAGGGCTTTACTGCTCACATCTCCAATGCTTGCTCTCTCTTTCTAGGGCTAGGGTGGATTCATGGAGAAGCCAAGACCAAGAAGGTTGGTTAGGACAGTTGGGATGGAAGACTCTGGAATCTTCCATCCTTCAACTACCTCCTTCTAGATATTTTGTTCATTCCAACCGATTTGGATCAAATGGAAGGCCTAATTGAACTTCAGTTAAGACCGCAGGTCACAGTTGCGGTCCAGACTGTAGACCACAGGTGTCAATTGTGGTTTAGACTGGATACCATAGGTCTGGGCTGCGGTTCAGAATTCTTAGGTCAAAATGCCTAAATTGAGTGGTTAGAACCATTATTCTATCCTAGATTCTGTCCAAGATCCTCCATATGGTCTTGTAGCATGTCCATATGAGTAGTCACCCTCGACATGATGCATTTTAGGTGTCTATAAATGTCCCTTTTGATATGCATTATGAGATTCAACAATGCTGAGCAAAAATATACATCCTAAAATGATTTCTAAGGTTCTATGATGATCATTAGTCAGATCAACATTAGATGCCCTAGGTCCAACAAAGGGACACGCATATTGGAATCATTACTTCCAGCTTGTGAAAGGCTTACATTTTGACAAGTCTACCCTTGTCATCAGATGTTCAGATAGCATCAATGCCAAGTATGGGTATCTTATGACCCATAAATCTAAAGGATGAGAGTTACAAACCAATTATCATATTTTCTTTTTACCTCAAGAAAAGGGGGAAGCTTATGATAGTTGTTGACAATGATTCATAAGAACGACCGTAATTTTGACAAGATCAGGGGATCTATGACCTCATGGATATTTTGCTGACTTTTATTATGATTATGAAATTATGACTACCCCTTCAAGGGACGAGTCGATGAGGGTAATGACAATGTATGAAGTGATGAAATCGCTTTACCATAATGAATGATCCTGAACAAATTAATATTTGGGCCTTTTAATGCCTTGGCTAGTCCTAGTTTAGCTTATGATTGCAACTCTTAGTAGTGTTGGCATATTTCTATCCCCTGGATCAGTCAGGCTACAATAGCCATCTTAAGGAATCAAAATGATACAAATGCAATTAGACTTGTGTTGAATCATATTTTCCGATGATTTGTTGAAAGATGTCATGAAAGAAATGATAATTTTACCTCAAATGTTCTTATGGTGATTTACTCATCTTGTCGGATTGCATGGATCACAACTCACTACAATCGCCAAGTGTATAGGATAAATCACTGAATACAAGGCACATTTGTTTTTTAATTATTTGATTTTTTTTTGTTTTAATTTTGCATGTATTTGATTGGTCCTGGTGCTTTTAACATCACCAAATTTGTAATTTTAATCATTGATTTTAAATTTTTATCTGGTGGAAGTCATTAATTTACTCTTTTAGACCTTCCTACGATGGGTTTTGAGTGCATTTAATGCTATTTTTGGATTGCAAGTACGGTCTACGGTTTACATTTCCAATTTTTTGGAACCACGGATCAGACCTACGAGTGAAAAACCCTAGTTTTGAAACTACAGGTGTCAACTGTGGTTCGTTGAGACTAGGAAAACTTATAAATTGAATTCTCATTTGAATTTTTTTATTATTTTCTAACAAGCGTTAGCAATCTGAGAGCTCTGAGAGTGAAAAGACCCTTTCTGATCTAAAACGCTACCACACCCTACTGTGATTACACTCCTCGACCTCGATTGTGGATCCTGATCAGCCATCTACTAGCTATGGCCAGGGTGAGAGCAAGGTAACTCAAAACTGAGACTCTGCACTCAATACCAGTAAAATGAACCACATTAAGTAATGTAGATAATGAACCTTACTAAAATACTGGTAATTAACCTCACTAGTCTAGGCTAGCTTTAGGAATTTGATTTAATTTTTTAGTGGTCTAGGATGGTACCCAAAATGGGTGCCGCTCCTAAACCATAGCTAGTAGCTGCGGTTCCTAGTTGGAAAATTGGGGACCGCAGGTGTTAGCTACGGTTCCCAATTTACAAATTGGGGACCGTAGGTTTTAGCTGCAGTTTGTTGTTGTTGCTTTTTTTTGTTTTTTTCTTTTAGCTCTAGTTAGCTAGATTTTGTCTTAAATTATGATTTTTATTCTATATATTGACTTCTAGAGCTTGGGAGTCAATTATTTTGAAGACTCTCTATGAGGCTTTATCCGACGATGATCAGGATTGGTTCTGAGCTATCGGGTTCAGATATGTCATGGATATCCATACTATTAGGGTAGATCAATCCTACCTGATTACATTGGACTGACGTTGGAATGTGTGGACCAACACATTTCACTTGCCTATAGGTAAAATGACTATTACTTTAGAGGATGTCTATAGGATCTTCAAGATCCCCATTGATGACGAGGCCATTGTCTCCTCTACCTCCAGGATAAAGGAGGTTGTTTTTGATACTATCTTCGATGACCAGAGTGAGGATGTTCAGGACGTGATTGACCATGGAGGGGTGCACATTGGTGAGTGGTACCATGAGGATGTCTTATCTGCACGATAAACCCTCTTAATGACCTTATAGTACAAATTGTTCTTCCAAAATCCTCGAGCATGAGGATTCCCTGGAACCTCCTATCCACTGCCTGGAGGGTGCTATAGAGCTCTATAGAGATGCCTCTACTTTTATCTTGGGGGAGCACCCTACTATGTCAAATCTATAGGGAGTTGTACTAGATTACAGAGCATAGTTGTAAGGGCCTCAACTACAGTCTTATGTTGCAGATCAAGGGGGTGGTAGCACATTCAAATGGAGCATCCTATAGATATTCCACTATGGATTACTGCTATTGTTGATGATCATCAATTTTATGTTACTTGCTAGCATCATGAGGAGGATACCCATAGCAGGATCCATACTAGTGATGTCCAGAACTATAACACTCAATTTGTGACACTTGGCCTAAATGATGTTCAATGGCAGCCCTATATGGATTACTCAATATGGCTAGAGGAGGGCCAGTGGTTGAGACATGCACACCATGATAGATGGTTGATCGGTTGTAAGGTCGAGATTCAAGAGTACTAGTTCTACTCTTGTGTCCTACAACATTTTAGGCTTATGTAGGATATTCCAGATATCCCGCTTAGGTACCGACGCTTGGTCAGAAAGCATGATCTATAGTGGATTATTCTTGAGCCTTTGGGATATGCTACTGATGACTACCAGGAGACTAGAGTCGAGACTAATGGGACCACTCTAGAGTATGACAAGTGGTGGTCCATGTTTAGATGGTATGGCATAGGGTCTCTGGGCCAAGAGCTAGACCAGGCAAAGGTAGAGGTGATCCTGATATGCACAGGGTGCACCATTAGATAGATGGTGGTTGGGGTGTATCAACCACCATCGAGGAGGCTCCCAAGGTTGACCCTAATAAGGAGGCTCCAGAGGAGGGTGAGGTCCCTATCGATAGCACAGAGGGTTAGCTCTTAGATCAGGTGGCTGACTTATAGAGTTAGCTAGGACAATTCCACATGCAATAGCTAGAGCAAGATACTACTATCAGTAATATGGAGGTGAGAGTAGCTAATATGGATAGGCGCCTTATTGAGGTGCAATATTAGATATAGGATCTGACTACATGGGCCACAAATGTAGAGGCCCAGGCTCATATATTGTAGACTACTCTAGAGTTAGCATAGGCACAACAAACTACAACAGAGGTGGATAGGGATCTCCTTCAGGTATCGAGGGGGGCTATGCCACCTCCTTAGGCTACTATGGGGCCTCTGATAGCACCAGTGGCAACACCAGCAGCTACATAGGATCTGATGACCTAGGTAGAGTGACTACGTAGTATGGTCATGAGGACCAATGAGATGCATGCATCCTGAGTTTCTTACATTGATCAACTAGTTGGTTATATTGAGATGAATGGGCTACAAGTTCCTAAGGATTCTTTCTCCTCATACTATCAGCATACCATGTCTAGGACCTCAGGGTAATATATGGCAAGCTCAAGTTACAGGACTCATAGGATTGAGAGGACACACAGGTCCTCTAGCACACATGGGGTGACATCACATGCCAGGCCTAGAGATGCAGGGTAGACTTTAGGGACTGCCAGTCAGGAGACTAGCCTTCTATAGTTACCAGTTTCTCATGTGTTGGGTGCCTTAGGATTTAGAGGTAGGAAAGACCCACAAAAATACCCACCACAGGTTCCATCACAGGTAGGAGAGCAGGCTCTAGAGTACAGTCTTAAGGGAGGCAACGAGAGCTCTAATACAGGGGGAGAAGACTAGACCTAGGCTCTGCTAGATGCAGACTATACTTTTGCTATGTTGTATTCATTTTGAGTGTAAGGTCGAGGACCTACACACTTTGTAGCCTACGGGCATTTTGATACTCCTCATATGTACTCTTTTTGCACACACACACACACACACACACACACACACACACACACATATATATATATATATATATATATATATATATATATATATATATATATATATATATGACTTGGTCTTTTTGGCTCATTATATGTATCTAATATTTAATTTTGATTTTATGTACATGGATGCAATGCTTATGTGATGCTATATTGATATGATGAAATATTTATATGACATGCACTAGATAGCTATATTATTTATGATGATGTTGATGAGATGCAGTGATCTAGATGATTAGATGTGCCATATATAATGGATGCAAATGGATGTAGTATTTATTTTGAATGCATATTTATTTTTGCTTTGTGGGCATGCATTTATTTTTATGAAGTTATGGTATGCTATGCAATGTATGGTAATGCATTATGTACATATCGTAATCTAATGGGAATGAACCTGTATGCTTTAATCACTTAAAACATAAGGAATGAATGTAAATTATGTATATCAATTTTAAAATGCGACACCACAAAATGTATGATAATAATGCAAGATAATTGATAATTATCATTACAATAACTTAATCAATTAATCACCCATTTATGAAATGGAGTGAAATGGATTGATATAATGCTAATGAATGAATACGTCATTCTGTATATTTCTTTGTTGCACTATATAGTCAGTGGCCATCTAAACATCATTTCTGATATTCATGCAATATCTATCCTATATGTTTGATTGTGCTTTGTAAAATGCATTCTAATAATGAATGACTTGTATTTTTGATGACTAATGATATTTGGTATCTTGTTGCCATTAGAGAACTTTTTGGGATTTTCCTTGAGACTCAAACACCCTAGTAGACTTCTCCAAAAATCACATACTAAATGTACAAGGCTTTTATTAGACAAGGCTTTTGTCGTGATAGACCCAACTATTCATTATCCCTGTGTGTGCATGTGAGTATTTTTAGATAGATCATAAGCATACCCCGTATGTCGATCGAGACTCTTTCAACCCATATGTGAGATAGGCTTCCTCATATGATCGTACCATCCTTGTTTTAGCTTTGATTAAACTTATACAACTAGACAATCCTAGGTACCTAGAGCTAGCTCATCTTACAAATTGATCAGGGCTACCTCTCCAAATGTAGGTGAGACTCTTTCAACCCATTACTATGTTTTGGGATCACCCAATAGAACTACCCCTCCAATTGTAGGTGGGACTCTTCCAACCCATTGCTGTGATCGGGGATCACTCTATGGCTTTCAAAAGGTCGACAATCTAGGGATTCAAGTTCTCACCCTTTTTACTTGCTCATATGTAGTGATAAAAATCACTGTTAGTCCACGTGTTACCATTTTCTTTGAGAAAGGGATTTTTATAGTGCTTTTGATTCACTATATCGCTTTACATTGGATTTGAACTTTGTATTTTGAAATTTGCACTTTGGAACTTGGGATCTAAACTTTTTAACTTTGGGATTTATAGTGGAAATTCTTGTCCTTTTGCCAAAGTTCACCTTTCTAAACCAATTATTTGCAATATAAGCAGGTCATGAAACCCATCTCTCTAGATACCTAATACTGCTTTCGCAACTTTCATCATCTCTATCTTAGTAGGATTTTATATTGTTTTGCTTAGTGATGGGATTTTGATATGTTCAAGTATTATCCCAACTAATGACCTCATCTATAACAGCAAAGAAATATTTCTACAATATCTAAAGAACCTACTAGGTATGTTTGAATGACTGGAAAACTTAATAGACATACATATTTCTCTACAACAGGTATCGTGTATGAATGCAATGAATTATGATAAATGCAAGGGTGCATGATTGAAACACAAACATGTGATCATTTGGAAGATTTTTATAGGCACATTACACTCTATTGTGGAATGCAACAAATTATAAATGCCTAAATGCAATGTGATGATGTGAATGTATGTATGAAAATGCAAACTACAAAAGCAAATGCTTTTGGATTTTATGCTTTACCAATTTTTTTTTGGAATTTTATATATTTTTAGATTTTTATGCATTTTTGAGCTTTCATATTTGACCAAATGATGAGTATATATGCCTTTGGAGCTTTTTGGAATTGACCAAGTGATTTTTAGAAATCTTTGGAGCTTTTTGGATTGACCAAATGTCTTACAGATGCCTTTGGAACCTTTTAGTTGACCAAAATCTCAGCAAGAGGGCATGGAGCCTTTTAGGATGATCGAGAAGCTAAATGAAATCTCGAAGCCTTTGGGTTGACCAAGCAATTTTTAGAAATCCTTGGTGCATTTTTTTGGGATGACCGAGTGGCTTTAAGCAACCCTTGAAGCCTTTGGGTTGACCAAGCAATTTTTAGAAATCCTTGGTGCCTTTTGACTGACCAAAGGGCTTACATATGCCTTTGGAGTTTTTTTTGACATGACCAAATCACTCGAATGAGAGCTTGGAGCCTTTTGGGATGATCGAGTAGTTATAGGAACTCTCAAAGCCTTTGGGTTGACCAAGCAAATTTTTTTGAAATCCTTGGTGCCTTTTGACTAACCAAATGGCTTATAGATGCCTTTGGAACTTTTCTGCTACACTCTCTAAGAATAGAACACCTTAATATGGATGATGTTGAGAGGCGTAGGATCTTCAATACCCCCTAGCGATATCAAGCGATAGGTACCCAGAGCAATATTTTTAGATATGATATAGGGTCCTCGCAAATTAGCTATAAATTTGTCTCACATATCGAGTGATAAATTCAAGTTCTATTGGTTTTATTTTAGCACAAGATCCTCAAATTCAAAGTCTTTCTGGTGTACTTTGATATTTTAAGCTCTTTTGAATCACTCCTGATAAACACAGAGATGCTCAAGGGAATTCATGCGATGTTCATCAAGCATCGTCAGTTGATCTATGCGAGCTTGTCGTGCGATGTCATAATTGATGAACTCTTTCAATGTGATGTGTAACATTGGAATTTCCAACTCTAAGGTCATAATGGCCTCAGTGCCATATACTAGTGAAAATGGAGTTGCCCCAATGGGAGTTCAAATTCTAGTCCTATAAGCCCATAATGCAAGGGGTAGTTGTGTATGCCAATCCTTGTGGTGTTCTTGCACTATCTTTTTCAAGATGGCCACCATAGTATTTTTTGAGGCCTCAGCTTGCCCATTGGGCTATGGATAATATGGAGATGCAAAAATATGTTTGATGTAGTACTTAGATGTTAAATATCACAGTTTTATTCTTAAAAAAAGTTCCATTATTCGAAACTATTTTATATGGTACCCTGAAATGACTTATGATATGCTCCATTATGAACTCTGATATGCGAGCTCTAATGGTTGTTGTTAAGGTAATGGATTCCACCCACTTTGTAAAATACTCAGTAGTTGTAATGATGAATGTATGTCAGCCTATTTACAGAGGAGAGATCTTGCCGATTAGATCGAACCCCCACTGAGCAAATGGCCAAGCCGCTTGGATGGGTTGTAAGTCCTATGATGGTAGGTGCGTAATATTAGCATGATGCTAACATTTAACACATTTCCTAACATACACATTGCAATCCTTATCCATAGTGGGCTAATAATAACCCATTTATAGAATGCACTTGACGATGGCCATGCCACTAAAATGGCCACCACACATATCGTCATGAGCTTCTGCAGTTTCCCAAGATGACTCTTGGGGCTCAAGACAATTAAGGAGAACTCCATCATAACTTTGGTGGTATAAAATACCTCCTATCAAGACAAATTTAGTCACTTTATGTTTAAATGTGCATCTTGAGACACATGATAGTCCCTCTAGGACAAAACCAAGTCTTAAGAAGTCTTGAATCTATGACATCCAATTTTGATGAGCCTTAGCTTCGATCTCTAAGACAACCTATACCCCCTGTGTATTTAATTTTACAAATGCATACTGGAAGACAAACTTTTGGTGAATGGTGGTTCCACTCCCCACAGGACTCTAGGAGGTTAAAGACCCCTAAGATGCTTTCTTGAGAAAGCCTTCAGCTTTGCAAAACCAATAAGATTTTGGTTCCACACTAATCATGTTGACTGATTCTTTGTAATCAAAGGCTTCATTCTCTGCTACAAGATGTGAGAGCATCTTGACATGGATGGTAGTGAATTCGGCAAATAGATTCTGAGGGATTAAGGATACCAAAGATGCCATGGTGTCTGTGAACCTATTTGATGAATGAGGGATTGCCTCGATGTCGTACCATTCCAATTTAGCTAGATATGTGGCAACAAGATCTTTGTAGGCTTTCAGTACTAGAAATTGAAACTAAAATAGTCCCTTCACTTGGTTGATTATGAGTAGGGAATTTCCAAAGATGTTTAATCTCTTGATATTCATGGCGATGGTTGTATAAAGGCCTAAAATTAGGGCTTCATATTCAATGTTATTGTTGGTGCATGGGAATTCTAGTTTGAATAACAAGGGCATTGGAGCTCCTTACGACATGAAAAACACTATCCTTGTGCCATATCCTTGCTCACACTTCAAATCATCAAATAACAGAGTCATATTAGCATTGTTCTCTAGTTCTTCAGGTTTGGGAGCTTTGAATACTATAAAAACTGCTTCATTTGAAATCTCTATTATCAGAGGCCTATTTTTGGATAGTGGTGCCTTAGCTAACTGATATGCTATGACATGTCCCTTAATAGATTTCTAGATTATGAATTCTAGATCAAATTATATCAATAGCATGATCTACTTTGCAGTACGTGTATAATGATATGTCTTGCTCATCATATACTACAAAGGATTTTGTTTTGATATCACATATGTCGTGTGACTCAACATGTAATGTCACAATTTCTTGGTAGCAAACACTACTGCTAAACATATTTTTTCCACATATGCATATCCTATCTTGTAACTCACCAGGGTTTGGCTAATGTAATATATGGATTGCTCTTTGCCTTGTACATTCTTTTGGGCCAACATAGTCCCTAATGCAAAGTCTGTTGTCGATATATATAGTAGAAAAGGCTCTTTTGGCCTTGGTGGAGCTAACACTGGTAGCATTGCCAGGTATTGCTTTATCTTAGTGAAGGTTTCCTTGTAGCCTTCGTCCTAGTTGAATGGGACACCCTTATGTAGTAATCGATTCATGGGTCGACATTTATCCGATAGTTTGGTGATAAATCACTTTATCAAAGCTACCTTGCCTTGAAGGCTCCTTAATTACTTAATATTGGTGGGAGGACGCATTTCCAAAATGGCCTTGACCTTCATTGGGTCTACTTATATGCCTCTCTTTGAGACAATAAACCCTAGCAATTTTCTAGAAGTTACGCCAAATATGCACTTCTTAGGATTCATCCTGATGTTGTGCTCTATCAGGTAATCGAAGACTTTTCTCAAGACCTTCGCATGCTCTTATCGTAGCAATGAATTGGCTAGCAAATAATCGATATAATCTTCCAAAAATTTGTGCATATAGTCATGAAAAATGTATGTCATGGCTTGCTGGTATGTAGCACCAATGTTTTTGAGACCAAATGACATAACATTGTAGAAAAATGTTCCCCATGGCATTATAAACGTAGTTTTGTGCTGGTTTTTGGGCTTAATCCGAATTTGATTGTAACCAAAAAAATCATCCTTTAAGGAGAGCATTTCGTGACCGGTAGTAGAGTCTACTAGAGCATCGATATTGGGCAACAAAAATAAATCTTTGGGTGTTGCCTTGTTGAGATCTCTAAAATCCATATAAATATGGATCCTTCCATCTAGTTTTCCTATAGGCACCATATTGGATACCCATTTTGGATAGTCAATGGAAATGATAAATTCTACATCCAACATTTTTTGCAATTCATCTTTCAACATTAAGGCTACTGTTGGATGCATTTTTCTAAGCTTCTGCTTGACGAGCTTCTTGGATGGGTCTAGTGAAAGGTTATGAGTAACCAACTTCGGGTCTAGACCGGTCATATCTTTGTATGTCCAAGAAAAAAATTTAGGTCTCTCTTTCAGTAGAGGGATGATGCTAGCATACTCATCTAGAGTGATACTCATTCTAAATTTAACCTTCTTTGGATTGTTGGGGTCATTACCGATATCCACTTTGAAGGTTTCCTCTATTGACATATGGGATACCTCCTCAAGTTGATGAGGCATAGGGATCAAATGGACGTCACATCTAGATTTATATGTTCTTCATTAGAAGTATGTTTAGCATGATAGACATCATAAGCATAGCTTGGTCCAAAATGAAATGGTTGTAGCATCTCTTCATTCGAGAAGAAATATTTAGGCTCTACTAGCGAATCAATGCGATCCCAATCAATATCATCCATGTTTAGATGCAATGGTTTGGATGGATCTACTAGATTATGGAGTGGAGTGGTCAAATCAATGGAGACCATGTTGATGGAATGGAATTGATCTCCAAGACCACATAGACTAAACTCTACATCATATGTGTAGATTTCATACCCAAGATCTGGCTCATATGGTATGGGGATGAATGGGTCCTCCCTATGGGATGCCCGAACAACTAGATTATATTTGTGCACTGAATACAAAATGGGATCTCTTAGCTCAAGTAGCTTGGTATAAGTAGGCATATGGGGAAAGAGTATTTAATATTCCTCTTCCAAATTTATTCTTTCCCTGAGGCAGCATTGGAGATTAATCTCTCAATGTAAACCTGCAACTATGACATATGGCGGACCCTAAGGTGGATTCCAATTACGTAGGTAATGAGGCCCCAAATAGGCCATATCCAATGAGTTTTCATCATCACTGTAAAGATATAATATTTCACTTCCCCCCATATGGAAGGGGTGATCTACCAGATGTGGCCCCATGTATCTGATTCTGTGATCGCTATCATCACTATCCGAATAAACTAGATAAAATGATCGTATATATGACACCAATGAAAAAATTAGCTCTACTTCCTCTTTAGAGAAATCAGTGTTAAGAGGCACCTCTTCTATAACATACTCTAACTTTATAGGCAATAGATGTAGCGGATATACTAGCCTCGGATCGGTCATCTCAACCTCATCGCTATGATTTCTACTATGAGAAGGCCACTCTATCGTGTCCATGAATATTGGGAGATTATCTGGATGAGGCCTTAAGTAGGCCTACTCTATCTCATATTCATAATCACTATCAACCATGAAATTCTCTTGTATCTCATATAATTTCTCTCTAGGCAACAAATGATGTAGAAATACCAAAACCATGAAGGTTCGATCAATTTCTTCTTTAGATTGATCATCATTTGAGGACTCATCATCTGCATCATAACTTAGTCTGCTCATTTTAGAGGTGGAATCCTCTACATATTCACTACAAAGATATCCTAAATCAATATCACCTAGAATGATGGGGTTGTGCCCCTGCATATCGATATCATCGATTGTGATACAATTTTGATGATGTAGGTTGCCTCTAGGGTTCTTCTCTTAGAAATTTTCATGTTCAATATTCAATATCTCAATGGTTATGAATGACACCATTGGGTTTTTGCCTTGAAGGCTAGACATTTTAGGATGATAGTATTAAAATCCACATCGTCCCCCAGACCCAGGTACAAACGATCCAACGATGCAGTGAGTAAATCATCATGTCCCTGAATCTGCAATCCCAATCTGAAACTATTAGTTGCCAACTGATAACATGTTTTAAGATGGGTTCTTAATCCTTGTTAAAAAATACCAAGGCCATATCCATGCCAATAATAGAGCTCAAAAATGCGCATGGCATACTTAAGGTTGGACAAGTACCGAACGTTCACCATGAACTGTTCGTCATCATCCACCTCCATGGGTGCCTGCATTGGAACTTGATCCAACCCAAAATAGATGAAGTTTGTTTGGTTGGGTGGCTTTCCCAATGGTACTATGGATCCAACTAGATATCGATGGGCTATAAACTAGTCCATATCTTGTGCACTCTCTAAAATAGTATCGAAGATTACATTTTATACAATATATTCACCCAAACCTATGCTAGATAGGTGAACAGTCACCTACGGTATGGATGAACCTACTGATGATGTAGGTAAAGTAAGCTGAGGTGCCTCCTCGACTTGATCCTGGGCTTCCTCCACCTCCATGGGAGTGGCAGCCTCAACGGTGACTGGTTCGAGTGCATTCTTTTCTTCTTTCTTGCCCAATTTTACCTTTAATTTCTTGTCGTTATGATGCATTTTCTGTGCACTCGGTCTTAGAGAAGTTGCAGTGGTATGTTCAGATCTATTTGATACAGATACTAATGGTTGAACATGCATCACCTATTTTCCTCTTGGAACCCTTATCGATGGTGTGGGTCGTATTTCCAAGTGCGTTGATGGGATCATGAAACCCTTGCTAAGTTCATGAACTTGAATGGTTCTTCATATGATGAAACCATGTGAACTTGTCCCTCATGTATATACTTGACACACTGATGCAATATCGAGGGAACACAATGTAGTTGATGAATCCAAGGCATCCCCAGAAGGATGTTATACTGCAATGCACCCTCTATCACATGACACATTACGAGAATGGTCTTTAGTCCCACCTAAATAGGTAGGACAATCATGCCAACCATAGAGCATAGTGTGTCATTAAATGCTCTCAATGTAAAGGTGGTTGGTATGACGAGTGATTTAGGAAATTTCAAATGGTGTAGTGCCTTAGTCGTGATTATATTGATTGACAAAATAGTGTCAATAAAGACCCTTTTGAATGGCACATGGTTAACAAATGCAATGATATGTAGTGGCGGGTTAGCAATGCTTGTAGAAACCATTTTCACTTCGTGATCATAGAATTGGATCATTAGTTCCTGGCACTATTGCACGTGCCCCACAAATTTTGTGAATTGTACATCTTGGGACTGTACCTCAATGGACCTCAGAATGCCCATAAAAGTATCTCTGTGCCTAGGGGACTATTTTTTAAGCTCATATATCAACAACTTTGTAGGATTCATCTGCAGGTTTTGAACCAACCTGCTCCTAATGCTCACCATCGGTCTCGTTGGTGGGCCTGGAATATTTTGTGCCTATCGTTGTTGGGGCATGGCTTGTATTTAAATGGGATTACAAGGTTGATTCGGCTATTCGTACCTCCCATGTTTGGTAAAAACATTGACCATGTCGACGAACCCCTAGGTAGGTGGTTTGACTCACACTTGATTGACGTGGCTAGCATGGTTATGGGGCACCTCATTTTTTGGTAATAGATATTTAAAAATCCCCATGTTTTGGTTGTTTGGTGCCTGGGGATTTCTTGGTACTACAAGATCTCCCTTTTCTATCATATTTTGCATAATTTTTTTGAAGGACCAACACACCTCGATGTCATGGCCTTTCGCTCTATGAAATATGCAAAACAACTCTTCTTGATAGTCTTTAGGCTTGGGCTGATTTGGATCAACCATCTTGACTTTGGGTAATCTTATTGCCTTGGCCTCATAGAGATATTGAAAAATTGATGTCATTGATTTCATCAATGGTGTGAATATGCGAGGTGGGCGTTGCTCTTTGTTCTTGCCCTTGTAGTTATTCTTGCATTGGTCATATTGTGCAAGAGGAGGATGGGCTTGATAATTCTATTTCTTTTGCCCCTTATCCTCATTTTGGAGATTTAGTACCACCTAATTCACATGGGCCTGCTTGCCTTGTTGTTTTGAGGTACATTCCTCATAATTTTGCTACCTCTGATTGGGAACAGATGCAACCAAGAGGGATATGGGAACAGATGCATTGTTCTTGTCGAGGTGAGTATATTCTTGGTTGCATCTGTTCCCATATTATTCCTCATAATTTTGCTACATCTGATTGTCTACCAAGGGCAATCACTCTCCGTGATGGGCAGTGATATGAGTGTGAACGCTTACGTGCTCATGGTGCATGTTGGATTGCTAAAATTCCTTCCTATGCACCTACTCTCTATGCTAGTTTTGATAATATAGGCTAGCCCTAGCCAACCTATCTTCCTAATCTACACACTCCTTCTGGACGAGGATGCACTCCTCATGCAAGCACTTCTCATACAACATTTGTTTAGTAAGCCTCTATACCTAAATATCTTCACCATTGATGCACTGCCTCTCTAGGTGAGCATACTCTAATTGAAATTGGAGGAGTTGGCATTTCTTCTCAGAGGCCAGTCGATATGATATTTTGACCTGGTCAGTCATCGAAGGCCTTTGATATGCTTGCTCTATACAAGTGACCTTGTGGGTTCTATACCCATTAGACTAATGTGTTGTGCTTTTGCCTTTGTTTGTGAAGATGACATCGACATCGTGTTGTGTCCTATGCTACATGCCACCATGCATGGATGGTGGATGTGAGACCTGACCATGCTCTCTAATAGTTCTAATGGTGCTCCTGCTATGCTCACTCAGAGCATGAGTGGGTAGAGCCAAAGGCTTGTAGTCTAGCTGCTCTAGCACACTACCTAGACCATATTACTTTCTAGAACTCCACCTCTCATGGGGTTGTGTTCCATTAGCTCCCACCTTCAATATATCGATGGTAATATTGCATGCTATAGTACACATGGGAGTATGGGTAGACTTTCGTATAGCAAGGAGCCTGTCTACTTGCCCCTGAATGGGCAAACCTCTATTCCTTCTATACTCAGAAGGTGGGTGTATAGTACACCCTATAGACTTAGTGCGGATGGGTACCAATCTATTCCCCTACATGACATACTCTTTGGTCGATCCCATGGACATGTGTGAACTACGATCTCGATAATGGCTTCTGAGTGGAGCACCCTCAGGCTAAGAAGCCCCATGCTCTCATATATGTATAATAGTATGCACTGATGCTAGTATATCAATGGTAAACTCAATGGGATCCCCTCATGTCTAGTTGTCTCCTCTAATGATCATAGAATATCATTCGGTTTGCTCATGTTGTTGAGGACTAGACACTTGTAATTATGAATCGATTGGAGCTTGGTCATTGGCTTTAGGCTTGCGCCTTTGTTGACCACCTCGTGTATCCACCATAGTGTACCTAACATCTAGATGTATATTTTATTATCAAACAAGGTATACAATAATGCTTATCTTATTATTAAATTTTAAAATGCACCCTAAACTATTTGATATTGTTTCAATATGTGTTGTATCAATATGAGAAACTCTCGCATGTTTTACAAAATCATTGGATTTTATTCTCAGTTTAGTTGGCTTTCACCTATATACTCACACAATCCGAATATGGTAATGAAGTCCATACTCAATGAAGTAGCATAGGTACTACCAACCCTCACCCAGCACACCGTGCACAGTGATACACCCTTTCAAAGATGAGTGCATGCTATTTTGCATGGATAGGATAATTCTTGGGTCGAACTTAGCAACGAGCGGGTCCCGATAATACAATTTCAAATGAGCCAACCAAGTGGTAATGACATCCACTATTGGTCTTAATCAAATAGATTAGATGTGAAATCCCAACGCCACTGATGTTTAAAATAAAACATGGTGTGTGTGGTTCATTTTACTTTTCATAAAGAAAAATGCATAAAAGAGCATTCATATGATCATTACTACATGATATGCATAAGAAGGAACATTTCAAATTCACAAAGGTATGCATGCTATGCCCTACATGACGTTATGACAATGCAATTACAATGACATGGCCTCTAATTGGGCCTCACGCATGCAAACGACCACATAATTTTATCAAGGTCATTGTATTCTAGGGTAGACTACAATCAGAGGTCCACTGTTCCTAGCAGTGCCTTTCTAATGGAAAGAATGTGAAAGAAAATTAGGACTTATTCATTGATCCTTTTCCTTTAATGTTCCTAATTTTCCATTTATTTGCCGCATACTATGAAAATACAGAGGAAAAATTGTAGAACAGAGAATGAAAATAGAGCCTACCTTAGATCCTGATCTATTTCCAAATGGTTTCTCTTTTGTCTGCTACTTCTACTATAAACCACATCTATGGTCTACGGGCTACAGTGTAAATCATAGGTGATAGCCACGAGCCAAAAAATAACTGCAATTGTTAGCTGCGGTTAGCACCTAAGATGAAATAAACGATAATATCAGCACTTAGGGGCTATAAATATAGAGTTCCATCGTGATCGCCATCTATAACCACCAAAAAGGCTCACACCCGATCTAACTATTGCAATCGAAGAAAAATACACAAATAGGCATGCATAATTTGATAACAAGAAATAACATGAATACAAGGAATCCTTTATTAATTTCAATGAACTCAAATTACAAATTCGTTCCTCTTAGGGATACCCATTTGATACATTAATTACAATAGTGTTTAATCCCTTATCAAGGGTAGGTGTGATCAAATTACCCCTCAGGGTGACACGAACTAATCTAGGGTGTTGATGACCCTCTTATTTGCAATGGAGAAGGGATTGGATGCTTTATCTCTCCTTTGTAACTATTCCCTACAGTCAAGAAACAACAAGAATGTCAAAAATATAGGCAGCCTCTCATGATGAGGCCCTTTTAGATAAAATGAATAATGATACCATTAACATGCATAATCAAGAAAGCATAAATAAAGTTGCTAAACTATGCAAAGTGAATGAAGATTCATGTAATAGCATAAAGTAAAATAGCATCTACACTATGCATGGATCAAATATAGAAAATGAACCATAAACACGCATAAAGAAAACATTTTAGTCCTAATTAAAACATAAGCATAAAACATGAATCTAACCTAGTTATATGGTCAAAAGTATTATAAAATGCTATTAAGTCAACAATATAGCTAATCTAATTTAACTAGCTAGATAGAAAAGAAAATAGTAAGGTGATCTATCACTTGTTGTAAACCATAGCTCTGGTGAGCGGTCTACACTATGAACCATTACTGATAGTCATGGTTTGACCTCTAATAGGTTTACCCTCAAAATCAGGGATAGTGGGCTCAATATCCTTGTCCAAATTGATGTTCAAGGGTTGCCTTCGGTGTCCTCAGACTTATTTTGCGATCAATTAGATGTGAAGGGCCTTCATTTACCCAAATTTGCATTTCTTGATCCTCCTAAGCACCTAGGGAATCCATAATGCAATTCATCATGAATGGTGGTGAAAGGGTCAGGGATTAAGTGCAATAGCTCTATCTTTTAGTATACTCAGTTTGAGTGTACAATTATCTAGGGCTTCCCTACTCAAATCTCCAATGCTTACTCTCTCTTTGTCCCCATTTGGAGGGGGTATTTATAGCATGCCCCTAGGGTTAGGGGTGGCTTCATGGAGAAGCCAATACCAAGAAGGTTGGTTAGGACAGTTGGGATGGAAGCCTCTAGAATATTTCATCCTTCAACTACCTCCTTCTAGATCTTTTGGCCATTCCAATCGATTTGGACCAAATGAAGGCCTAAATGAACTTCAATTAAGACTGTAGGTCACATTTGTGGTCCAGACTGTAGACTGCACGTGTCAACCATGGTTTATACTGGAGACCACAAGTCTGGACTACAATTCAGATTTCTTAGGTTAAAATTCCTAAATTGAGTGGTTAGAACCACTGCTCTATCATGGATTCTGTCCAAGATCCTCCATATGGTCTTGTAGCATGTCCATATAAGTAGTCGCACTCGACATGACACGTTTTAGGTGTCTACAGTTGGACATAAGGCGAAGTGGTTTAGAGCAGAGTTTCCAAAGGCAAGTAAAAATAGGGAGACTCAAAAGGATAAAAAGGGCATGTTGAGAAATAAGGTTGACAAAGGAAAGGAGCATTGTATGTTGGGAGTAGCTTTAATCCCACCCCAAAATTAAACACCTCAAGAAGAGAAGGTGCAGAGGGGGCTAAGCTAAGAGTCTTATCTTTAAACCCAAAGGAGTTCCTTTGCCATTTATTTCAAAGGGGGAGAGATTTGAGTAAGGGAGAGAGCATTCAGTTAGGGGAGCAGATTTAGAATTAAATGGTTTGGAAAAGAAATTTTTAGAAAAGGGTTGCCATCAATGAAAAAGGGAGATATTGTTTGAAATTTTGAGTAATTATGTTGTCATGTCAAAAGTTAGTTCATCTCATTGCAAAGGAATTGATAAAAATAGGGTTAAAATATTTATATTTTAAGCCCAAGATATTTGGTACAAAGCTCCACATGATTGACCAAAATATTGTCTAAATATCCTAAAGGAAGAAAATACCTAGGCCCAAAGGAAATAATATTATAATATTGATTATTTTAATATTAAATTTGTTAAGATAAAGCCTAAGGTCAAATATAAAATAATTATAATATTTATATTATAATGTTTTATAACCCTAAGTGGGTTTGGTGCCACAAATAATTTAAAACTATTGAACTCCATTGACGTGCAAGCATGGAGATAAATTTGTATTTATATGATAAAGTTTGGAGGCCAAAGAAATAAGTTTTTTGATGCAAGTTGTGAGATATTAATGTTAATTGTTGATGCGAATTTCGAGAGCAATGTGGATGATGGTTTTTAGTTTTAAAAACAAAAGAAAAAAAATGTGGATGAATAAAGAGACAAGGTCGTATGCCCCTATCACCAACCATGTGGTTGGTCTAGCAGCAAGCTTGGCAAAGTTAGGGCACTGGTAGATGGTAAATCCTACATTTGAATCCTGATGGCAATAGTTTATTCATTTTTATAGTGATAAGGATAAGCACTGGTTAGATAGCACAATGTGGTATTTGGTCCTTGTGTGGATGATTGACCTAACGATAGCCCATAGGATGCTAAAGCACTGCCGAATGATAGATCCTACATTCAAATCCTGACGGTAACATTTTTATTCATTTTTTGGGTAAGAAGGGTGAGCAGTGGTTAAAGAGTGCATTGTGGTATTAGGTCCTTATGTGGGTGGTTGACCTAGCGAAAACCCAAGGGGCACTAGTGCACTGGTATGTGGTAGGCACTGTGTTTGAATCTCCACGGTAGTGTTTTTGGTAAGTGCTATTTAAATTTGGTAATTGCTAAGATTGATGTTAGGTGCATGTGGTTTAATTGATTATTGTGAGCGCTTACTAAGATTGAGGTTAGGTGCATGTGGTTTAATTGATTGTTGTGATAACTATTGACTTTGGGAGATATAAGGAATTTTTTTTTTATTACATGCATTTATTTTTGAAGAAAATTATAATAAAATATTTTTGAAATTGACATTGTGGAGTAATAAGGATTTTTGATAATTTTTTCTATGAATGTGTTTAGAAGTTAAGAGGAAGTTAAAATGTGTATGAGGTATTTTTATTGTTTGTATTTTTGCTAAATATTTTGAAGGATTTGATTTTATGATTTGATGCTATAGTTTGAGAAACCAAGAGTTCTTGAAGGATTGCTAACTCATAAAGAGGTGTTGTGCTAACATTTTATGGTTGCAAAAGATATTGTGTGTGAGAATTTTTTTTGAAGATATGTTTCCATAAGAGCAAGCAAAAAGGTATGGGCATATCATTCCTTATTTAGGGTGTTTTGTTGAATGAATATTTCTAAAACATAAGGTGGAGTGAAAATGATTGTTTGATAAGCATTTTTGGAAATATTTGAGTTGAAACCCAAATTGTGCTCTTTGTTGAAAGAAGTTTGAAAACACTTTTTTAGGGTTTGTGAGCAAATTGTGCTTTATTGGTTGAATGTATGTGTGAATTTTTTGAGTATTGGTCTTGAGTGATATTGAAAGTGAATGTGCAAACATTAGAAATCAAATTTATGAAAATGACAAACTTAATTATTGAGTAGAACATATTGAGCTATTTGATAGAGCATATTATTCTCTATATGTTCCAGAGGTTAAAATAATTCCAATAGAATATGTTTAAATTGCTTCAAGTTAAAGGAGTTACTTTAAATATTAGACAAAGCATTTGATAACATTATGTACAATATTTGAGATTGATTGAGCATATCTTATGAGTTGCTGTGAGAATGTTTTAGAACAAGTTTGAGTATGTACTAGAGCAGATTTGAGCAAGTCTTTTGAGAAGAATTGAAGGTAGATTTGATCAAGTCTTTTGAGAAGACTTGAAGGTAGATTTTAGGAATTCTTGTGAAGACTTGAGAGCAGAGTTGATTGATGATTTATTCAATATTTGTGTTAAGGCTTGAGGCAGATCTAAGAAGAGTTGATTGATGATTTGTTCAAGCTTTGTGTTAAGGCTTGGGGAAGATATAAGTAGATTTAAATGATGATTTGTTCAAGATTTGTGTTAAGGCTTGGGGAAGATCTAAGCATAGTTGATTGGCGATTTGATAAATCTTTGTGTTAAGACTTGGGAATAGATTTGGGACAGAGTTTGGTGTAGATTTGAGATAGATTTAGAGAAGATTTGTGCTAGACTTGAGATAGAATTTGGTGCAGATTTGAGACAAAGTTAGAGTATATTTATGCTAGACTTGAGACAATTTTTGTTGTAGATTTGAGATAGATTTGAGAGTAAGCTTTGGAGTTGATAGAGTAAAGAGGATAGTAGAATTCAATGGATAGAGATCCATTAGCCAGTACAGTGGGGATAGAGGTCTCCTATGGAGAGATATCCACAATCCAGAGTAGTGGGGGTAGAAGTCTTCTATAATATCACCAACCAGAGCAAAGGGGAAAGAGTTATCCTATGGAGAGAGATCCAAAAAACTAGAATAGAGTGGAGTGGTATCCATAGAACTAGAGCAAGTGGAAATATTTCTCCTATGGAGTGTAATCTATGAACCAGCTGGAAATATAGAGTTATTATATGGAGAGAGATCCACAAACCAGTTGAGGAGATAGAGTTATCCTGGATCAAGTTCCACAAACCAAAGAAAAGAGGAAAGAGTTCTACTATGGATAGATATCCACAAAACTATAATAGAGTGGAGTGGTGTACATAGAACTAGAGCAAGGGGAAAGAGTTCTCCTATGGAGTGTGATTCATGAACCATCTAGAAAGATAGAGTTATTATATATAGAGATCCACAAACTAGTTGAGGAGATAGAGTTCTCATGGATCAAGTTACATGAACTAGATTAAAGGGGGAAGATTTATCCTATGGAGAAAGATCCACAAAACCAAAAAAGAGTGGAGTGGTGTCCATAGAACCAAAGCAAGTGGAAAGAGTTCTCCTATGGAGTGTGATCCATGAACCAAATAGGAAGATAGATTTATTATGTGGAGAGAGATCCATAAACTAGTTGAGGAGATAGAGTTATCTTGGACCAAGTTCCATGAACCAGAGAAAAGAGGAAAGAGTTCTCCTGTGGAGAGATATCCACAAATTGAAGCATAGGGGATTGGTGTATCCTTTGGATAGAGGTCCATAAACAATGTAATAGGAAATTTATTCCCAAGATATTTGTTTATAAAATTTAGTGGAAAGAGTTTCTTCTTGGAGTAGCCCACATTGGGTGAACCACATAAAATTTGTGTCTCTCTTATGTGTGGTGATTTGTGTATTGCTTTGATTACTTCTATTGATATTGCCATTGATAATATTGGATAATATTATTTAGGAAAGAAAAGTAAAATTTGATCTTATATTGTTCACCCCCCTCTCAATATAAGCCTATGTTCTTCAATTGGTATCAGAGTGGGTTCCTTCGGAAGAGTCTAACATCTTGAAGGAAGAGGTTATAGGAAAATAGATGGCATATCAGAGTGGATCTTCATCAAATAAAGCACCATTGTTTTATGGGAACAATTATGCTTTCTAGAGCATAAGAATAAAGACTTACTTGATGTCACAAGGATATGATACATGGCAAGAAGTTGAGGATGGGTTCACACCTACAACAAATCTTCCCAAAAATAAATATGGTAAGCTCTTACATGTGAATAATACCAAGGCTATGCATGCAATTCTAAGTGGATTACATGAAGTAAAATTTGTGAAATTTATGCATTGTAAATCAAAAAAAGAGATTTGGAAAAATTTGAAGCAAGCCTATGAGGGAAATAAAAAGGTTAAATTGGCAAAACTTCAAAACCATAATAAAATATTTGGAGATTTGAATATTGAATAAGAGGAATGTATTTCTACATAATTACTTCTTGTGGATGAGATTTTTAATACTATGCATGGACTTGGATTTGAAATTGAAGAATCCAATGTTACTCAAAAAGTTTTAAGGTCACTTCCTACAAGGTATGATAGAAAAGTTTTAGCTATAGAAGAGGTGAAAGATATTGATAAGTTTACTATGGATGAGTTACATGGAATTATCACAACTTATGAGATGATAATCGTAAAGGATCCCAACTCCAAGAAAGAGGAAGCTTTCAAAGCATCAAAGAAAACAAAGGATAAGAAATCAAAATCAAGTGGTGAATAAATTAGTGATGAAGCTAACTATGGCAGAATAAATAAGGACTCAAGAAAGCACAAAGATATGAAAACAATGAAATGTTTCAATTGTGGAAATTTTGGTCATTATGCATCTAATTGTCCAAAATCTAGAAGTAGTAGCAATGAAGAGAAATAGGATCATAAGAAAAAGAAAGCAGGAAAATCTAGGTATGAAAAGAAAAATAGGTATGGTCAAAACAAGCATGAAAATAAATTCTTTAAAAGGCACAAGAAGAGTTTCTATGTTGATAAGGGAAGCAATACTTCAAGTGATAGTGATGGAAGATTCTCAGACAATAAATAAGAAGAAATTCTATTTCTGGCAATATAAGAGGAAGGAACTGCTCCTATTGAAGATAAATATGAAAATTATGAAGATGCTCTTGAAGATCAAGAAGTAGAAAAGGATTCAAAAAATGAAGAGAAAGATGTAGTATATCTAGAAGGATAACTTATTGCTGCTCTTAAAGAATTAAAAAAGGTTAGAAAGCAGAATTCAAAATTCAAAGCTCAAGTTCAATAATGTGATGAAGAAAAGGAAATTTTATACAAAACCTGACAAGCTCAATAGCTAAGATAAGGAGATTTCAAGATAAGTTAGAAGAAAAAGTCTTAGAATGTGAAATATTAGAACATGAGGTAGCTTCACTAAGGATGGAAGTGAAAGTGTATAAGGACAAGCTACACAGGTTTGGGAAAAGTTCAAAGACATTAGATAAGATTAGAAATTCACAAAGATCTTCATATACCAAAACAGGACTTGGTTTTGAAGAAGGGAAAGATAAACAAGAAGAAGGGTCAAGATCAAGATCAAAAGAAAAAGAAGTTTCAAAGGAATAAAGTGAAGGATAAAGTGAGACTTATGTGAATAGAAGCTTCACCAAGGAAGGAAACAATGCACAAACAAGGAACATGGATCATCACAATGAAGAAATAACTAAGATACCAATGGGTTCAAGGCAATATTTCTTCAAAGGATGTTGCTTTTCATATAATAAGGTTGGTCACAAGGCTATGCATTGCAAGAATTATGGAAATGAGTATGGTGTTATCAAAAGGAACTTACAAAAGGGACATCTCTTTCAAGGGTATTGCTACTCTTGTAATCAATTTGGTCACAGAGCAATCCAATGTAGGGTTCATGAAAAAAATGAGTATTGATTCACCAAGAGGAACTTCAATATATTTATACCTTATATGAACTACAGTATTAAGATTTACAAGTGCAATAATGTTTGACATAAGGCCAAGTGGTGTAGAACAGTGTTGCCAGAGATAAGAAAAAATAGGGACACTCAAAAGGATCAAAAGGGTATGTTGAGAAAGAAGTATGACAAAGGAAAGGAGCATTGTATGAAAGGAGTAGCTTTACTCCCACCCCAATATTAATCACCTCAAGAAGAGGAGGTGGGGAGGGGGCTGAGCTAAGATTATTATATTTATCCCCAAAGGATTCCCTTTGCCATTGATGTAAAAGGGGGAGAGATTTGAGTAAGGGGGAGAGCATTCAGTCAGGGGAGTAGTTTCTCAGGGGGAAAAAATTTGGAATTAAATGGTTTGAAAAAGGAAGTTTTAGAAAAGGGTTGCCATAAATGATAGAAGGGGGAGATTTTTGGAAATTTTGAGTAGAATTTTTATCATTGATGTCAAAAGTTAGTTCATATCAATGCAAAGGAATTGATAAAAATAGGGTTAAAATATTTATATTTTAAGCCCAAGATATTTGGTACAAAGCTCCATATTATTGGCCAAAATATTGTCTAAATATATCGAAGGAAGAAAATACCTAGGCCCAAAGGAAATAATATTATAATATTTATTATTATAATATTAAAGTTGTTAATATAAAGCCTAAGGTCAAACATAAAATAATTATAATATTTATATTATAATTTTTTATAACCCTAAGTGGGTTTGGCACCAAAAATAATTTTAAATTATTGAACTCTGCCGATGTCCAAGCATGGAGATAAATTTGTATTTATATGATAAAGTTTGGAGGCCAAAGAAATATTTTTTTTGATGCAATTTGTGAGAGATTAATGTTAATTGTTGATGTGAATTTTGTGAGCAAGGTGGGTGATGGTTTTTAGTTTAAAAAAAAAGAAAAAAAATATGGATGAATAAAGAGACAAGGTCGTATGCCCCTATCACCAACCACATGATTGGCCTAGTGGTAGGCTTGGCAGAGTTAGGGCACTCACAGATGATAGATCCTAAATTTGAATCTCGATGGCAATAGTTTGTTTGTTTTACTAGTGAAAAGGGTAAGCAGTGGTTAGATAGCGCATTGTGGTATTTGGTCCTTGTGTAGACGGTTGGCCTAGTAGCAGCACTGGGGAATGATAGATCTTGTGTTCGAATCCTGATGATAACATTTTTGTTCATTTTACTATCAAGAAGGGTGAGCATTGGTTAAATATCACATCGTGGTATTAGTTCCTTGTATGGTTGGTTGGCCTAGAAGTGGCCCAAGGTGTGCTAGTGCGCTGGCAGGAGGCAGGCGCTATGTTTGAATCTTCGTGGTAGTGTTTTTGGTAAGCGCTATCTAAATTTGGTAATTGCTAAGGCTAAGGTTAGGTGCATGCGGTTTAATTGATTATTGTAAGCGATTTCTAAGGTTGAGGTTAGGTGCATTTGGTTTAATTAATTTTTGTTAGCACAATTGACTTTGGGATATATAAGGGAAATTTTTTATTATTACATGCATTTATTTTTGAAGAAAATTATAATGAAATATTTTTGAAAGTGACTTTATGGAGTAATAAGGATTTTTGATAAATATGTTATGAATGTGTTTAGAAGTTAAGAGGGAGTTAAAAGGTGTATGAGGTATTTTGATTGTTTGTATTTTTGCTAAATATTTTGAAGGGTTTGATTTTATGAGTTGATGCTATAGTTTGAGAAACCAAGAGTGTTGGTGTGAAATTTAATTGGGCATACATGTTGAAGGATTAATAACTCATAAAGAGGTGTTGTGCTAAAATTTTATGGTTGCAAAACATATTGTGTGTGACACAAATTTTTGAAGATATGTTTCCATAAGAGCAAGCAAAAAGGTATGGGCATATCATTCCTTATTTAAGGTGTTTTGTTGAATGAATATTTCTGAAACATAAGGTGGAGTGAAAAGGATTGTTTGATAAGCATTTTTGGAAATATTTGAGTTGAGACTTACATTGTGCTCTTTTTTGAAAGAATTTTGAAAACACTTTTTTAGGTTTTGTGAGCAAAATGTGCTTTATTGGTTGAATGCATGTGTGAAGTTTTTGAGCATTGGTATTGAGTGATATTTAAAATAAATGTACAAACATTAGAAATCATATTTGTGAAAGCGACAGACTTAATTATTGAGTAGAACACATTGAGATATTTGATAGAGCCTATTATTCTCTATATGTTCTATAGGTTAAACGAATTCTGATCGAATATGCCTAAACTACTTCAAGTTAAAGGAATTACTTTGAATATTAGACAAAGTGTTTGATAGCATTGTGTGCAATATTTGAGATTGATTGACCATATCTTGTGATCTGTTGTGAGCATGTGTTAGAGCAGTTTTGAGTATGTACTAGAGCAGATTTGAGCAAGTCTTTTGAGAAGACTTGAAGGTAGATTTGAGGAAGTTTTTTGAGAAGACTTGAAGGTATATTTGACGAAGTCTTGTGAATACTTGAGAGTAGAGTTGATTGATGATTTGTTCAAGCTTTGTGTTAAGGATTGAGGCAAATCTAAGCATAGTTTATTGATGATTTATTCAATATTTTTGTTAAGGCTTGGGGTAGAGTTAAGCAGAGTTGATTGATTATTTGTTTAAGCTTTGTATTAAGGCTTGGTGCAGATCTAAGAATATTTGATTGGTGATTTGATCAAGATTTATTTTAAGTCTTGGGGATATATTTGGGACAAATTTTATTGTAGATTTGAGATAAAGTTAGAAAAAATTTGTGCTAGACTTGAGATAGAATTTTTTGTATATTTGAGACAGAGTTAGAGCATATTTATGCTAGAATTGACATAGATTTTGGTGCATATTTAATATAGAGTTGAGAGTAAGCTTTGGAGGTTATAGCATAAAGAGAATAGTAGTATCAAGAGGATAGAGATCTATTAGCTACTGTAGTAGGGATAGAGGTCTTCCGTGGAGAGAGATCCACAAGCTAGAGTATTTGGGGTAGAAGTCTTCTAGAAGATCACAAGCCAGAGCAAAGGGGAAATAGTTCTCCTATGGAAAGAGATCCACAAAACCAGAAGAGAGTGGAGTGGTTTCCATAAAACCGGAGTAAGGGTAATTAGTTATCTTATGGAGTGCGATCCATGAACTAGTTGAGAATATAGAGTTCTTCTATAGAGAGATCCACAAACCAGTTGAGGAGATAGAGTTATCCTAGATCAAGTTCCACTAACCAAAGCAAATGGGAAAGAGTTCTCCTATGGAGAGAGATCCAAAAAATTAGAATAGAGTGGAGTGGTGTCCATAGAACCAGATAAAGGGGAAAGAGTTCTCCTATGGAGTGTGATCCATGAACCAATTGGGAATATAGATTCCTTCTGTGGAGATAGATCCACAAACTAGTTGAGGAGATAGAGTTCTCTTGGATCAAGTTCCATGAACCAGAGCAAATGGGAAAGAGTTCTCCTATAAAGAGAGATCCACAAAACTAGAATAGAGTGGAGTGGTCTCCATAGAACTAGAGTAAGGGGAAAGAGTTCTCCTATATAGTGTGATCAATGAACCAGTTGGGAAGATAGAGTTCTTATTTGGAGAGAGATCCACAAACCAGTTGAGGAGATAAAGTTCTCCTATATCAAGTTCCATGAACCAGAGAAAAGGGGAAAGAGTTATCCTATGGAGAGATATCCATAAATTAGAGTATAGGGTATTGGTGTCTCCTTTGGATAGATATCCATAAATATTGTAATAGGGAATTGATTTCCAAGAGATTTGTTGAGAAAATTTAGTGGAAATATTTTATCTGCGGAGTAGCCCACTTTGGGTGAACCACATAAAATTTATGTTTCTATTGTGTGTGATGATTTATGCATTGATTTGATTACTGCTATTAATATTTCCATTAATAATATTGGATAATATTATTTAGGAAAGAAAAGTAAAAGTTGGTCTTATACTGTTCACCCCCCATCTCAGTATAAGCTTGTGTTCTTCAAGATCTAGAGGCCATTGAGGTATGTCTAGTAAATATCCTTGAGTTTCACTCCAAGGAAATGATAAAATGAACTTTGAAGTAATGCAAGATCCAATGGGACCATTACTCTGAGATAAATGCCACTTGGGAGAAAGTGGCAGACATGAAAAAATACTTCCCATTCTTGTTTGATAATGACATGTAAATTAATGTTTAAATATTTGACTATGATGAAACACAGAGGACTATGTTTAGCCTAAGGGAGGTAGGATGTCATGACCCTCCCTACACAAATTTATTTATGTGATGGACATGTGATCTGATATGTTATCTTGTTGATGGAATGACTGATTATTTCATGATTCACTTATGCAGGATGCATATTTTATAGAAAAATATGTTGTATCTAATCAATGGAATTATTATTTCTTGTTTAGTTTCTACAAAACATATATTTTATGGAAGAATATGATGCTACTAATAAATTTGCACTTTTGCAGGAACAAGCTTTATCAAGGGTGGAAGAAATAATTATCCGCTTAGAATGGGATGCCATAAGAAAAGGAAAATTATGTGTTAGTTAACAAATCAAACAATGGGGCAACATGGATGAATGCTCCTTCATGTAGTTGCATATCATGATTTTGCATAAGGAAAATTATACCAAGTATAAAATGGAACTTGTTTGTTGCATAATAATTTCCTTTTGATAGAATTTTATTTGAGATAAAGAGTTCATTTCAAAGAGAAAATAAATGTTGAATTCAGGAAGCATAATGATTTTTTTTTAAAAAGAAAACATCAATCAATAATGTAATTCGAAGGATATTTATTATGGAATTTACATAGACATATCTTACTAAGGATCTTGTGTTCGGTTAGAGGAAATAATTATTTTACTCTTAAGTAGACCTGTTTCTAATCCAAAAATCAAAGGAAAAAGGTAATTATTTTAAAACTATTTTGTTTGAGGAAAGAACTTTGGATTATGCAAAAAATATGCTTTTTGTTGGAAAATCTTCATCATATACTAAATAGGGGCCGTATGGTGGTAGTCATGCATCGTGTTAGTTGAATATAACACACTACCTAGGAAATGTGCCTAGTAAATTAATTAACAAGGGGAAAAGAAAGTGTTTTGGGTGGTGAAAGAATAAGGAAAACATAGAGAACCAGTGGGGAAGAGAGAGAAACAATAACAAGCTATTCAAAAGAACTGGGCTAATCGACCAATTCAAGGAGTGTCCACTGCATATTTTAGGTCAATTTTGGTATATTTGCTTTAGTATTGTTTAATTAAGCTTGAATAACATATATTATTTATACCCATTATGATTTTTGGAATGCATGATGATTCTATGAAATTTATCCAGAGGAGAACCTTTCTTCATCTCGATAGGAGAGGATAAGTATCTTTTAATTACAGCTCACAACTTATTGAATGATTTAGCCTTCTTTTAAACATTTTGTAAGTGTATTCATCTCTTGAAGTAATACTTAGTAAGAACTTTTATATATGCTCTAGAGAAGTTTGAAATCATTTTATGAACTCTTTTGTCAAACTGGGTTGCATGAAATAAATCTATGTGATTGAAGACCTTTGAGTATATGAGTGTATGATGAGGAAGTCTAGGATATAACAACAAAAGTGTTTATCACTCTTGACCAAGAAAACCCCTCTAACCTATAATTGTACCTGTAGTTTCAATTGAATTCTATATAGCGCTACAAACCTGCTAGTAATGTTTGGAGAAAGACTTTAGAATTGTCCATCCCCTCCTATGAGTGATGTAAATTTATTTCTACCTTCAATTTTAGATAAAATGTATTGTGCATTAATTTAGGTTTATATAGTTGAGCCTATAATTTTAATGCATTTGACGGTGTAAATTTTTGTCAAATAGGTAAACTCAATGGACTCTAGATAAAATCTTAACTTTCGATAATGTCACCATACGCGAGAAGCATAATTGTGGATGGAGTAGTCATTTGATTTACGTAATAATAATTTAAAATTTATCTTCATTTGTTAGGCATCTATGGAAATATCTTAGATTACCTTTATGAAAGCATTCTATTGGAATGGCGGGTTACTGAGCCTGGGGTTTTAATAAGGTCTTGCCATTGAATAACAGTGAGTATAATAGATTTTCTGACCCAACTAATTGAGGACAATGAAATCTATTTGGTACTTAGAGTAAATATTCTATTTAAATGTGCAAAAACTAGTGTTGAGTGTGTTGTAATTAAAATGGAACATCGTTGTATTATAAAATATGGTGCGAACGTAGCTATTCCTGAGTTGTGACTCACTAAGAGTATAGTTTATATTTTTAGAAGATGTAATGTTTTATCAAAAGCCTTTGAGTATATACATAGATTTTAATAACCTTGGAAGATCATAAGATAAAGGTTTGGATTCCCAGTAATAAGACATCATGTGCTTGATAGGTTGATCAATAGTTATGGAGTCTAATTTTTTTTAAATATGTCAGTGTGTTTTCAGTATTTGGCAAAACTAGTTATGGAAATGAATTTGGTTACGGGATTATGGTACCCTTTCCTTGAAAGCAATTAAAGGATGTGTGTTTACTTGTTTTTAATATCTTGTGACGTGGAGTCACTTATTACAAAGAAAATAAAAGAGATTTCTTTTGGGTGTGATTAAATTCTCTTTCAAAGAAATTACCATGCTTTGATTTTAGTTCTTTTGAAAAAGATATTGAGTGTTTATTTTATGAAAATATGTTTGCAAAGAAAATATTTCATGCATTAGGATATGCATACTCATTCTAGAAAGATATTACTGATCCCTTATAAACCATTATGACATCCTATTTTTTATGGCTTAAAGAAGAGTTCGAAAAACAAGGACTGATGGAGTTCATGAGCATAGTACAACCGAAAGGAATTTTCAGCTATAGTTTTAGTCTGTATTGAAATGGACTTTGTAATCATTATTTAATTTGTAAACTTGTAAATAATAATGGAGCTAGAATTCTATTGTGAGTAAAGGATTTCATGATATGATATTATTGAGTAGTGGAATCCTATTCTAGGATTATCAACAATGGTCAAATAGGATTGATTTAATACACCATATGCCATGATTCATGTGTATTATTGAAAATGGGGTTTAGCACCCTTTGAAAATATTTAATAGAAATAAAGGATATTTATTATAATTTAAGTTGAATGATTGAATTATATTACTTTTAGACATGGTAAATGGACTCTATTGATTGAGATGTTGTATTGATTAATATCTTTGATTTCTAGAAGCATTGTGTTAGAACTACTCTATATTATAACTATTGAAGGTTGTGTAGGTTTAAATTAGCTAGTGAAATGAACATAAATGTAGAAGAATGAAAAATAAAAGAAGGATTTATTCATCCATTTCCTTTGTATTGGGATGCAATTAAGACTAGGAGTACACCTAGCTTATGTTTTTAAATATTTTTTAGATGCAAATTCCTAAAGTTGAATTTGGATGCATGAAAATTTGAGAGACTCATAATGAATAATGCTTGATGAAGGGTGAGGAATTACTCATCTGTTATTTATACTTTGTAGAAAATACTATGGATATTTGTAATGATACCAAAGTATATGTTGGTTCATTGAATGGCCATGTCATTTCATTGATTCATTTCCTCTATTAATATGTAGATTGATTTATTACATTATCATCATATATCATATATCCATTTGCATATTTGCAAGAGACCATGCCCTCTCTAAGTGGCTATAGGACTCTACCCTCCTTTAGTGGTTAATTTATTCATTTATTTTTATTTAGAGAAGTGGATTTCTTCAAGTGGTATCACAGCATAGATTTTCTCAAATTAGGCCAAATTTTTTTTTTTTTTTTTTGAAGACTATCTATTCGCAACATTATCCATCGTAGCATTCCAAAAAATATTCAGGCATTTTTTCTCAAGCATCAAAATAACTACCAGTTAAATTTTTTAAGTTTTATTGGTTCTACTAGAAACAACTGGTGAGATAAAATATCTTGAGCCTTTGCAACAACCAGCTTCATAGTATGCACAAGGTTTCCTTCGATATCGATACCCAGGTAGATTGACAATTAATGGCATTGAAATCTGACCATGATAGCACGTTCAAGTAGATTGACAGTCTTCGCTAGTATCATTTCCAATTTCAATGAGTCATCTAGCTCTCAATAGAAATTATTGAGAAATTATGGTGCATTTCAGATAGCTAAAGTCTTTAGCAGAAGCTCCAAACTAGGCAAGAAGACAACCCTCACCATATTCGTGTATACGTCAAACGAAAACCAAGCCTACTCAGTAATATTCTCTTGAGATTTTAATTCCTCTTTTTTTGTCTCCTCCCTTCATGTTGCTTGGTACACTACAACATTCATATTTCTTCATTTGCTGAAAGGAAAAATCATATGCAGAGATCACCAAAGTTACGCAAAAAAAAATAAAAATAAAAATAAAAATTTAATTCATCCTTATTCTAAATTTTTATCACCAAAAATATTCATTCGCGGTAAGTGAAGTGTAAAACCATTCACTACAAGGAAACTATAATAGGTTTAATTTAAATATTGGTTCATATAAGGACAAAACCCTAAATTTATTTATACTTAACAATTGCAAAAGGTCGTACGTGAAGGCCAAAGCGTGGATAATTTAAATGCGAGAGAAAACCCTAAAGTTATTTATACATGTCATCTACAAGTTTAAGATAATACAAGGGGGTATTTGCTTCGTGAACAAGCTAATTTATCATCCATCCATAAGAGGTGAATTTAGCTAAAACCATCAATTAAATATTTTGCATAAAATCAATGTTCACATCATCCTAGTCAATCCGCAAGCAAGAAAGAGGGAAATTAATTTTCCTTTACCCCAAAAAAAAAATGGAATTCAATGTAAGCACAGTTTTGTCCAATTGTCAAAGATCCAAACTTCTTATGAACACATGGCATCGCATCTTTGTTTGGCAAATTCTTGATGTTTTGATGGAAAATTCTTGGCAAATACTAGGTTAATAAAATTAAAATCTGCCATGCCCAACAATGAGCCACAAGAGTACACGTTCAAGTGACAAACATTTCCATTAAACCTTTCACTTGTTAGAAATATTAACCCTGATTTGCACTCTCCTCCCAACTGCGCTGCAATACTGGGTGATGCCGGAATGCGCTCACCAAAAACTAGGAAGTTGGGTATCCTACCTATTTGTTTGATGTGACATTGCATGTGCCCTCTGACATTCATCCAATCAGCATTGATCTCCTTCATGCGGGGTAGGTGATTGGTTATTTCATCTGTGTGGTAGTTGGTTACTGGCTCCTCTGTGTTACTATATAAAACCTTGTTCAATCAGCTTTTAAATAACAGAAGAAAGTGGAGAAGAAAGTTGTTATTTGTAGTGAAACATATTAGAGTAGTTCTCTGAGAAGAGAAGCTCATTAGTTTATATCCAAGCAGCAGACTCGAAATTTGTTTTTCTTCACTGTTTATCCTGTAGTTTCATCTACAGAAGTCTGTATATCCTCAGTTGAGGATTTTGTAACCCTTATTTTAGATAAATATAGTTGTCCTTTGTTTCAGGCATTTTGAAGGGTTTTGTGTAAGCTTTGTCTACGTTTTCGTTCTTCTAGATTTATTTTATCCATGGTGTCTCGTACAATTTGTTTTCTAATCCTTAGGATTCGTGGAGATTTTTAATCGTCTTCAGCCAAAGGAGCGATTTCATGATTTACTTTTAAGTCCCCGGTGTGGGTCAATGGATGGTAGTCAGACATCCCCTGGTGTGAAAGGGCTTGCCTGCAATGTGCATTATTTGCTTTTGTTTTTAGCTAAGTGTAGCCAAAACCACCCGCTTGTGCAGCAAAGTTTAACAACGCTATTATTTATGTGCGCTCTAATATGGGAATAGCCATTTTTGGTTAAGTGTCAGGCCAACTGCCTGACTATGCAGCGCAGCCAAATTGCACTGCCTTTGACTAACGAACTTGGGTGTTGACCAAGAAAATTGCTTGACTTTGCATAGTTGGGTGTGCATAGCCCAAATATGCATTATTCTTATGTGTAGCCTGACTGTACACTTTTTTACGTGTGTATCTTGACTATGCACTTTTGCACGTACACAACCCTACTGCGCACATCTCTCATGCACAGCCTAATTGCGCACTCTTGGGTAAGACACTGAAGGAAAATGAAACTTCAAATTGGTATCAGAGCTTCTGTTCCCTTGATGTGGAGACCAAAGTAGAATAGCTTCTAGCAATAATCATTCCTTACAGTTGCAATCCTGCACTTCAACAAAAAGAACTACAATTACTAGAGCATTCAGATGAAGATCTTGTTTGAATCTCAGGAGCTATGGGAGTTAGTCGAGAAGGGCTACCCAGAATTGATAGATGTAGTAGCATTGGCCACCCTCTCCCAAGCTGATAAGGATTTGTTGAAGGAGAACACGAAGAAGGACCAAAAGACCCTCTTCTACATCATGCAAATGTTCGATGAGACCATATTCCCATGGATCACATTAGTCACCAAAGTGAAGCAGTCCTCGGAGATTCTGGCCAGCTCGTACTAGGGCACCAAAAAGATGAAGTTGATGAAGTTGCAGATGCTTAGGAGGGAGTTATTTACCTGAATGATGGACATCATCAACTAGATGCGATTGAATTGTAAAATTATGTAAAGCTAGAGAATCATGGAGAAGATTCTCAAAAGTTTGCCTACCAAGTTTAACTCAGTTATGATAGAAATCAAAGAATCAAGAGATCTGATAACCCTCTTGACAAATGAGATCATGGGTTCATTGTAGACACATGAACAGAGGCTGAGTCATTCATCTCAGACCTCTCTGGAGTAGGTATTCAAGGCTCATGTCTCATTTCAAGACAGTGATAGACAAGACTCCCACCATGGTGCTTCTAGCTCTCAAGGAGGAATAGGTAGAGGTAGACATGGGAAAGGAAACAAGTCAGGAGGATGGTCAAACCCTAGTGAGGGAGAGACCAACTGTAACTTCCATCAACAAGGAGGAAGAGGTGGTGCTAAGAACCAGCAAGCTAGACCTAGTAAAAAAATGACATGTCAAAAGTCCAGTGTTACTATTGCAAGAAGTACGACCATTACATCTCACAATGCAAAAAATGGATGGCCAAGGAGAATCAATAATAGTTCAATTACATGGATGAAGCTAGAAATACGGTAGGAGGAAATGTGCTACTAACTTGCAATGTTGAGGAGGAGAGCCAAAATAATATCTGGTATTTTTACAGCGGGTGCAACAACCACATGATGGGGAATAAATAATTGTTCTCACAACTAGATGAAATAGTCCAATATGATGTCAATATGGGGAACAACAACAAATTTCCCATGATGGGGAAAGGAAATATCCTATCCACACTAGGCACAATGAATGAAAGTAGATTTGTGATGTCTACTATGTACCTAGTCTGAAGCACAACGTGCTAAGCATTGAATAGCTCATGTAGAAGGGACATACAGTCTAGTTTAAATATGGAATATGCACCATCAGAGATAAGTCACATGGGAAAATAGCTATGGTTTTCATGATGATAAAAAAAATGTTTCTATTGAATATTCAGAATGAATCATTGTTGTCTCTAAGTGTAATTGTGAAAGATGCTACTTGGTTGTGGCATCTCAAATTTGGTCACCTAAGCTTCAATGGCCTTAATTAGTTGCACAAGAAGCAGATGGTGAAGGGTTTACCCATTATTGAGTAACAAAATCAGATTTTTCAAGGCTACTTAGTTGGCAAACAACATAGGGATTCGTTCCCTTCTGGATAGTCTTGGAGAGAATCACATCCATTGGATCTGGTGCACTCAGACATTTGTAGTCTGATGTAGACCAGCACGTTTGTTGATAATAAATACTTCTTGAATTTCATTGATGACTTCAGCTAAAAGAACTGGTTCTATGCCATAAAGCTAAAGCTAGAAGCATTTGCCAGATTCAAGGAGTTCAAGGCTCTGGTGGAGAAATAGAGTGGATATCAGATCAAGACTCTTAGGATAGATGGTAGAGGTGAATACATCTCCAATAAATTCCACAACTTTTGCAAGTAGCATGAAATTCAAAGGTAGATCATTGCTAGATACAGACCATAGCAGATTGAAGTAATTGAGAGGAAGAATCGGACCATCATGAAGATGGAACGCAACATGATGAAGGTGAAGGGATTATTGCATGAGTTTTGGGTAAAGGCAGTAACTTGTGCAGTCTACCTACTGAACAGATGTCCCACCAAAAACATGAAGGACAAAATTCCTCAAGAGGCCTGGAGCGATGTGAAGTTGTAGCACCCTAAAATTGGTGCAGTTAAACCTTAGTAAAAAGATAAAAATTTGAATTTTAACCCAAATCGCCCGTTACCCGCTTTCCTTATTTTTTGCACCATTTTTAGGATTTGTTTTGACCTTTGGATGATATCATTGACGATCAGACGAAATCATCCCAGATCTGACGAATTCGTCTAGAACAGAATGTCCAGACGATTTCGTCCCAAAACCAAATTTTCATTATTAGCTTATGTTTCAATAGCTTCTCTAACTTGGGAAGAAAGTGTGTCTATGTAGTTAGAGTCTCCCCCATTGGATATCTCCCACATTGGGATGATCTCCAACCTTCTAACCTCTCCCTAATCCTATATAAACTAGGATTTTCTCAGTTTATCCCCCTGAACCCCCTAGATGACAGATTTCTTTGCAACTTTAACTTTTCATGCATTAGAATACCTTTGCACCTTCGTTTGCATTGTGTATTTGGAGTTTTCTTGTAGGGATTTTACTTTTTTTTAGTTGGAGCAATCTCGGATCGTCGCAGACGATTCCAAATGATTTTGGATGATCCTATCATAGATCAATGATGATCTTCTATGATCAAAGGCAATCTAGAATGTAGTCTATATTGGGGGTAATCAGAACTTGGATTTTGTATTTCTTTTTCTTCTCTTGTCATTTCTTTCTGCATTAACTTGGTTTATTCTATTCTTGCATCCTGGAGTTCACCTCATTTAGCATAGATGCATGATAAAATTAAAAAAAATTATTAAACTAATGCATTTATTTTAATTGCTATCTGGATCTATCATCTAGGTAAATTTACTATCATTTCCTTTTACTTTTGTAGTTTCATATTTGGTTTTTGGTATCTGTTTTGTGACTACAGGTTTTTTGATGAATTTTTCTGACGAATTTGTCAGATCGACGATGATCTCATCTGATATCAGATGACCGACTAAGATCTGAGATGATTCTGTGCAATGTCAGATGATTATGTACAATTTAAGATGATTTAAACTTCTATAAACCTTAGAATCTTCATTCAGACATCTAGAATCAGGTATATTCTATCTTATTTAGCATAATCTCTGTGTTTAACATTTATTCATGTTTTCTATATTCATATAAATCAACATTGGCATATAGAATAGCTTAGATTCATCTTGGCCAAACCTAGGAATTGAATGATTAAAGTATAAAATGAACACATCAAACCTACTCTCAACCTAGGTGTGGAAACTGCCACTCAAAAGTTTCCTGGTGAACCCACCATCCATCGAAAATTCACCCTTATACCCCTCCCCCGAGAGGTGCAACCTTCAAAGGGCCTCTTAGTATGAGGTATTGTCCCATCCTTCTCGCATCCCCATTTCGGGTGCGGATCCTATAGCCTGAAGGTAAGGATGCAAAAAAATTGGAGCAATACATTTTGGTGAACTCGACGTGAAAACTAAAACCTTTTGAAAAAAAAACAAAAAAAAAAAACATAAATGCATTTAGAGTCAAAATGCAAACAATTTAAAGTTGCATATCATATTTAGATGGTAGATTATAATAAAAGACAAGTTGTCACCATTAATTTTGAGAATCAATTAGTAGCTATAGATATTACTTCTTTGCTTAGAGTATCTCAAACATATAGAGTCCCACCTTTATGGGATGAACTTAATAGGAGATTGAATCTCATTTCATCTAGGTCAACAGAACTTAGGCAAATCAAGAGGTTTGTCCTAGATGGAATCCTAGATCTTGATCAAGTGAACTTATATCATGAGCTTCAGAGAGCTTTCCATAGGTGGTTAGAAGATAAAAGAGCCCTTGTGTCTTCCGAATTGTACACCTTTGAGGAATACCTCGACAATGTAGCTGTAGTACATAAATTTCTATCTCGTATAGAGGATCAAGAGGTCGTTCTTATGGATAGAAATAGATGGAATAGAGTTCCTAGAGTTGTATTATATCGAGAGTATTTCCATGAGCTCTATTTTTACAAGACGGATTCAGAAGTAGATAACATCACCATAACACACTTTGTCAAATTCTTGAAAAACCATTTCCAATTTGAAGAGGAGCATTTCATGACTCCTGATGAATTTGATCCCATCAATGAAATCTATAAACTATTTATAGAAAACTAAGCCATTCTTTTATTATTATTATTTCTTGCATTTAGTATGTTGTTTGTGCTCTTTATAATATTATCATAAAACAAAAACAAAACAAAATATAACAAAAATCAAAATATTTTCTTTTAAGTATTATAGTAGGTATATAATTAAAATATATACCTCCCAAATTTGTTGCAAATATATATATATATATATATATATATATATATATATATATATATATATATATATATATATATATCAATATATATTTGCTAAAATCTAAATTTAAGCATAATTACTAGACTCAAGAATGGAAAACAAATTGAAGTAGAAGAAGATTGGTTAGGAAAACCAGTAAATAAACCAGATGTCCTTCCTGAAGACCCAATTCAGGAAGAAGGAACCCTAGACAAACAAGAAGAAAAATTTGCTGAAAGAAATGAACAAAGAGAAACTGTTAGAGAGGAAGGATCCTCATCTCCTAAAATGTCTCTGGAAGGAGCGGTTACTTTTGAGAATATGGAACATTTCTGGAAGTTCCTCAATACTAATATTGGCGCCCTTAATAGGGCAGTCCATATGGACAAGGATCAAATTAGTGACACTCAAGCAACCCTAGAAGAAATATATCACACACGCACTAATCCCTTGTCCTTCATTGATCAAGAAAGTGATCAAGATGGACCATCCAATTTGGATATGGCTGACATAATCTGGAACATGCAACAACAACAGGTTACCCAACCATCTAGAGTGCCTATTACCAAGCCTAGGGTTATTCCCACACAAAATAAATCGTCATTCACTGCTCTATTTTGCCAATTTATTGATCAACATACCTCAAATCAACAAAAGCCTAAAACAAAACCAAACACCAATTTCCAACAATCTGGGATACAACATAATGCTACAACAAATATTCTTCATAATACTCTTCCTACCAACCATTTGCATAACAACAATATAGCATCTAATCCTTACATCACGCCATCCTATGCTTACAAATCCCATATTCATGTACCACCAAACCAATATGGTGGACAAACTAGTAATCTGGAAGCCATGGTGAAACATTTAGTCTCCCGCATGGACCAGATAGATCCCTACCGTCCCTCGTACAATTATCGAGATATGTGTAGTCAGCCTCTAGATCCTATAGTTGTAGCACAACCATATCCTAAACACTTTCCTATGCTTGTCCTACCTATATACAAAGGAACTAAAGATCACATAGAGAATCTTTGTATGTTTAGGATAGCGTGTCATGATATATCACATGATGATTTGTTATTACTAAAAATATTCCCAAAAAGTTTAGGAGGAATGGCATTAGAGTGGTATTATCAATTACCCACTCATTCTTTGAGGAATTTCGAAGAGACAGCTGAGTCTTTTGTGCATCAATTTAGTGCCTACATTGAAAGGCATGTAACCATTAAATATTTGTACAACCTAAAACAAGACAAAGATGAATGTTTTACTTATTTCCTAGCTTGATGAAGATAGTTGATAGGAAAATTGCACTTTGTGTTACCTTATCGGGAAATGCTAGATATCTTTATCAATAATTTACAAGAACAACTATCCTATGAGTTATCAACTGCTACCTTGACCACCTTTGATCAAGCTATATATTTAGCTCAAAGAGTGGAAGATGCTCTTATTAGGAGAGGTCAGCTTAAAAAGAAATATGATGAGAAAACATCCATAAACCAATATAAAAATAAACAATTTGTAGGTGATGGAGTCATTGATAGTAGAAATATCGCTACTGTTAATGCTGCAAAAACAATAGAGAAGTTTATACTGAAACATCCTGATAAACCACCCTAAGAATTTACTAGGTTAAATCAACCTTTATCAACCATTCTCCCGCAATTATTAGAACGAGGTTTGATCCAATTACCAAATATCCGGGAACCTAATCCAACTATACCCGGATATAGAGCTGATTTACACTATGATTTCCATAGAGGACCTGGACATGCTACCAACTCTTGTAAAATATTAAAACATAAAATACAAGATTTAATTGATAACAATGAGATGGAGGTGCAAGCCTTCCAACCTAAACAAAATCCTCCTAATAATGCTCAAAAGAACATCCCCCAAATTTAGAATTAAAATGCCAATCAATCATTGGATATATTTCAACATCCTTTACCAAAGCATGGTAAAGAGGTGGCTAATCAAATTGAGCATCATAATATTCCCCCTCCTACTCGATATGTAGGGACTATTAGTGGACATTTACCTGTTCATGATCCGTAAATATTTGACACTACTTTATCTATGGTTACGACCAGACCTCTATATAATATTTGGACACCTGATCTTAGTGATATAGAATACGAGACCAAAAGTGACATGGAAATCACCTCAAATCAATCGAATAGTTTTCAAGTTGAATCAGATGTTGTTCAACCCATCACAAATTCTATGGTTCTGAAAGAACCATTTCCTAAAAGAGTCATTACTAGACCATCTTCTCACCAATTACTTTCTAATGAACAAGCCATAAACGCTAGACCAAGACCCATTCATCATCTGCAAAATAATATTGTAGGTACCATTGGAGTTGTTACTCGACAACAGGCTCAAAATTCTCAACAATATCAAACTCAGAACGATGGCTCAGCTCCATTTGTTTTGAAAATTCCTAATAAAGGGAATCATGCACCTAATGTTCAACCTAAACCTCCTTATAATATTAATGAACAATTATCCAATACTACAGCTAGAATTTCCCTTTTGGACCTTTTAAGATCTTCTCCTACACATAGGGATGAATTAATGCTCACGTTAAGCCAAATGATGGTACCATAAAATATTCAACCTGAAGCCATTTCCAATACTATCATAACTCGAGAAGTCGATTGTATTGACTTCTGGGATAGAGATATACCACAACATAGTTTACATAAGGATAACCCCTTATATATTACTACCCTAATTGGAGATGTAGCAGTTAACCGAGTCTTGATTGATAATGGTTCATCTTTAAACATTTGCACTTTTTACTTCTACCAAAGATTTGGGTTTAGAAGTGATGAAATGAAAAGAACTGATATGATTATAAAAGCCTTCAATGATGAAACACAAGAAACATGTGGAGTTATTACCATTCCATTGCAAGTTGGTCCTAGAACCTTAGACGCGACCGTGTTTATTGTACATTGCCCTGCATCGTACAATATACTCTCTGGTCACCCTTGGATCAACGTGATGTGAGCTGTTCCCTCAAATCTACATCAATGTGTTAAATTTGAATTTAAGAATCAATTGGTTATCATTCATGGTGACCCCAAACCCTTTGATATGTGTGCTTTGGTAGAACTTGTTGGAGTTCAATTTTGCCCTGCTTTGTCATCCACACATCCTGATTCTAATCATCCACCTAAACGTGTGAAACACACACTCATAATATCATCTACTTTTTCCCCACCAACTACACCTCTACATGTAGTTCAACCATCTTCTGAACAAACCACATTAGGATCTCAAAAAGATCCTAAACCCACAACCAATGCTTCTTGTTTTACTCCTATAACTTCCATACCTATAGATCCATCTAAAAACATTTCTACAACATCTACACCTACCAGAGGCATATTTTCCGCATCCAAAGATGTAGGAAATGTTACTTCTACCTCTTACGCTCTTACTGATGAGATCTTACCCGATTTATCTTAAATTCTTATATTAAAGAAAATAAATGCTGCTATCCAAGATTCCCTTATTTTAAATAAATTGCCACCCTCTCCTCATACCTTGGGCCTCCCACAGCCTATGGAAGTATTTACCAAGTCGGGAGCTATGCTTTTATTTATAAGGGATATGACTGGGGAAGAATACCTAGAAACATTAGGACACATTATGATGGATATGCTCGATTTTATTTTGCTAATGAGTATATTAAAGCTAAGTCTATAATGTTTAAATTGGGATATAAAGGGAAAGGTTTGGGACCTTTCTAGAATGGTATGAAAGAACATTTTGAGGTAGAACCATGGCCTGCCCAATGTGGTGTGGGCCTATTTCCTAGTAAAGGTCAGCCCTTCCCATTTGAGGATGATGACCATCTCATCTGTTACCAAGATTATTTGGATAAACGTGATGCTTTGCGTTTAAGTAATAACCCTTTACATGTAATATGCTATCCATAGCCTACCCTGAGATGATTTCTAAATTCGAAGATGAGTTGGAAGGAGATATCTTCCATGATGTATAGGTTGAGGAATTGTTACATAACAGATTTTATTTTGATGGCTCTATACCTAGTATAGCCCAGCTTGAGGCCACGATTCCTCACGATGAATTATCCAAGCTGACCTTGGAAGAATTACAAGAATTGGGCGTTTCACCCGCCCCATCTAATTTTGAGATAGATCTACACATGGAAGTAGAAAACATCATAAAATTTAACATTGGAACTGAAGATAACCCTCACATAATCAACATTGGATCAGAATCGAGTCAAGAAAAACAAGACAAATACATTGCATTTCTTAAATAATATGAAGACATTTTTGCTTGGACATATGAAGATATGCCAGGATTAGACCCTTCTATAGTTATGCATCACCTAGTAGTCCATCCGGATGCTAAACCTGTTAAACAAAAACTTAGAAAAATGCATCCTAAAGTGGCTTTACTAGTTAAAGGGGAATTAGAAAAACTCTTGAAGGTCATTTTTATACAAGCCATTGATTATGCTGAATGAATCTCGAATGTAGTTCCAGTAACTAAGAAAGAAGCTACCAAAGTTAGGGTTTGCACAGACTTTAGGGATATTAATGTTGCATGCCCTAAATACGATTTTCCTCTTCCCAACATGGATCAGATCATTGATTTTACTATTGGGAGTGGAATGATGTCCCTAATGGATGGATTCTCTGGTTATAATCAGATCAGGATAGCTCCTGAAGATCAGGCTAAAACAACCTTTATTACCCCTTGGGGAACCTTTTGTTGGAAAGTGATGCCATTCGGTTTGAAGAATGCAAGTGCAACATATCAACGAGCCATGACTTATATCTTTCACGATATGATGCATGATATTCTACATGATTATGTAGATAATATTATAGCTCGTTCCATCAAAGAATATGATCATTTAGATGACTTGAGAAAAGTATTTGATCGGTTAATGGAATATCTTATCCGACTGAATCCGGCCAAATGTATATTCAGAGTTAAGTCCGATAAATTATTGGGGGTTATAGTTTCTTTACATGGAATTGAAATTGACCCTCTCAAGATCATGGCTATCACTGATATGCCCGCACCCACAAATATATCCAAATTACAAAGTTTACAAGGTAAGCTTCAAGCTATTCATCACTTCATCGATAAGTTGGTGGATAAAACAGGATCCTTTCTTAAGATTCTTAAGAAATATATCTCTGTTCATTGGGACGACGAATGTCAGGAAGCATTTGAACTCCTCAAATAATATCTCCTTAAACCATCGGTGCTTTCACCACCTAGATATGATCGTCCATTTATCTTGTACATTTCTACTTCAGATTTTGCTTTAGGAGCTATGTTAGCTCAACTTGATGATGAGAAGAAAGAACGTGCTAATTATTACATTAGCAAAACCTTAATCGAAGAAAGAATGTGCTAATTATTACATTAGCAAAACCTTAATCAGTTATGAAATTCACTATACAACATTAGAGAAGTTATGTATCACAGTCATATTTTGTACACAAAAATTATGCCATTATATGCTCAGTCAAAAAATGTGTCATTGCTAAATTTGACCCTTTGCGATATCTCATGAGTCGACCTTATTTATCTGGTCGCACGAAAAAGTGGGTTCTTGCACTAAGTGAGTTTGAACTCACGTTTATAGGACATAAGTCTGTTAAAGGTCAAATCATAGTAGATCAATTAGCTGCTGCACCTTTAGAGTCTACCCATCCCCTCATCATTGAGTTTCTTGATGAATGGCTTAAACTAGAGGCAGACCATCCAGAGCAATGGTCCCTATACTTTGATAGTGCTCGATGCATGAGTGGGGATGGTGCAGGTATTATTTTAATATCTCCACACAAACATCTTATACATCTATCCTTTAAATTAATGTTTGCTTGCACTAATAATACTGTTGAATATGAGGCTCTCATCCTTGGATTACGAGCTGCATTGGCACTAAAAATTAAAGATCTATTGGTTTTTGATGATTCTCAACTTGTCACAAATCAAGTCAATGATGTTTATCAAACCAGAGATGATAAATTACGTACATATAAAGCATATGTCTTACAATTATTATCTTTATTTGATCAAGTTACCTTGGAAGCTATTCCTCGAACTAGCAATCGTGCGGCTGACGCTACGGCTGCAACTGCATCTCTTTTGCCATTGGAGTTAGATGAAAAATATGCTACTATCATTATTCGTTGACTCCAAGAACCTGCTTCAAATAAATCATGCTTAGAACCTTTGGATGTGTTTTTAATCAATGAAACTACTCCTAAACCACGATACACTGATATATTTAATTTTCTTCAAAATGGGACCTTTCTTGAAGGTTGTAATAGCAACCACCATCGGTTATTATGTAGATGAGCAAGTCGCTTCATGATTATTGGTAATACCTTGTATAGGAGATCTTTTGAAGGCATCTTACTATGATGTTTGAATCTCGAAGAATCTAGATTAGCTTTGAGTGAAGCCCATAATGGATCTTGTGGGGGACATTTTAGTGGTAGTGCCATTGCTAAGAAGCTCCTTAGGATAGGATATTTTTGGCCTACCATGGAGAATGATGCACATGATTATGTGCACCATTGCGATAAGTTCGAGAAACATGCTGACCTTGTCCATGCACCTGTACAAGAACTATAGGCTATTTTATCTCCTTGGCCCTTTTCAAAATGGGGTTTAGACATCATTGGAAAAATCAACCTTGTGTCATCTGATGGACACAAATTTATTATTATCGCCACTGAGTATTTCATGAAATGGGTTGAAGATATACCCTTAGCTTCTTGCACTGGAACCCAAGTTTCCAAGTTTATTTTTAATCAAATTATTTGTAGGTTCGGAATTCCTAAAAATCTCATCTCGGATAATGGAACTTGTTTTAAAAATAAAGATGTCAAGAAATTATGTCAAAAATATAAAATTCAACATCGTTGGTCCACTCCCTATTATCCTCAGGGTAATGGCCAAGCCGAAGCATCTAATAAAACATTAATCAAAATCCTCAAAATACTGGTCAATAAATTTGGTCGAGATTGGCACATCCAATTATATCCTTCTTTGTGGGCTTATCGAACTAGCATTCGCACCCCCTCAGGTACTTCACATTTTGTTTTGGTCTATGGAACTGAAGCTGTTTTTCCCTTTGAATTAGAAGTTCCTTCTTTGGCTCTGCTACTTCAAGATACTAAAGTAGGAGATGCATATCGTGCTGGCAGATTTAGTCAGCTGGAACTCCTAGATGAGAAGCATATCAATGCTTTGGATAATCTTTGTGCCTACCAAAACAAGCTGAAGTGAGCATACCTCAAGAAAGTTCATCATAGATCCTTTGAGATCGACGACCTTGTCTTAAAAGAAAATAAAAAAAATACTAATGCAACTAAAGACCTTAAAGGTAAATTTGAGCCCAATTGGCTTGGACCGTATATCATCACTGCTAAATTTGGATCGGGAGCATACCAATTAGCTACCTTAGATGGTAAAGATCTTAAAGAACCTATGAAAATTATGCATCTTAAGATTTATTATGCATAACATTTCATCATTTCATCATTTTTATATATTGTTATTTTGCATATTGTTTCATTTTCGTCATCCATATAAAAATTTTCAAAAACGGTAACAGTGTTTATTCTTTCAATTCATCAATCAAAATCAAAATATAAAAACTTCAAAATCATCAAAATCTTCAAAAAAAAAAATTATTTTCATACCTGTCAATTCTTGAAGTATTGCAATTATATTTTCAATTATTTTGGATAAATTAGCATTTATTTGGAATCCCACACTTTCACACTCACATGAATAAATATCTTGATTTTATTTGGTATGATTATTAATATCTCTTATATCAAAGTCCACAGTTGAACTAAATAAATTTTTGAGCATAGAGAACTGATCTTGTTATTTATTTGAACCAAGTACATCTCTTCACATTAAAATGATTTCATTGCAAATTCGGTATGATGCTACATAGTAGAAGTGGTTTCTTGAGCGAAAAGTTTCCCCTGCTATCCTATCATGCACATGGTCTAGAATCTTTGAGAATTGAAAAAAGGTACCCAGAATAAAAATCCCTTGCTCTAAAGCCAATCCAAGCAAGTATCCATAGTATAGGAAGCAAAAGAAAAATTCAAAGCAAATGAGAAAAAGAAAAATATTATTTTATATCATCGCAACAATATTTCAGCATTATCTCAGTTCCAAGCAAAAATACAAAAAAGCAAAAAAAAAGAGAAAAGCAAAAGCAAAAGCAACAAAATCCTTTTCACTACCCCTTGAAAAATAAAAGAAGGGTGAATGAGCTTGAATCCCTGGAATTCTCAATTATTCAAAAACTGTGAGGTAAGCCCCATAACAGGTGGTTTGTGCCCAACCCGCTTGGCCTTGGGTAATTCCTAGCATGGTGATATGTCTGTCACATTAGCGACCTTCTTTTGTACAGACCTATGTCGGCTTATGGATTAGCTAGCTCTTGATGACCTGAATTACATAGTAGTCTGGTACGGTTACATGCATATAATGAACACTTATTTGGTTAAGTCAAATTACTTGTATCAAATTCTCTCGCTCAAAATTGATGAATGAACAATACAATTGCACACACATTTTGTATTTGAGAGATTTTTGTATCATTATGATAAATCAAGATCGGTAATGAACTCACATTTGCACATGAGGGTTCCTTATAAATCTACATTTTGTCTTTGAGATAATTTAAAATATCTCTGCAATTCTTTTCGAATCCTTTCATCTTCTTATTATTGCTTAGCATAAAAACAATTAAATATATGTCTTTCCAACAAACATTTTTTTTTTTTTTCACATCTTCAAAAACCTTGCAAAATAAAGTCATGTTTATATATTATTATTTTTTGTTGTTTATCTCAAAACCAAAAAATCAATTATGCAATAAAACTAAAATATCAATTTTTTTTTTTGGATTTCGCAATGATGGTATAAGTCTATACCTATAATTCTATGCCTAGCGCAAACCATTGTTCTCATTTTATTTCCCCTTCATTTTAATTCATAAAAACATATGGCTTACATCATTATGTTCCCCAATTGTGCTTTAAAAAGAACGCAAAATTTTTCTATTTCATGTCATTATGTCAAACATTCAATTTTGCAATGATGGTATAGTTCCTAGGGACTTATTCAAAAAATTTATCACACTTAGGAATTTATGCCTAACAAAAATCATATTTATTTAATATGTCATGCATAATATTTTTTATGAAAATCTGAAAACAAATCATCACCATCATCATTTTCCTCATAACTACACAAAGTCTTAAGATAGTCTCTTAAGCACCCTTTTACTTTTAGCAATATTTCTATACTACAACTAGCTTGACGACCTAGTGAGTGACAACTCCATGAAATGGTCTATAACAGCGACAATGTCCTTTGAAATTATTAATAGAAGTCCCTTTTATTTTTCATCAAAACACGTCACAAAACAACCAATTTATCCACATCATATTATTTCATTTACAATTTTATGGCATGGCATAAACATTATAATTTATTTCCAACAACATAATTACATAAATAATCAATCACAAAATTCAAAATTAAAGCATCATACAACATATACACAAGTCATATCATCAAGAATGATATTGGACCTTACCAAGAGCTAGACATGGTTCTAACCACTCATTTGGGGTAGTTTAGCCCTATGCAGGCTCAGTTACTAATGCTTAGAGTGGTTTCCATCCAATCCATTGACGCTTAGGGTGGCTACCATCTTAGTCAATGACACTCAAGATGGCTAGCACTGAAACTATCTCGACCTTGTGATCCAAGACAAAATAAATTGTAACAACCAAATGCAACTGATCTTGGGCAGTTTTGGGTGAGAAATATTTTGGATGCTTTTTCCCAACTGCTCCAACCTCTCAATTCATGATATTTGCTTCTCAAGGAAGTTAGGATGAGGAATTGAGAAGGTTATAAGACCCCCCTTAAAATAGAGAGATTTCTATATGGAATTCCAAGTTTAATACAACGAAGCCCTATCAAACGAGAGATCCAATTGCACCTTGTGAAGACTAAAAAGATGCTACCAAGATCCAATTTAATCATCAACATTGCAATAATGGAGATATCAAGAGCTTAAAGAGCAAGCCTAACAATCAACATACATCCATTGCAAAGTTTTATTAATTACATCACCAATCTAATCTAGAACACTGAGGCAACCCTTGACCATCAATTCAAGTGGTGAATTATGTTTGTTTGATCTTTATTCAAAAGGTAGAAGTATTAGTTTGTATCCGCTATCACTGACAGTGGCTAGCAGGCCTTCGAAATTGATAACAGTAGCATCTAGGGTTTGACACATGATTTCCTCAATTTTAGCTTAGATTATTGTTTATTATTTCTTTTCTAGCCTAGCATAGGATAGATCTACAATTTTTACTATATTTGCATGATCAATTTAACAAGATTAGAGGTAGCTTTGTCTTCATTTAGTCATATTTTCTAGATTCAATTAATCTCCTTAGATTATCATTATTTTATGCTTTTAGTACAAATTACATGGTAGATTAATTATATTTCCATATTTTACTACATACTTTGAACTAATGTTGCTATCTCTTTATTATCTTTGCATATATTTATGTTTTATTTCATGTATAGCCACATTTCTTGCAATATTTTGACAAAAGCCTCATCATGAGAGGCCTCATATGATTTTAATTGTGCTTCATGTATGCATGTTATAGGATCTTGTAAGCTTCAAGGTACTTTCAATATCAAGTTCCTCTTAACGAATGGAGAAGGAGGCATCCTCATAAGCCCTAAAGCGGTTTTGGAAAAGATATGAAGACCAATTGAAATACATCGTCTCCCATTTGGGGTTAATTTATTATTGTAACAATTGTTTCAATATTTTGGTATCCCTAAGAGGGACAAATATGTAGCAAGAATCATTTGATTAATAAAGAGCTTCCCTTTGTTTTTTCCTTCTTTTTGTCAAATGTATGCTTATATTATATGTTTTCCCTTATTTCTATTGCAATATCAATGGATGTGTGGTCTCTGTAGCCTTCTACAGTGGTGGCCATGATAGAAACACCTTGTTTTGATAATTTTTTGCATGTTTTCTACATATAAGTGTAGCTACTATGATCGACAGTGGCTAGTAGAGCTCAACCACTATTGAAGATAGTGGCCAGATTCAGAGCCACCCTGAGCGACAACGACCAACAAAAAAACTTGTAAATAGTAGATAACCAATTCAAAAATAGACAAGGATTTTACGTTGGATGAAATTCACTGTGTTTTTTATCTTTGTCTGTGTTTTTTATTGTTTGAAATGCAGTAGGTGAATATTAATTAGAAAATATAGAGAAATTCTAAAAGCAAAATTTATGAGTTCTCTTAGATTTTCTACTAGCCATTGCTAGTCTATAGTGTTCTAGGTTGTGTGCTAGGGTTTGCATGCATGGGGCCTATCTAAAGGCCAATTTTTATATAAATTTGCATTTTATTATTTGGAAATATTAATTTTGCATGTTTTTTGAAATTAAAATGTCAATTTCATAGGCATGTAGGAATAATCATGGATTCTCTATGATGTATTTTCATTTTATGAAAAATTAAAATAAAACCCTACACACCATGTCACATTTAAATGTTAGTGAATTGGAATTCATACCCAACCACTAATAAAGACCAACAACGGTGGGTTTCATCTCCATCCATTGGCTCAAATCCTACAAACCCTATTTTTGGCCAATATCGAATCCAAGAACTGATGTAGCTTGGAAAATTTGCATCTAATTCTCTTTGAAGGGTATAACATTGACCAAGTGATATTGGGTGAGGACCAACAGGACCTGTGTTCCCTGACTAAGTATGGGCTTCATCTCCATACTTTGGTTGGTTCACATGATCAAAATTTCATTGTCGATTGTCAAGCTACAAGAATACATGTGAAACCCCTTAAACTATACAAGTATATCATCAACAAAAATGCAAACATGATGAGATATAGTTTATGATTCAAAAAAATAAAAAATTACAAAATAGTTCAGGTCTCACAAAGAATATTTAAAAGAGATAAACATCCTTTTTTTCTTTGTATTACCTAAAATTTATAAAATAGAGAGTTCATATTATGGTCAAAACATAGAGAGGATAACCTCAATGCACAAAAAATGAGGAGGCCAAAGCTCTAGGACACACACAAGATAATGTGTTAGAACCTCTACCATAAGATTCTCCTAAAAAAAATTCAGTGGGTATCAGACGTAAAAATTCAATTTGTGGGGATTATATTTAAAATATCCTAGTCAATAGATGTAGCATACATTACTCATGGGATAGAGCTGAGGGTGGCTCAAATCCCCCATCATACCATGGTAGACAAAGAGAAAGTATACCTAGTCAAGGGTAGGAAGATCAGGCTACATTTGAGCGTAGATCCCTAAAAACTCCAAATATTAGTGGATCTATAAATTTCATGATAGATCTTGCCATAGTTTTAATTAATGGTACACCACCAAATGAACCATGGAGAACTAGGTAGCTTGATGGACTAGAACAAGTCCTAGGGAAACTAGGGTACAATCCCTCTACTACTCATTCTCATTCTATGAGTTCATGTAGCGAGAGCACACATAGGCATATCATTAATCCAGGAGAGTTCTCAAAGCACTCCCATAGTGTGCATGTCCCATCCATATAGGTATTCACAAAGAATAGACTACAACACAACATGAATGTCATCTACATAGATAAGGATAAGATTTTGGTGGATAATTATATTGGGGCTCACATTAATAAAGTCCTTCAAACAAAATTGAACAAATAGAGGCCTCACACTATCGATCTTATAGATCAATGTTAGAGATTGGATTCAAAGCATAGGTAATGTATCTTCGAAGACAAATTAGAAGATGTATGATTAGAGCACAAGTACCTAGAGAATGAGTATACTCAACCTCAAAGGTTGCTTAAGCAAAGTTTGTACAAGAAGTGCATGCGAGAGCAATGCATCCTAGATCAAAAGGAGTGTGAGGAGAGAGAGGATAGGTTAGCATGGGATAACCTACCCCATCGAAGTTAATATAGGGAGCATAACCACATATGTACTGTGTAATAACCAAAAATGTACCCTAAGCAAGTTGAAAATCATAATCATCATATGGCCTAGAACACGCAACAACACCAAGTGCTAGAACAACTTGGGTATACCCAATACGCAGAGTCATAAGGAGTTGAGCAATATTAGTAGTATCATGAGATCTCCTTAGTGGATATGGATGATGAGCCTAATCCTCCACCTCAGCCTAAAAATAATCTACCTCTAGTAGCTCCACAAAGACCTCTTAGGGAAGAGGAGATTCTATCCTCACAAGCATACAATGCCTTGGTGAAAAAGGTGAGAGCTATTGAGAAATAAGGCATAGATTATCAAAATCCTACCTTGAATAAAATTCATAATGCACCCTTGTGCCCTTTAGTTCCTAGTCTAGCATATCCTAAGCATTTCAAGATGCCCAAGATGGATAAATTTCAAGGTGATGAATATGCACAAGAGCATGTCACAAGATTTATGAACATGTACTTCCAAATACAATGTAATAATGCACTATTACTGAGAACCTTCATAATGACCCTTTCAGGTCTTTCCCTAGAATGGTTCAACCAATTGAAGAGGCACAACATTACCAACTTCGAGCAATTGTAAAATACATTTCTTGAACTCTTTTCCTTTGATGTTAATAAAAATACCAATCTAATTGACTTGGCCTCTCTAAAACAATATGATGATGAGCTAGTCATGAATTTTGGCAATAGATAGAGAAAGTTGATGGCTAAGATCCCATTTTCCATTTTGACTACAAAACTGACTCAAATGTTCACCAAGAGTTGTGCAAAACACATCTCGTTGTTATTGCAATTGTAGAAATATCAAACATTTAAGGAGGCCTTGGCTCAATCCAAGGTAACAGAGGATATCAAGTTGCAAGAAGGTAACTTGAAACTCCAAACTAAAAAGAAGTGGAATAATAAGAATACTAAGAACCAACATCAGCAAGCCAAGCCTGCACAAGTAAATTAGGTGGTGTTGAATCAAAAAAAGTGGAATTAGGGTCAATAGCCTTAAAATTATCAGGCTTAACCTCCCCTTACATAGGTACAATCAACATAACAAATGCAAACTCAGGGCACTGATTGCCCCCAATGTTGACTGTAGTCGAAATCATATCGGATTGGTATGAAATCATATCGAATTGGACAAGATTTTCTATGATTATCTGAGCTTGCTCTGGCTAAAGAATAACAAAGTTCCTGCAAGAAAATTTGAAAAGAGACAAAGGCAAACAATGGTCTAGGATATTCTAATGCATGTAAAACTCGAAGTGCAGAAAAATTCAGCCAAGGGGATGTCAAGGGGGGTCCTAAGGTTTAAATAGGATTAGGAGGGAGGTTAGGAGGTTGGAGATCATCCTAATATGGAAGATCTCCAACGGGGGAGGTCTCTAATGGTGCAAACACGCTTTTGCCCAGATCATAGACATCGTTGAAACAGAAGCTAATTATGAAAAATTAGTTTTGGGATGAAATCGGCTGGACGTTCTACTCCAGACGAAATTGTTCGATCTAAGGCGATATCGTCTGATCGGAGACGATATCGTCCAATGGACAAAACAAACTCTAAAAATGGCACAAAAAATGAGGAAATGGGTAGCAGGTAGTTTGGGAGCAGTTTTGGGGTTAAAATTTGAATTTGAATTATTACTAAGGTAATTTTAATTATTTGCTAAGGTTTACTGCGCCAATTTTAGGGTGCTACACATAGATCAATAAAAATAGATAAAATTTAATGTTCAACACTAGTTTGTCAACACACGGGTGGAAATCATCCCATTTTGCCTATAGTTTCGGATAATATTAATAACGAATCCAATACCAATGTGATCATGTAAATGTGTAGGGTGGCTCAACAAAAATGTTATAAAAGAATCAACAAACTAGATGCAAAAAATAAGGCCAATATGACTCAAGATGGAGCAGATTCCAATCAGGTCAACAAGCCATAAAGCATACTAGCAAATATTCTAACATAATGATAATCCATCTCTAAGGCAATGATGCCTAATAACTACATGTATTGTAGAAAGCTATAAATACTAGAATGAAGAATGTAAAATGGTTAGCTCTTAAGCTTTTACAATTTGTATGTGTAAAGATATATTTTCATATTAAAAATATAAAGGATTGTTGTTTGGCCTTTGGTTTACTTCACTTACAGAACATGTATGTATGAATGATTACCTATTTCTAATTGTAAACTTGTTGAATGTTCATGGTATTCATTTTTCTTCTTGAATTCATGCTTATGATTCATTCTCTTTTTCTGGAATTTGTAATCTGCAAGATATAGATTATATAAATAATTTTTTTGTGATTGGTAAAAAATTTGTTGGTTTGTTAGGTAATTTATTTGTTTTCTCAGTTTCATAGTCTTTTACTATGCATGTGTCTTGATGTGGCTTAATCCACACCTTCATAAGTTATAGCTTCAAATATATGCACCCTTTCACATCTTATTATAGGAATAATTAAATTAAAATTAATAGGAACTGACCTCCGAAGATTGACCACTAAAGCCTCACAACTTCTAGGTCATTCAATTTTGGTCAAGGTTTGTGGGTGCACAACCTTTCCATAGGTAGATTTTTAGACCAACAGTTTTTGGCATACCTAGTGGGACACAAATCCCACATCATTATGATAGACCAAAAATTTTGTGATGCTTTATTCTCATAGATCATATCAATCACTTGGCGACTTCGTTCAAATAGAAACCCAAAAATATTCACATATCTATTTTAATAAAATTATTAGTACCAAGTTGCTCTATTAAGTCTTGAGATACATGATCATAAGAATATCAAAGGAACCTACAAAATTTCTAGAACTACAACCTGGTAGTTTTAGAATACATCATATTCTATCCTCTAAATCAATGCCATATTCAATCCTCACTGAATATTTGACCAATACAACCAATCTTATTTCTACATTCCCTCTCAAAATAGAAGCAACAATGGCTGAAAATCAAAACCAAAATATTTAGGACTATGCAACCTAGAATCATACAGGTTCTCTGATTTTGCTCATCTAGAACTCTATTCCCCATGTAGCCTTGAAAACACAACCAACGTATGATGGCATTGAAAAGACAACTTATGAGAACTATCAATATGTAGCATCATTGGTAGCCATACAAAATATTTAGGAAGAAGACATCATGATCAAAATGTTAGTTATATCATTGGGAGGAAATATGTTATACTGGTACAAATCCTTGTTGGATAAAACTATAACTACATGGGTCCAACCGGATGGTAAATTGGTTCAAGAATTCAATGAGGAAGCAGATTTGTTCTCTCTGCTAACACAATTCACTGTAATACAAAGGCACCCATAGGGGGAGATATCAGATTTCAAAATTAGATTCAATTGAACATGGGGAAGAGCACCCCAGGGTCTTAGACCAACTAATTAATAAGCCATGTATTATTATTTGGGAGCATTCCACTTAGATCTAGGTATGGTTATAAGGTAGTCCAATGTGTTCACATTTATTTAGATATTTCAAGAAGCACTAAATGCTAAGAAATATTTTATTGCTATAGGAAGGATACCCTAAAAAATGGTAATTCCAATATTCCCAAAAATGTCCTCAGCAATAAATGTAGAATTTTATTGCACATAGCAACCACTCCTACTATCAACTTCCCAACATGGCTAGCTATACCAATGACTTAGATATTTTTTGCACCCCCTACAATACCACTGTTGCTAGCACCTTCTACGATTCCTACATTACTAGACCTTGATACTCAAATAATGGTCTTGCAAAAAATGGTTATAGCCATGAAGAATCTCACTAATGAAGTTATTTCTATGAAAAGGGGGAGGCTAAAAAAAAATTTCAACCAAGAAGGTTTCCATATGTCACAAAGGACCAAGCTACTTCCCCTAGCAAGCTCCCACAAAAATCCAATATTGTGTATAGTAATCAAGCAAAAGAACCTTCTGCATTAGGTTTTGAGTCAAAATACTAGTGTACAACTTGCAATGACCTACATGGGAAAATTTCGTGCATGATGCACCAACATCACATCCAAATAATTATCATTGAGAAGGCAAAAAAGGCTTAGAAAATTCAAGTGAATATGCTAAGAAAAATGGATCATAATCTCATGATACCATTTGTTGAACAAGTATCCATCCTAAAAAGACCAAGAAATAAACCTTTGCTAGTTTATCCTAAGGCAATGAATCCCTTTCAAGTATCCACTGAAATACAAATTCATCTAAATAAGGATGTTCCTTTGGCTGCCTCAATCCAAAAACTAGCTCAACAACAAAAAAATATGATGAAGGAGGATGAAACCCAAAAGCAGACTAGAGATAAGCTGAGATACGCTTCTCTAACCAAGCACCCAAGGATGGAAGCAACACATGAATACATGAGTAAATATGATGAACCTATAAAGGAACCTAGAAAATAGCCTGACATTCCTAGTTTCAATATTGTGGAGGAATTGAAGAAAACACCATCTAAAAATAGTATGTATGATACACTCCTTATTCCAGGGCAAATTTATTTATTACAAGATTTACTCAAGTCAACTAAAAGTTAAGGAAAGCATCAAGTGGAGCTTAATTTAGCTCAAGATCATCCTACCTCAATAACAGAAAAAATTAGACCATCACCATTTTATTTGTCCTTGAAAATGGAGGTATGGGTGGTTCACAATTACATGATTGACTCTGGAGTAGCTACCACAGTATTTTCCAAAGAAGATTATGAAATAATGGGTATAGAATATACAAGAAGTAGTCTTGGTGAGCTGCAGCTGGATGGTACACAAGTAAAGATAGTAGGTGTAGTCAAAGATGTACCCATAAAATTGCACAGATTACCTTAGATCACTATTATCCAAGAAATTATGGTATTTGATTTGGAACCTTATTTTGGGATGTGTCTATCAAAATAATTCACTACCAATTTGGGTGTTTATTTATCTCTTGATTACTCACACATGGAAATCCCATTTAAGGGAAAAAAATCAAGATATTTTCTAAAAAACCATCCTCCTTCCATCTTGAGAAGCTTGAAAAGAAAATAAACAAGCTAACACTATCAACATGATTATGGAAGAAGTACTGGAAGACCTCTAGACTAAATATTAATTTTCTTTGAAAGAATTCAATGCAATGATTGAAACAAGGAGTGGCACCTACTCGATCATGAAACTAGAAGAAAAGAAGATCGCATCCCCAATTTGTCAAATTCCCTAGAATGAGCAGTGTAAAAGCTCTTCTTTGATAGAGCTAGATGTAAAAATGGTGTTGGAGCAAGCATAGCATTGATAGCACCTATTGGAGAAAAAAAAGCATTTTCATATAGGCTAACATGGAGCTACACAAACAATGTAGCATAATATGAAGCACTATGCCTAGGATTAAAGAAATATGAAAAGATGGGGATCAAGCAACTATAGATATTTAGGGATTCAGAGTTTATAGTCAATAAAATTACAAAAAGGTGCATTAGTACACAATACTATCTCAAAGCCTAAAAAAAGAGAGTATAGAATTTACTAGAAAATTTTGAGGCTTTGAATATCAAAGCCATCCCCAAAGAGCATAATAACCATGTTTACATATTAGCATCTATGGAAGCTAACTTCTGCCCAATTTATAATGTTATACATAAGTCCAAAATGTTGAGGCTTGTGTAAATACCTTATGTTCTAGATAAGAACACCTTTTGGCAAGTTTTTGATAATGATGAACGAGTACATAATTTCCTAATTTAAAAAATGAATTATGCAAACGATCGATTTCTAGAAGAAAATGAGGAAAGTGAATTGATACATCTAAAGAAAAATTACATCCTAAAAGGATTTATAGAACTAGAAATTCTATTTGATGGCAGTGATCATTTGGCTACTTGTAAAATTGAATTTTATAGCCAAAATTAAAAGTATGTACAAATTAAGCCAGGAAAGAACATCAAAATTGGTGTACATTGTTCAAAACAAGAGGTCAACCAAATTGTGAGTTTATGCAAAGAATTCAATGATATCATAGCATGGACCTATGATGACCTCAAAGTGTACATTAAGGAGACCATCCAACACACTATTGAGCTCATACAAAATGCAAAACTTTTTCGATATAAGCAACAACTAGTAAATCCTAAAATAGAGGCCTTGATGAAATAAGAGTTATTTAAGTTGCTAAATGCCAAGATCATATACTTGATCAAGTATTCTACATGGTTGGCCAACCTAGTCCCAATAAATAATAAGAATGGATGCATCCATATTTGTGTAGATTTTAGGAACTTGAATCAAGCTTATTTGAAGGATCACTACCCTCTCCCACAACCAGGTTCTGCATACTATAGTAGAAGCCAAAATATTCTCCCTACTATATGGATTCTATGGTTTTAATAAAATATGGATCCAAGATGAGGAGTAGTACAAGACTGCATTCACCACCAAATTATGTACCTTTGCATATCATATTGTGTGACCTCGAGAAGTTGTGCACCCTAGTCTACTTGCAACATCATATCAAAATAAAAGACCATGAAAGCATAAATAACACAGGAATGACAAATGCAAGAAATATATTTTATTTATTCATGTGGATCTCAGTTACATATTGGTACCTATTAGGGATACTTGGTTTGACACAATGAAATACAAACAGAAGTAATGGTTTCCCCTGCAAGGGGATGGTGCACTCCGTAGGCCTCCTGGTATTGCACACGAACTTGTATGAGGGCTTATAGATACCTCCTTCTCCTTTGCTTGCCTGGAGGGATCTGATGCTTAAACACTTTGGCTTGGTCCTATAACCTGTATCCTGCATACAAGAAACAACAGTAGGAAATTAGTAGCATGGGTAGCCTCTCGTGATGAGGCTTTATTAGCAAATATGTGAAGCATGATATGTAAGCATAATAAGATCAAGATACAATAAATTAAATGATAAATGCATGGATAACTTAGGAAATAATAGTGCAAATACATTAAAGAAATTAGATCTATGCTAAAACTAATTAATAAATCAAAAAGCAATAACAAATCTAAGCTAAAACTTGGAAAATAATGTCTAAAACCCTAGGTTGTGCCTACGGGCCACTATTAAGGATAGAGGCCATAAAATGGAACCTTTCTCCTCGTAGACCAAGGGTTTTAGTTCTATATTCCTCATATAAATTGATGTCCAAGGGTCACCTTTGTGTCTGTACACTAATTGGTGATGAAGAACGTTTGATATAAATGGTTGTATAGCTAGAAATCATTGCTAAATTGAGTAGAGCTCTACTACTCTTGCAAGGGATAAAAAATCTCTCTCCAATATGCTAGAGATTCATTGCATAAAATTCTAAAATTCATCGATCATTTGATTTTATTGGGAGGGTCCATGTGTAGACCTCCCAAATTCAAATCTAGATCTAGATCTTGGCTTCCTGGAGAAGCCAAAATCTAGATCTGCATATAAATGACCATCCCTAGGGAAGGATCAATCATAAATTTGCATTGAAGGGATAGTCAGGAGGAGCTCTAGGAGTTCCACGCTAAAACCCACTCATAAGAAATGCAAGTGTAGTTAGACTATGTGATATGGGCCTGTATTCATGGCTAGACTGTGTTTTGATGCTAATCACTATCCAAAGCAATGACTAGGTGTGGCCACTCTTAGCTCCAGCGACCAATGTTGGCGGTCACTCTGATTGATAGTGAATAAGCCTCGATGGGCTAGAACTACCCTTTTTGAGTGGTTAGGACCACTTATAGCTCTTGTAAAGGTCCAAGATCATTCATATGGTCTTTGGATGTGTCCATATGAGTAGTCTCCTAAATATGACATATTTTAGATTTCTAAATATGCCCCTTTTTGGGATGCATTATGGGAAAACACAGCACAAAGCAAAAAATAAACCACTTAGGGCCACATTGTAGGGTGTGTGATGATCATTGATCTTATCAACATAGGATGCCCCCGTCATGAGAAAAGGTACAAATCCTAGAATCATTGCTTCCAACAGGATGGAAGGCTTAAATTTGAAAAAGCTTGCACACGTCCATTAGGCAATCGGGTAGCTTCAGTGCTACTATAGGTTTGAAAGGAGGAGAGCTACAAGCTTAACTATCATATTTATTTTTTCCCTAGCAAAGGGTAAGCTTATGATAGTTGTTGGCAATGATTCATAAGACGAACACAATTTGACATGATTGAGTGATCCTTTGTTGACTTTTATTATGATTGTTGATATTATGACTACCCCATCAAATGATGAGTTGATGAGGGAAGAAAATGCATAAAGCAATGAGTCGCTTGACCAAGATGAATGATTTGTATTTTTTGAATAGGTTTGCTTTGTTATTGGAAGTTCTCATTTTAGGCATGATCTCAACCATTTTTAGTAATTGTACGACTCTATCCCACAGAAAGATCTGGTCATAATGTTTTTATTGGGGCAGTAAGATGACAGCAATCCTATTTAAGCCTATATTGAATCACTACATTCGATAATTTTCTGAAAATGTCATAGAATAAATGAAATGAAAGCCTCATTTCCGTTGGGCAGTTCGATCGCCATGGCCTTCTTCGGGATTAAAGTGCAACATTTCAATTCAATGATGACTAATTTTCCCCAAATGACCTTATGGTAATTTACTCATATTTTTGGATTGCATGGAGTGCTAGTCGCTACAATCACCAATTATATAGAGTAGATAACTGAATACAAGGCTCATTCAAGATTTTGTTGTTATTCGATTTTTTTGTTAATTTGAATTTTATATTGTTTTTGAATTTTGATTTATGTGATTTTTTTGGTATTTATGCACTTTTTGATTGTTTTGGACTAATAGGTGTTCTTATGGCCCATTTTGAGGTACCTCATGGTGATATTCTAAGTAAATTTGCCTTTGTTTCCTAGCTACTTTCAAGAGAAGCGACCCCAAATTGCCATTTCGTGGCTGTTGTTAGCATTAGCGGCCATAAAGTTTAGGCCGCTGACTCTAGCAGTGGCCAAGGCATAAATTGAAAATATAAACGCAATTTTTATGTGAGAGTTATTGATTGGCGATTTGCATTTTTGATCTTTGAGGTGAGAGTGATTGATTGTGATCTGGGATGCTGCTAAATTCCAACACCATGGTAAAGCTGGGTGAGGCATCAACAAGTGGAGGAGTCGATGACTCACGGGTATATCTCAAACCCTAGCTTTATATTTATTTTATTGGCTAAAATGAACCTAACTAAGTAATCGGTAAATAAACCAATTTAAACCAGTTGGCAATGAATCGACATCGTAGATAGACTTAGTTTAGGTTTAACTTTAGTGGGTTTTGATTAGTTTTTAAAATTTTCCAAATTTTTTGCTATTTTTAGATGAGGGCAAATGTTGTTGGTGTGCTTCCTCATGGCCGCTGAAGCTCAAAGTGTCCCCTATTTGGTAAAGATGGGTCGTTGTTGTTGTTAGTGGCCAACTTGAATTCCAATGGTTCAATTTTTGATCGTTGGTGGCTGGCCGCTGTTGGCTTCAGCAGTCACTGCGTGGCCGCTTCTGGCATGAACGACCACACAACCTTAGGTAAATTTTTTAATTTTTTTGGTTTTTAAGAAAATTAATTGTTTTTTTGGATTTTATAAGTGTAGATTTTATTTTTTTTAATGTTTATGTGCATTTAGTCATTGTTTTTGTAGGCTTAGGTTTATCTTAGATAAATTTTGCACTGTTTTTGTTTTATTGTTCATTTTAGATTTTAAGTGCATTTAATTTAGGTATTTACTTTGCACTCTTAAATTCTATTTGCACGGGCTTGGGACTCTACTTTACTCATGCGACTACTACCCCAGATGAATACCACACATTGGTCTTGGCTTAATACCCACAGAATTCAGTACATCATGATGTTATCGATGATCATGTTGGATCATGCCTACCTCACTGCCTTGGCACATAGGTGGGATTACCGAACTAACACCTTCCATCTCCCTATGGGTGAGATGACCATCACATCGAAGGATGTATACAAGATATTTCAGATTCCTTTTTATGAAGTCCTTATTGTGTCCTCTCCTACCAATTCTAGATACACTATCTTTGCAAGGGTTTTTGGAGCATATGTAGCCACAATGTTTGGTGACTATCATCATGGCAATATCTCTGTGGAGCAGTGGTATCAAGAGGATGTCTTCCAATGGTAGACCATTTTGATTTTGGTTATATGTAACATGCTTTTACATGACTTCTCTAGAGCGAGGTTCCCATGGAACCTCCTAGTTATGGTCTAGGACTTGATGGATAGCGAGGAGCCCATCATCATGGCTTGGGGGAGTGCACTTATGGCTTAGTGCTATGATGAGCTTTATAGGATTCAACAATGTGGATGAGCCAGTATCGCTTGTAGCCTACTCCTCTATATCTAGGGATGGAAGAACATCAGGGTGGACCACCCAAGAATATTGCCTATCAATATTACAACCATTGTATATGTGGCTCAATGTTACGAAGGTAGGTGGCCTTGAGATTCAGTGCCATGCAGGGGATTTGTCTCACTATACAATAAATTTGACTGGCCTAGAGGCTAAGGATATTATCTAGAGACCTTATTATGAGTACCCCACCTGGGCAGAGGCAGATATATTCACAACTCAGACTAGGCATGATCGATGGGTTATCAGTTGCAAGGGAAACATCAAGGAGTTCTTCCATTATTCTTAGGTGCTTTGATAGTACAGCCTATAGTAGGATGTACCTCTAAATCCCATTTTGTATAGGCAGGACCGTAGAAAGGGATCTTCCACTATCTTGAGTTACAATAGTTATAAAGGATGATGAACCTCCAATAATGGATGCTAGCATAGCATATGATGGGGTGATTGAGGTGTATACCTAGTGGTGGGTTATGTGATGATGGTAGGGTAGTGTCAGCTTAGGTCAGGATCTAGATGAGGTAGCTACAAAGGAGGATCTTGATGGGCATCGAGTGTGAGCTTATATAGAGGACTAGGGATGGGCTAGAGTAGAGCAGCCAACAGAGGAGGAAGTTACTCCTGAGGATGAGGAGTTATCCCCAGATGAGTAGAATTCTCCTCTTCAAGCTCAATTGCATCTCATAGAGGCCGAGATTCAAGTATCTCAATTTATATCTTGCAGTAGGACTCTACTATCACTAGGCTTCAAACATAGGTTAGGAGTTTTATGAGGAGAGGACCACCCTCCATGATATAGATTGACTTAGCAAAGATCAAGATATATCAACTTACTACCGAGAGGGATGCTGCCTGGGGATAGGTTGTGCCAGTCACTCCCACTTTATAGGGATCGATAGGTTTGGATCCAGGTGTAGAGGTTAGGCACCTACGAGGTCTCTTGGAGGACTGTGATGCTCATATTATGGGAGATGTTACGTACAGTGCATCTCTACATATGTAGATTTAGATGCTAGGTGCCACTACTTGGGAGAGACCTATAGTAGGGGGGTCACAACAAAGCATGCAGAGCACATTAGTGCAGTCATCGATTTTGCCTAGCCAAAGGACCAAGACCCATACAGAGCAGACTGTAGGGACTATCTCCCACCGTACTCACAGGGATAGAGCCAAGGGTGGAGGTGAGCTAGGGGACGCAGGCACAGCCTAATTACTTTGATGGTTATGGATTTATTTTTGAGTATAAGGTTTGATGACCTACACAGTTATAGTCTATGGGAAATTTTGTACCCGTATGTACTTATTGGACACACACACACACACACACATATATATATATGATATCAGTTTTGAGACTCATTATGTACATTTATATGTTTTTGCTTTTATGTTTATGTTTATTATGATCTTATGCTATATGATGTGGTGTATTGATTTACATGCTCTAGCTACGATCATATGATGTGATCTATATGTGTAGATGGACTACTTGTGATGTATGCATATATGGTTGCAGTATTATTGTCGAATGCATGCTTAATTTTTGATCTAATTGTATGCATATAAGTTATGTTGTTATGATAAGGTAAATGAAACATGTTTACATGCATTAGTTATATGATGGCAATCTAATGTAAATGACATGTATGCTTTAATCACTTAAAACATAAGGAATGCATGTGATATGAGTTCAAAATCTAAAGGGTGACACCACATAATGTATAACCATGATGAATGTAAATAATAACTCTTAGAATAAGAATTAATCATTTAAGCAAATTGGAAACGAGATGATGTGATATGTATGTGCTTTCTTTATAAGATTATGTAAATTAAAAGAACTATACAAAATAGTTAGTGGTCATCTAAATACATTATTGATATTTATCCGATATCTGACCTATTCATGCACACTATTTAATGCACAAAAACTTCTATAGAAAGTTGATGAGCTGATTCATGATTTGTTGCTATTAGGGATTTTTGAGGTTTTCCATGAGACTCAAACACCCTAGTTACTTCATCAAAAGCTATATATTGACCATACAAGACTCCTAAAAGATGAGGTTCTTTTTTATGAAGACCTAGATACTCATTACCCTGCGTGTGCAAATGAATATATTAGATAAAACATAAGCATACCCCAATGCCAGGCGGTATTCATTCAACCCATTGCTATATTTGGGATTCTAAAATGTTCATCTTGATCCTAAGTTGGACTCAGTTAGATCAGACCACTAGGCGATACAGGACACCTAAATCTAGCCCTTTTTGCAATTTGCTTAGAGCTTACCCTAATGCCAGGCGGGATTCATGCAGACCATTGTTGTATTAGGGATCACTCAATGGTTTGTGGAGACTGACCATTCCAAGGATTCAAGCTCTTCACCCCCTTAGTTTCTTCACATTTATTTGGGAAACTTGTTCATGATTTAGTGATGAAAATCACTTTTTATTTTGAATTTCATTTTATTTTGAGCAAGGGATTTTTGTAGTGATGATAATAACTGTTTATTTTGCTTTTGAATTTTGTTTTGTTTCCAAATTTTTTCTTGTTTTTATGAAATCAAGGGATTTATTTGGGTAGGGAGGAGCTTGTCCTTTTGCCAATTATCAAAATCCTAGACCATGCGCATCGCAAGGTGAGCAAGTAAAAACCTTTCGATTAGGATGCCTAGTACCACTTTGTAGCATTCATATTTTCCTTATCCCAATTAGGATTTTAGTATTTTTATTAGTGATAGGATTCTAAAATATACTAGGTACTATCCAAATAAAACCTCATCTATTAAGAACAATGATAGTTTTCTGCAAAATCTAAGAAAATCACTAGGTATGGCTGAGTGACTAGAAAAACCTAGTATAGTTCTCAGAGCAATAGGAGGGGTTGTGTTGGAAAAACATAGTTACACACATGGGATATGTATGAATATGGATTTTGAATATGCATGATTGAGGTAAAAACGTGGTGTCATTTGTAATATTGTGAACACATCCTACCGAATGCAAATGCTATGGATACAACGTGCCTAATGCAATGTAAATGTTTTTTTGTATTTTTGATGCTTTCAGTTGTTTTTGAGTTTTGATTATTCTTAATGTTTTTTGGACTTTTTGACTTTAAACTATTTTTTGTGCTTTTGTGTTTTTTTTTTTACCAGAGGGATTTAAGGTACCTTTGGTGCTTTTTTGATATGACCAAAGGGCTTTAATATGCCTTTGGGACCTTTTGTGATGTGACCAAAAGGCTTTAAAATGCCTTTGGAGCCTTTTGTGAGTTGACCAAAGGGCTTTAATATGCATTTGGGGCCTTTTGTGAGTTGACCAAAGGGCTTATGATGCCTTTGAAGCCTTTTTTGAGTTAACCAAAGAGATTATGATGCCTTTGGAGCCCTTTGTGATGTGACCAAAGGACTTTAAAATGCCTTTGGAGCCTTTTGTTTTTTAAGTTTTCTATTGTTTTTGTAATTTTGAAAATTTTGAATGTTTTTTATATTCTTGGCATTTATTTTAATGTTTTTGTGTTTTGTTGTGTTTATGTGTGAAACACCCTTAGATGAATAATTTTTAGAGGTTTTGGCCCCTCAAAACCTTCTAGTGATGTTAGGCGATATGCCCCAGTCCCAATCTTCTCAAAGATGATATAAGGGCCTATCCAATTGGCCGTTAATTTATCTCGTAGGTGTGACGATAGGTTTGAGTTCTGTTGGTTCTTTTTAAGCACAAGATCTCCAACCTTAAAGTCTCTCAGGTGGAATTTATTATTATAATTTCATGTTAGATGGTCTTGGTAAATGTAAATATGCTCAAGAGCATTGATGCAACGTTCATCCAGAAGGATCAACTGATACAAACGAGCTTGCCGTGTAGTATCACCATTTATAAACTCTTTCAATACGATGTGCAACATTGGAATTTCCAAATCTAAGGGCATAATGGCCTCAACACCATATACAAGCAAAAATAGTGTTACCCCAGTGGGTGTCCGCATGCTAGTCCTGTAAGCCCATAATGCAAGGGGTAATTGCAGATGCCAATCCTTATGATTTTCTTTCACTATATTCTTTAAGATGGCTACTATTGTCTTCTTAGAGGCCTTTGCTTGTGTGTTTGCCTACGGATAATATGGTGTCGTAAAATTGTGTTGAATGTTGTATTTGGATGTTCAATCTTGCACATTTTTGTTTTTGAATGACGAACCATTATTCGAGATTATTTTTTATGACATCCCAAAGCAATAGATGATATTGTAAAGTATGAACTCCATAATTCGAGGTCCTATTTTTGATGTTAAGGGGACTGCTTCCACCTATTTGGTGAAGTACTTAGTGGTCATTAAGATAAACATGTGTCAACCCAAATATTGGGGAGAGATATTTCCAATCAATTTGAAACCCCACTGAGAAAATGGCCAAGTCACCTGAATGGGCTGGAAGGCCTAAGATGGCAGGTGTGTCATATTTGCATGATGTTGACATTTAGCATATTTCTTGACATACTTGCAATAATCCTTCTCTATGGTGGACCATTAATAGTCCATTTGAAGGATGTGCTTAACGATGGTCATGATGTTGAAGTGGCCATTGCATATATCATCATGAACTTGTGAAATCATCCAAGTTGATTCTTGGGTCTCTAAGCAATGAAGGAGGACTCCATCATAGCTTCGACGATACAATATGCCTCCTAGCAAGACATATCTAGTCAATTTCTATTTGAATGCTTATTTTTTGACATGCAACAGTCCATGTGGGATAATTCTAACTTTTAGAAAATCTTATTATTAAGATAGCCAATCTTGATAAACTACAACCTCAATAGATAAGATGATTTATTTATCCTGTTTGATGTGCACAAATGCAGATTTAGAAACAACCTTATGGTGAATGATGGTATCATTATCCATAGGACCCTATGAGATAAACGACCCCCAAGGCACCTTATTTAAAAATTCTCTGGCTTTACAGAACCGGTCATGGTTTGGTTCTATAAAAATTATGGTGATTGATTCTTTGTTATCAAAAGCCTCACGCTGCATCACCAATTGCAAGAGCATTTTCACATGAATGATAGTGAATTCAGAAGACAAATTATGAGAGATTAAGGATCCCAAGGATTCCATAGTGTTTACAAATCTGTCTGATGAACAAGAGATTGCCTCAATGTCATACCATTCCATTTTTTCTAGATAGGTGTCAACAAGCTCCTTGTAAGCTTTTAGGATTGGATCCCTACATTGAAATAGTCCCTTAACTTGGTTGATTATGAGAAGGGAGTCATCGAAGATATTTAGCCTCTTGACCTTCATAGCGATGGCTATTTTGAGACCCAATATTAGGGCCTCGTATTTAGTGTTGTTATTCATGCAAGGGAAATATAGCTTAAATAACAAGGGCATTGGAGCACCTTGTGGTGTGAAAAACAGAATCCCTACACCACCCCCTTACTCACACTTTGAACTATCAAAGAACAAAGTCTTGTCAGTTTTTCTTTTAGGTTCTTTGGGTTCAGGTGCTTCTAATAATGTAAATACTACATCATCAATAAATTCTATAGTGAGGAGCCTACTATTTTGAAGAGGTACCTCAGCCAGTTGATCATCTATGACTTGTCTCTTGATGGAATTTTAGCTTATGAATTCCAAGTCGAATTCTGTCAATAGCATGATCCACTTTACAGTATGTATATTATGATATGTCTTGCTCATCATATAATACAAAGGATTTTGTTTGCATATTACATACATTGTATGGCTTAGCATGTAGTGGCACAATTTCTTGGTTACAAAGACCACTGCTAGACACAACTTTTCTACGTATGTATATCCTATCTCATAGCTCACCAAGGTGCGGTTGATGTAATATATCGCTTGTTTTTTATCTTGCATGTTCTTTTGAGCCAACATGGTTCCCAAAGCAAAATCGATAGTGGATATATATAACAAGAATGGCACATATGACCTTGGTGGATCTAGGACTAGTGGCATTTCCAGGTACTTCTTGATTTCATCAAAGGCTTGCTGATATTATTCATCCCACTAGAATGGGACTGCCTTGTGTAGCATTCAATTCATAAGTCAATATTTATTCGATAGTTGTGTGATGAATCACTTTATGGATGCTACTTTGCCCTGTAACTTCTCAGCTCTTTAATGTTAGTGGGCGGGGACATTTCTAGGATAACATTTACCTTTGCTAGGTCTACTTAGATGCCTCATTTAGAAACGATGAATCCCAAGAGTTTTTCAAAAGTTATGCCAAATATGCATTTCTTGGAATTCAACCTTATATTGTGTTCAATCAGGTGATCAAAGACCTTCTTGAGGATCTTAGCATGATCTTCATGCATCAATGACTTGGCCAGTAAGTCATCGATATAGTCTTCTAATATCTTATGCATGTAGTCATGGAAAATGTATGTCATAGCCCACTGATATGTGGCACCAAAATTTTCAAGACCAAGTAACATTACTTTGTAGCAAAATTTCTCCCATGGAGTGGTGAATGCAGTTTTATACTGGTCTTCAGGTTTAATTTGAATCTATTTATAACCAAAAAACCATCCATTAGGGAAAGCATCTCATGACCTGCAGTTGCATCTACAAGAGCATCTATGTTGTGCAACAAGAATGAATCCTTTAGTATTGCTTTATTGAGATCCTTGAAATCCATGCAAATGCAAATTATTCCATCAGGTTTTCTATGGGCGCCATTTTTGATACCCATTTTGGATAGTCGATGGGAACAATAAAGACTACATCCAATAGTTTTTGCAACTCGTTCTTTACCATCAAAGTGATGGTTTGATGCATCTTTCTGAGATTTTGCTTGATCGATTTCTTTGTGGGATATAGTAAAAGGTTGTGGAAAATCAATTTTAAATCTATTCCTGGCATATCTTTGTAGGTCCAAGAAAAGATATTTGGTCTCTCTTTCAATAGAGGAATAATAATGGCCCGTTATTTTGGAGATAAGATTTCTTCAAACTTGAATTTCTTTGGATTAGAAGGGTCATCACTGATGTCCACTTTGAAAGTCTCCTCTATTGCCATATGTGATCCCTCCTCAAGCTAGTGAGGAGTGGGGATTAAATGGATGTCATCTATTGGGTTTAAAGGTTCCACTAAATCATGGCCAAAACCAGTATGATAGACATCTTGTGCACATCGTGGTGCAAAATAGAAAAATTTTAGCATATCTTCATTAGGAAATAAATATTTAGGCTCTAGGGATGAATCAATGTGATACCAATTAATAGTTTTTAAATTAAGACAATGATTTCATAGGATCTGCTGGGTTATGAAGTGGAGTGGTCAAATCAATGGAGATCATGTTTATGGATGGGATGAAATCTCCAAGACCATGTGGGTGAAACTCTACATTAATAATTTGTCTTCCATACCCAAGATGTGGCTCTGGGGGTATGGGGATCTTAGGATCTAATCGATGGAGAGATGAGATGATGGGATCATTAGGATGCATCAACTCTCTAAATGTTGATATATCTGGGTTGACCATGCAATGAATGACATCTAAATTTATTGGTCTTCCCATGAAGCAAAGATCAGGATCTATGGTATAGAGTATCACCTCTTTCAAAAAGCATATTGACCTAACATAAGTGATGAGACCCAAGATAAGCCATATCAGTCTCGTCTTCATAGTCACTATCATCTATGGAGAACCTTTCATTCCTACCCACTATAATTGGGTGTTGACTTGAATGTTGATGCCTAAGATAGGCCATTTTAGTCTTATCTTCATAGTCACTATCATCTATGAATATCTATTGTTTGTTTCCACTAGCTCCATGGTGTGGCACGTATGTCTAGGGCTAAGGTAGGTCATCTCAGTTGAGTCCTCTAACTCATAGCCACTCTCATCCAAGATGTATCTGCTCTCTATGCTACCTGCCTAAGCAAGGTGTTGAATATACCAAGGCCCATGGTAGGCCAATCCAAATTCATCCTCGGATTCACTAGTGATATACCCATTTTCCTCCCGCTCATAACCATGGATTGGCTCATCCTACCATAGTGATAATTCTTGATGGGTATGCTTCGAGAGAAGAATTTGGATGATACTCATTGGGTGGTCCTATATTGACCATGGCCACCCTTCTGTCACTCAAGTAGTCTTTTTTTAGGGGTTGATAGGGATTCCAGTCAATGTCTTCCCTGAACCCCAATGTTAGTCTATCCAAATATACTACCAATAAATCATCATGGCTCTGTATTTGATACCCTAGACCAAACCTATTAGTAGGCAATTGGTACTACAATTGGAATGGAATCTGATGTCCTTGATCGTACAGACTTAAGCCATAGCCATATCAATGGAATCACTCAAAGTATCTTAGATCAAACTTAGGATTTGATAAGTAATGAACATATGTGGTGAATGGTTCATCCATATGTGGTGAATGGTTCATCCTCATCCTCTTCAATATCAAAAGCATTATGGGTACAATCTAAACCAACATATATGAATTTGGTTTGGTTAGGGGGAATACCTAATGGAACCACTATCCCTATTGGTAGATTTGGGACTCTTGGTCATTCTATATCTTGTGTAGACTCAATAATAGGTATGAAAGTCATATTCTACACAAGATATTAACCTAGCCCTATGTTGGCTAAGTGAACTATCACCTGTGATGCAGATGGTGTCATTGATGATGCAGACGAGGCAAGTTGAGGTACCTCCTTGGCTATACCTTGGAAATATTTCTCCTCCATGGGATTCAAAATTTCCACAACTGCTATAGTTAGAATTTCTTTAGGTCCTTCCTCCATTAGGGGTGCTTTTAGCTTCTAAGAGTCCTTTGCTTTGGATGTTATGTGTTTCTTAGAAGCGCCAGTAGCTATAGATGTAGGATGTGATGCCGATGTGTATGGGTCACCTTGCTTGAATTTAGACTTGATTTTTTGTTGTGTGGTGGGGAATGAAGGCCTAATGTACAGGTGTGTCGATGAAAGGATGAAGTCCCCCAACAAGTCAACTTGATGTACATATTTAAATGGCTCTTCATATTATGCAACCACATGCCCTTGTCCCTCGTGCACATACTTGATGCATTAATGCAAGATTGAGGGAATGCACTGCATGTCCCATATCCAGGGATGCCCTAGGAGGATGTTGTACTGCATTGCCCCTCCAATATGTGACACATCACAGGGATGGTCTTTTGCCCTACCTGTATATGTAGAAAAATTGTACCCACTATGGAGCATAACGTATCATTCAAAGCTCTCAATGTATATGAGGTTGGGACAATGTTGGACCTAGATATTTTTAGATGCCCTATAGCCTTTGTTGTGATAATATTAATCAATGATCTTGTATCGATTAGGACCCACTTGAAGGGTATGTCATTTATTGATGTGATGATATGTAGAGGTGGGTCTGCTATGGTAGTAGGCACTACCCTGATTTCATGATCGTAGAAACAGATCACATGCTCTTGACACTGCTAGACATACCCCATGAAGTTTGTGAATGCATCCAGGATGTGGGGTTGAAGCTCAATCAATCTTAGGCTTTCCATTAAAATCTCCTTGTGTCTTAGGGACTGTTGAATGAGCTTATAGATTGATAACTTGGCTAGTGTCATTTGAATATTTTTCTCTAGTCTACTTTGGATAGTTATCATAGGTCACGTTGGTAGACCTGGTAGATTATTTTACACCTGCCTCTATCGAGGTGCAGACAAGATATGAATGAGAGCTTCTGGAGTCTCTTGTTGGTTATATCATCGACTACTTATCACCATGTTGACTATCTCAACCATTTCAATGCACCCTTGAGTGGGAGGTTCAACTCAAAATTTGTTCACTTGAGTGCCCTAATATCTAGGGACCTCATGATTAGGCAATGAGTTTTTGAATATGCCCATGTCTCTATTATTGGGTGCTAATGGGTTGTCAACTTTTATCTCACCCTTCTCAATCATGTTTTACACAAAATTATTGAATCCGATATATGTTTCGATGTCATGCCCCTATATTCTATGATAAGGGCAGTATTGATCTTCTTTATATCCCTTGGGCTTGGGATGGTTAGGGTCAAGAAGTTGTATCTTAGGTAGCCTAAGTATTTGTGCCTCACTTAATTGGTTGAATATATATTACGTCAACTCTAATAAAAGTGTGAAATAATGAGGTGATTGACGTTCCTTGTTTTGATCTTGGTTGTTCTTTGTATTGTAATAGGTCGATGGGGGGTAATCCTGATAGTTCTACAATTGTTGACTATTGCCTCCCTTTGGAACATTTAACACAACCTGGTTGACTTGAGCAGGCTTGGCCTATTTCTGTTGATTCTTACTACGGTTGGCATTGTTCCAGTACTTTTTGTTTTAGAGCTTAAGACCTTCATCAACCTTGATGTATTCTATTAGCTTGGCTTGAGCCAAGGATTCCTCAAATGTTTCATACTATTGTAGTTGTAGTAGCAATGATATGTGCTTTGTGAAACTCTTGATAAAAATTCATGTGATCTCTATAGTGGGAATGACAAATTGTAATTTCACCATTATTTTCCTCCATCTGTTCCCATAGTCCATAACTGGCTCATCATCGTATTGCTTTAGGTTTGTCATATTATACAAGTTTAACTTCTTCTTGATGCCAAAATAAAAGAATTTAAGAAATGCATTCACCAGTTGCTCAAATTTTATGATGTTGTGCTTAGGTAATTGGTTGAACCATTCAGTTGTCTGATAACATCATGATGAATGTTCTCAGCATTAGGGCATCATTATGTTCAAGTTGGAAGTATATGTTCATAATGTGATATGTTATTGTGTGTTTTCCTCTCCTTTGAATTTTTCTAGCCTAGACATATCAAATGGCCTAGAATACGCAAGACTCGGTACTGAAGGGCACACTGACTGGTTATGTATTTTACTGAGGGTTGGCTTCTACCCAACCAAATCCTATTTCTTGAGAGATTTGACTCTCTCAATGAGTATTTTGTACACCTTCAAAGAAATGATCTCCTATTATTGAAGTCTTACTTGTGGTGGTCAGGGAGATAATCTTGTTTCTACTTAATTTGTGCATTTGTATTCATCCCCCATGGCCATAGATGGAGGTTCAGGACATGTCTACTCTTGATCCTCCATCCTCACCTATTATTCATTAAGTTGTGTCTATTCTAGATCCAGGTATTCTTGATACTCTGAGGCATGGTGAGTGTGCTCATATCTTTGTCTAGTGCACCTCTCATGCAAAGAATTAGCACGTCTATCATGTTGGTATTTATCACCACCTATATGTAAGTCAGCCTGAGGCAACCTATCTACTTTCTCTTTGTGATCTATATATTCCTCTCTCAAGATTTATTCCTGAAGGGACAAATGCTACCTTATTCATGCTACCTATTGCTTGAGGGCTTCTAAATTCTTACAAAATGCTTCCTCCTTGTCTTGGAGTAGCTTCTTCTAATATTGCATATCCTCATATTGCCTACACACATGGTCAAATTGATTTGCCATTGAAGGTCTATGGCTTTGTAACTCTGTGCAAGGAGTCTTATTGGATAAGCCTCTTGGAGAGGCTCCCACCATGTTCTTGCCCTTGTCTATTAGGTTGAACTACTCTATGTAGAGTGATCCATGTTTTGTACCCCCATGGTCGGGGGTAGTGCACATGTTGTGGGGATGCTTTGAAGCTTTTTGTAGCTCATTTGTGTGTCTTGTAGTTATGCTATGTAAACTTATTAAAACAGTTTGTGTGGTAGCAATGCTTCTTTGAGCTGGTCTCGAGAGAACCAAATCCAACTCATCAAGCTATTTGGTCTTCCATGATCGATCCCATGGAGTCCCATTAGCCCCAATGAGATTATGGTCTAGGGGTATCCTCCCATACTTGAGGAGGCTATAAGGTCCCCTGGGTCTATGACTAGACATAACCCTTGTGTTCTACCCTTAGTGGGCTGATATTACCTAAGTGTATATTGTGAACATTGGGGCCTTGCAACCCCTTCATGTCTATGTGAGGATTGAGGCCTTGAATCCTCCTCATGCCTATGTGAATATTGGGGTCTATACACCCCCTCATGTCTATGTGATGATGGAGGTATTGAATCCTTGTCATATATGTGTGATGATGGAGGCCTTGAGGCCTCTGCATGTCTGTGTGATGAGGGATACCTTGAGGCCTCCTCATGTATATTTTATGAGGGAGGTCTTAAGGGCTCCTCGTCTATGTGTTGATTGGATAACTGATACCCCATAATGCCTACCACAAGAGGAACCATGATATGGCTCTCTTGTTGGGATTTCTCGAGGAGTCCCCCCAAGGATTGAGTTGTCCCTAAGACTTGTTGAACTTCATCTAGTGATATTGTGGGTGGGTAGCTCAACGTTATTATTACTATGACTGTGGTTATGTGGAGCATCAGTTTCCACCTTGGTGTTGGATTGAGGGTAGTTACTTCATGTGTATACCATGATTATTATGAATTGTCTTCTTAAGTAAATTTTAAAGCACACAAGTAAAGAAAACAAGTGTTTATCTCATTTAAGGATTAATGTGTGTTCCCTAAGTTGTTTTATGTGTTTTGATGCATTGTTTGTAAAGAAGACCTTGTGTCATGTGTTTTGCTCTTTTTGGATGGTATTATTGTGTTTAAGTGGATTTCACCTATATACTCATAGCTCAATAATCGATAATGAAAGTTTGATCATGTTATGTAACCTATAATGTGTGGTAATGAAGTCCATACACAGTCAAGGAGCATAGGTCCTCTCGGTCATCACCCAATTCACCCGTAGTCAGCAATATACCTATCTAAAGAGAGATACATGCTATTTACTATTGGCGATCAGATCTTCCTAGGAAAGGATTTTGGGTAATTGTATGTGCCCTAGACCTGGACCAACATTGAAAGGTCGAAGGGAAGAGATGCCCCTCATGCCAATCTCTGGAGAAAGACCGACTCCTATGCTAAACTACTTTGGGGTTTTGAGATAAGGGTGCAAGAAAGAGATAAAATGAGTTAGGGTTAGAGAAATAAATAAATAAGGGTAAGGAAAGAGAGATTGGTGATTTAAGGTGGGAGAGAACATGAAGCATGATCACTAACTGACAACTTGAATAGCAGCAAGGAACACCAAGAATAAATGAAAGAAACACAACATTAACCTTCCTATGTATCCTCTGGGTGAGCTCACAGGGATTCTCCTTCTCCATTTCATCGAAATTCAAGGTTCAAAGTAAAGACGATTAGGAAAAGTGAATGCTACAGAAACCACAACCCACCAGGTAGCATAAAAGAAAACCAATATAGTATTTTTCCTCTCCTATGTATCCTTCAGGCGAGTTTTAGGATACAGTCCCCAATCGCACACCAGATTCAGAGTTTAGAGTCTCAGTATACAAATGAAGAAAGACAAAAGAATCAAGCATAGAAGGCAGCATAAAAGAAAGGAATTGAGCCCAAATCTCTTTAGTATTAGTCGTAGGACATCAAGTTACAGCAGCTTTCTAGTAGATAGTTCCCCCCCAACTTCTACATTATAATGCCTGGGTTTTTATAGAGGACCCGACCCTCTGAATCATTATTACACAGGATGGCAAAGTATACTCTTGAGATCTGAGAAGTCAACTTCTCACGGCCCTCGAGACTGAGCTTTCTAATCCATTACCAGAATTGGCAACTGTGACCAAGTCAATCGTAGAAATATGCATTGATGAGCCATTTGGGTGTCCTTGGTTTCTGGGTGCAATGCTCGAGTGGCCACCATGCTTGCCAGGCTCTCATTTTAGGGACTAATACTTCGCTTCCAATTGCAAAAAAAGAGCAATGAGCTTATTGGGCAAGTAAGAATGCATTTATGAGGTACTTGATTGTCTCGAGAAAATACCTGACTTGAAGCACGTGCCCCTCGCAAAAAAGCAACATGTCGCGATATCGCGACATTTCTATGTCTTCAGCTTGGTTCTTATTCTTGCATCGTAAAAATGTGACATGTCATGAAATCATGACATTTCTCTGTCTTTGTACACTTTTGTTGCTTTTGACCATGAAAACGCAACATGTTGCGATATCATGACACTTTTCTTCTTTTGGTCTTCCTTCTTGCTTTCGACCTCGAAAATGCGACATGTCGAGATATCGCGACACTTTTCTTTCTTGCTCCTCCTTGTCACTCTAAGCCACGAAAATGCGACATGTCACGATATCGTGACACTTTTCTTTCTTGCACATTTTCCTTGCTTTCGGTCACAAAAATGCGACACTTTTCTTCTCGTGCTTTCTCCTTGCTTTTGGTCGTGAAAATGCGACATGTCGCAATATCGCAACACTTTTCTTCTTTTGGTCTTTCTCCTTGCTTTGAGCCATGAAAATGCGACATGTCACGATATTGCGACACTTTTCTTTCTTGCTCCTCTTTGTTGCTCTACGCCACGAAAATGCGACATGTCGTGATATCGCGACACTTTTCCTTCTTGCTCCTCTTTGTCACTCTGAGCCGCAAAAATGCGACATGTCGTGATATCGCGACACTTTTCTTGCTTGCTCTGCCTCCTTGCTATGAGCCACAAAAATGCGACATGTCATGATATCGTGACACTTTTCCTTCTTGCTCCTCTTTGTTGCTCTAAGCCGCAAAAATGTGACATGTCGCGATCTCGTGACACTTTTCTTGCTTGCTCTTCCTCCTTGCTGTGAGCCGCAAAAATGCAACATGTCGCGATATCACGACACTTTTTCTTTCTTGCGACGAAGCTATATTCTTTGGCCTATTTGGCAGCAAAGCTCTTCTTCTTCATTTTATGTGCAAGGGGGTGGCATTGAAAGCCAAAATTGCTGCAACACTTACAAAAACTTTTGAAGCAACAAAAAACACTTTACAAAGAGAATTTTTTTTATTTTTTTCTACCCCTTGTGCAATGTGAGAAAATTGTCAACATTTACCATGGGTTATGATGGGTCTTGTTGACAATTTTGTCACATTTATCAAGGGGTAGAAAAAGAAATCGAATTTTGTACAGATTTTGTAAAGTTTTCTTTGTTGTCTTTTTATTTTGAAGTCGCAGCAATTTTGGCTTTCAAAGCCACCCCTTTGTATAAGAAGTAGAAAGAGAAAAAGCTTTGCTACTGAACAATCTAGAGAAAAGAGCTTCACCCAAAAGGAAAATGAAACTGCTTCGCACCCAAAGTATTTCCAGCGCTACTTCGAGTGAAAATTTTGCAAAGAAGTTTTACCGAAGAAATAGCTTCGCACCCGAAGCACTTCCAGCATTGCTTTGGGTAGGATTTGTTGCGAAGTAGTTTTGCCAAAGAAAAATGCAAGAGGACCAATATAAAGGGCTTCGGGCCCGAAAAATTTCCAACAACTACTTCGGCTAAGGCACCAGTGAAGCAGAATCCAAGGGAACATCAAATATTACTTCGCCAGAAAGTTGCCGAAGCATCTACTTCGGGCCTCCTCACACCCGAACCATTTCTACTTCGGCCGAAAACCGAGTGAAGCATTCACTTCAGCTAGTTTGCGCCCGAAGCATTTTCAACCAAATTTCTAGCAGCCAAGAGAAACGTAGCATTTTGAAGGCAAGAACGTGTTTCAGTCGAAATCTCTCTGAACCACAATCTTGAGGAGGATCGCAGTGAAGTATTTCTCCAAAGCGTCAGCGAAGCAATCTTGTCAACAAAGTGGCAAGGATAAAGAGGCCCATTTTGTGAAGTAAATATGCTTCGGCACTCCCCACCCCCGAAGCAGTTTTGTGAAGCTCAATTTTGTGAAGTACTAACCTAAGAGGAGTTTTGCTTTGGCCCAGAATCATTGCGAAGCGAAGTTGTGAATGAAAACTTAGCAAAGCGCTTCACGGGCATGCGTTCCAAGCCGGGTATCTTCCCGAGGTGATCAAGTGCCTCATAAATGCAATTTTTCATGCCCAGCAAGCCCGCTACTCATTTTTGGCAATTAGAAGTGAAGTATCAAGCCATGATGGGGAACCCGGCGAGCATGGCGGCCACTCGAGCACTACACCCAGAGACCAAGGACGTCCAGACGGCTCATCAATGCACCTTTCCATGGTTGACCCAGTCACAGTTGCTAGTTTTGGTAACAAATTTGAAATCTTAGTCGCAAGAGCTAAAGAAGGCCGAATTCTCATAGCTCAAGGGTGTACTCTTCTTTGTTATGTAATTATGATTCAGAGGCCCGGGTCCTCTATAAAAACCCAGGCATTGTAATGGAAAAGGGGGGAACTATCTTCTAGAAAGCTGTTGTAACTTGATGTCCTACGATTAATACTAAGAGACTTTGAGCTCAATTCTTCTCTTTTATGCTACCTTCTATGTTTTATTCTTCTCTCTCCTTGTTTGTATGTTGTATGTTGAACTTTGTGTCCAGTGTGCGATCAGGGACAGTGTCCTGAAACTCGTTCTGAAGGATACATAGGAGTTGAAAAACATCCTATTGACTTTCTTTTATGTTGCCTTCTATACTTGATTCTTCTATCTCTCCTTGTTTGTATGTTGGATGATAAACTCTGCATTCGGTGTGCGATCGGGGATAGTGTCCTGAAACTTGTTCTGGAGGATACATAGGAGGGTTGATACTACGTTTCTTTCATTTTACTCTTGGTGTTCCTTGCTGCTATTCAAGTTGTCTGTTAGCGATTGTGCTTCATGTTCTCTCCCACCTCAAATCACCAATCTCTCTTCCCTTAACACTTTTTATTTATTTCTCTAACCCTTATCCCTTTTATCTCTTTCCTACACTCTTGTCTTCAAAACACCCAAGTAGTTTAGCATAGGAGCCAACCTTTCTTCGAAGATTGGCATGAAGGGCATATCTTCCCTTCGGCCTTTCAATGTTGGTCTAGGTCTAGGGTGCATACATTTTCCCAAAACCCTTACCTAGGCAGATTTGATGACCAACAGTTTCTAGCACGCCCGGTGGGATCGACTGTATCTATCTCAAAAATATCCATAACCAGTCAAGGTCCCATATTTTAATGCACAATACCATTTCATCGGGGCCACTAGTTCTAACCAGTTCCCAGTGTGACCCAGTCAGTCTCACCTGACTAGTGGTAGTGAGAACCGATGTCTCATTATCAAAATACTAATAGCATCTGGCGACTCTGTTCAACCCAAAAATCTCTAAGTCATAAATACCAGTACTTAAACCTGTGCCTTCATGGCAAAAGTCCCCATATTTTAAGGAAGCTCGAGTTGGTGAATCTCTGGCTTGCCTACATTTGGTAAAATCACCTGGCGACTCTGACTAAGCTGAAGATCCAGATTTCTTGATTGTAGGCACCTTTTTAAATCTGAAAGAAGATATCCTGAAGGAGTTAAGGTTTGATGAGCAGCCTTGACCTCACAAGCAGAGAAAGTATGCTCACCTGGAAACTCTGACTTAGTGGCAAAGATCATGATCTCTGCAGGCCACTACTATAATGGAGAGGGTATGCTATCCCAGCTGGGATGATCATGGCCCTCTGAATCTCTCAAGTTACCATGAAATTCTTGAAAGTGCCTTGAAGACAGTGACAAAATACAATGGCACTAAGGAAATGGCCTTAGAGCACCTTGAATATCTTATTGATTTAAGGTCCATCTTTGACATAATCCACAAAGATGTCATGGTCATGCTCCTATTCCTGTCTCTAGAAGGAAAGGCACTGCAGTGGTACATACTGCTCAGGCATGGAAGCATCTGCTCATGGGATGACTTATCGCGAGTGCTACTAGAAGCATTTGATGGCTCCCAAGATCCCTTCCAGCTTTTGATGTACCTCTACACCATTAGGAGAGCACCTTTGGAGAGCATTACAGACTTCAATGTCTGATTCTGTAGAAGTTGGAAGAGAATTCCAGGAGGGGTCAAACTGACACCCGCCCAAGCCCACCTATTCTATGTTCAGGCCTTTCACCCGGACATGGGGCTTCTCTTACTACAATCATGAGAATGAAAGTTTCCTCAAATTTTTGAGGAAGCAGTATGAGCAGAGTAGCTCCTGCTCCTATCTGGAAAGTGGCAGTGGGGGGAATCTCCATAAATTCCTCCAATAATTGCTGCTCCTGTCTATCCTGCACAGTATTCATCATGGCAGACCCTTCATACTGAACATATGCTTGAGTTGTAGTTGTTTATAGCTCAAGAGGTGGGTTCCATCCAAGCCCAATAATGGCAATATGCAAGCTTTGCCCCACCAATGAACAATATGGTTGCTTGCAGTCTCCATCCAAATATGGGCCAAGAGGAGGAGCAGTCTCAAGTGGTAGAACCTGAGAATGAAGAGGGCACATTTTTGCACCATTTTTGTATCCCAGTGGATGGCACGTGAGTGTTCAGCCAGAATCCATCAAGCATATCTCATCAAGCTGAACCTGAAGAGATCCTGGAAGATTACTCTTTGTCGGAAGAGCCCTGTTACCACATCAGGAGGATGGAAGAACCTGTACCTAGCCCACAGTTAAAAGATTCATCAAAATTTTGGTATTGGTTCCAACCATCATTACAACCAGTACCCCAAGAGGCCCCTCATGCGGTGAACTTCTTCACCACATCTTTCATCAATAGTACGAGTACTGGCAGAAGTGACAACTCACTATGTTGCTCCCTGTTCGTAACATGGACAACTTCGGTAAGAAACCAGCTGGACCTCAAAAATTAACTAAAGTTCAATCGAATCTAGTCTGGACATTGCAGGTTTTTCGGATAATCACCCGAAGTTGAATTTATGGTGGCGGCATGTCGATTATGTCGTAAAAAAATTATGTAAATACTATAAATAGTTTGGCTGGTAAATAAGGTGTTGCTCAAAGACTCAGGTCGAGTTTTACTTCGACAGCTAATATAAAAAAAAAAATCAAAAATATATGTATGTATATATACTTCTGTATATGATTTGCATTTGTATATACATTCTCTTCCAAGAGACACAAGAGCCAACCACTCAAGAATTTACCATAGCTGCTTTTCCAAGAGGGCACGCAGGTACACACTCTCTTCCCTTTGCTTTGGTCTTTGACACATCCATGACAGCCCCAAGTGGAAGCCCTCATCAGTCTCTCCTTTCACCACAGAGTCAATCCCCCACTCAAAAACTACCCATCGCCAGCCCAATCTTGCCTAGCCCCACTCCTCCCAAGTCGTCTGACCAAAATAAACCTTCTAAAACCACTTCATAGTCACAAACCCCCATAGCTCACTCTCCCATAGCTCAAAGCATAGTCCCGAGTGTCTTGCCCCATCACCGCCGTAGGAAGCTACTCCAAAGGAGGCCGCACCAGAGGAGGAGGGTGAAGAAGAAGAAGGAGAACCAGCTGCCGAGGTGCTCCCAAAAGAAAAAGAAGGTGCGAAAGAAGGAGGAGAAGGATTGGGAAAGGACTCCGGCCCAATGGATCAAGACTAAGGGTCCTCCCATCGAGATGAGCTCGTTGCCCCGCGAGCCGCCAAGAATGTTGACAATTTTGTCACATTTCTCAAGGGGTAGAAAAAGAAACCGAATTTTGTATAGATTTTGTAAAGTTTCCTTTGTTGTATTTTGATTTTGAAGTCACAACAATTTTGGCTTTCAAAGCCACCCATTTGTATAAGAAGTAGAAAGAGAAAAAGCTTCGCTACCGAACAAGCTAGAGAAAAGAGCTTCGCCCAAAAGGAAAATGAAACTGCTTCACACCCAAAGTATTTCCAGCGCTACTTCGGGTGAAATTTTTTTGAAGAAGTTTTACCGAAGAAAGAGCTTCGCACACGAAGCACTTCTAGCATTGCTTCAGGTAGGATTTTTTGTGAAGTAGTTTTGCCAAAGAAAAATGCAAGAGGACCAATATAAATGGATTCATGCCCGAAACATTTCCAACAACTACTTCGGCTAAGGCACCAGCGAAGCAGAATCCAAAGGAACATCGAAGATTACTTCGCCAGAAAGTGGCCGAAGCATCGACTTCGGGCCTCCTCACACCCGAACCATTTCTACTTCGACAGAAAATCGAGTGAAGCATTCACTTCGGCTAGTTTGTGCCCGAAGCATTTTCAATCGAAGTTCTAGAAGCCAAGAGAAATGCAGCATTTTGAAGGCAAGAACGTGTTTCGGCCGAAATCTCTCCGAACCACAATCTTGAGGAGGATCGCAGTGAAGTATTTCTCCAAAGCATCAGCGAAGCAGTCTTGTCAACAAAGTGGCAAGGATAAAGAGGCTTGTTTTGCAAAGTAAATATGCTTCGACACTCCCCACCCCTGAAGTAATTTTGCGAAGCTCAATTTTGTAAAGTACTAACCTAAGAGGAGTTTTTCTTCGGCCCAGAATCATTACGAAGTGAAGTTGTGAAATAAAACTTAGCGAAGCACTTCACGGGCATGCATTCCAAGATGGGTATCTTCCCGAGGTGATCAAGTGCCTCATAAATGTAATTTTTTGTGCCCAGCAAGCCCGCTGCTCAATTTTGGCAATCAGAAGCGAAGTATCAAGCCATGATGGGGAACCCGACAAGCATGGCGGCCACTCGAGCACTGCACCCGAAGAGCAAGGACATCCAGACGGTTCATCAATGCACCTTTCCATGGTTGACCCGGTCACAGTTGCTAGTTTTGGTAACAGATTTGAAAGCTCAGTCATGAGAGCCAAGGAAGGCCAAATTCTCATATCTCAAGGGCGTACTCTTCTTTGTTATGTAATTATGATTCAGAGGCCCGAGTCCTCTATAAAAACCTAGGCATTGTAATGGAAAATGGGGTGGAACTATCTGCTAGAAAGCTACTGTAACTTGATGTCCTACGATTAATACTAAGAGACTTTGAGCTTAATTCTTCTCTTTTATGCTGCCTTCTATGCTTGATTCTTCTATCTCTCCTTGTTTGTATGTTGGATGCTAAACTCTGCGTCCGGTGTGTGATCAGGGACAGTGTCCTGAAACTCGTTTTGAAGGATACATAGGAGTTGAAAAACATCCTATTGAATTTCTTTTATGCTGCCTTCTATACTTGATTCTTCTATATCTCCTTGTTTGTATGTTGGATGCTAAACTCTGCGTCTGGTGTGCGATCGAGGACAGTGTCCTGAAACTTGTTCTGGAGGATACATAGGAGGGTTGATACTACGTTTCTTTCATTTTACTCTTGGTGTTCCTTGCTACTATTCAAGTTGTCTATTAGCGATCGTGCTTCCTGTTCTCTCCCACCTCAAATCACCAATCTCTCTTCCCTTAACCTTTTTTATTTATTTCTCTAACCCTTATCCCTTTTATCTCTTTCCTGCACTCTTGTCTTCAAAACACCCAAGTAGTTTAGCATAGGATCCGGTCTTTCTCTGGAGATTGGCACGAAGGGCATCTCTTCCCTTTGGCCTTTCAATGTTGGTCTAGGTCTAGGGCGCATACACTTACACAAACCCTTACCTAGGTGGATTTGGTGACCAACAGGTCTTAGAGCTAGTATTGGCCAATAATAATAGGTACATAGGATTTGAGACAATGGGAGGAGATGAAAGCCACCTCGTTGAACTCTACTAGTGGTTGGTCATAAATTCCAACTCACTAGCGTTAAAGTGATTCATGGTGTGTGGGGTTATTTTTAGAATAAAGGAAAATGATGCATCAATGAGAACTCATGATATTTCCCTATATGCCTAAGAAAATAATGTTTTCATTTAGAAAAATGCATATCTAAATATTTCAATGATTTTTCAGTGAATGCATTTTACTACTTTATGAAATAATGGCTACTGGTTGAGCCGCATGCAAGCAAGCTTAACAAAAAAATACCAGACCACTAGAGACTAGGGTAGACCTTGAAAATAGAGGTCCACTGTTCCTAGAAGTGACTGGAAGAAAGCTAAGAAAACTAGAAAGCTTCAATGCATTTTCCTTTTATCATTTTCTTATGTTTTCTTTAATTAAAATATTGTTTTACTTGCTATTTTATGAAAATAAATTACAGATAGAGAAAGATAAAAAATTAGAGAGTGCCCTCAACCTGGAATCCACATTTTATGAAGCACAAGCTGACCTCTATAGTAATTTTTTATGTTGGTTGTTGTTGACCAGAGTGGCTACTACTTGCTACTGACTTCAAAAGTGGTCAAACCCCACTAGTTGTTGTCAACCAAGCGGCTAAACCTACACACATAAAATACATGAAAACATCAAAAAAATAGCTAAAAATAGAAAACCAAGTGGGGGTCCCATCATGATCACCATATGTGCAACCTTAGGAAGTTGTGCACCCTAGTCTACTTGAAACATCATATCAAAATAAAAGACCATGAAAGCATAAATAATGCAGGAATGACAAATGTAAAAAACATATTTTATATATTCATGTGGATCCTGGTTACATATTGATCCCTCTTAGGGATACCCAGTTTGACACAATTAAATACAAATAGAAGTAATGGTGTCTCCGTCAAGGGGATGGTGCACTCTGCAGGCCTCCTGGTATCGCACACAAACTTGTATGAGGGCTTATAGACACATCTTCTTATTTTCTTGCCTGGAGGGATCTAACACTTAAACACTTTGGCTTAGTCCTGTAACATGTATCATGCATACAAGAAACAACAGTAAAAAATTAGTAGCACGGGCAACCTCTCATGATGAGGCTTTATTAAAAAATACATGAAGCATGATATGCAAGCATAATAAGATCAATATACAACAAATTAAATGATAAATGCATGGATAACTCAGGAAATAATAGTGCAAATGAATTAAAGAAACTGAATCTATGCTAGAACTAATTAATAAATCAAAAAGCAATAATAGATCTAAGCTAAAACTTGGAAAATAATATCTAAAACCCTAGGTTATGCCTCTGGGCCACTGTTAAGGACAATGACCATAAAATAGAATCTTTCTCCTCGCGAACCAAGGACTATAGTGCTAGATTACTCATATAAATTGATGTCCAATGGTTACCTCTATGTTCGTACACTTATTTGCAGTGAAGAATGTTTGATCTGAATAGTTGTATATCTAGAAATCATTGCTAAATTGGGTAGTGCTCTTCTACTCCTCCAAGGGCTATGGAATCTCTTTCCAATCTTCTAGAGCTTCGTTGCATAAAAAATTGATACTCATAAATCATTTACTTTTCTTGGGAGGGTCCATCTATAGACCTCTCAAATTTAGATCTAGATCTAGATCTTGGCTTCCTGGGTCCATATGTAGACCTCCCAAATTTAGATCTAGATTTGGATCTTGGCTTCCTAGAGAAGCTAAAATCCAGATTTGCATGCAACTGACCAACCCTGGGGAAGGATCAGTCACCAATTTTCATTGAAGGGAAAATCAGGAGGAGGTCTAGGAGTTCCACACCAAAAAATACCTGCAAGTAATACAAGTGTAGTCAAAATGCATGATCTGGGCCTGTACTCATGACCAGACTATGTTTTGGTGCTAGTCATTGTCCAAAGCAGTGGCTAGGTGTGGCCACTTTCAGCTTCAGTAGCCATTATTTGCGGTCACTCTAATTTAAAGTGGCTAAGCCTATATGGGATATAACTACCCTTTTTGAGTGTTAGGACCACTACTAGATCTTGTAAAGGTCCAATATCATTCATATGGTCTTTGGATGTGTCCATATGAGTAGTCTCCTAAACATGACACATTTTAGGTGTCTACACAATGAATGTCTTTTGGCTTGTCCAATGTTGGTGCTACCTTCTAGAGAGTCATGGACTCAACATTTGGAGAGTTGGTAAATAAGATGATGCTCATTTATTTGGATGACATGATTGTATTCTCCTATGATAAGGAGAAATATGCTAATCACCTTTGGGTGGTGTTTGAAAAATATAAAGAATTTTAAGTTTCATTAAATCCTAAGAAATTAATTTTTGTAGTACATGAAGGGAAATTATTGGGACATATGGTGTCAGAAACAAGACTTGCCATTGACTTAAACGAGGTAAAATCCATTTTAGCACTTCCTCTACCACTGAAAAAGAATGAAATTTAGTCATTTTCTGGGTAGATCAAATTTTGTTTGAAAATTCATTTCAGATTTTGCTGAGATAGTTAAGCCCATGACTAAGATGCTGAAGCAGGAAGTAGATTTCAAATGGATAGATGTTTGAATGATTTCAAGGATAATAAAGAAGCAGTATGTTAGGCCCCTATTCTCATTAATTTAGACTACTCCAAGGATTTTATCCTTTATGCATTTGGAGCAAAAGGAAGTTATGTTGTTGTACTTACCCAAAAAATGGAAGAAAAAAATGAGTGACCAATGGCTTTCCTAAGCCAAAATTTGCATGATCATGAAGAAACAAGCCTATGTAGTAATGAAATATTTAATATTTTGTAGACATTTTGTTTCTCAAAGAAAAATTTGGTATAAGTAGTACATCTAGATGTCTGAAACTTTGTGATTAAAGGAGAGTTGGGTGACAAAAGAGTTGGTTGGGTGAAAAAAATTCAAGAATATGATGTTGAAATCAATCCAACTAAGTTAATAAGAGGTAGAGCTTTGTGTCAACACTTAGCAAAATATGCAAGTCAAAATGTCAATATTATGAATAAGTAAGAACAAAACACTGAGCCGAAAAGGAAACAAGTGCAACCAGACACTTGGATTGAGCAATTATAAAATTATTTTAATTTAGGAATATGTTTGAATGGCCTAACTGCATCTCAAAGATGTAGATATAGGTTATAGACTATGAATTATGTACTGATTGAAGGTATCTTATATTGAAAAAATTTGACAGAGTGCTCTTAAGATTTTTGCATCTAGAAAAGATCGAAGAAGCACCCAGGGAACTTCACAATGGTTTTTAGGGGTCACTATTCTAGATAGACTATACTATTGGCCATATATTTTATTGGATGCATTCAAACTAGCTAGAACATGTGATAAATGGCAAATATTTTTTGGCAAGAGCAAGCATTTGACAATGCTGCTTCAACCAATAATTGCAAAAGAACCTTTCTAGTAATGGGGATTATATTTTATTAGCATGATCAGTCCCAACCTATCCATAGAGCATAAATACATTATGATAGAAACTAACTATTTCACTAAATAGATGAAATCTAAGGCTACCAAGAATGCTGATAAGGACACACTTGATTTCTTGGATAGTTTGATTACAATATTTGGAATTTCAACTATGATCATCTCAGACAATTCCAAATCCATCATAGGTTCTAAGACTATTGATTTTGTAAGAAAATATGGTATTTACTGGAATGCTTCATCAAATCATTAGACCTATGGGAATGGTCTTATAGAATCCACCAACAATATATTGTTGAAAATAATTAAATGCACTCATGTACTGTAAATGAGTTGGATAGGGTAGGGCAATCCTCCAAGGGAGGTACCTAGTTCAAATCTCCACCCTACCAAACACACATTGGATACCTAAAATTTAGTTGATTATGTTGGTGTTGTTAGGTCTAGGCATGACTCTCAAGTGATTTTGATGGTGTAGAACCCCCTGGTCATGGTTTCTTAGATCAAGGTGTCCTCGTAAAGGATTTTTGCTAAATTCAAAAAATAAATAATTAAATGCAGTATTGAGCATAATCCCAAAAGTTGGCACTTAATGTTAGATCAAGCATTATGGAATGATTGGATAACAATCAAGAAATCATTGAAAATGTCCCCTTACACCCTAGTATATGGAAAGGAATCTATACTACCTATTAACTTGGAGCTTTCGATGCTGAGATTCATAAACAAAAAATTTTGAAGAATTTCTAACCAATGGAGAGAAGGATGGCAAAGCTAATTCAGTTAGAAGAAAGGAATGAACAATCATATAACAATATTTATCACCTTCAAAAATGTGTCAAACGTTGGTTTGACACAAAGGCTACATCAAAGGCATTTAATGAAGGTGACTTGATTATTGAATGGGACATGGATAAAGTAAAGCTAGACTCACATGAAAAAATTGATTCAATGTGGTTTGGCCCATACCTGATCGAATGAAAGAAGGACCTAAATGCATTCAACTTGCATCACTTGGATGGTTACCTATTGGTAATTTTCATAAACTACCAACATCTAAAGCATTATACCTGAGACAAGTGACATCCTCCATTTATATATGTAAATAAGATTAATGCACATTATTTTTATATAGAGGTCTGGTTGGTTGAAAGAGATATCATAATAAATTCACAACATGGAAAATTACTTGAATATTTTATCTAATAGGTTGCATCTATCTTCTGTGGTAGTTTTGCTAGCTTGCCAGTGAAAGGATCATTTAAATTATTAAAACATCTTGGCACATTTTGCAAGGTAGTTTCTAGTTGGAGATTACCAAAACACGCAAGCCAACTAAGTTTGATGAATCCTAGATCACTATTGGTCAAAGGAAATATAGAGCTGAGCATGCACTATTATTGTGATAGAAAATGGTGATTCCCAACAAGATTTAATTAGATTAGCATAATTACCTAGGTTCGTGAACTGATTTGGAATTAACCCAACTATCAATGGTAGTTATTTTAGAAAGTGCTTTGAACAACAAATTGTACTACCACTAACTTGCATTTTTGAATTACAAAAGAATTCTATTAGAAATATCAAAGGGTATCTATTCCCAATATAAATCCTCCTAGGCACACACAATATTTCACATGAGGATAGTAACATCTCCATACTAGCTAAATCCAGAATTGAACACTATAAATTGAGCTCCAACTTCAAAGAATCACCTCATTGAAAATTATGATTGTGATTTATAGGCAAAATCTCTGATATAGTAGAGAAATCAGTCACTAGGGATAGAGGTATAATTTAGAGGAATAACTCGGGGAAATAGGAGTGCCATTGTACATAATATAATTAAAGCATTGCAAGACAGGACGGTGGGTATTCATGACATAGTGATAACCATCAAATCTAAGCACAAAAGCTTTCGATAAGGGTCTAAAGCCAAAGGGAATTTTTTTCACAAACTCACCATGCTGGTGTAATTTAGTTCTCAAGACTAAGTATATTTATACCCATACCAGTGCATACATGTCTTGAGCTCATAGAAGCAATAGTAAAAGACTATGATCCCAACACAACTACTATCTGCAATTCAGTATTGCAACTGTTATTTACCATCAATAGAGAGTATGTGGTTGAAGCATTTATAGTTGAGGACACTCCTGGAGTTATACCAAAGAAATTTAGTTTGGAGGAGAAGATATTTATTTAGGAAAGGAGATGGTTCAAACTTGGCTTATTGAGTTGATAGGAAAATTACCAGAAGATTGCATGACCTAGACTAGGAAGCTAGGGGAATTCATCTTAAAGATGCAACTAATTTTTTTAATGTTGGTAATAATATTGGGTTTAAGGACCAATTCAGTTTTATATCGATATCAAATGGGTATGGAGAATGCGGTAATGGTAGCATCCTCCTTTGTTACTTTGGATTGGGTCAGGTTTCTGGCCATAATCATCCATGAATAGTTAAAATCCATGAAAAAGGGATTGTTGGAGCAAACTATGCCTTTGGTTATGTTTGCACCCAAGACTTTACCAACATTGAAATACCAGGGTAAAATAGAGTTTAATCAGTTCAATATCCAAAGGAGGCTAGTTCCTTGCTTTTTTTGGAGAAGGGAGAGAGAAATAAATGCATAAAGAGAGGGAAATATAGCTATTGCTAAAAGTGTTTAAAGGTAAAAATTAGACAACATCAAAGCAACTTTAACAACACTTTTCAGAGAAGCATCTATTTGAACTATCAAAATAGAGCAACTAATCCTCCGATGTAAAACTAATCATGTATAAAAATTAATGGAATGGTTAATTTGAGAATCAACGGAACTTTATAGTAGAAATTCAAAATAAGAATTAAAGCTAGTTACATTCAATCTAACTTTACGTAGCAATCAATAATCCATACATACTTGATAATACACTAGTGATCCAGAAACCAGAATGGATGACTTTTTATTAGCTTTCAAAATTTTGTACATTGCCTTGTAAACATCTAAGAGCCTACCTTTTATTTAGGTCACTCATCCTATATATAATAGTTTTATATAACAAAAAAACTAAAAGTTGTTACAATAGCATGCCTGTAGGCTCATTCTGGTAAAAGGCATTTAGGAGAGCATGGAGTCTTCAACTAGAAGTGGTTAAGATCTTATTGTTACAACAATCCTTCTTTATCCCCTTAGAGGCATCGTGGTCCATTTGTATTTTACTCAAAAATTTCACGTTGCTTTGCATTTAGGTTTAAAATGTCGTGTTGTTGCGACTATTTTCTTAGCTTCGCTTTTATCTTAAAAATTTCATGCTGTCACAACTTTTATTCTTCACTTGGCCTCTTGGCCCAAAAATGTTGCGTTGTCATGACTATTTTCCTTTACTTGGCTCCTTAACCTCAATATATTGTGCTGTCACAACTTTTGGTCTTTGCTTGGCCCCTTGGCTAAAAATGTCGTGTTGTCATGACTATTTTCCTTAGTTTTGCCTTCAGGTTCAAAAGGTCGTGTTGTCATAACTTTTTGTCTTTGCTTGGCCTCTTGGCCAAAAAATGTCATGTTGTCATGACTATTTTCCTCACTTGGCCTCTTGGTCCAAAAATGTCATGTTGTCGTGACTATTTTTCTTATTTTTACCTTCAGGTTCAAAATATCGTGTTGTCGTGACTATTTTCTATACTTAGTGAAATTCGAGAAGACTACTCCTTACTCCCTTGGATGTGGTCATTTTGACCAACATTATTGGTGCCTCATGGGGTAATTCTTCTAGCAAAATGTTAGAATCTAGAGCCTTTATCCATTGGGGAATGGAGTAAAAAGAACAACTAAGAAAAGAAGAGGAAAAAGGAAATGATACCAAGAAAAAGGATGCTTCTTACTCTATGCAGTCATTCATTTGGAGTGTCTTCTTTCATGGATTTTTATGCTTCCTCCTGGCTAGGTGCTTCTACACTGCTCACTGAGGCTTTTTTAGCCTTTTTCTACTTGTCCTTTTCTTGGATGAATTCATTGTAGGTGATGCAAGCTCTTCTCCAAGTCTCTTCATCTGTATCTAAAGTCTCCTTGAAGGTTGGGTACAGATATTACAATTCTTCTACCTTTTCATATGATAGGAATTTTTACTTTATATATAATTCATGCAGGTAGGAGTTCATTTGGGTGATATATTGAGCCATACATAATATTTGTTCCTCTTGAACCGACTCTTCACAGGTATCAATCTCTGACTCATCTTCCACAAAACTTTCCTAGGAAGCCTTCAACTGATATTTTGCTAGGAAGTTGAAATATTTGTCCCAGAAGCTAGGCATTTCATAGTTTTCTACTAAGCTCACATGTTTCAAAATTGCCTTAATATTTTGCATTGAGTTCCTGTATTAGTTTGGTAGCTTCTATCACCAACTTGTGCCTCTTGAAAAAGTTCCTGGCATCAAGCTTGGATTGGGACCATTTTTTATCCTGTGCTCTGTATATGAGTATCACTTGTGTAATTTCATCCAAGACTTGAATCTTTATTACTATGGATAACCTTGTTTTTAGGAGATTGATAGATTTATCAAATTTGTCTTCCACCCAACCCAACTTTTCTTTAGTCTTGACTAGGTACGACAAAGTAGGCCTTGCCTTCATGCTTCTTTTTTGGAAACCTCCAATCATTTATTTCTTGACTACTCTAGCCTTTTCCTTAGATAGCCCATCGATCTTTTCAATACCATATAAGAGCTACTTCTTGAGGTCTTCAACCTACTTTTTCAATAGTTGTATTTGTTCCTCAGCCTTATCTACTTTTTCTATATAAGGGGTCACTTCATTAAATATTAGTTCCCACTTTTTTGCTTCATTCTTCAAAGCCTTTTTTATTGTATTTTTCTAATTTAAAGCTTCCTCTAAATGCTTTCTTTATTGTTCAGCCCTGAGGTATTTTTATTTATAATATTTAACATTTAGGTATATTATCCCCATATGGGCTTGGGATTTTCCCCACACATCCTCCATTGGTATCTTATTGATATCTTCTATGGTTATCTTAGCTTGGTAGTCTTCTAGAATTATTTCTCCTTGGGCTTCTAGATGAGTGGTGTCATTTTTATGGTGGAATACTATATATTTATGGGATCCATGGATATCCCTTCTCTGGTGTGAGCTATATCTTTGGAACTCTGAGTGTTGAAAGATTTCAACTAGGCAAAAACATTCAAGGTTACCTTTTTAAAAAAAATTAATTTGGCAATAGTGGGATTACTCTAAGAAGAAGAAGCAAGAATGGCTTGGAAGTTTAGGAAGTTGATAGTATAAGGAAATGGAATGATGGCTATAGAGACATCCACATTTGATTTTTGAGGAAATCTATGGGAATTATTAAATATTATTTTGGATCATTTTGGGATGATGGTGGTGACGGTGGAGGCTAGAGAGTGGAGGGAGGAGAGGCATTGCCCTGACTTGCAAAATGGAAGGGGGAATTCCTCTAGGAGTGAGAAGAAGAAGTAGAGAGATTGATAGGAGACATACCTGATCCTTTTGATGGGTTGGTGTCTCCAGTTCTTGGTGTATTCTCAAAATATTTTGTATAAATTTTTGCTATTTTCTTCAAGCTCGAATCATCAATATCAATTGCAGCTTTGGCTGGGACCTGCTCTTTGCCAGGGGCCACTTCTAAAGGGGTAGCTTTTTTGACCATATCAACCAATTCTTGGTTGTCTATCTACTGGTGTTCAGAAGTTTGCTCAGAGGCTTCCCTTATTTCTTCTTGGTCCCCTATTTTTTCTTGATCCCATGTTTCCTCAGAGTCCCTTGTTTCTTTAGAGTGTGTCTCTTATTGTTTTCTTTTCTTTCATTCTCTTTCCTTCATTGATTCGACGTTTTTCTTCCTTGATTTTGCTTTTCAATTCCTATGGAAAATAAGAGAATCATAATAAGAATCTATGTCTGATGTGGAAGGGGGAATGAATTTTTGAGATGCCTTTTTGGGAGCTTCTGTTTGCTTGGTGGCAATATTTTTTCCTTTGCCTTTACTAGCATCTACATTTTTTGCAATAGTCTTAATGGGGATAACGTTGATGACCAAAGGTACTTTATCCATGAGAGTGTCGAACCATGTGGCATGGTGATTTTCATACCTTTCAAAAAACTCTTGGTCAATATTTATACCATATATGTTATGCATTTTTAGCTGACATCTCATTTGCCACCATGCTAAAATTTTGGTGTGATCCTAATATTTCCCTTTTTTCTTCATCCTCTTGATAACCTTTTCCTCCAGCTTGTGGGTTGGGTTCACATTAGGGCTCCAGTCTATTAGATGTTCATATAAATCATGCCATGGAGGTAATGGCTACATCTTTTCAATGTGCCATTATAATGGTTGATCCTCTTCATTGTTCCTACCCTACCTATCAATTTACCTATTCGATGCATAAAACCTCTTAAAGGGGGCTTGATTGAGGGTGGCCTATTTTTGAGTAAATTTATCTATAGGGTCATACTTCCACTTCTATGGTAACTCAATCAAATTCAAAATTTTCAAAGTTCAAGCGATTCGCTCGTGGTCTTTTTTATTCAATACTGATACACCTGCAAACTAGAAATACATGAGGTATGTACCCATATTACCAACACCTGTGCCAAATTTTTAATTGACATACTCAATTTGCCTCATGTATTATAGATTAAAAAATCACTCAATGACGTAATATGGTAGCCAAAAGGGCTTCCCTATGAAGTCGTATAATCTGAAAACCACTCCTTGTGTCAAAATAAACCAATCTCCTTATTTTACGTGAATGTGTTGCATAGTATCCCACATTTTTTGGGGAATTCTTGGCATAGTGCCATACATAATTTTTAATGCAGGATATAAGAATTCCATATTGAAATGGTAATATGATTCTACTTTCGAGAGGAACAGTGTCCACTCATACATGGGTAGGTTATTTCCATCTTGGTCCTTTGTTGTAGTAGAGATGAAATCTAAATTCTTTACCTAAAAGAAAAAGAAAAGCTATACTAGGTAAGACAAAAACTTGAATATATCAGAGAGGTCTCTCTAAAGCTTGAACAGACCTGCATGCAACTGCTAGGCTAGGCATGTTGGCCAATTGAAGAAGAGTGGCACTTTCTTCTAGTCTACACATGCAACATCATAGAATTTAGGATTTGACATGCACTACGCAACCACAACCTACCATCCATAGACCTGTGCATCGATTTCTAACCCTTCCACCATGGCCAGCATGGAAAAAAGCTCCTTATTCTTGAATTTGGATAGGGGAATTGGAGATCTCAGCAAGGTTCCCTCAAGGGGAGTTTCAAACAAATGCTCTTACAAAAATAATTTGATGTTTTCAGGGTAGGGGTATAAAATTTTATCAAATTTATGGGGTCAAAAGGGATAGGCTTTATTACAAGCCTTCTACCACAACTGAAGGTAGCCCTAACTTCATCAATGTCAAGAGTGAATATGACCCCTTCCCCTAGAATTCCTTACAATTCTATGTTTTATGTCATAAAATTCCACCATAGCTCTAATTAATTCAAGTCAGGGATGGACCTGGATGCAGATGTACCAAGAGAGCAGGGTATGATAAGAAAATGTGCTTGGGTATGATGGTGTGATATTCTTGGCAACCCTTACCACTACGTATTTTTGAATCCACTTTGGATATTTCTATGTTACCCTGGTATCAGTGATGTGAATGTCTAGGTCTACAAAACCGCTTTCACTCTTAGTCAACTTGCATTTCCCTTTGGTGGTCGATGGAGAATCCATCATGATTACCTACTGTGATTTTGGCATAGAAAAACCTGGAAAATATTTTAGCAGAGCTTAAAAGACTTTGGAAAAAATGGGGAATGCAATGAGCAAAATAAAATAAAAGTAGAGGATAAAGAAGTGATGGAAAAAACTTCTACAATATAAGTTAACATACATGCATGTGCCAAGGTGACATGCATTAACTATGGTTCATGGCACACACCCACTACTAATTTTAAACATTGTTGGATGCTTTGGTTAGTGTACCACCTTCAAGAAACCAACTGCCATGCATTACCACTTTGTGAGGGCCAATGACATCACTTTGATGTTGTCTAGGGCCAATAAATTTGTGTCACCTCTACTCTGGGCTAATAGTTTGGCATGGCGGTATCTTGAAAAGTGGAGTTTTTAAAAGTTCAAGGCAACTATTTTTTTTTCAAAAGGTATGGTTGTTTTGAGGTGGCCATCGGATGTCGAAATGTCATGAAATCATGATAATTTAATTTGAGGTGGCCTTTGGGCACCCAAATATCATGGCATCATGACATATTTCCTTGGAGTGGCCATCGAATGCTGGAATGTCATAAAATAACAATAATTTGCTTTGATGTGACCTTTGGGTACTGAAAGATCACACCATAATGAAAAATTTTCTTGGAGTGACCATTGAATGTCAAAATATCATGAAATCATGGAAATTTTCTTTGAGGTGACCTTTGGACATAGAAATGTTGCACCATCACGACAACTTTCCTTAGAGAGGCCATCGGATGCTGAAATGTCACAAAATAATGACAATTTACTTTGATGTGGCCTTTGGGCATCAAAATGTCATGCCATCATGACAAATTTCCTTAGAGTGGCCATCGAACGCTAAAATATAATGAAACTATGGAAATTTTCTTTGAGGTGGCCTATGACATCAAAATACCACATTATCATGACAAGTTTCCTTGGAGTAGCCATCGAACATCGAAATATTGTGAAATCATGACAATTTACTTTGAGGTGGTCTTTGGACATCGAAATATTGTGCTATCATGATAGATTTCCTTGGAGTGGCCATAAAATACCAAAATATCATGAAATCATGATAATTTGCTTTGAGGTGGATTTTGGGTACCGAAATGTCACACCATCATGACATATTTCCTTGGAGTGGCCATCGAACACCAGAATATCATGAAAACACAAAAAATTGCTTTGAGGTGGCCTTTGGGCATCGAAATGTTGTGCTATCATGATAAATTTTCCTGGAGTGGTCATTGGAAATTGAAATGTCATGAAATCATAGTAATTTGCTTTGAGGTGGCCTTTGGGCATCGAAATGTTGTGCCAACGCGATAAATTTCCTTAGAGTGGCCATTGAACATTGGAATATCATGAAATCACAACAATTTACTTTGAGGTCGCCTTTGGGCACCGAAATGTCATGCCATCATGATATATTTCCTTGAATTGGCCATAAGACGCTGAAATATCATGAAATCATGACAATTTTCTTTGAGGTGGCCTTTGGATACCAAAATATCACATCATTGTGATGATTTTTCTTGCATTGGCCTTTGGAAAGAAAACATAACATATTTACATAAAATACATACAAAGTAGAGGGAAACCTTTTACTTATAGTACAACTTTAGATTGAAGCTATTGACGGGGATGGGTTGAACTTGACCCTATTAGTTTCTCAACTGGAAGGAGTTTTGCCATTTTTCTTTGATTACTTCAAAGGGGCCTTCCTAGAACACATTGAATTTTTTATGCTTTCCAAGTTTCACCTTCTTTTCATTCCACCTCAGGACCAAGTATCCTACCTTGAAATTCCTAAGAGTGGCCTTTTTTTTAACCATTTAACTGTGGTGACCATGTGCTTTTGATAATGGTCATAGGATTTTTTCTTATATTCTTCTAACTATAGGAGTTGGATTAACCTGTTCTCCATTGGTTCTACCTCCTTTATGCTAGTTTGATTGAGCAACTTTAAAGTTGGTATTTCTATGTGTATTGGAAGAACTGCTTCTTTGTTGTAGACTAAAGAGTAGGGATATGTATTGATAGACTTCTTGATAATTATCATATCAGCCCATAAATCTTGGTTTATTAAAGAGTGCCAAATATTCTTATTGTCTTTTAGAGTCTACTTCAAGATTCAGAGCAAGTTTTTATTTGTTGATTCAACTAATCCTTTTCCTGTGGATAATAGTTCGAGGATGTTTTCAAGTATATCCCATATTTACATGTAAATTCAATAGTTTTGGTGCCTATGAAATACGTGTCGTTGTCTATGACCAATGCATCTAGGATGCCAAATATTGTGATCAAACTTTCCATGAATTCCTTCACAACTTCCTGATCTACTTTTTTAGTGGGTGTTGCTTCGGCCCACTTAGTGAAATAATCAGTAGTTGTCAAGATGTATTTATGCCCATTAGATGAGTTGGAATCTATTATTCCAATGAAATCCAACCCCCATTGTTGAAAAGGTTCTTCAACATGAATGGATTTTAGAGGTATTGAAGCATTTCTGTTTCTCCCAATGCATCTCTAGCACTTCTCATAGTTTCTTGTTACTCTGAAAGTGTTTGCAAAAATGGTTGGCCAATAACATCTAGTCCTAATGATATTCAAAGTAGTGGTCCTTCCTAAGTAGTGTCCTCCTAATGGGCCTCTATGAAATTCCTCCAAGATCTTCTATTTTTGGTCATCCTTTATACACAGAAGCAATACTCCATTCAGATTTTTTCTATACAACCCGTCAGGTAACAAGGTGTATTTCAAAGCCTAGATCATGTACCTTATTTTCTATGAAGTGTTAAAACTTTCTGGGCACTTTCGAGTTTGGAAGCACCTGATCAATTCATCAGTGCAGTCAAGCTCATCTAAAGGTTGATCATCCTCCAAGGCTACTTCTTGGGTTTGGCAAGCTACATATGCTGATGAGGCTTGTTTTGCGAGTTCTTGATATAGTGCTCTGCCTCTTACCAACTTGGTTGGGTGGATGTCAATGTCATATTATTGTATCTTTGACACCCAACCAACTCTTTTATCATCAATTTTTCCTTGTATGATAAAATTCCTAATGTTGGGGTGAACCACATAAACTATAGTCCTGCTCTGCAAAAGGAAATGCGTAAACTTTTTTAAAGACTTCATTATTGCATAAATCTATTTTTCAATGAAGTTATATTTCTCTTCATGTTCCTACATAATCTAACTTAGGAAATCTATAGGCCTCTTTAGTCTCAGGCCCTTTCTAAGTGAGTACTATGGCGTAACTCTCTTGATTGCCCATCGTATACAATATTAAATCCTTGGAGTAGTCTAGGTTTACTAAGATGGGAGTTTGGGCTATTTGTTCTTTTATTTGCTGGAAGTCCTATTTTATTAAGTCTGTACACTTAAACTCAACATCCTTTTTCAATGATTCGATCATGGGTTTGACTATTTGTGCAAAATCTACTATTAATTTGTGTGCAAAATTGATTTGGCCAAAGAAGGATTGTAAACCTTTCTTGTTTGGGGGCAGAGAGAGTTATAATATTGTTTTCGCCCTGTTAAGGTCTATATCTATCTTGACCTTAGAAACAACATGGCCTAGTAAAATCCCTTCTTCTACATTGAATATGGATTTCTTTGGGTTTATAGAGATGCCAAACTCCCTATATTTTTGAACATGCTCCTAATATGTTCAATGTGATCCTCATTTCGATGGGATAACACTGTCATATTGTCTATATACATCACTATTATCTTATTGACAAGTTCTTCGAAAGCCACGTTCATCGCTCTTTGAAAGGTTACCCCAACATTAGATAATACGAAGGGCATCCTATGATAGGTAAATATCCCCACTCGGTTGTGAATGTAGTCTTGAATTGATCTTTGTCCTTGACCCACACTTAATTGTACCTAGAGAACCCATATAGGATTGAAAATATTTTTGCTCCTACTACCGTATATAGGGTTTGGTCGATCTACGAGAGAGGGTAATGATATTTTAATAAAGCATTATTCAGGTTATGAAATTCGATGCACAACCTGATATCTCTATTATTTTTTCTAACTGGATCTAAGTTAGCCACCCAAGTTGAATTCTTGATCGTTTAGACGATCTTAGATTTAAGTAATTTTAGTAGTTCTTGCTTCACAAAGACTAAATATTAGGATTTAATGGTTTTTATTTTGCCATAATGGATTTGTACCTTCTTCAAGTTCAATCGTATGCTAGATGGTCTCTTTGGAGTAGACTTTAAGATCACCATAAGTCCAGGCTATGATGTCTAGGAATTCTTTGCATAATCCCCTGATTTGGTCTAATTATTCTTTTGTAGTGTTTACTCCCCCTTTAATGGATTTATCAGGTCCCATTTGAGATTATCTGTATCAGTGCTTGTCAACTTTTATTTTATGGCTAGTTGATCTGTTGTTATCAAATAAGATTTTGAATGTGATCAATCCTTTTGGGATGTGGTTGTTTTTTAACTAGATCATACATTTATCTTCTTCATATTTGGATATTCTATCACTCGAGTAGTTCATATTATGGATGAGGACTTCCACTATCTGTTCATCATTTTTGAATACCTACCAAAAGGTATCCCTATCCAGCATGGAGGACCTGTAGATTAGCATAACAATCTTGGAATTCTGGATACAGTTAGTGATAGGACAAAAATTTACCCCTACTGAAGTTAAAAAATCTACATGAGTGTTCTTTTACCTTGGGATTGCTTTGAGGTTTAAATTTTCAAAATATTCTAGCAAGCCCTTATTACTGTAGGTTGTAATATAATGTTTCTTTCTTACACATTTCTTAGTGATTTGATTCATTATTAATTTAGAGTTGCCAAAGATTTGTAGTTGTTTGATACACATAATTTTAGCTTTGTTAAGACCTACGCAGAGTGCTTCATACTATGCTGCATTATTAGTGCAACTCTAGGTCAACCAGTAAGAAAAAAATTTCTCTTCACCTATTGGAGAGATTATAAAAATACCTGCTCCATCTCCATTTTTGCATCTAGAACCATCGAAGAAGAGTTTCCATAGTTTATTAATAGGTTGGTCAATTTTAGAGAGATAAGTGTGGTTGCTTTTCTTGGGTTTTACAATTGTGTAACTCCCCATATTAGTTTTGATCATGGCATTGAAGTCTTGGAGAGAGAACTAGTATTCCTCATGCAACACATTTAGATATTTCTCCATTAAGTTCAAGTCTTCCATTTATTCAATCATCATATTCATGGTGGTGGCCTGTTTACTTTCCTCAAGTTTTTCAATATGAAAAGTTGAAGGTTTCTCATTAAATATTTTCACTCTTTTGTCCTTGAAATGGATTTCTTTATGTGAGAAATATAATGATAAATATCCTCCTATCTTGGTAGTGAACTCCCTGGAGAGGTATATACCAAAATAGAGCTTTAAATCCACTACTACCACCTCTTGTATAATTGTGAGCTGAGGTAGTCTGTGAAGAACTATTGGAATATCTTTAATTACCCCTACAATTTTTATAGGGGTTCCATATAATTGAAAGACACCTAAAATTCTCCTTGTATAATCCATTCCCATGATGTCACATACTGCCTTAGGTATCACAGTGGTTGCAGCTCTAGAATCTATCATACAGTTGTGGACTACCCATCCCTCCATCTAAAGAGACAAATAGAAGGTAGGAGGTCTATTTTTTCTTGAAGTGGATGCTAGAATAGCTTGTGTAGAATCTAACTGAGTTGGGGTTCTATTTTTGTTTTTCATAGATTCAAGGATTCCTGTAACAAGTCAATATGCCTTGGGAAGTGCAAAGATTCATACGTAATCGCTTTGGAGAGAGTTTTCTTCATTTTTTCGAGGGGCTCGACACATATCTCTTTCACAACTTTATCATACTTATTTTTGTACCCTTGAGTAGCATCTATTATTTGATTCTTAGTCAGTGAGGGGTATCTCAATTTATCTCTAGCTTTTTCCTACATCTCTGCTTCCTTCTGCCAAGGTATTTCTTTATGATTCTTTGTTCCTTTTTGACTTGAACTCTAAGGAGTTATCTTGTAGGAGGTTCTTTTCTCAATAGGATCTCTTATAGGTAAAGGCACTTTCAGGGGGTTAAGCTATTGGGATCAACCTATAAGGGTTTCTTTCCCGATATGGTTAGAATAACTACTTATTCGACATAAAGCATCATGAAATTTTGATTCTCTTCTTTGATCATATAAACCTGACCCTTGAGTTTTTTCTTAGCCTTTTCAATAGCTATCCTTTGGGTATGGTATTGATGAGTCATACAAGAAGTTTTGCCATGTGGATCATTACATGTGGAACCCCAAAATTTTGACTTTGTTGTAGTGTTAGTGGGTTCACTATATTCATTGGCATTAATCATGTAAGATTTATCATAGCTTCTATCACTTATGGAGGCTTGATCTTTAGTTACATATGGTAACCTTCTTGGTTGGAAATTTCTTTCTACTTCCATCCTTTCCATTGATGCCATTTTATTCGTTAGAGTTTTCAAATATGATTGCAAATCATGTAGAGTTGCAATTTGAGGATTTGGAGTCAATGAAAATGTCACTATAGGGGGTGTAGGAATGGTAGGAAGCATTAGAGGAGTAGAGGTACCTATATTATCAAAATTTTAGGTTGCTCGATCCATTTAGGGATACTTGTATTAGAAGATAGAGCATGAGTTGGGAAAGCAATATCTGATGCTTATAGTAGATCTGAGAAAATAGGCATTATCATATTTGCAGGGAACCTTCCAATAGTGATCAAATATCTTTCTACTTTTTGGGCTTCCTAGTAAATATTTGGGAAGGTAAATACATAGGATTACCTGATAGCCATACTTATATATGAGTTGAAAGCTCTCAGATAATAGTACATTGATTGTTCATTTATCAATCACAACCTATCAGGTACTCTCTACCAAGTTTGATTGAATATGATGTTAAAGTCAACAATCTCCTCTTGAGGGTGATTTTGGATGACAATAAATTGATTTAGCAGATAAAATGGATCAACATATTCATTGAATTATTCCACTAGTTTATCGACAAGTTGGGCCCAAGTAGATATAGTTTGGTTGTCAAGGGCTCTATACCAATAGATATTTTTTCTCTTCAAGGACATGACTAATAATCTTATCATAACATCTTATTTAGCGATGTTATGTATCAGGACGAGTTCAGCTACATCTTGGTAGTGTTCATAGGTCGTATTTCTAGTACCATCATATTGGGGTAATGCTTTCAAGGTCGTTGTTGAAATCGGATGCTGAGCTGCTAGATTCAGGGGGTCTGTATGGTTCTATAAAGGGTAAGGCAAATTTAGCTAATTTTTTGCCATTTCAATTATGGTTTTTCTAGATATTACGGGTATATGGGTAGCTAGAGTTAAAGTTCCACTAGCAGTAGTACTAGGGAAGGTAATAGGGGAAATATTTATGTATCATGTATTGATAGTATATGAAGAAGTTGTTGTAACAACTAAAATAGGATTATCTCTAAGGCTAGATGTAGTTCAAATAACTCAATGGGTTCTTCTAAATTTTTTAATTTAGATTTGGTTATCATAAAATATGGTATTTAACCAAAAAATTAGTAAAGGCTTTCTTAGGGTTCCTTTCTTGGGTAAAGTCTCTAGGTGATTCATAAAAAATAAACAGGGCAAAGGTAATCACCAAAACTTTGATCTATATACTGTGTGGGATTGGGTCCCACCGGGCATGCCAAAAATTGTTGGAGCAAAATCTACCTTTGGTTATGTTTTCACCCAAGACTTTGCCAACATTGAAATACTAGGGTAAAATAGAGTTTACCCAGTTTAATCTCTAGATGAGGTTGGTTCCTTTCTTTTTTGGGAAAATGGAGAGAGAAATAAATTCATAAAGAGAGAGAAATATAGCTATTACTAGAAGCATTTAAAGGTATAAATTAGACAACATCAAAGCAACTTTAACAACACTTTTTAGATAAGCATCTATTTGAACCATCAAAACAGAACAACTAATCCTCCGATGTAAATCTAATCAAGTATAAAAACTAATGGAATGGTTAATTTCAAAATTAGTAGAACTTTAAAGTAGAAATTTAGAATAAGAATTAAATCAAGTTATATTCAATCTAACTTTATGTAGCAATCAACAATCCATACATACTTGATAATACACTAGTGAGCCAGAAACCAGAATGGATGATATTTTATTAGCTTTCAAAAGTTTGTACATTACCTTGTAAACATCTAAGAGATGACCTTTTGTTTAGATTGCTCTTTCTATATATAATAGTTTTACATAACAGAAACTGAAATTTCTTACAACAGTATGCCTACAGGCTCATTCTGGTAAAGAGGTAGTTAGGAGAGCATGGAGTATTCAACTAGAAATGGTTAAGATCTTATTGTTATAGCAATCCTCCTTTATCCCCTTAGAGGCATCATGGTCCAGTTGTATTTTACTCAAAAATATCACATCGCTCTGCCTTTAGGTTCAAAATATTGCGTCGCCATGACTATTTTCCTTAGATTCACATTTATCTTAAAAATTTTGTGTTGTCACAACTTTTATTCTTCACTTGGCCTCTTGGCTCAAAAGTATCGCACCGTCATGACTATTTTACTTTTCTTGACCCGTTAGCCTCAAAATGACATGTTGTCATGACTTTTAGTCTTTGCTTGGTCCCTTGGCCAAAAATATCGCAACTATTTTCCTTAGTTCTGCCTTCAGGTTCAAAATATCATGCAATCACAAATTTTGGTCTTTGCTTGGCCTCTTGGCCAAAAAATGTTGCACCATCATGACTATTTTTCTCACTTGGCATCTTGGCCCAAAAATATCATGCTATCAAGACTATTTTCCTTAGTTTTACCTTCAAGTTCAAAATGTCGCGTTGTCACGACTATTTTTTATACTTATTGAAATTTCAAGAAGATTACTCCTTACTCCCCTGGATGTGGTCATTTTGACCAACATGGATGTTGTGAGATATTCACATACCTATCATATTTGGACTGGCTCATCCTTTTCTACATGACCCTGAGCAAACATGATATAACAACATAGAAGACAAATGAAAGGGATTTGGCACATACAATAGTAGACTAGAATCATGTTCTAAGGGAAAGTAGCTTGTATTTGGACTTCAATATATAATTCTTGGGACCTTCTCTAACAAAATTCTATGGGAAATGCCCCTGCATCATGCTCAAAGCAAAATATGTGTTAAGAGAAAATAGGCAAGAGCAAGGGGACTGGTTCTTCCTGGATCAAGAGACCATTAATAGACTATATGGCTTCTCCAAATATCCATATCTATTTCCATCCTATGTCACAAATTAGATTTTTAGACTAGAATATTGTAGATAAATATACATAATAGAATAGAGCAGTGGCCTAGGGGTAAAGAATACTGTAGTATTCAAGCTGCACATCAAATTCAAGTGCATAACTATATCCAAGAGGGATTTGGAGTAGTATAATGACCTAGAAACTAAGTTGATAGCCTTGCAACTACTAGTTGTGCTGCATATATGGTACTATAACCTAGATGATATCTTGTTTAAAAATCTATGAAAGATAAACAACAAAGCACCTACATTTAAACATGTATCCCACTCGAATATTGAAATGTTTAAGATTTTAGCGAAAGACTAGGTGGTGCCATTCAACTATATGGTGATATAAGAGAGGCCACCATGGAGAGGATGCTATGAGTTTAATTAGGTTTTGACCCAAAGAGAAAGGAGGACTAGTTTATCAGTTTATATCTCATTGAAACCATTAAGCAGGATAAGAGATAGGAAGAATATAAGATTGAAGAATGATGGGTATCATGGTGTGAGTGCAACTTGACAAAGTCAACCCTCCTAGATGATAAAGTTGAAAAAATATTCATCACAAGGTTTGAAAAATAATAATATCAGTTGGAAGAAGAAAAATGAGAAGTAAATATTCCTTAAAATTTTAAAATAACAAGAATCCAAGGAAGAAGAGCTCAAAACAAAAATTCAACAATAGCCACAAACCCCACCTAGCACTAGTAATGTCAAAGTTGAAGAATCATCACTACCTCAAACTCAAATTGTCACTTACACCAAGAGATCAAGAACTCCCAAAGTAGCCAAAACATCTTCAGAGGTATAGCCTAAGTCCTATGAGCAGATCTCAAAATAAATCAAGAAGAAAAAATATTGTTCAAACCCTGGGGGTTCAGATACTTAGAAGGCTACAATAAGAGGGTAATGAGTACAAGTTGAAATAGAATTATTGGTACACAAAATATAATATTTGTAGTGAGAGGTACAAATATGTGAAGCAACAACTACCCTAGCAGAGGTTGAACAACAAAAGGAGAAGCAAATCAAGGTGAAAAAATCCAAAGTAGTCCAAATGGAGGAGCCAGAGTGGGAGGTGCAAAAACAAGGTATGTACTCTAAACCATCCTCTCCTTCTCCTTGAAGTTCCTCCTTAGTATAAATATTATCCTCTTCACCACCTCAAACCTTTCAATCATTGAAAATAATCCCTGTCATTGTAGAGTTTATGTTAGAAGTGCCTCACTCATCACCTATTTTTCTATTCCTTACATCCACTCCACCATGTCAATCATTCATTCTACAAGATCCTCCATCACACCCTCCATCACTTCACCATCCACAAGCCAAAGTGTTACAAACCAATATAGCTAGTCGGCTATATTCCAAATGTTCACTAAATTATTGATTTATTACTATATAAGGTTGTAGTTTGATTTATCATTGATCATATTTTTTCATATTTCATAATCATTGTGTACTCACAAGGACTAAGACCTCCTTAGTGGTGAAGGAATTATCCCTCCTAAAGTGGTAAGCATATTAGTTGATTTACTTCATTTTCATTTTATTCATGTTGTTATGAGAAAGTTTGCTCCAAGTGGTATCAGAGCTGAATATTCCAGTGCACTAACAATTAACAAGTCGGGTTTAATTCCAAGAAAACAAGGAAGAGCAGCATATTTTTTTTTATCCAGAGATGATGCCATCTAACAGAGCATACCTGAATGCATCTTGAGTATTCTTTGTTAGATAATTTAGAGTTTTGAATGAAATTTAACAATCATATTGGGCAATAAAAACAAACCCAGTGTAAGGTTATTCGAGAAAATACAATACTTATCCTAGATAAGTGAGAGAAAAATATTAAAATATAGAATGAATTATCAATTTTTGGTAGAAATTAGGATTAAAATGGTAGTAGATCATCAAAAATAGTTTGAAAGATAGAATTTTAAATCGGCCCATACATAAAAATTCATTATACACATAGTAACCAATATAAAGCACCTAGGATAAGGTTATAAAGCTTATAATATATAATTTAATTTGAATAAAGTAGCAATACAAATTTCAAGTAATTATAGCTACCGGTAGCCAAATTTTTGTCTTGATAATAGACATTATGCAAGCATTTTTTTCATCTCCAAAACGGACCGTTAGGTCACCTAGTATGCATCCAAAAACTGCTTGAAGGGAGACTAAATAAATCTCAAGCTCCAGTATGAAGAAGGCAAGAAGGAAGTAGTGTTCCAATAATACTCTATTCAACAATAGTTACTTAGATTCACATGTCCAAGAACTCCTAACATAATGGGTCAAGCAAACTTGCTTACCAATTGGAAACAATAGGTACAAGGTGTTCAGATTGGTGTACAAAGAGTCCACATCAAGCACACTAAAATCACGTTGTGGAACCCTAAAATGAATTATTTGTGCTACGATAGCCAATCAATAATAATAGGTACCATATAAACTTAAATTTACAAGGTTTAAATCTTAGCATCGATGAAAATCACAATAGAGGAAATTTAGTTTTATCCCACATTGGGGAGGGAATAAGTAAAAACTAGTTTATATTCACCAACACACCTTATGATAATTGTGGCTTTGGCCACACGAGCCTTTATCCCTTGCATATAGCCAATATGCCAAGTGTTTTCTTGTACGGTGGTCATTGTGTCTTGTCCAAGTGTCAAATCTCCCTATGTGTTGATTCTGGTATTACATTATGGTTTCCATTCATCTATTATGTGTATTCCCTATGATTTTTTGTTCATGTCAATTCCTTCATGTTCTTAGTTCCATGATGTATGGTCTTTGTATTAGTTGTGTGTCTCGAGTGTCACATCAGGTAGTGTTAAATTTGTCATAGTTGCCATCGCATCTCCTTCATGTTGTATTGCACTTAGCTATCATCAATGCACTCTACAGTCAGTGTCCTATCATCATAAGGTTTGTCATATTCTTAAGTCCTACATCTTGTTGATAGCTGTTGGTCATCACACAATCCATGTTAGTCGTTGGATCACCTAGCCATTGAAGTTCGAATTGCCTAGTCAATCCATTGTTGAAAATTAGCTAGCCATGGGAAATAATAAACTATCCATTGGAAACAAATTCAAATCCGCATCGTAGTTGAAGCGACAATTAGGCAACAAATAACCCAATTTTTTTGGTTCAACTTAACCAATATTTTGCAAGAATTAAGATAAATGTTGAGGAAATTATCATTAAATTCAACATCTTGCAGCGAATTATGTGCAACTCTTAGCAATAATTAAAATTTTATAAAGCAATTGCATGAGTGGCAGGTGAACTAAAGGACCAAACGATCTATTATCTAGCACTGATAATACAAACGAAGGGTATTCGAAGTCACCAAGAAGGCCACAAAATAAAGGTACATAATACAAATCTCCTCTATGCATTAAAAACTTTGATCCTAACCATACTACTATTAACCCCATGGCCCATTACAACTCATCCCATGATAATATCACACATGGGAAAATGGAAAACACCAATGCAAGTAACCAATATGTCCAATCTTGTATAACTCAACTAATGACTAGTATGAGCACCTTAAATTTAATGCTAGAGCAATTATTGAAGAAATAGAACCCAGAAGCTCCTCATTCACTAAATAAATACCATAGATAGCAGGATAATGAGGATCAGGATACAAAGGAAGTTTATCAACAAGCAAGATGGCCTACAAGTGTTAATATTCCATGTGCTGATATGCCTAAATTTGAGGGTGGTGATCCATGAGGTTGGATAGCTAAAATGGAAGGTATCTTACAACTATATCATGTGCATGAATATGAAAAATTTTCTTATGCCTCCTCCAAACTAGGTATTGAAGCTTACCAATGGTTCACTTGGCAAAAACATCAACATAGTAGACCTCTCTTATGGCCTAAATTCAAGAAGATTTTTCTCAAAATATTTGATGGAGGGACTTCATCCTCATACATAGTTCATCTATTGGTACTTAAACAAACTGGCTCAATAAGATATTATGTTTCAAAAGTCACAAGTTTTCTTGCTTATACATGACATTTACAAACCAATGTGATGGTTTTGACTTTTAGACATGGGTTGAAAGAGAATATTCAAATTGAAGTAGACTTACAGGATCCATACTCTTTGAATGACACTATAAGGATTGCTAAGCTAGATGAGAAAAATGTGTAAAATTTGACATCATTCAAACGTGACTCTTATAATCATCCTCAATATCACAACAATTCCTTTTGTATAAATGACCAAACATCAAGATATTACTACTATAAATATCGTAATCATCATCCAAAAGATCAAGCATGTGTACCAAGATAAAAATTTCAAATAGAATATGATAATAGGGAAGATGAAGAGGAAGCCAAGGATATCAATTCACACAATTCACCTATGCCTAAATAAAAAATAGATCATGATGAAGCAATATGTGATGAAGACACTATGGCTATTTCAATACATGCTCTTATGGGATTAATAGCTCACCATACAATCAAGGTACCAAGATTCATTCAACAGAAGAGGATAAACGTGTTGATCGATTCAGGTAGTACTCATAATTTTATTGACCTTAAAACTGCTAAGGCATTGAACTTGCACATTCACTCCTCAAATCAAGATAAGTTTCAAGTTTTAATTTCAAATGGAGGAAATGCTCAATGTATTAGTAGAAAATTTTTAGTTTTGATACAAATGGGAACTTATACTTGGCATGAAAATCTCTTTGTTATGAGTTTAGGGAATTCATATGTTATTTTAGGAGTTGAATGGTTAGAACAATTGGACACTGTCAATTTTAATTTCAAAAAATTATTTGTGGAATGGAAAGAAAATGGAAGGACCATTCGCCTCTAAGGAATTTCAACTCCTCCATAAAATGTAGTGAGTTCTCACAACATGGAAAAAATATTAAGGAAATGGGGTTATGAATTCATAGCTCAAATCAATTGTTTGGAAAAGTAAGCATAGGATATTCCTAAAATTTACTCAAAATATCATTAAGATATTGTGGCTAACTATGATGAAGTTTTCTAGAAACCAAAAGGACTACCTCCCAAATGATCTCATGACCATGCCATACATATTTTTCCAAGAAGCCTTCCTCCTAATGTTCATCCTTATTGATACCCTCAACCTCAAAAAATAGAAATTGAAAAGATTATCCAAGAACTCCTTGAACATGGAGTCATTCATCATAGCACTAGTCCTTATTCCTCACCAGTGGTTTTGGTCCATCATAAGGATAACTCTTGGCATGTCCTGATTTTCATCCCCTCAATAAAATCACCATCAAGGATAAATTTTCTATCCCTATCATAGATGTTTTAATAGTTGAATTGCATGCTACAACATTTTTCACAAAATTAGATCTACGTTCTGGTTTTCATCAAATCAGAGTTAGATATAAGGACATTCCCAAAACTAATTTTTGTACTCATGAAGGTCATTATGAATTCCTAGTCATGCCATTTGGTCTCACTAATGCTCCATCCACCTTCCAAAGTCTCATGAACCATATATTTCATCCATTCCTTTGTAAATTTGTCTTAGTCTTCTTCAATGAAATTCTAGTATACAGTAAAAAATGGAAGGATCATTTGATGCATATGGGCAAGGTTCTTCATATATTACATAAGAAAAAACTTTTGTCAAACTCTCCAAATTCTTTTTTGGTGTTCAAGAAGTTGAATATTTGGGTCATATCGTTTCTCATGAAGGTGTTAAAGTGGATCTTAATGAGATTAAGGCCATTTAGGACTGACCTTTACCTAAAACCATCAATAAACTTTGTGGTTTTTTGGGTCTTAATGGTTACTATCGCAAGTTTGTGTGTAATTAGGGTAAAATTGTAGCCCCTCTTTCAACTCTCACAAATAAGGATGATTTTCAATGGTCTGAAGCAACCACTCAAGCATTCATGGCTATCAAGGAAGCAATGCGTACTACTCCAATTTTGGAAACCCCAGATTCTTACAAACCATTTATGATTGAATGTGATGCTTCGAGAACAGTTATTGGGGCAATACTAATGCAATAAGGGCATCCCTTGGCATTTGAGAGTAAACAACTTTCGGGTAAGAATTTGGGAAGGTCCACATATGAGAAATAAATGTTGGCTATTCTACATGCGGTTGAGAAATGGTGACACTACTTAATTAGTAGTTGTTTTATCATAAAAACTGATCATAGTAGTCTCAAGCACTTTCTAGAACAATTATTTTCTTATCCAAAACAAAATTAGTGGTTAAAAAATTATTGGGATATGATTTTGTTATCGAGTACAAGAAAGGGAAAGAAAATATGGTAGTAGATTTATTATCTCATAAATTTTAATATGAAGTGGGTATTAACGCCATTTCAAGCCCTTGTTCCCAATGGGTTTCCCAACTCCAAGAGGAATGGATTTCAAATTCAAAAATTGCTCAAATAATTCAATATTTGATGCTAGGATAATCCAAGCGTCCTCATTTTTCATATGATGATAAGGTATTAATAAGAAATAATTATATTCACATTCCACACAATTCTATTATTAAATCCAGTATTCTTGAAGAATCACATGCTTCTCCATTAGCAGTACATTCCAATTTTTTGAAGACATATATGCGGGTAAGACAATCCTTTTGTTCGAAAGGATTAAAATCTAAGGTCAAAACTTAGGTAGCTGAATATAAAGTATGTCAGTGCAATAAGGTTGAAACAATCAAATCTCCAGGATTGCTTCAACCACTACCTATCCCAGGTTACCAATGGGAATATATTTCAATGGATTTTATTGAATTTATTCCTAAATAAGAATGTAAAACAATATTTTTTGTGTTAGTGGATGACCTCTCCAAATATTCTCACTTCAATGATCTACAAAATCCATTTTTAGCAAGCAAAGTGGCTAAGGTATTTACGGACTCAATTTTCAAGTTGCATGGAATACCCAAAAATATTGTAAGTGATCATGATCCTATTTTTACTAGCAATTTTTAGAAAGAATTATTTTGTCTTAGTGGTACCAAGTTAAATATGTCTTCTACATACCATCCTTAAAAATATGGCCAAACTGAAATAGTTAACAAATTTCTGGGCACCTATCTAATATGTTTTGCTCAAGATAAATAGTATCAATGGAGTCATTGGATTTCTTTAATAGAATGGTGGTACAATAATTCATACCATTATTCCATCAAGATGTCTCCATTCAAAGCATTGTATGGAGTAAAACCACCATCAATAGTAGATTATGTTCTAGGTTCTTCCAAAGTGACCTAAGTAGATGATTGGTTCCAACATCGATAGTCAATGCTCAACATTCTCAAAGACAGTTTGGTCCAAGCACAAAATTGCATGAAGAAGCAACAAGACTCACATTGTTCTAAAAGATAATTTAATATAGGTGATATGGTGTTCATGCGTTTGAAACCCTACAAACAACTGTCATTGAAGATCTAAACTAGTCAGAATTTGACTCCAATATTTTATGGTCCTTACAAGATAGTGCACCACATAGGCAAGGTGGCATATCAACTAGAGCTTCCTCACTTATCCTGTATACATCCAGTATTTTATATTTTCCATATCAAGAAGGTGATTAGATAAAAAATACATTCTCAGTCAGAATTGACAATATTATATGAAGGACATATATATCTCTAGATAGAAGTAATTTTGTAGAGTAGATCATGTATTCTTTTATCCCATCACATCAAAGAATTTTTAATCAAATGGCAGGACCTACTAGTTGAATATGCTACATGGTTAATATAAAGTATCTTCGAGATATTTCCAGCTTTGAGGACAAAGCTTTCCGAGGAGGGGAACCATGTTACAAACCAATATAGTTAGTCGGCTATAATCCACATGTTCTCTGAATTATTGATTTATCACTATATAAGGTTGTAGCTTGATTTATCATTGATCATATTTTTCATATTTCATAATCGTTGCGTACTCGCAAGGACTAATCCCTCCTTAGTGGTGAAGGATTTAGCCCTCCTAAAGTGGCAAGCATATTAATTGATTTACTTAATTTACATTGTATTCATGTTGTTGTGAGAATGCTCCACAAAAGCACCAGGTATTGCAAGAAAACATATCCCTTGCAAAATCTATGATTTTTTATCCTCTTACTCCGTTACCAGCATTCCTTGATACCCCCATACTTCCCCTAGCTACTGAAGAACCACTTCTAGAAATATTTTCTACCATCCATAATGCATAAGAGAATAAAAGGAAGTGGAGAGAAGAAGAAGAGAAACCAGAGTAGTTGCAATAAAAGGAAGAGGAATAAGTCACCATGGATTAGGATACATTGGACCCAATTTAAGGGAAAAAAAAGGTGATTTCTTAGCCGAAGGTCAAGAATTCAACCTCCCAAATGAGACTAAAGGATTTGCAGATAGAATAACACAATAGAAATATCTTCAATATATCCAAATGAGAAACTCTTTGGGCTATTCACACAGAGGTAGATATGCTATTTGTGTATTCCAAGAAAATATATAGAAGTCTGGCAGCTACTAAGAAGAAGATTAAAACTCTAGAAGTTAAAATTATCAGAGAGAAACTAGATCAAGATGCCCTTAAAAATGAAATTAGTAGATTGAAAGGCATCATTGATGAAGCTCCCTCTAAAAATAATGGTAGTTGAAATATGAAAGAATAAAGATCTTCGAATTAGAACCTCAAACACCACAAGATACAATGCAACAACAATATTCAAAGTTGCTAGACCTTAAGGACAAACTACAACAACATGAGAAAGCCCTATATGTTGCCATTAATGAATCACAACAGGAGAAATATAAGCCATGTGGCTCAAAAATTTCAAAATATTGGCTAAGGCAAATTAGGAGCCACTATTGGAGAAGAATAAAAGGAGCAATCTTACATGATTTTCCTCCTTTTTGTACTAAAGTTTGAGAAATTTTTGTTGTATCTCTTGAAACCAAGAAAGAGTTTTATGGGAAAAAAAAGTTCTAATGGTCAAGATTTAGGAAGTACAAAAAGTGAGAAAAATGCTAAGAAATCTTGAAAGTCAACTTATTCTAAAGAAATAGTTTGGAAAAGATGTAGAGGAATTGAGATTCCTAGCTCATTAGATACATAGTGCAACTAAGCTCATCTACTAGGGAGAAGAGATATTTACTATCCTCAAAAAATAAACTAAATAAATGAGCATGCTTGCTAAAGAGATCAAGGCTCTTGGTGTTCCAAGTTTGTGGGATGACAATGCACACTTCTACTAACAACGCACACTTCCATAAGGTAGAAGTGATCAGCTAGTTGTTTGATCAACAAATATAGGATGAAAGTGAGATTGACTTATTTTCAGAACCACTAGAGGTAGACAAGGCTTTTGGGCTCTTCTACAAACTTCCCCATGCCTTAACCAAATCAAAGGATATGGTTGGATGGTATAGTGATCCCCCTTATGGAAGCCTTTATAGATTGAAAAATATTGTGTTTGAACTCAAGGGGATTCCAGAACCTTATTTAGAATTTTAGGATAAGATGCATCAAGAACTCCACATCCCCATAATATATCAGATAGTTTCATAACATGGTGAATCATTGGAAGTGATTTCACAAAGAAACTCTAGTAGCAAAAAGAGTCATAACCGCTCCTAGATAGAGGGGATGTTTGATAAAATTGTGAGAGCTATGATTTCTTGTACTATAATGGCTTCATGATTGTACATATTGTATCATATAGTATTTTTAGTAATAATGACTCCAAAACCTAGTGGATGATGGTGATAAAAACTGTATTGACACAACAAACAAAAAAGAAACAATAACACAGTTCATTAGGAGAATGGTGATGAGCCTCAGGGTTGAATGCCAAATTTACATCAGATCTAGTACTGAGTAATAAATTCCTATCAAAATGATAAGATTTTCAAAATTTTTGCAAATCATAAATATGATAAAGTTGTCAATTGGCACAATTGAGACTCAGGGCTTAGTCCTATTTAAGGATGCATTCGAAGAGTATTTTCAAATTCTAATAATTGGCATGATGGGAGAAAACAAGAAAAGCTGGATGCTTGGAGTTGGTAAAATGAAAAATTTCTTACCTGGTTAGGTCAATAAAAATAGAAAGAATAAAGAACACAAGCAGAAGAATGGTGATTTTCTAAAGTGCCTAACTTGGATCTGAAGCAACCATCAGCTGCAGCCAAATTTACTCATGGAGATTCAATTTTGTGGGGGTGTCCAATGTTTGAGGTATCCCCAATTTAATTTATGTTTCTCATTTTCTATTTTATATATATTTGTGCTTATAAATTGTGCCACAAGTTCCATCTTTTGCATCTCCACTTGGGTTTTTTGGGAGTGTCCCATGCTCCAGGTATCCCCATGCCCAATTTATGTTTCATAACTTCGATGTTTACCTATGGTACCATGTGTAAACGGTACCAAAAAGTCTACTTTTTGTGTCTCAATTTATTTTTTTGGGGATTGTCCCATTCTCTAGGTATTTTTGTGCACTGTCTTTGTTTCATCATTTCAAGTTCATTCTATTTTACCACCTATAAACTTTTCCATAAACTCCACCACCCATTTCATTGTCATTGTTTTATTTCCTCTTTTCTCCACTGGTGTTCATTTGATAAAAAAATATTATCCTTGTTTTTCCCTATTGTTTATATCCATCTTAAGTTGTGTTCATGTCAATGTACATATAGGTAGCACAAACATTTTATATTTTTGCAACTTATAATTAGTCAGTATGAGTTCTCTTTTTCACTATGAAAAAGTCCTTGTGAATAACCAAGAATATGGGTATTTTTAAGCATTACGTCAAACAGTTTTAGCCTATGCATGCTAGGGACAGATGCTCAAAATCTAGGATCCAAGGAAAAAAAGAGCAAAAAATGACTAAGCCCTAAATTGACCGAAACTTTTGTACTTGAGAAAAGCTAGTAGAGGTACCAAAATCTCATCGTGGGGTTGGAATAGTGGAATGTAAAAATGACTAAGTCCTAGACTAGCCAAAAATTTTATACTCAGGCAGAGCCAACAAAGGTACCAAAAGTCCATTGCGAGGCTGGAAGAGCGAAATGTTGAAAACAACTAAGTCCTAGACTGGCCAAACTTTTGTACCTAATCTAAGTCAACAAAGCTACCAAAAATATATCACAGGGCTGGAAGAGCACAATTTTGGAAATGGCTAAGTCCCAGACTAGCCAAAAATTTTGTACCTGAGTGAAGACATCTAAAGTATCAAAAGTCCATCGTAGAGCTGAAATGTGAAACAAGAAAAAACAACTATGTCATAGATAGGCCAATTTTTTGTACTCGAATGGAGCTAGCAGAGGTACTAAAATTATAACATCTACTAGCAATATTTTTATGCATATGATAGCTATAGATCAGCAAAAGTAGATCAAATTTGATGTCCAACACTAGTTTATCAGCATGCGGGTGGCAATCATCCTATTCTACCTACAGGGCAAGATTGATTGTTAGACAATCTTAATAATGAATCTACTACCAATAAGATCGTGTTTATGTATAGGGTGACAAAAAAATGTCAAAATAAAATCAATGAACCAAATGCAAACAATAAGGTTAATATGACTCAAGATGAAGCAGATTCCAATCAGGTCAGCAAGCCACAACTAGATGGTTAGAAAAAGCATATTGGCAAAACTTCTAACATAACGATAATCCATCTCTAAGGCAATGATGCTTGATAACTACATGTATTTTAGAAAGCTATAAATACTAGAATGAAGAATGTAAAATGGTTGGCTCTTAAGCTTTTACAATTTGTATGTATAAAGATATATTTCATATTGAGAATATAAAAAATTGTTGTTTGGCCTTTGGTCCACTTCACTTGCAAAACATGTATATATGAATGATTGCCTATTTATAATTGTAAATTTTTTGAATGTACATGGTATTAATTCTACTTATTGGATTCATGTTTATGATTCATTTTCTCGTTCTCGAATTTGTAATTTGAAATATATATATTGTAGAACTTTGGTGTTGGCCCAGAGCAAATTTCTAAAAATATTTTGGTTTCTTCTAAAGGAGTTTGGGATCGAGACCCGAAGGTGAATGAGGCCCACTCGTCAGGTCACACTGTTAATTTCTATTTGGACCCTAAGGTTTGTGTGGATGATCTTAGTGTTTCAAATTTGAATATGGCTGGTGTCGCTTCTGTGGAGCGTCGTAAGTCTAAATGGCTTCGTAGCAAATTGGAGGATGGTGACTCCCCCATTACTATGACCCACTCAAATATTGATGTTCTGTCGAGGGATCTTCCTCGGGAGAAGTCTGTGGAGGATTTCTATTCTTTGGGTGCTTTCAAGAATTTTAAAGATATGGTTCTCTGAGATTTAAAGCTCATTGATATTAACCAACATAAAATATGGAGTGCGCTAAAATGTACCCTTGACTTAACTAAAAATGTTTCTAGCTTGGCAGAAAATGTAACTCAAGGTGTTCATAAGCTAGTGTAGAACTATCTTAGTTCTCCCTTCTTTGAGACCTTGTGGTTGGGTTTCCATCTTCTATCTTGTTTGCCTCTGGATTTTTCCGAGGTTGGTTTAGTTTTTGTTGCCCTCGTGGCTTTCTTTGTAGTGGTTGTGGGATCCCATTAAAACCCTCTTATTTTAATAGTACCAAAAAAAAATAAATGTTCTGTGATTGGTAAAAAGTTGGTTGATATGTTAGATAATTTACTTGTTTTCTCAATTGCAGTATTTTACTACACATGTGTCTTGATGTGGCTTAATCTACACCTTCATAAGTTCTAGCTTCAACTCTATTTACTTCTTTCAGCACCCTTTTCCCCTTTATTCTAGGAACAATTAGCTTGAACTTCATATAAACCAATCTCATCCAGATATTGGCCACTAAAGCCTCACAACTTCTAGGTTATTCAATGTTGGTCAAGGTTTGTGGGTGCACAACCTTTCCATAGGTAGATTTTCAGACCAAAAGTTCCTAGTTTTAACAATGTATTATTTTAAATTTAATTATGATTTAATATAACACTTTATTTCCTTTTTGGAGAGAGTTGGTTATTTTAAATGTTTTTTTGAATAGCTTATATGTGGCTTCTATTGGGGGCCACTCCCATAAAAATACCAGAATATTACATTTGTTGTAGCAAACATTTTTATCACTATTTTTTCTTTTCTTTTTCTCTTAAATATATTCTTCAACTTTCTCAAAGTGCTATGTTTCCACAATCAACTCCTTGACATCATTTTGATTAAGACATAAAATATCACTTGGTCAGTTGTCTTCTAAAATTTGAATTTCATGGGGATGTAGATTAACACTATAATTCACTAATTTATTTTCTACTCGATTTCCTTCTCTATAAATATGCTCACACTACCAGGATATTTCCTATAGTAATAGATGATGAACATCAACAATAATATTATTTTTTAATCCAGTCTCCACATCCATTTTTGTTAATAGCATTGATGATAATTTGTGAGTTCACCTCAATTGAAATATATTTCCATCCTTTTTTTTACTACAATTTTAATCCTAGTAAGAAGTACCCTAGCCTCTGCATAGTTGTTAGTTGAAGTTCCATATGATTCTGAATAAGTGAGGAGAATTTTGCCTTCACTATTTCTAAAAACACCACCTCCACCAAATTTTCTTGGATTTCCATTAGAAGCACCATAAAAATTAATTTTGATAAACCCAATTTGTGGATATTTCCATTTTACCATAGATCGAAGTAGATACTTTGTTTTAATTTCGTTTTCACATATGAATCTTCCATGTATGTTCAAATCTTGTAGCCAAATTATTAGCACTTATTTTTTTGTAATTGATACTTCCCATGATGAGCACCATATTTGTAGATATTTTGCAAGAGAGGCACTGCTACGGTTCCAAAATTGGGCATGATTTTGATATTTATTATTAAAAATTCTATTATTCCTTTCAAGCTATAAATTCCAAAAAATAGTGGCAAGGCAAATCCTCCAAAGAATACATAATGATTTAGCTTTGAACTAATTTATCCAACATTTTATCAACTCTTTCAATGTTGATGGAGATACCCAATATAATTTCATATTTTTTAAAAAGTAACCCCAAATGGTGTGAGCAAATGGATAATGAAGGAGCAAATAATCTGATGTTTCTAAATCCTTCTCAACAAGGCACATATTAAGGGTCCATAATAGCCTCTTATTTGTAGACTCTCTCTTGAAATAATCTTACTTTGAACTACTAACCAAAGAAATGTTGAGGCCTTAGGGAGAGCCTCTAATGACCAAACATTCTTCCAAGGAAAATATTTGGGAGAAGAAAACTTTGATTGTTCTAAATTCTCATTACTAAGTATCCACCATACTTTGATAAGTTCTAAACCAACTCATATCTTCATGGAAAATATGGCAAATAAAACTCTAGAAGCATATTTTGAAGTTCATCTGCAATTTGTTTTTGTTCCTCTCCTTCAACCAGGCCACTAAAATAAATCCATGATCTGGAGTTTTTGTTCATAATAATAAAATCTTTGACCTTTGGATATTTACATGCTAAGAATGTTTGAGCCAATAGTTTCCATTTTGAATTTGAGATGAGAGGATAAGGCTTCAACCAAGCATCAAACCAAAAATTTGCATAACTCCTCTCATTGACTGACCATCTAATATATTTCTTTATCAATTGCAAACTCTCTGATATGAAGTTCAATGTTGATGATCCTTTGGGTAGAGTTATTTTTATAAACAATTTCATTGCATCAAGAGAACCTATATATTTTTGAAGCAATATTTGTTCCCAATTCTTTTCTTGATCTCTGAATAATCTCCACCCAAGCTTTGCTCCTAATGCCAAATTTGTAAGTTTGCAATTTTGCAAGCTTGCTCCTCCAATATTCTTTCCTCTGCAAACCCTTTCACACTTACAAAGAGGAAACCTAAATTGTTCCTCACAACCTTTCCAAAGAATTTCTCTTTGAATTTTATCAATTTATGATGCAATATTTGTTGGCAGTCTTGAAAATGACATCATATAAATAGGAATGGATTGCAAAGTAGTCTTTATGAGTTGTAGCCTTCCTACCATTTTTAAGAACTTACCTTTACAACCTACCAAGCAAGCTTTCATTCTATACAAAAAAGAGATCCAAAACTCCTTTTTATTTCCTTTATCAGACAAAGGAATACCCAGGTAGATTGATGGAAATTTTTCAATTTTAAGCCCCAAAATATTCACAATAATTTGTTGTAAATCTAGGGCCGTAGTAATGAAAAAATATTGGATATTGAAGTATTTACAAACTTTCCAGTAGCCTTATCATAATATGATAATATTGATTTAAAATACCTGGACTCACTGACTGAGAGATGACCCAAAAGAAAAGTATCATCAACAAATTGGAGATGAGATTCAAAGGGACCATTTTGCAACTTGAATACCCTTGTTTTAGCATAGCTCTGTTGATTCTTCCATTATTAGGGTATTGTTATTATTTTTTTGGGCTATTGTTACGTTGTTATAACAATGCCTATTTATCACCTAGGAGGTTTCGTATCCTACAAACTATTCTCAGGCTACTATGTACTATTTATTTGATCAATGCAATTCATTCATTGTTTGCTTGGTCAATATGGTATCAGAGCAATTATGATATTGGGAACATTTATCAAGGAGGTTTTCATATTGATCACATTTCCTAAGACTGACAAATAATCCTCAGGCACAATACTCAAGGGACATGACTAGGCCAGATAGGCCGACTCGACGGGAGACATCGGACTGACCTAACGTGACTAGGTCAGACAGGCCGACTCGACGGGTCAATGAATGTAGATCCAACTATGAATACTGATGTGACTTTGAGGATAATGGGACAACAGAGGTGCAGCAGTGGTAAAATTTGGCTAACAGAGATGGCTAATGGAGACGGCTATGGGAGGCAAGCCTCGAGCACTAGGAGTGGCGGTCCTCCCCACGGTGGTAGCCAACAAGGTGGCCCCACACGGGAGAAGCCTCGTCGCCCTCTAGAGAAGCATATCCTTGATAGGAGACACCCTCCACTATGAGAATTATCATTTTTAAACCCTTCTCGATGATCGAACCCATGCATGTGGGATAAATGATTTTATAGTTTTTTTAAACCTGTCGTCATCCTCCGTCAATGGTGTCAACTCTGCACACTTGTTCCTATTTTTTCTTACCTGCATGATTCATGAAATTATTTTATAATGCCATAGTTGGATTCAGATTTGCAATCCGAGCAAATATTTCGGATTAGATTTTTCATTTGGTCCTCCATTTATCTCTAGCATACGATTTTATATCTCCCTGGGCGTCACTATGTGCAATAGTTTTCAAGGGTAAGTTGTAGGTGTTTGGTGTGGGCTGAAGGCGTGTTGGAGGTGCGTGTTGAATAGGTGCAACATACGGAGGGCTCAGTACTATTGAGTAATATTTGAAGCCCTATAGCAGACGACAGAGCTGCTACAACCCGCGTGCCACTATAAGAAGAGTCACAGTGGAGTGGTGCTTTGCAAGCCCACCGCCCCGTGGACCTTCAACTAGGGGAAGGTGTCCCCTAGTTTTTGTCGAGCCGCCTAGCTCAGCTGGCAAGCGACCCTGAACCTAAGGCATTCATGGAGCAGAGTTCGGGGGATCAACTCCCGCTGACCCCCCCATACCTTTTAAAGGTATATATTTTTTTGTTGATTAATTTTTTTCTATAAGTTTTTTAATAATTTTTTTATTTAGTTTAATTAAATTTAAATTTAATTATTTTTTCTTTATAAAATTATTTTTTAATTATTTTTTATGAAAAAGTAATTTTTTTTAATTAATTAAACTTTATAAAAAAATAAAAAAATTTAAGACTTTAGAAGAGAATTTTTTTTTCAAAAACTTAACAAGTGGGGCCATTTTTGTCAAAAACTGCAAAATTCATGGGGGATAGAGACTATTTTACATTTTTGAAAAAGACAAATTGGCAAAAATTGTAAAGGTGCATTTTCGGTAGTGATCGACACCTATGGGTTTATTTCTATGGGCACTTTTCTGATGTATGTAGCATTTTCATTTCTTTATGCACTACTTCATTAAAGTTAAAAATCAACATCACTCCCTAAGTCCCCAAAATAAATAAAACCCATCCGTGCAATTCATTTTGCATTGCAACGTTCAGTATTTGTGATACCTCTAGTTCGCACTTACAAGTAATGTTGTCCTGATCAGACTACTGTATCCATCGCCTAATATAGCTACCAAAACAACGTCTAAGCTTGTTCTCTATCAATCATCAAGGAGAAATAAGTACACCATTTTACATTTTTTTACTCCATCCACTACCCTAATCGTTCTTGTGTTTAGGCGTAAATCCTAACAAAAGTTCTGACATCCAAAGTGTTTAGGGGAAGTTACGCCCCACGCATGAGGATTGATGACTTTCTATGGTAGGTTCCATCAACAAGAAGATTCCCTTTTAGTACCGCCTAAGTACCACGTATCGTATAATCTTTGAAATTACCTATAGTCTCCCTCACGTAAGGGTGGGTAATTTTTCTGATTTTTCAAAATACCTATAGTCTCCCTCACGTAAGGGTGGGTATTTTTTATGGTATAACAGCCTAGAAAAAGGTATAAATAAAGGGGGACCGTTTGGTGATATAAGGAACCTTCACAATGTCTGCAAAGTTAATGATTGATGCTCATCAGTTGTTGAAAAGTCCTAATTACACACCATGGAAAAACAAGATGAAGGCTATCCTAGTCATGGATGACTTATGGGATGTTGTTTATGAAGCAACAAAAAGACCTTCACTAGCTTCTAGATCCATAGCAGCCACAACTCCATCTACTGCTCAGATAGACTTTGACAAGAAAGATAGCAAGGCAAAAGTGCTCATCTTGCTTACTGTTTCAGATGAAGTTCAACCCCATATTGCCTACTGTGCACATAGTAAAGAGGCATGGGATTCCCTTAAAACTATATATGAGGGAAATAAGGACTCCACTATTCTTTTCGTTCAATCTCAATTACATAGTATAACCATGAAGCAGGGAGTGACAATTGAACTCTTTATTTATAGAGTGTCTGAGTTGAAAGTAAAATTGAATTCTTTGGGAGAACATGTTGATGACAAGCTCCTTATCTCAGTTGTATTGAGAGATTTACCTGATTATTATAGGGTGTTGATCACCTCACTTCAGGTGTCACAAAGAAAAGTTACCTTTGTTGAGTTGGTCAATATGCTTCAATAAGAGGATGCATGCCAACTTTAGAGATATGATTCTTCTAATACAACCCTATATACCAACAGGAAGGGTTCAAATAAGAAGGGTAAGTTTCAAAAAGAAGAGAATTCTCACAAAGATTTAAAAGGGAAACAACCTCAACAAGCAAAGCGATATTGCAAAATCTATGACAAAGACAATCATGATACAAACAGGTGTTGGCACAAGAATAAGCAGCCTAAATAGAAAGGCTAGAACAAACCACAAAACAAGAACAAACAACCCAAGGTGAATGTTGTTGTTGAAGAATCTGACTCAGATTCTAAGTGGGCACACAAGGTTCTCATGACTACCACAGCCTCCAAGCAGAAGGATCCTATATGGTATGTCAATGTTGGTGCTAGTAAGCATATGATTGGCGATAAATTGTGGTTTGAGTCATTTGAGGCCAAGGAGGGCAAACTTGTCACTATTTTTGATGAAAAAAACCACAAGGTTTAAAGAGAAGGTACAGTTTCAATCACTCTTCCTGATGGCAAGTGTCATATTGACAAAGTCCTCTATGTTCCAGGATTGGCGAACAATTTGTTGTCAGTAACACAAATTTTGGACAATGATATGGTTGTGAAATTTAGTGTTGAGGGTGGAAAGAAGTGTTGTTCTATTACCAGGAGGGGTAAGAACATTGCAATAGCTTCATATAAGCATGGATTATTTTTATTAGATGTTATCTCTACTCCCCATGTTGCCATGATAGTCTCTACCAAGGAGGCAAATTCCCTATGGCACAAGAGATATAGGCATCTTAGTTCTGGCTACTTACTTGAGATAAGTATGAGATGGTAAAGGGTCTTCCTTCCCTTTCTTCCACACTGACAGTGTGCTCTGACTGCTTGGAAGGAAAGAAAAATAGAGTACCTTTTGAGAAGAGCTCTACAAGAGTAAATAAACCTCTGAAGTTGATTCACACCGATATGTGTGGCCCTTTCACACTAATCAGTTGTGTGGGGAAGAGGTATTTTTAGTTGTTTGTGGATGACTACTCATGAAAGATGTGGGTGTTATTTCTTAATCTGAAATCTAAAGCCTTTAGTTTCTTCTAGCAATTCAAGAAATCTGTTGAGGAGTTAGGGACTTCTATAAAGACCCTCTACTCAGATCGAGGGGGGGAGTTTACCTCTAAATATTTTTTTGCATTCTTGACTGCACATGGGATCACAAGAAAATTAACTACTACTTATACTCCTCAGCAAAATTAAGTTGCTGAAAGGAGGAACCATTCCATAATGGAAATGGTTCGTTGTATACTCACATGAGCTAGTATTGGGCAACAATATTGGATAGAAGCTGTCACCATAGTAGTATATCTGTTGAATAGGTCACCCATAAAGGCCCTACAAGGAATGACTCCACAGGAAGCATGGAGTGGTGAAAAACCCTCCATCTCTCATCTTTGCATTTTTGGAGGTAAAGATTTTATGCACATACCAAAAGAGAAAAGGAAGAAGCTTGATGAGAAGACATTGAAGTTTATTATTCTTGGCTATGATAAGCACTCTAAGGGTTATTGTTTGATTAATCCTTTGACCAAGAATATTCATGTCAGTAGATATGTTTTTGATGAGACTTTCACATCACAAAGCACATCTAATGTATACCTAGATCTTGTGGAATCCAAAGTTGAGAAGTCCCCTTCGTCATCAAATACTGGAGGTCCTTCTACTTCTGCATCTACTTCATCACCACAGAAGAAGAATCCAAAATGGTATACAAATACTATCAGAGACTCCAAGCTATCCACTCCACCAAATTTAACTTTGGATAGACCTCGTACTCGTAGCATGGCTCGACAGGAGAGAGCAACAACAGAGACTACTGAGGTTGATGATATTTTTCAATATTTTAAGGAACTTTCTGTATATCTAGAGAGAGAAACAGAGGATATGGATATAGATTATGACAGGGTTTTTATGTCTTCAATGAATGAACATGAACCTGATTCTATACAAGACACCCTTAGTGAGCCACAATGGAATTCTACTATGGATGTTGAGTATAAGTCTCTGAAAAAGAACAAAACTTGGGAGCTTGTTGATTTGCCACCAAAAAAGAAGTCCATAGGCTACAAATGGGTGTACAAAGTCAAGTATAAGGTATATGGGACAATTGATAAGCATAAGGCTCATCTTGTTGCAAAGGGCTATGTGCAAAAGGAAGGCATTGACTATGAGGAAAATTTTGTACCTATTGTTTGGATGACCACTATTTGAGTTCTTTATGCTATGGTAGCACAGTATCGGTGGAAATTTCATCAAATGTATGCCAAGAGTGCTTTTCTAAATGGTGATCTCCAAAAGGAAGTCTACATGACACAACCTAAAGGATTTGAAGTGGAAGGCCAAAAGCAAAAAATGTGCAAGTTGGTCAATTCCTTGTATGATCTGAAATAAGCTTCTCGATCTTGGTATATAAAAATGGATAATAACCTCCTACAACATGGATTTAAGAGATGTCCATCAGATGCAAACCTCTATTTCAATAAATAATGTTCTAATATAGTGTTGATTGTACTCTATGTTGATGATATGCTCATTATAGGGAGTTCAAAAACTATGATCTCTACTGTCAAAAGTGACTTGTGTAAATATTTTGAGATGACAGATCTTGGACTTCTCCATTATTTTCTTGGTCTAGAAGTGAGCCAGAAAGAAGACTACATCAAATTGACTCAGAAAAGTATGCCAAGACAATGTTAGAAAAATATTGCATGACTAATTGCAAGTTGATGGCAACTATGATGGAATCAGGACTTTAGTTATTGCAATATGATGATTCACCTCGGATAGATGGTACTCTCTATCGATAGCTAATTGGGAGTCTCATATATCTGACAAACACTAGGTCAGATATCATGTTTGTTTTCAACTATCTTTCGAGGTTCATGCAGGAACCTAAGACTACTCACTAGAAAGCAACAAAATGTGTTCTTCACTATGTCCATGGTACAATGGAATATGGCCTAGAATACAAGAGGAATGACAAATTCTTCTTGCAAGGATACACAGACTCTAACTATGCCGGGTCATATGATGATCGTAAGTCAACTTCATGACATATATTTCATCTTGGATCTGGTCCTGTATCTTGGCACAACAAGAAGAAACAAGTGGTTGCTATCTCATCTATAGAGGTAGAGTATCGTGCCACACGTGAAGTTGTCTATGAAGTGATATGGTTGCATTGCATTTTGACGAGTATGGGTCTTCCATCAAAATCTCCAATACACTTGTTCTACGACAACCAGGGTGTTTTGAACCTTGTTAAGAATCCAGTGCATCATGAGAAAACCAAGCACATTGACACACAATATCACTTCATTCGAGATAAAGTTCTGAGGCACCAAATTTAGCTACATTACATTCCCATCGATGCTCAAGTTGCAGATATTTTCACTAAGGCACTTGCATGTGTCAAATTTAAATTGTTTTGCATCTATGTATTGCAAAATGATGTAATCAGGAGGGATGTTAGTATAGCTAGTAGTTATCTTATTACCCAAATAATGTAATAAGGGGGGATGTTAGCGTAGCTCTATTGATTCTTCCATTATTAGGCTATTGTTAATATTTGTTTGGGCTATTGTTACGTTGTTATAACAATGCCTATTTCTCGCCTAGGAGGTTTCGTATCCTACGGACTATTCTCAGGCTACTATGTACTATTTATTTGATCAATGCAATTCATTCATTGTTCGCTTGGTCAATACCTTGATTTTTCCTTTCATTTTTGCCTTTGAAAATGCTCTCCCCAATTCTTATGCCAGAATAATGCTAGAACCATACTCAAATTCCACCCTTGTGCCAAAAATACAATTTTTTTTTGGCATATCCCCAATAATGCTAGTAGAAATAAAACTATCTTTAGCTTCATAATCAATTAAAATATTTATATTTCTATTGAATAATTTACCATTCAATAACATAGGATTTGCTTGGCCATCCAAGTTTTAATTTCCTATTGCTGCATAAATTTGATGAGGTTGCTCTTCTGCTCCACCACTTTGCTCTGCCCATTTAGGATACTTGTTTGTAAAATGAGGACCTCCAAAAATAAAACAACTTATCTTAGATGCATAAGACTTCTCTTGTATTTTACCCCTTGTATCCTCCTTATGTGTTGAATCGTTCTATCTCTGAGGACAGGTTTTAGGTTATCCCTTTTCTGAAAGTTTTTATTATTTCCCTTGTTTTCATTGTTCCTATTTATAAACTTTTATCCCCCTCATTTTGTTCATTAGTCCATCTTGCAAACCCAATGCTTTTCCTATTTTTGAGTACTTGTCACTCTTCTTCTTTCAATTCTGTGTAATTAAAGATCTTTTTAGTGTGTTGATTAGTCTCCTCCTAACAAGCTCAATCATATGCCTTCTATATATTTTTGGGCTTAAGCAAGTTGATTACTATTTGAATCTTAGGATCTACTCCTAAGATGAACTTTACACCTTCAAATGTTCCTTAGTCTCATATTTAGGAACATATTTCAAAAGTTTGAATTTTTTTTTATAATAAGCTTCCACAATCAAAATACCTTGTTCAAGTGTATAAAATTTCTCAAATTTCTCTATGTAGAATTGATGAGTTAGGACTATTTCCATTTCAAATCCATTACTTAGATTCCTCTAGACACATTGAATGTATTCCACCATTCCAAGGTAGCTTGGTGGCCTAAACAGCTTATGTTTTAGGTGAGTAGTTCTTCAAATAAAAGTAGGTCTCTCACTCATTAAACCATAATTCAACTGCATTACACCATTATTTTTAAATAAATTTAGATACCCTAAAATTCTTTAAGTCCTTGTCAAGCTCACTCTCAATTGCTTTACCCTCTTGGACTCCTCTAGTAGGATTTTCTTCTAGTCTACTCTCTGAATCCTAGTTATTATATTCCTTGTTAAGAAATGTTTCTAGATTTTTTTGTTGTTACTCCATCTTCTCTTGGAGTAACCTCACTATTGATGTAAGTTTTTCCATCCTCTTATTATAATCCGCTAAAATTATAGATCCCTTCTGGGGATGAGCTACAACTTCTTCCTGTATAGCTGACCCCAACTTCTTAGAAAATCCTCCTCTAAAAATAGGTGTTATTTCCTAGCCATAAAAGGAGCTAGGTCAGGTTATGATCCTCAATAACATGTACTTTCTAGGATTTGTACACCTTGGTCCGATGGGTCAAGATGACATGCAGTACTCACTTGTCCTAAATCTAGGATTTTTAAGTTCCCTAGAGAATTTTAGCCTACTTAAAATTAACACATCGAGAAAGGTTCAACCTAAGATCTTTTAATGGAAGCATTAACTCCTACTACCTAGGCTCTGATACCAACTATAATGACCCATAAAATTGACCCAAGGGAGAGAGATAAGATTTTATTTTTTATACAATGATTAACTTATAAAGAAGATCGAATAATTTCATCAGTATAAGATATAACCATATTTAGTTTACTATCTCTATAGATGAAACTCAAGTGGACAAGAGTGGCCAACCTCCCATAATTCATGGGGTTCAATTTTCTAATATCACCATTAGAAAATATGTCATCAGTGGTCCCCCCATTTCCCATACACTACCTTGTATGAGACAACTTGACCATGGTGTAGGGATTACCCTTTAAGGCCCATATCACTTAAATATGACGTCTATTCCCTAACCCTACATACTATCATCTATGTAGGATTACCATGGTGTGATACCTTATTTATTAGTTAATTATATCTACCCATGAAACTAACTAAGACCATTACCACTCACCTGATAATGATCATGGTCACACTTGCCTACCCATAAGGTACCACCATTATACTATCCTATGAATGATCCAGAAGGTTGTCCCATACCAATCCATCATTAATATTTCCCAAGCCTCACCACTAGGACCACCCAAGCCTCACCGCTAGGGTATATCATTCATAATTACCTAGTTTAGTCGTCTACCCACAACTCAAATAGGATTGGGTATATCTTAACTCTAGGGATTACTATTATGGTACTAATAACATGCCCCCAAAAAAACCCTTCCAACTCAAGGGTACTAAAAAACATGTATGACTAAATCTCCAAAAGAAGAGTGTTATATTAAATCATACTCATATTCAATATCAACATAACATATAGATGCAGACTAAAGAATTTAAGTACTCCTTTCAATCATGACACTAGAATTAGGTATTTTCTTTATTTACATGAAAAGGATGAAATCAACATCTAAAAGAATCATAACCATATTTCATAAATTGTATTCTATCATTCTCTCTAATAACACAACTTATCCATTTTGCAATCTGTTGGACATTTTGAGTTCCTAAGCTAAGAGTTGTCATTGATGTCAAAAGGATCTATGTAAGCTAACACTATGTTTGTGTAGAAGCAAAGGTTTTTGATCAAAGGTTCAAGAAGGGATGCATGGCATTTGGTTCCAAAAAGGAGCTTCAAGGGAAGCTTAGCAAAAGGTTTTTATTTAAAACCATGGATGGCAGATTTGAAATGGGTTTTTCTTAAAACCCAGGTTGGCTTTTCGTTTCATCGAAAAAGGAGTCCCGGTGACAAAGTTATTCAACTTTGAAGTTTAAGTTTTAAATTTTAATATTTTAAAATTTAAATTTAAATTTCCAAAGTGGAAATTCCCGCCGACGTCATCAAATTCGATTAAGGGCCGACGTATGAAAATTCAAGGCAATATGTATAAATACCATTGCCAAAAATTCATTTGGCAATAATTCGAATGTGTGTGAGTTTCGTTCGAACAAAGAGAAAAGATATTTTAGCGCAATCGAAACCTGCGAAGAAAGGGAGAAATAGAAGGAAGGGAGGACCCTTCCCATACACCGTAGGTGCTTGTGGCCTAGTGGTAAGAAGGAGGCAGTCAAGTTGTTGAGCGCCAGGAGATCCGAAGTTTGAATCCCGTCGGTGCTGGTTTTTGCGAAGTGGAAAGGAAGTACACCTTTTGGCGCACGTGTCTTCTGGGGCACGTTTGGAGGAAGGAAAGCATAGTGGCTGCGCTCACCATTTCATGTGAGCGGTTGGCTCACGTGGTTAGTGGTGCCGCGGTTAGAGTGGTGCTTGGACAGCGACAGGGGATCGAATCCCGTTGAGAAGAAAAAGGTAAGTTAAATTTTTATTTTAATATTTGTAAGAAAAGCTTTGAGGAGAAATAAGGCTTATGAGTTGTTTTAGAAAATTCTGAAATTACTATTCCTTTTAATTTTGGAAGGGTAGCATATTATATATCATTGGAAAGAATTTTTCAAGAGCTATTTAATTAACTTGCTTAGAAGGAGAAATAAGGGTTGTGTAAGAAGATATTTCAGGTTTTGTCAAGGAGTTTCCAAAAGTAAGTTTGATCCATTCTATTGAGGGTTTATTTCTTGCATAAAAGAACTTTGGTGGATGTTAAAATAAAGTAGGAGTAATAAGGTGTTACTTGGATATTTTTGTTGTGTTATTACTCTAACCCTTGTTGAGAGTTGAAAAAGAAAGTGTGTTGAGTGAGACAGATTTTGTGGACAACAAATAAGGCATCAAAAAGGTATGAGCAATATTCTCCATTGATTTTATTTGGGTGGTTGATTTCTGAAATATCATTGGAGTGAAAAGGATTGATTGTGGTTTCCTTTTCAAAAGTGGTTGAGTTAATGCTTCAAGGTTTTTTGGCTTGAGTGTTGTGATTAAACCTTGTTTTATAAGCATTGTTGTTGAAGCCATTGGTTGTGCAAAGAACTTGAACTTGAGTTAGAAAAGAACATGAGTATCATTGTTATGTGAGATTTGTTGTTGAGCATTGTTGGGAATATTTTGAGTTGATTGATACATGCTTGGACTAGGGTTTGTAAGAAAGAGTTGTTCCTTGTGGTGAATGGTTGAGTTGAGTTGATTGAGCCTAGTCAAGTGGATGGCAAGTGGTTGTTCAAGTTCCAAGAAACAAACTATTCTATATTCTGATTTGAGTTGAGATTGAGATTTGAGAATAGAACATATTGAGTCTCTAACAATTCTCTTTATGCTTCTATGAGATTGATTTGAGTTGAGATTGGGATTTGAGTATAGAACATATTGAGTCTCTAACAATTCTCTTTATGCTTCTATGAGATTGATTTGAGTTGAGATTGGGATTTAAGTATAGAACATATTGAGTCTCTAACAATTCTCTTTATGCTTCTATGATATTGAGTTGAGATATTGGTTGAGCATTGAGTATAGAACATATTGAGTCTCTAACAATTCTCTTTATGATTCTATGAGATTGGACAAGTTCTGTGTGAGCTTGTTAAGCAGATTTGAGGCAAGTCTTTGAGAAGGCTTGTGGACTGATTTTGAGTAAGCTTTTGTGAAAGCTTGCTATGCAGATTTGAGCAAGTCCTAGAGAGGACTTATTGAGAATATTTGGACAAGTTCTAAGTGAGTTGTTTTATTGAGCAAATTTGAGCAGGTTCTAAGTGAGCCTATTGAGCATATTTGAGCAGGTTCTGAGTGAGCCTATTGAGCAAATTTGAGCAGGTTTTGAGTGAGCCTATTGAGAAGATTTGAAGAGGTTCTGAGTGAACCTATTGATAGAGCTTTGGAGGTGACAGAGTATAGAGGATAGAGTCTCAGTGGATAGAGATCCAACAACCAGGACAATTGAAGATAGATCTGAGTGAGGAGTCTTCAAGTGGAGAGAGATCCACAAGTCAGTGCAGTAGAGAGACAGAGTCTTCTAGAAGATCACTAGCCAGAGCAGAAGGGGAAAGAGTTCTCCTGTGGAAGAGATCCATGAACTTGAGATTTAGGGGATCAACATCTCCTTTGGATAGAGGTCCATAAACATTGTAATTGGGAAGGATTCCCAAGAGATTGATTGAGAAATTTTTAGAAAAATATTTTCTCTGTGGAGTAGCCCGCATTGGGTGAACCACGTAAATTGTTGTGTCACTTTTGTGGATGATGTTTTGTGCATTGATTTGATTATTGCTATTGATATTGCTATCTATACACTACATAATATTGAATTGAAAAGAAAAGTAAAAGTGGTCTTATACTGTTCACCCCCCTCTCAATATAAGCTTGTGTTCTTCAATTGGTATTAGAGTGGGTTCCTTCAGAAAATTTTGATAGCTTGAAGGAAAAGTGGTCTAAGAACACAATGGATCAAAAGGATGGATCATTCAATAATGCAGTACCAGTATTTGATGGAAGTGACTTCTTGTATTGGTGTATGTTGATGAGATTTCACCTGATGGCACTTGGAAATGAAGTTTGGGATGCAGTGGAACTTGGATATGATTCTACAGTCAATCCTCCTATAGATAAGGAAGGTAAGCTTCTAATGCATGCAAATTCAAGAGCTATGAATGCAATTATAAAAGGATTGGGTAGATCAGAATCTATGAAGGTTATGGATTGTAAAACAATAAAAGATATGTGGGATCTACTGCATGACATATATGAGGGTGATAAAGGTGTCAGGAAAGCTAAGATTAGAAATCTCAAAGGAGAATTTGAGAACTTAAGAATGAGAGATGATGAAAATATTCATGATTATCTCAATAAGATTGATGAGCTTGTACATGAGATGAGAGGTCTTGGAATGAAGGTTGATGAATCTGATGCTTGTGATAAGATCTTGAGAACTCTTCCAAAAAGGTATAGTGAAAAGGTTTCTACTATAGAAACATCAATTGATAGTGATTCTTTGACAAGGAATTCTTTGCTTGGCATGCTTACTACTTTTGAGATAAGAACAAAAGATCCTATTCCTCCGAAAGAAGTTGCATTCAAAGTGGAAAAAAATAAAAAGGGTAAAAAGATAGAATCAAGTAGTGAGTCATCTAGTGATGAAGAAGCTAACTATGGTAGAAGAGATAAAGGTTCCAAAATATCCATAGATATAAGATCTATTAAGTGCTTCAATTGTGGAAAGTATGGACATTATGCAATAGAGTGCAAAGAGCCAAAGTACAATAGTGATGAAGAAAAATAGGATCACAGGTACAGGGAATCAGAAAGACACAAGTACCGGAAGAAAGGCAAGGATGGACAAAATAGACAAGGAAAGAAGTTCTTCCAAAGGCAAAAGAAAAGCTACTATGTAGATAATGCAAGTAAGTACTCAATTGATAGTGATGCTAGTTTTTCAGACAATGATAGAGATGAAGTCCTATTTATGGTTAGAGAGAAAAGGACTCCAGTTATTCTCAAATGTTTTAGATGTGGTAAATTTGGACATCTTGAAGATGATTGCACTAGGGATGGCTATAGTTTCAGTGATGATGGTTTTGAAGATGCACTTGAAAGACCAGATGAGAATCTTCTAATGGCTTTAGAAGATGAAGTAAGTGATCCTATAGAAGACAAGCCAAAAGGAAGTAATGATAAGGACAAAGGCAAAAAAATAGAGGATTACTCAATAGAGAATGGTTATGATCTCAAGGGAGAACTTATCTATGCCCTTGACACAGTAAATAAGGTAAGAAAGCAACACTCTAAGCTTGAAAGTCAGTTTCAAGAATGTGATGAAGAAATATTATTGCTCATAGAGGACTTAGAGAAGTCAAAGGCTAAGGCAAGTAAGTTCAAGGATAAGTTAGAAGCAAATATTTTGGAGTGTGAAAAGTTAACACAAGAAGTGGCACTACTAAAGGAAGATTTAGAGGATTCCAAGAAAAAGTTGTACAAATATGTGAACAATGCAAAGAGTGTAGACAAAATAATCAAGATACAAAGAGGAACAACAAATAAGATAGGTCTTGGTTCCAAACAGGCTCAAAAGAAATGGGAAGAAAAGTCTACTTCTAGTCTTGAAGAAGAAGGAATTTTAGAAGAAGATACTTCAGAAAATGAAAGTGTAAGTTGGAATGAGACATCAGAGGATGAGTTGGACAACAAAGAGGTCAAAAATAGGAACAATGCACAAAGAAGATACAGATGGAACAACAATCAGAATAGGAGACCAATGAGGTCTAGGCAAGGAAGCTTCAATGGGAGATGCTTCTCATGTCATAGGTTTGGGCACATGGCTTCACAGTGCAGGTCATATGAAAGATAAGAATATGGGAAAGGATAACTTTTCCATGGGTATTGCTACTCATGCAATGAGTATGGTCACAAAGCAATAAATTGTAGGGTTCATGGCAGAAGAGGATATGGTTTCACTAGGAGGTATCCTAAGACATTTGCACCTCCAAGGAATAATAACATTAAGTGTTATAAGTGCAATAATGATGGTCACACAACAAGATGGTGTAGAGAAAATATTCCAGAAGTAGGTATGAACAGGAATAGGAACATGGATGAGAACAGAAATATGAACAAGAATAGGAACATGGATGAGAACAAGAATAGGAATAGGAACAGAAATGATGACAGAAATAGGGATGATGGCTTGGAAAGAAATAGTGAGAGGATTCAGAAAACTCATAAAGGAAGAGAGAAAGATAAAGGTAAAGAGTAGTGCTTTCGGGGAGTAGAAATACTCCCACCCTAGAATTAACCACCTCATGTGGAGGTGGGGGAGGGGCTAAGCTAAGAGGCTCATTCTTAGCCCCGAGCCCCAAAGGTGACCCTTTGCCATTGATGACAAAGGGGGAGAGATTTGTGTATATTAAGGAAAGTTTTGATATGGGGAGAGATTTGATATTTGAGAAAGCTTTGAGCCAGGGGGAGCAGAAAAGAAGGTCAGATTTTAGTAAAAGGATATGGGTTGCCATCAATGAAAAAGGGGGAGATTGTTGGACATTTTGAGTTCCTAAGCTAAGAGTTGTCATTGATGTCAAAAGGATCTATGTAAGCTAAGCACTATGTTTGTGTAGAAGAAAAGTTTTTTGATCAAAGGTTCAAGAAGGGATGCATGGCATTTGGTTCCAAAAAGGAGCTTCAAGGGAAGCTTAGAAAAAGTTTTTATTTAAAACCATGGATGGCATATTTGAAATGGGTTTTTCTTAAAACCTAGGTTGGCTTTTCGTTTCATCAAAAAAGGAGTCCCGGTGACAAAGTTATTCAACTTTGAAGTTTAAGTTTTAAATTTTAATATTTTAAAATTTAAATTTAAATTTCCAAAGTGGAAATTCCCGTCGACGTCATCAAATTCGATTAAGGGCCGACATATGAAAATTCAAGGCAATATGTATAAATACCATTGCCAAAAATTCATTTGGCAATAATTTGAATGTGTGTGAGTTTCGTTCGAACAAAGAGAAAATATATTTTAGTGCAATCGAAACCTACGAAGAAAGGGAGAAATAGAAGGAAGGGAGGACCCTTCCCATACACCGTAGGTGCTTGTGGCCTAGTGGCAAGAAGGAGGTAGTCAAGTTGTTGAGTGCCAGGAGATCCAAATTTTGAATCCCATCGATGCTGGTTTTTGTGAAGTGGAAAGGAAGTACACCTTTTGGTGCACGTGTCTTCTGGGGCACGTTTGGAGGAAGGAAAGCATAGTGGTTGTGCTCACCATTTCATGTGAGTGGTTGGCTCACGTGGTTAGTGGCACCATGGTTAGAGTGGTGCTTGGACAATGATAGGGGATCGAATCCCACTGAGAAGAAAAAGGTAAGTTAAATTTTTATTTTTAATATTTGTAAGAAAATCTTTGAGGAGAAATAAGGCTTATGAGTTGTTTTAGAAAATTCTGAAATTACTATTCCTTTTAATTTTGGAAGGGTAGCATATTATATATCATTGGAAAGCATTTTTCAAGAGCTATTTAATTAACTTTCTTAGAAGGAGAAATAAGGGTTGTGTAAGAAGATATTTCAGGTTTTGTCAAGGAGTTTCCAAAAGTAAGTTTGATCCATTCTATTGAGGGTTTATTTCTTGCATAAAATAACTTTGGTGGATGTTAAAATAAAGTAGGAGTAATAAGGTGTTACTTGGATATTTTTGTTGTGTTATTACTCTAACCCTTGTTGAGAGTTGAAAAAGAAAGTGTGTTGAGTGAGACAGATTTTGTGGACAACAAATAAGGCATCAAAAAGGTATGAGCAATATTCTCCATTGATTTTATTTGGGTGGTTGATTTCTGAAATATCATTGGAGTGAAAAGGATTGATTGTGGTTTCCTTTTCAAAAGTGGTTGAGTTAATGCTTCAAGGTTTTCTGGCTTGAGTGTTGTGATTAAACCTTGTTTTATAAGCATTGTTGTTGAAGCCATTGGTTGTGCAAAGAACTTGAACTTGAGTTAGAAAAGAACATGAGTATCATTGTTATGTGAGATTTGTTGTTGAGCATTGTTGGGAACATTTTGAGTTGATTGATACATGCTTGGACTAGGGTTTGTAAGAAAGAGTTGTTCCTTGTGGTGAATGGTTGAGTTGAGTTGATTGAGCCTAGTCAAGTGGATGCAAGTGGTTGTTCAAGTTCCAAGAAACAAACTATTCTTTATTCTGATTTGAGTTGAGATTGAGATTTGAGAATAGAACATATTGAGTCTCTAACAATTCTCTTTATGCTTCTATGAGATTGATTTGAGTTGAGATTGGGATTTGAGTATAGAACATATTGAGTCTCTAACAATTCTCTTTATGCTTCTATGAGATTGATTTGAGTTGAGATTGGGATTTGAGTATAGAACATATTGAGTCTCTAACAATTCTCTTTATGCTTCTATGAGATTGAGTTGAGAAAGTGGTTGAGCATTGAGTATAGAACATATTGAGTCTCTAACAATTCTCTTTATGATTCTATGAGATTGGACAAGTTATGTGTGGACTTGTTAAGCAGATTTGAGGCAAGTCTTTGAGAAGGCTTGTGGACTGATTTTGAGTAAGCTTTTGTGAAAGCTTGCTATGCAGATTTGAGCAAGTCCTAGAGAGGACTTATTGAGCAAATTTGGACAAGTTCTGAGTGAGCTTGTTGAGAAGATTTGAGCAGGTTCTGAGTGAGCCTATTGAGCAGATTTGAGCAGGTTCTGAATGAGCCTATTGAGCATATTTGAGTGAGCCTATTGAGCAGATTTGAGCAGGTTCTGAGTGAGCCTATTGAGCAGATTTGAGCAGGTTTTGAGTGAGCCTATTGAGCATATTTGAAGAGGTTCTGAGTGAACCTATTGACAGAGCTTTGGAGGTGACAGAGTATAGAGGATAGAGTCTCAGTGGATAGAGATCCAACAGCCAGGACAATTGAAGATAGATCTGAGTGAGGAGTCTTCAAGTGGAGCCAAGGGGAGGGGGAGAGATCCACAAGAACAGAGAAACAAAAAAGGGGGAAAAACTTGAGATTTAGGGGATCAACATCTCCTTTGGACAGAGGTCCATAAACATTGTAATTGGGAAGGATTCCCAAGAGATTGATTGAGAAATTTTTAGCAAAATATTTTCTCCGTGGAGTAGCCCGCATTGGGTGAACCACGTAAATTGTTGTGTCACTTTTGTGGATGGTGTTTTGTGCATTGCTTTGATTACTGCTATTGATATTGCTATCTATACACTGCATAATATTGAATTGGAAAAGAAAAGTAAAAAGTGGTCTTATACTGTTCACCCCCCTCTCAGTATAAGCTTGTGTTCTTCACAATCAATGCTTTATTTCCAAAGAACTTAACAAAGAAGGAAACATTAATTCACCTTTCATATTTTAAAATATATTAACAATACAACAAAGAATTTTATAAGGAATCCATTCTTTATTCACAATCATTGCATATAATAACTTCTACACATGAATCCTTTTAAGTATTTCTCATTTTAAAATATAATAATTCAATACAATAATACATATGGATCACTCTTACATCTTCTTTCTCAAATCCTTCTACTTGATATATCTTCTCCATAAGTTTTTTGAATGAATTATAGGGATTATGATAGATCTTGTAAATGAATATTCAAGCCTAACATGCATCGTGCAAATAAAATATGTTGAGAGAATCCCATACTTATCTCACTCAAATATGGATCTATTGCTACACAAGCCACATCCATCACTTTGAGTAAAATTTACTATTCAACCTTACAACAATATTTGTTTCTTTTCTTTTAAAATATGAAATTACTTTTAATAAAACATCTCCATAATAAAAATATTACAATACTTATATTATAAACATGGTTTTGTTACTCTCTTAAAAAATCCAATTATAGTCCTTACTATTGATTAATAACTAACACACTAATAAATCAACCTTAAGCAAGTCTAAAAGATCTACATCCTTCTATTGTTAATAATTTCAATTTTAATATATATATATATATATATATATATATATATATATATATATATATATATAATAATAATAAACTATTAACTAAATGGTAAATAATGGAATAATAATATTATCCAATGCAATTATTTAATCATTGAGAAAATAAAGAACTTCAAAAATATTACAAAGTTATGTATGCTCAGATAAAAGAGAGTAAAATCCTCACTATAAAATAGGCCTTGCAAAAACTCTTTGGCTCCTTAAATACTACTTTCAAATCCTAAGAAAGAGAGTAAAATCGTCACTATAAAATAGGCCCTCCAAAAACTCTTTGGCTCCTTAAATACTACTTTCAAATCCTAAGAAAGACCTACTGATTTAATCTGGAAACATCGCTGCAAATAACTATAGAACAAAAAAAACATACAAAGGTTTATAACGACTATTGCACACAAGAAGGCTAATTAGAATTACAACCATCAAAATTTAACTCCAAATATTTGGTACCCAGAGTAAATGGCAGTATTTCAAAGACAAATAAAACCATCTACTAAGAAATTGGTTATAGGCTTGCTCTTGTATAAGAGCAACTCACTTCTACGAAACCAATCTAAAGCTTAGGAAATAAACTAGTTTCAATTGCAACTAAAAACAAAGGCATCCAAAGATCTAAATTCTGGTGAAAAATCCAAAAGAACATACCATATATACATTTTAAAGATGCCCAAAAACACATTCTCAAATAATAGAGTAAGAAAAAGGAACGTTTCCAGGAAAGCATTGATCCAAAAATCAATAAGAAAAATGGTTGAGAGTTGGAAAAAATAAGTTATATTCTTTATGAATAAAGAAAACTGAGAATTATAAACTACTGAGTTTTAAAATAACACAAAAAGAAGAATCATAAATCATATCATGAAGCATTCAGGAAGAAATCAAGAGTCTACCTCTTCCATTGCAACCCAAATTCCTCTACGTTTTCCCAGATTTCTCACCCTTGAAATCCTCTTTTTGCCATCAATTTCATTCCTTTATTTTTCCCCCTAAACCTTTCCAAAATATAATATTTTAAAATAGAATTTGAGGAAGAGATAAAATCAAGGGTCGCACAACTCTTTCTTGAATATTTTTCTTGCTATGTTACAACACTACATTTTTCAAAAGATTCATTTTCCAACATAACTATAATATAGACTTTATTTATAATTTCTATAAATGTACCTTTTATTATAAGGTATTAACTTAACAAGGCTAACATTAACTTACTAATATTATTTCTTTAAAATGAAAGAACAAGGTAATAGTAATTGTTGACAATTTTGTCACATTGCATAGAGGGGTAGAAAAAAATCAAAAAATTTCCCTTTGTAAAGTGTTTTTTGTTGCTTCGAAAGTATTTGTAAGTGTTGCAGGAATTTTGGCTTTCCCTACCACCCCCTTGAACATAAAATGAAGAAGAAGAGCTTCACTTCCGAACAATCCAAAGAAGATAGCTCTGCCAAAAGAAGGAAAAAGTGTCGCGATATCGTGACATGTTGCATTTTCGCGGTCGAGAGCGACAAGAGGGAGCAAGAAAGAAAAGTGTCGCGATATCGCGACATGTTGCATTTTCATGGCCGAAAGCAAGGAGAAAGCGCAAGAAATAAAAAGTGTCGCGATATCGCGACATGTTGCATTTTTGCGACGCAAAGCAAGGAGAAAGCACAAGAAATAAAGTGTCGCGATATCGCAACATGTTGCATTTTCACGACTGAAAGCAAGGAGAAAGCGCAAGAAAGAAAAAGTGTCACGATATCACGACATGTTGCATTTTCATGGTCGAAAGCAAGAAGGAGGAGCAAGCAGGAGAAAGTGTCGTGATATCGCAACATGTTGCATTCTCACGACCAAAAGAGGAAAAGTGTCGCGATATCACGACATGTTGCATTCTCGCGACCAAAAGAGGAAAAGTGTCGTGATATCACGACATGTTGCATCCTCACGATCAAAAGAAGAAAAGTGTCATGATATCGCGACATGTTGCATCCTCGTGACCAAAAGAAGAAAAATGTCGCGATATCGCGACATGTTGCATTTTCGTGGCCAAAAGCAACAAAATAAGGCAAGGACATAGAAATGTCACGATTTTGTGACGTCATATTTTTGCGATGCAAGAAGAAGAGCCAAGCTGAGGACATAGAAGTGTCATGATATCATGACATTTTGCTTTTTTGTGACTCAAAGGGGGCACGTGCTCCAAGCCGAGTATTTTCTCGAGACGATCAAGTGCCTCATAAATGCATTCTTACTTGCCCAGTAAGCTCGCTACTCATTTTTGGCAATTGGAATCAAAGTACCAGTCTTTGAAGGAGAGCTCGGCAAGCATGGTGGCCACTCGAGCATTGCACCTAGAAACCAAGGACATTCAGACGGCTAATCAATGCATATTTCCATGGTTTACTCTATCATATTTGCCAGTTCTAGTAATGGATTTGAGAGCTCAGTCACGAGGGCTGCGAAGAGCCGACTTCTTAGATCTCAAGAGTATACTTCGCCATCCTATGTAATAATGATTCAGAGGGTCGGGTCCTCTATAAAAACCTAGGCATTGTAATGTAGAAGAGGGGGGAACTATCTGCTAGAAAGCTGCTGCAACTTGATGTCCTACAATTAATACTAAAGAGCTTTGGGCTCATTTCCTTCCTTTTATGTTGCCTTCTGTGTTTGATTCTTTTGTCTTTCTTTGTTTGCATACTGAGACTCTGAATCCTGAATCCGGTGTGCGATTGGGGACTGTACCCTAAAACTTGCCCGAAGGATACATAGGAGAGGAAAAATGTTGTATTGATTTTCTTTTATGCTTCTTGGTGGGTTGTGGTTTCTGTTACATTTGCTTGTCCTAATCATCGTTACTCTGAACCCTGAATTTCAATGAAAGGGAGAGGGAGAATCCTATGAGCTCACCCAAAGGATACATAGGAAGGTTAATGTTGCATTTCTTTCATTTATTCTTGGTGTTCTTTGCTGCTATTCAAGTTTTTAGTTAGTGATCATGCTTCCTATTCTCTCCCACCTTTAATTATCGATCTCTCTTCCCTTACCCCTTTTTTATTTATTTCTCTAACCCTAACTCTGTTTATCTCTTTCCTACATCCCTTATCTCAAATATTCAAAGTATTTTAGCATAGGATTCAGCCTTTCTCTAGATATTGGCATGAGGGGCATCTCTTCCCTTCGGCCTTTCAATGTTGGTCCAGGTCTAGGGCGCATACACTTACCCAAAATCCTTTCCTAGGCAGATTTGATGACCAAAAGTTTCTAGCACGCCCGGTGGGACCAAGGTCCCATATTTTAAGAATGTGAATCTCAAACCCGTCTTCACTGGGGCCAATAGTTCTAACTAGTTCCCGGTGTGACCCGGTCAGTCTCACCTGACTAGTGGTAGTGAGAACTGATGCTCTCATTACCGAAAGACTCTTAGCATCTGGCGACTTTTTTCAACCCAAAAATATTTAAGTCATAGAGACCGATACCTAAACCTGTGCCTTCATGCCAAAAGTCCCCATATTCTAAGGGAAGCCCGAGTTTGGGGAATCTTTGGCTTGCCTCCATCTGGAAAAATCACCTGGCGACTCTGACTGAGCTAAAAATCTAGATTTATTGATCGTAGGCACATTTTTAAGCTGAAAGAAGACACCCCAAAGGAATCAAGGTTCAGTGAGTAGCCTTGACCTTGCAAGCAAAGAAAATTATGTTCACCTGGTGACTCTGACTTAGTGGCAAGAACCATGATATTTTTAGGCCATTGCTTTAATGGAGAGGGTATGCTATCCCAACTGGGATGATCGTGGCCCTCTAAATATTCAAAGTTACCATGAAATTCCTAAAAGCACCTTGGAGACATTGACAAAATACAATGGCACTAAGGGAATGGCCCGAGAGCACCTTGAAGATGTTGCTGCTTTAGCGCCCCTCCATGACATAATCCATGAGGATGTCATGATCAGACTTCTGGTCCTGTCTCTGGAAGGAAGGGCGCTACAGTGGTACAGACTTCTTGAGTGTAAAAGCATCTACTCATGGGATGACTTAGTGGGAGCACTATTCAAAATATTTGATGGATCTCAGGATCCCTTCCAGCTTTTGATGTACCTCTTCACCATCACGAAAACATCTTTGGAGAGCATTACGTACTTCAATGTCCAATTTTGTAAAAGTTGGAAAAGAGTTCCAGGAGAGATCCAACCGACGCCCGCCCAAGCCCACCTCTTCTATGTTCAGGCCTTTTACCCAAACATATGCCTCCTTTTACTGCGATCAGGTGAGCAAATATTCCCTCAAATATTTGAGGAAGCAATACGAGCAGAAAAACTTTTGCTCGTATCGGGAAAGTGGCAGTGGGGAGCAGCCCCATCACCCTACCCGGTAATTACTGCTCCTGTTTATCCAAAGCAGTATTCATCATGGTAGACTCCTCATAATGAGCAGAGGCATGACATGCAGTCGTTTGAAGCTCAAGAGGCAGGTTTCATCCAAGTACAACAATGGGAATATGCAAGACATGATCCAGCAATGAACAATATGGTTGCTTGCAGTCTCCATCAGGAGATGGGCCAAGGAGAGAAACAAACTCAAGTGGCGGAACCTGAGAATGAAGAGGGCACATTTTTGCACCTTTTTTGTATCCCAGTGGATGGCACGCAAGTATTCAGCCAAAGCCCATTAAACATGCCTCATCAAGAAGCTGAATCTAAAGAGATCCTGGAAGATTACTCTTTGCTGGAGGAGCCCTTTTATCACATCAGGAGGATGGAAGAACCTGTACCCATCCCACAGTTAGTAGATTCTTTAGTATTCTGGTATTGGTTCCAGCCCCCACCATGACTAGTACCCCAAGAGGCCCCTCATGCGATGAACTTCTTCGCCACATATTTCATCAATAGTATGGGTACTGGCAGGAGTGACAACTCATTGTGTTGCTCCCTGTTCACAACATGGACAACTTCGAGAAGAAGCCAGCCAGACTTCAAAGATCAACTAAAGTTCACTAGGATCTTGTCTGGACATTGCAGGTTCAGCGGATAGGCACCCGAAGTTGGTTTTAGGGTGGCAACATGCCAATCATGTCAAAAAATTTTGTGTAAATACTGTAAATGGCCTAGCTAGTAAATAAGTGTCGAGGGCGCTAAGTGTTGCTTAGGAGCTTAGGCACACAAAAAAAAAAAGTCATCGATGGATGGTCAGAGAAGAGGATAATGGGAATGACTCTGTTGCCCAATGGATAAAGGCCTGGGATCTCTGCATTCAGACGAGCTAAATGCCCCATGAGCTACAAAGAATGTTGACAATTTTGTCACATTGCATAGAGGGGTAGAAAAAAATCAAAAAATTTCTCTTTGTAAAGTGTTTTTTGTTGCTTCAAAAGTATTTGTAAGTGTTGCAGTAATTTTGGCTTTCCCTGCCACCCCCTTGCACATAAAATGAAGAAGAAGAGCTTCACTTCCGAACAAGCCAAAGAAGATAGCTTCGCCAAAAGAAGGAAAAAGTGTCACGATATCACGACATGTTGCATTTTTGCGACTGAGAGCGACCAAGAAATAAAAGTGTTGTGATATCGTGACATGTTGCATTTTTGCGAACGAAAGCAAGGAGAAAGCGCAAGAAAGAAAAAGTGTCGCGATATTGCGACATGTTGCATTTTCGTGGTGCAAAGCAAGGAGAAAGTGCAAAAAATAAAAAGTGTCGTGATATCGCGACATGTTGCATTTTCGTGGCTGAAAGCAAGGAGAAAGCGCAAGAAAGAAAAAGTGTCGCGATATCGTGACATGTTGCATTTTCATGGTTGAAAGCAAGAAGAAGGAGCAAGAAGGAGAAAGTGTCACGATATCGTGACATGTTGCATTCTCGCGACCAAAAGAGGAAAAGTGTCGCGATATCACGACATGTTGCATTCTCGTGACCAAAAGAGGAAAAGTGTCGCGATATCGCGACATGTTGCATCCTCATGACCAAAAGAAGAAAAGTGTCACGATATCGTGACATGTTGCATCCTCATGACCAAAAGAAGAAAAGTGTCGCGATATCGTGATATGTTGCATTTTCATGGCCAAAAGCAACAAAAGAAGACAAGGACATAGAAATTTTGTGATTTCGTGACATGTCATATTTTTGTGATGCAAGAAGAAGAGCCAAGCTAAGGACATAGAAGTGTTGTGATATTGTGACATGTTGCTTTTTCATGACTCAAAGGGGGCACGCGCTCCAAGCCAGGTATTTTCTCGAGATGATCAAGTGCCTCATAAATGCATTCTTACTTGCTCAGTAAGCTCGTTGCTCATTTTTGGCAATTGGAAGCAAAGTATTAGTCCCTAAAGGAGAGCCCAGTAAGCATGGCAGACACTCGAGCATTTCACCCAAAAACCAAGGACATTCAGATGGCTCATCAATGTCTATTTTCGTGGTTTACTCGATCACAGTTGCCAGTTCTGGTAATGGATTTGAGAGCTCAGTCACAAGGGCTGCGAAGAGCTAACTTCTCAGATCTCAAGAGTATACTTCGCCATCCTGTGTAATAATGATTCAGAGGGTTGGTTCCTCTATAAAAACCCAAGCATTTTAATGTAGAAGAGGGGGGAACTATCTGCTAGAAAGCTACTGTAACTTGATGTCCTACGATTAATACTAAAGAGCTTTGGGCTCATTTCCTTTCTTTTATGCTGCCTTCTGTGTTTGATTCTTTTGTCTTTCTTCGTTTGCATACTGAGACTCTGAATCCTAAATCCGATGTGCGATTGGGGACTGTACCCTGAAACTTGCCCGAAGGATACATAGGAGAGGAAAAATGCTATTTTGATTTTCTTTTATGTTACCTAGTGGGTTGTGGTTTCTGTTACATTCGCTTGTCCTAATCGTCATTACTCTGAACCTTGAATTTTTAATTTCAATGAAAGGGAGAAGGAGAATCCTATGAGCTCACCCAAAGGATACATAAGAAGGTTAATGTTGTGTTTCTTTCATTTATTCTTGGTGTTCTTTGCTACTATTCAAGTTTTTAGTTAGTGATCGTGCTTCCTGTTCTCTCCCAACTTTAATTATCGATCTTTCTTCCCTTACCCCTTTTTTATTTATTTCTCTAACCCTAACTCTATTTATCTCTTTCCTGCATCCCTTATCTCAAAGCACCAAAGTAGTTTAGCATAGGAGCCAACCTTTCTCCGGATATTGGCAAGAGGGACATCTCTTCCCTTTGGCATTTCAATTTTGGTCCAGGTCTAGGGCACATACACTTACCCAAAATCCTTTCCTAGGCAGATTTGATGACCAACAATAATTAATTCATTTTATTTTCTATATAATACTGATTAATACTATTACTAACATTTCTTGACTAATACTAATATTAATAATTTTTTAACATTAGCATTCAATATAATTAGTATTAATAATACCAACATTATTATTAATACGAAACACAAATATTACTACATCATATAATAAATTAAGAGCCTAAGTAACACAAGGGCTCTTGCTAAAAATTTATCCTTGTCCGAACTAGGATGCATTCAACAATAAGAAATATTATGCACAAACATCACTATTCCCCAAGTAAGAGGTATTATGATAACTACAAGGTTATCAACCACCGAATTAGGTTCCCTAAGCACAGAGGTAAGAGATATTTTGTCTTTATAGCAACCTCCTTGCATGATGATGTATTTTATCACACATACAAATGCTTCTATATGATTGTTTTACCCCTCTGGATTGTCAACTAAAAATCATCCATCATTTTCTATTTCTCTCAACTTTAGTGGTTGTCCCATACCAATCCACCTGTGAGAGTACCTAGTCCTGCAACCACAAAATTTATCAACAATACCATATTCTAATAATAGCATAATCCAATTTTAGAAAACATAAATTTCAACTATCAACTCATCTTGATAGAAATAAAATAGGTTCATGCATTAAATATTAATATATGAGTACATCGATCAAACAAGGAAAAGTCCTACCAAGATGGGCCTTTACAAAACTGTTGGGAAAATTTTTTATAAGAAAGGATTATAGAATGGTCCCAAAAAAAAATGATTCATATTGATTATGGAGGAGCCATACAATGTTAGCTCGATGAAGACATTTCTAGATACAATTTGCTATTATTGAAGGCTTATTAGAAACTATTCGTAGGTGTCATATCCATTGGATGCTCTTACATACAAGAATGTTCCTCTTAGTTGGACAAAGGAACATCAAAAGGCCTTTGAAGGGCTAAAGGCTATGTTTGTATGCATGACCATTATGGTATTTCCATATTGGTTTAAGGAATTTCACATTCACATTGACACATACAACTTTAGATTGGATGCACATTGGCCCAGGAGGGATAGTTTTGGCTTGATCATCCCATCTATTTTACTAGTTTGTTACTATCAAGAGCAGAAAATAATTACAACACCAAGAAGAGAGAAACCTTAGGGTTGTTTTATGTAGTACAAAATTTTAGACACTATTTGTTTGTCAATCCCTTCACCTATTATTTCAATCATAAATATTTATTGTATTTGATCAACAAACTAATGATATATAGGAAAGTGAACAAGTGGCTTGTCATATTGCAAGAATTCAAGTTTTAGGTAGTCATGAGATCTAGGAAGAAGCACGTAATCATATATTAACTATAAAGGATTCACTCGAGAGAATATACAATGTTAAAATAATTTAATGTATACTTTGCATGCATGTTATGACAAGTGTCATATAACACTTGTCATATTTTCATAGAGGATTATGCCTATATATTTATACTCTTTCTTGTACAATATCATCTCATTTCAATTCTATCATTTGGTATCAGAGCATGTCCTCTTCCTACCTGAATACCCTTGAGGGGGGAATTATCTCTTTGGTAATTATCCCCGCCCCTATTTTTGGTGCATGTCCATTCCTTCCTTCTCTAAAATCTCAAGGAGTATGCTCTCCACTTCAGTGGATCAAAAACCAGAAAGTCAATGGAGAGGAATTCATGGCTACCATTGAAGATTCAATCTTGGAACCATAATTTTGGGTACAAAAATCAGGACTTCCTAGGAGGTCACCCATCCCAGTCTTACTCTGACCCAAAATGCTTGACTATGTAGTTGTAATGGGATCTGGTGCTTCAAGGAGGTTATATTTTTTTTGTTCTAACGGGATTCAATGTAACATGACTAGGTGTGACCTCTAATGCATCCAAAATATGGTCAAGTTTTACTATGTGATTCAGTTCAACATGTTGTTTCTCTCTATGTCATACATGTTTATCGATGCTAACCTATTCCTATAACAATACAAACCTATGATTCTATGGCCTACATAATATCCAACTGCAATTGTTTCATCATTGCTAAAGTTGAATCATAGGAGTTGTTATCTCATAGGTCGATGAACCTATAAAAATACCCCATAGTCATGGGTACCACCATACACCATGTCGATGATTATTCGATGTAATAAGCCACTTTGAAATCTACCACCAAACATGTTCGTGCAATGACAATAGTGTGAGATCTGCATTCTCAGTGGAACTAGGACCTGTACAATCCTGTACAAACTTTGTGGCATAGATGGCACTATTTATTCCATTTAAATCAAGGGGAATTATTCTCAAGGGGCTAGAATATAAGGTGGTCAACAAGGTCCACTCATCCCACATAATGAAGTATATTTTTATGTTGACCCGTGCAACGTATAACTAGCTTTAGTCATTTCCACAACATTAACAAATTTTTTTTGTCATTGGAGGGGGCACTAGAATTATGGAGAAATATGCTAACCTAAAATTGGTTGCTCAATCTGCAATATGTGGCCCTAAGATACCATGGTGAGAAAATCCTATGATTAATAAATCACCCCCCTTCCACTTTGTCTGATCCTAACATATTGGGAATTGAGAAGAAGCCCTAGATCATGTGATCCAACCAAGCAGAGCTGCCTAAAAAAAAAATTAGATGCCTAAAAATTAGATGGTGGGGATTCTTTTATTCATGTCCTTAGCCCAATAGCTACACAAATTACTCCATATACCACCACCACACCCAATTTTTATGTGATCCAGTACAGAGGGCCCAAAACGAACATTGCTACCCTTTTGAAACCACTTCCATCATAGTTTATTGGGCATCTGTCTAAAATAGTTTTTTATTATTATTTTGTAAGAGTAATTTGTAGAATATTCTTCTACGAGGGATATAATGATTTGTGGAATATTCCCTCATGAGGGATATTGTGATTCTACTTGGAGGAAACATAACCTCTTTTTATTTTGCTTCCAAGAGAGCCTATTGTTTTTTCCTACAAATGGAGGCCCTATTCAGATGTGACTATAACCTTATATATAGTCGTTGAAAAGAATGTTTCACATCGTACACATTGGTGGTGTCCATTTTGAGTTTTAAGTATGTTTAATATATTTTTTGTGCCTCAAATTATTGTGTATTATGGAGTGCACTCTCGGTTGAACTCGACACTCCTTGGAAAATATAAGTGAACCTAGTACCTAGTCATATTATCAAATGGATCAATTTATTGTATAAAGGTGCATTTTCGGTATAGACCAATACCTTCTAGATCAATTTCATCATGAGAGAGGATCATACCCATAGTGGACCTAGTAAGTAGTAATCTACAGAGGCAAAAAACCTAGAGGCTAACCTACAGAGGTAATAGACCTGATGAAGAGGCTAAACCTAAGGCAAGACCCAAAGGTTGATCCTCAGGCACTAAGATAAAGTTTGACCTAAAAATACAACAAACCCAATGAATCAAATGAACTTGAGGTAAAGGACCTAGTTATGAATCATGGATCTAGCCATATTATTCAAAGTAGAAAATACAAAGAGCATGAGCCTAGAAATTATCCATTGTATATTAGAAAAGTACACATTAAAGGGGGATGTTAAAAAATTTAATGTGTACGTGATAGAATCATACAGTGGTGGAAAACAAATTTTCAAAGATCACCTTATTTTAGATTGGGTCAAAAGCTTAAAGTGGTTAAAGAAAATCTCAAGATTTGGAATAGGGATATCTTTGGAAATCTTTTCCAAAATAAATAAAAAATGAAAAATATTCTTGCTACCATTGAGAAAGAAATTTAGGAAATCCAATACTGTACTATTGATCAAATAAAGGAGGAAAAGAATCTCCTTTCCCAGTATCACAATATCCTAAAGTGTGAAGAAACCTTTTGGAGGCAGAAATCCCGATCCATTTGGCTTAAGTAAGGTGACTCCAATACAAATTTTCTTCATGTTTCCATGATGAGGAACAGAAGCAATAACATAATCAAAAAAATTCTTGGCCAGGATGGAAGACTTATTTATGACATAAAATAAATTAGAACTGAGGGTATTTCTCATTTCATGCGACTACTTAAAGATTTGTCAGTTGCCAATTCTAGCGAAGCCAAGGATTTCCTCCTCCAATTTATTCCTCAATCTATTTCTGAGGATATCAATTCTAAAATAATCATTAGCCTTTCTTATGATGAAATCAAACATGCTATGTTTTCCATGAAACCGGACAAAGCTTCAGGTCTGGATGGTTTCTCTCCCAGATTCTTCCAGGCCTTTTGGGATTTCATTGATATGAACATGTGTTAAGCTATCAAAGAAATCCAGAATTCTAAAGTCATTCCTCACAGTTTCAACTCCACTTTTATCGCCGTTATTCCAAAGAGTCCTAGCACCAAATAATTCAATGATTTTTGGCCAATTAGTCTCTACAATGTTGTTTACAAAATTTTAACAAAGGCCTTAGCTAAGAGAATGAGATATGTCATGCCTATCATTATTAACCATTGTCAAGGAAGCTCAGTCCGGGGTAGATCCATCCTTGATGGTATTATTTCTATTCATGAAGCCCTTCACTCAACTTGCTTCACAAAAAAGGTCACTTTCCTCTTAAAATTAGACATGAACAAAGCTTAGGATAGACTGAACTGGGATTTCCTTCTGGCAGTCTTATCCAAATTTGTATTTCATCAAGATTGGATCAATTTATTTAGAGGGTGCATTTCTTCTACCTGGTTTTATATTTTAATAAATGGTTCACCAGTAGGCTATTTTACCAACAATAGAGGATTATGGTAAGGAGATTCCCTTTCCCATCTCCTTTTAATCATTACTGTGAAAGCCCCTGGGAGATCTATTCATGCAACCAGACAATCAGGTCTTATTATTGGCATCAAGGTCACTTTCCAAACTACTCTTTTCACTCAAATAATTCAATGATGATACTCTTCTTTCCACTTTTTCTTTAGTGGTTGAAGCTAATATCATCAAGCATATCCTTCTTATTTATGAAAAGGCTGCTAGACAAAAATTCAATTTTCAAAAAAGCAAATTATATTTTCTTAAAACTCCTTTGAGAAGATAAATTAAGATTTCCAACATATTGGGGTGTAATATTTCCTCCTTGTCTACCACTTACTTGGGTTTGCCTTTGTTTGTGAGTAAATCTAATGAACATCTATGGGATAATATCATCGAAAGATTTCAAAAAAATATTTTTGTTTGGCAAGGCAATTTATTATCTTAGGCTGGAAAAGCCATCCTAACCATGGCATGATTACAAAGTATTTATGTTTACTTCCTTTCAATATTCAAAGCACCTACTAAAGTTTATCAAAAAATTGAACATATTCAAAGGTATTGCCTATAGATAGGAGCTGAAAACAAAAATAGATTCCATCTGGTTGCTTGGGAAAAAGTATGTAAGCCCAAGGATCAAGGGGAAATAGGGCTTAGAAGAATTCACATGTTAAATTCTACCGTTCTTGCAAAATAGGCATGGCGTCTAATTTTAGGAGATCATGTAGAATGGGTCAAAATCACAAGAAGGAAATACCTCCAAAATTATGATTTCTTATATGGGGAAATTCTCCCTTATGCTTCTACCTTCTAGAAATCCATTTGCACCATGAGAAAACTTCTCAAAAAAGGTTTAAGGTGGTAGGTTAGTGATGGAAAATCAATGCACTTTTGGGAGTATGTGTGGATAGGCAATCATCCATTTCTTCAAATACCAAGATTCAGACTGATCAAAGAGTTTACTGATCCTATTTTTGGCACCAAAGTTGTTGACTTCCTATCCACTACCAATGGAGTTAGATCTTGGAAAAGAATCCATCATCCTGATTTGACAGTTGAAATATCCTCACTTGAAGCCTTTTTATCATCCTTCTCCATCCCTCTAGAGGCTTCTTGTGACCATCCTATTTGGGAGCCCACCGAATCAGGAGATTTTTCTGTTAAATCTACTTATCTTTTATCTTTATCCTCTATAGAGTTTTTATTCCTTTCAATCTTGTGTGGCTTAAAATTTTGAATCTAATGGTTAACTTTTTTTCAGGGATAGCCATTCAAGATAAAATTCTCTCTGTTGAAAATCTCATTAAAAGAGGTATCCCACTCCCTAATAGATGCTTCCTTTGCCTTGCTGATTGGGAATCCACAACCCACCTTTTCCTTTTTTATCCCTATTCTAGATCCATCCTCAATAGTATTTTCCTTAAATTCAATATAATTTGGGCCTCTCCTCCTATTATTGACCTTTTTACTCAGTGGCCCAATCTTTTCAAAAATCCCTTTCTCAAAGGCTTCTGGAGTTTTTGCCTTCATCACTATTTATGGTAGATTTATCTTGAGCAAAATAGGTGCATTTTTTCTAAGGAAGCCAGGGATTTTGAATTCATTTGTAATATACTTTTCCTTGTCGCTACGGAAAATTATTTGATTGCTCCCTTTGTTAATTCACCTATTCCTTATTTTAAAGACTCCTTACTTAAATCCTTTAACATTTTCTTGGAAAATATTCGTCCTACCAATCCTTAAGGTTTTGGAGCCAACATCAAATGGAATCCCCCTCCTTTAGGATGGGTCAAAATTAATTTTATGGATCTACTAAAGGCAATCCAGGAAGAGCTGGCGTCGAAGGTATTCTTGGAGATCATCAAGGAAATTTCATTTTTGCTTTTGCAGAACCCTTAGGGGATCAATCCAATCATTTTTCTGAAGCACGAGATCTTTGGAGAGGATTAAAATTCATCAAACAGGTCCTAAGGAAAGTCATAATCAAATGAGATTCCTTGAATATTATAAACTATTTAAAAAATTTAAAACCACTAGGTTGGAAAATCAAGAATCTAATCGAGGAATCCAAGAAAATTCTATCACACCAATAGGAAGTCATAGTTCAACATGCATTCAAGGAAGCCAACTCTGTCACTGACAAGTTGGTCAATATCGATGCCTTTGTCCCAGGGGTGCTGACCTGAATGGACAGTCTCCCCTATGATGTCAATGAACTTGCTAGGTCAAACTTAAATCATTCTTAGCAACAATGAATCATCATTACAAAACTTGTGACCTACTCCTTATTTGGACCTTGATCCTAGGTAGAAGCAATATCATTGGCCCTCATGTTTGCATCACTGCATCAGTTATTATATTCATCTTCATTACTAGAGTCACCTCCATTAACAAATTTATATTCCCTGGGCTTCTCTTTTTTCAGAGCCTCTCATTGGAAACTTCTAATTCCAATTTTTCCACCATGCAACACCTATTCCCCATTTTTATCACTTTTACCACTGCCTTTGATCCATCAACCTTCAATATGGTTTTATTTTTTCTCATCCCATATGTTTTTTCCTCCATATTTTGTTATGATCATGGATTGTTCTTCCATGCATGTACCCCTTCTACTGGCTCACAATCCTTCCTTTTTTCGTGTACCTTTCACTTGGTTCCAAGAAATATTTTTTTCCCTGCTCAGCTACGCTTTTCAATTCCTTGGTTCTTTGAATCCTTATTTGTTTTTCTATATTCATATTCTTAAGTGACCCTATTTGTCATTTTCCCCTTCTCCCAACACTTATTTCTATTTTTACCTTCAATTCTTTATGTTGGTATATATTCTTCCATAGAATTCATCCTCTCATCCTTAGTTTTATTTTGGAAAACCCTTGCTCCTTTTGTCTGAGTGTCATCAGGATGTGTTTTGTAGAGCTTGACACCTACTCTGTTGAGCCCATTGTTGAAGCTATCCTTAAGGATAGAGGATTAGTTTCTTTTCTTAAGATTTTTTTTGGGATGGATTGAGATGCTAGTTCAGTGTTTGCTTCAACATGGGAAGGAGTTGTTTATCATTCACAGAGTACATTTCTAGGTGTATGTTGAGCTTCTTGCAGAATTGACTAGACAACTTGTTGTTGGTCACACTATGAGAAGAACAAGCACAATTGGGAAGTGGAAATTAAATAGTTTGAACTTGTATCACCAATCAGGAATATAATCAAGAAGGGCCTATTTTGGAAGGATATGCATACACCCTGGAAGGAGGTAATGAAGCATGTCATGTAATATATTACTGTAGATGATCCTGAGTCACAAATCTGTAGTTTACACCTTTTTGTAAATAATTTTTGTGATGCTAAATTCCTCAATATCCTAGAATTTTTATATTTATCCATGGATTACACTGTAACTTCAACCTGTAAGAAAAATGAGGTAGCTTGGCCCTCCCACCAGGGCCTTTTTTAATTTTTGTATGCTTATCTGTTGGAGAAATTTTTGAAAGGAAATATTACTGTTTAGGAAAACACTGAGGAAGACACTTCCTCCACACCTTCTTCCAAGCTGAAGGATTCCAAAAGAAAGGGCAAGGAAGTTAAAAGCTAGGTCTCCCTCAGAGCTAATAAAAAGGCTAAGGTGGAATTTACTCCCACAAGGATTTCCCAGCAGCTAAGTAAAATAGTTTCTCTAAACCCTCAGACAATTAAGGATGACACTAGCGACCCTGTTGAAAAATATTTGCACAAATTGGTTATCCAAACTACATCCTTTATAATAGACCATCTGGAAACCACCTGGGCTACCATGGAGAAATCCATTTTGTAGTTTAAGGAGTAAAGAAATGCACTTAGCCTATTGTTTTTCTATGATACCTACGATGAGGAAGCTCCTGTGAGCTCTACTACTACTGGTAAATCTAAAGCAAAGGAGGATGACGTTGTTGAAATTGTAAAAGAAGTCTTCAAGGAAGTGCTCAAGGATGAAACCAAGGAAGGTGAACAGGAAGCTACTGAAGCACCACCTAACATGGAGTAACTGCCTTCCGTGCTTCTGCTATTAACCCTTCAGGGTTTCCTCTCCTTTTGGTATTTCTGTGTTAGTTTATGTGTCTTTTCCTATTCCTCTAAGGATGCATTTTGGGTTTTCTCGCATCCTCATTTATTTTTTGCTTTCTTAGGATACTTTTCTATTTCTTTCTGCATCTCTTTCTTCTATTATGTACTAAGACATTGGGGCACCTTTCAAATACCTCCTTAATAAAAAAATTCAACTTACCAAAAAAAAGTTAATGTGTACTTTGTATGCATGTTATGACAAGTGTCATATGACAATTATCATATTTTCATATAGGCTTATGCCTATATATTTGTACTCTTTATTTTACAATATCATCTCATTTCAATCCTATCATATAATAGGACGTATACCAAATGACTTTCCTAATGTCCAATTGTTCATCGTGAATATAATACCGACATGGTACAAATACATTGGGGAATGTATATCAAAATGGGAGCTACCTAAGGAGATGATGATAGTAGAAAGATGTCAGATCATTATAAAATTGACACCATTTCAGTTGATAGTAGGCTTGTTATACAAAATTAAACTTGACAAGATCTTGTAGAGATATGTGATGGAGGAATAAGTCCATACGACATTGAAGGAAGCACACAAAGGAATAGACAACGGATACATGTGGCCAGATGCAATGACAAGAAAGTTTTTATTGGTAGGGCTATGGTAGTGTTACAACACTTCCTAAAACGGACCTTTTGTTTGCTATTATAAAGGCTTTTGATCAAATTATTATTTTATGCTTTGATATTTTGAAATGATATTGCTAATGGATTTTTGTATTATAGGTACAGGTGCTTCAAAGAAATGAGAAATGCTAACGATGAAGTATTCACCAATAGTCCAATGGAAAATATAGCCTTGGTAGTGAAATGTTCACCATTGGCCCAAGGAAAAACAAATCTTCTAAATAAAATGCATTCACATGAATTCATTATAATAACTGTGTGGTTATGAACTAGTTAAAGATAATTATAAATTTATAAATAAATATTAACTTAAATATATAAAAATATATTTATATATAATTAAATTTAGTAAAATAATTAATTTTTATTTTTGCATGTGTATTATAACAACTATGTTAAAGGGATTCATGGGCCACCTGGCAAGAAATTAGGATGAAAGTTGGCCTTATGCATGTTAAACCATCTATTTAGGAGGTTTTTTCTTAATTTTTTTATTTAAGGGAGGTTTATAATGGGGAAGGGCATCTGTTTAATGAGGTTCAAAAAGAAAGCTAGAACTTATAGGTATAGAGGAAGGAAAAAGCAAGCTATGAAAGGGCATCTATTTAGTGAGGGTCAAAACGAAAGCTCGAACTTATAGGCATAGAGGAAGGGAAAATCAAGCTTCTCAGGTTGGTGTTTATGAATTTGAAGTACTTTAATTTTATATCAGTATTGTGTTATCTATGGAATTATGACATGATTGTTTATTTTTCCTTTTTTGAGAATTACTTATTTGAATTTCAGTCCTATGGCTTCTTTCTTGTTTAATTGTTTCAACTAAAGCTTGGGATCGAGAGCCTATTTAGTTCATGGATTTTTATTTTAGACCTAGAAAATGTCCACTTCCTTCACTTAGTACCATTTTTATCCTTATAGAAACATTGATAGACCCCCCTTTTGAAAAGATATTGTGCAGTTGATGTTTGGTAAAATTTTATAGTCTGCTTAGGGACGATGTTTTTATTATATAATTCCAAAAGACTCTATCGAATTAGACGTACCCTAGAGCAAATCTGAGAAGATGAACTACCCCTGTCATGCTTAGACGCATTCCCTAAGTGATTTTGAGAAGAATGATTGCTTAGACGCGTTCCCTGAGTGAGTCTGAGAAGAATGATTGTCTTTGTCTGCCTAGACAAACCCTGAAGTAGTTTTGAGTAGAGTAACTACCCTGGTTTATCGAATGCATTCCAAAGAAATTTTGTATTAAATTAATTCTTTTATCTGTAAAACATGCTTCAGTTTATTCCCTTGATGTTTTTCTTAATTTTTAGTTCTAAAGGACCTTTAGTTTGAATGATAAACTATTTGGTTGTTTGTTTATTTTTCATCTTAAGAGAATTTGAAATATTGTGATCCTTGAAGTGTATTTTGTCTTAGAGTACTTCAAAATATAAACTTTGCAAACACAATGTGAAATCAACCCCACTTGTTTAGCTGGGTGAAATTTTAAAGAGTATATTTTTATTTAATCAATTTAGTACATGAGTTTGTTTGAATGGTTGAATTACAATTTATGTTTTTGTTTGCATTATTTGAGCCGACTATTTGAAATAAAATATATAAAAATAATAAGCGTTTGACCCTGGGCTAAACTGATCTCAGGAGAAAATTAGACTTGGATGTTGTGGGTGGTAGAAGTCTATTTCCATTGTTGAACTTGTTGAATTCAAGGTATGGTTGGAGGACAACAAGCCGAGATACCCAACTATAATTTAATTTGTGAAGTCATGAAAGTAGTTGACTGTGTGAGTAAATATTGATTAAAAATCCTCAAAAAGAAGCTATGATTTTCCTTTCTAATTTGCCTTGATCGAAGGTGACTTAAACAATAAGGAATGATTAAAAACTCTTCTTATGTGTCTTTTACTGAAAATTTAAATATGCGTTCTTTTATTTAATAGACGAGTTAGAATACAACTCCTTTTCATTCATTGATTGCTGAAAGTATTTCTAATCCATAATTTGTTTTTAATTGAAGATGCATTCTTTAAGAAAATAAGCATTTCTTTTATTTAGTAAACGAGCTTGCAATTGGATTTTATGAATAAAAGTTGTATTTATTTGATATTTTTTATTATTTTTAGTATTCATAGGGTTTATTAAAAATGTACTTCCCTTGCTTATTACTTTCTTAAGTCAAAAAAAAAAAAAGTCCTACTTGTTTATATTTTTTTTTTTTGTAGTACGTCCTTCTTGATAAACTTGTTTAGATGTATTTTTGGAGTTTGGAGAATTAGATAAGATTCAATGGGTTGGAAATAACCAGCCTTTGTTATTCTACAAAATACTTAAATATATTATAATGAATGCATTGTAAACCTTGAACTAGATTGAAGGACATTTATTCAATATTTGAGGTATAAGAACAAATGTCTTGCCAAAAGTTATTGGATGATTACGCTCCATGTGGCTATTCCTTACAAGTTAAATAAAGACCCGAAAGGAAACTTAGGTTTAATAGCGTTAGTTAATTATATCATGTTTTGGTGAATGGTTGCAACTTTAATTTATACATGTTGAGCTATACCATTTACCTTTTTTCCTCCTTAATAAATTTTCTTCTTCTATGAAAGAAATGATCTTTATTTGAGTTGTAGCGTAAGGAAATTGTTTATTAAATGTATTTGTGATTCCAATATGTGCTTATCTTTTTGATATGCCAAAATTAAAGTAATGCTTTTATTCATTTCAAATTCATGTAGTATTCTTAATATGAAGAAATTACGCTAAACTTTCTAGAAACTGTGTACGAATGTAAATATAAGTTATTGGTAAAATTGAATACTTATTTAAAGAAATTATAGGATAGTAAAAAGACTTAGGTATTTTAATAATAAATTTCAAGTATATGTGTGAATGAATATAAGTTACTCACTTGTTTATAAATAAATTTGTCATTACCCGGAAAGCAAACCAAGAATTAAGTAAAACTTTATAGGCATCACCTTGAAAAGTAGATTAAGCTTTATCTTTTTAATAGCCTTTTCTTATCTTTAAATAAAGTCTTCTTTTTCTAGTTAAATTTTATTTTTTCAGGGGAGGGCTATGTAGGGGACTTCCTTGGGAAGTCATGTTTTACTTCCTTTCAGTCTTTCCCTGGCCCTGTCCTAGGTCCTTGTTCCTGTCCTAGCTTCCCTGGCACTTCCTTAACCCTTCCTCCTTGGTGGGATGGTGTTGCAGACGATATCCTTGGGGTGGGAGGTCACTTCTTCATTTTTATGCCTCTTTCCTTGCCCTTTGGTGGGGTTTCCTTCTAATGTTTGGGTTCTTGGATGGTTTTGGGGTTTTCCCTAGGATCTTTCCTAGGTTTTTTGGGTTTCTTCAGGGATCTCTTTCCTTGGAGTTCTCAATTTTTCCTAGGTTTTTGTAGGTGCCTTCTTAATTCTAGATTTCTATGGTTCTTCAGGTGTGGACTGCTATGGCTATGGGAGTGTGGCTTCATGAGAAATTTTACACATATTTTTGGTCTTTGATGGAACCATGTGCTTTATACTATGACTCTGCTCTTTGGGATCAGTGTTGTGGGTTTAGTGGGCTCTCAGTATTTTTTGTGGCCTTACCTAGGGGTCTCTGGTTTACTCGTTTCTATTTTCCTTCTGGACTTCCTTATCTATTTTCCTGAAGCTGTTCGTTAGAAGTGCTGAAGGTTGTCTGGGATTTTTGGCTGCTTCCTCTTTGTTTGGGATGACCTGTTATTAACATGTGCAGTTGGTTTTCCCTATGAATCCTTCCTTTTGGGTTCCTTGGAAAATTTCCTATCTATTTCCTACGGATTTTTAGTCTACATCTGCTCCTTCCTCTGCTTGATTGGTGTCTTCGATGGCTCCTCTCTTCTCTGCAAGAGTATTTTGTGGCTTGTGGAGATCCTCATATTGTTGTTCCAATTTCCAGGCTTGTGAGGAATGCAATTTCTTCTTAGTTTACTTGATCTTCTAACATCCTTGTTTGGTTCCCATCCTTTCTTGGGAAGGATTTATTGTTTATGCAGTCTCTCTGCTCCATACTCTGGTGTAGGGTGGTTTTCTATAATATTTTTGGTTTCTTGGATGTTTATACCTGGTTTATGGTTCTCCCCTATGTGGGATGTTCGTTTGCACTCAGATGCTAGCTTTCCCCTATGTGGGATGTATTATTATTGGTTTTTGATTTCCCTTATGTGGGTTGGTGTCTATTTCATTTTTACACCTTTAGGGTTCTTCAATTTTGTCTTTAGGCAAGATTATCCATTTATTTTTTTTGCCTTTCTTTCTCCTGTTAGGCAGGATTTTCAAATTTTTGTTTCCCGCTTTTCATTCATGAAGGCTCTCCTTTTTCCTTCCTAAAGTTTTTACTACTGGCTTTCCTCAAGCCTTTCCTGTTGTCCTTCCTTGGACTTTCTTGTAGCCTTTCTTGTGGTTTTTCCTATTTATCTGATGACTTTTTGTAATCAGGTTTTGGGTCCCTTGATAAAAACCCACTTTATTTTAATTTAACCAACAAAAAAAAAAAAAATTCTCTAAATAAAATTGAATGACTCCTTATAATTAATATAATATAACTATTTGATATCTTCAAATTCTATAAATCTTAACCAATTTAATATGGAATCAAGAACCATGATGATAATAAGAAACACTTTAGTCGAGATTAAATAGGACTAGAAGCCAATTCCAGTTGGATATACATTATTGAATTTGAAACCAAACTTATCTAATTGTGGTTGGATCACTGAAGAGGTGTTCAACCGAAAAGATCAAAATATCCAATATCAGTTGTATTACATGCATGTAATCACCTATGATTTGAGAATGGTCGTTCTTGGTAAGATATGTTAGGATGAGTTATGTAAGGTGGGATGGTATGAGACATTCCACTAGGCCATTGAGTGAGTAGTATAGTGGTGGCTCCTTGAGCAAATTTATGAATATGAAGAGTCTAGTAGAAAACATGAGAACATGAGGTTCGACAATTCTATAATGGTTGGTATGGAATAATTCATCGCATTATTCATAACTTTGACAAGAGAGACCATAACTAGTGTTAGGGCGAATGGCATGACCTTATTTGCTTTCATAATGTGAGAAAAATATTCTAGGAATGTGGATATCAACTAAAAACTAAGGCATTTATGCTATATAATCTTGTTATCTCAGCAATCGATGAGATTAATTAAACTCAAGGTTTCAATTTAAGATAACATATTAATATTGGGGAAGTTCATCCTCCATCTAAGTATTATGGGCCTTAGAGGATAACCCCTAAGACGTGGTCCTATGAGTCCTATGAGCTCATACTAGGTATGAGCAAGAGGAAGGAGAGACCACTAATTAACATCTTTTATAGGATCTGGTCATTCCTGTCTAGTTGGGAATTGATTGCAGTGATCATAACCTAAAAGTGGTATTTTATACCTTGTACTGATTAAATATTGGGTGAACAATAAAATCTAAAATTTAAAAAAATGACCTTTGGTTGAGTTACCCCCTCTCTTTTGTAATTTTAGTCTTTGAACCAGTGAGTCAGATCAGGTTGTTACAGGCAACCTACCTTATATCATGATGCTAAGAAATATGTAAAAGCATGTGATATCTATTAGCAAAGTGATTTTATGCTATTAAAGCCTTCTCAACTACAAGAATGATTCAAAATATGGGATCTATATTTTGTTGGACCATTGAAGATAAACAAAGTAAGAAGATGTTGATATATAGTGGTGACAATTGAGTATTTGATAAAGTGGGTAGAGGAACGAGCCCTACCATATAATTCTATAAGAAGTACAACTTATTGCTTGTATGAATAAGTGATTATAAGATTTGAAATCCTTTTATAATTGACAAGTGATAGGGGAGGATACATTATCAATGAATGTATTGATAACTTGAACATGGAGTTCAAAATCTTTCAATGAATGTATTGATAACTTGACCATGGAGTTCAAAATCTTTCAATGAATGTATTGATAACTTGACCATGGAGTTCAAAATATTTCATTCTTTATTTGGTTTGTACTATCCTAGAATAAATGGGTAGGAGAAAGCAAAAAAATAGGTCCTAGTAAAAATCACATATAAGACTTGTCGAGTGGAAGGAGCCAATTGGGAAGAGCAGTTTCCAGTACTCCTTGGGTGTATATGAAAATTTTCAAGCCTACAATGAACTATGTTTTGTTCCAATTGATGTATGGTTAGGAGGCTATAATGCTAGTACAGTTCTTGGTACTTAGTTTGAGGGTAAAGGTAGAGAGATATTGGAGAATATTACATTGTTTGGTATATGCAAATGTACCACCTTGGTACATCATTGTAAATATTAGATTAGGGTTGTGTCTTAGATTAGTGAGTGAGTTAATATTTCATGTAATGTAATAATGTGTAGGAAATGCACAAGTGTCATGTAAATATGTGTGCAAGTGTTATGAGTGTAAATGTGCACAAGTGTCCAATATGTAAGTGTGCACATGTGTCCTTAGATTAGGAAGAGTTATGTGAAGAGTCAAGTACAAGTGTGCATACAAGATAGTGTCATGTGTATGCAAGTGTCAAGTATAGAAGCCAAGAGTCATAAGGCTTGGCATATGGAAAGGAAGAGTCATAGTAACCAAAGAGTCATCCTAGAATGGCTATATATTACTCCATAGAGGATATATGAGATATATGAGAGATAAGAGCTATATGAGCTACATAGAGATCTACAGTGTTTGACATTGTCTATAGAGTCATTTCTATGAGATATTTGTAATAGAAAGAGGAGTAATACAAGTTTGCATACATTTGAGCAACTAGTATTGTAAGTGATATTATTGTGCATATTTTAGGCTTTACATTCATACTTCATTATATTATTGAATGTTATACATATTAGTTGGCTCATTTATCTTTGTTACATTATCTTTATTGGATTCATTATATTACAACTTTATTATATTTGATCCTATGATTACTTTTTTGTGGTAATTTATATTAAGTATAAGGCTTCAAAAGCCATCAGTGGTATCAAAGCCACAACAAGGTTACTTGCACAAGTTTTAAAAGTTGTAAAAGTTAAGGATATTACCACTGATAATAAAAACCAGTAAATTTAAGGACATTACCATTGGGTAAGAAAAACCAGTGAAGTTAAGGATATTACCACTGGATAAAGAAAACCAATGAAGTTAAGAATATTACCACTAGATAAGAAAAACTAGTGAAGTTAAGGATATTACCACTAGGTAGGAAAGACTAGTGAAGTTAAAGTATTTCCACTAGGTTAAAGAAAAACTAGTGAAGCTAAGATTATTACCACTAGGTTGAAGAACAACCAATGAAGATTAAGATTCAGATTTTAGAAAGAACCAACTCAAGAAGAAAATTTGGTCATTGCCATTCTGCTTCAGGTTATTGAAAATATTTATAGAAGTTTTATATTAATGCTAGATAAAGTTATCTAAGTATTTTTCTACAGTGAAAATTAATCTTCAAAATTTGAGAAGCTTCCTACAATAAATAGAGAAGACTTTCATCTTCGATTGCTTGAAGGCCGTGAGCTTTCCTCATGCAAGGATTGATTTGAGTTTAAGTTTTAGATATAGATATTGATAAAAATTTTAGGTCTCAAAGATAGACCTTGAGAAGGTAGATTGAGTTTACCTATTCCAAGAATCTATTTAGAATAGAAGGTAGTCTACAGTATAGATTCAAGTCTTGAAGATAGACCTTGATATTGATAGAGAAAGGAGACTCCAAAAAGAAGTCCCATAGAAGCAGACAAAGGAGACTTGAAAAAGGTCCCATTGAAGGTAGATTCAAAGACCCAAGAAAGAGGTCCTATTGAATATTGAATATTGGTCCTTAATAAGAAAAGAGACCATTAATATAACTTGCTCTACAAAGATAGAAAGCAAGCAAGTAAGAAAACTTGAAGGTAGCAAGAAGACTTCAAGACAACAAAAATTCTTGAGGACAATCCAAGTTAAAGGATAGCATAAGAACTGCACAAGGCAGAACAACTTGAAGACCAAGATAGAGGTAGCATTTGGAAGGAAAGTTTGAATGTCACAAGGGCAATATTGAAGATAAATATTTAACAATTTTTGAAAGGTAAAGGATAGCAGTCAGAGAATATTTAAAGGTAAATTTATAGAAGTCCACATTGGAAAAAAGAATTGAAGGCAACAATTCAAGAGAGTAGGGCAACATTTATATTGAGCAAAGAAAAAAGAAGACAATGTTATAAGAAGAATATTTGGCAATATTAAGGCATTCAAGACAACACATTGCTTAAGTCCACAAGGGAATAATTGAGATATAGTTTTAGTCGAGGTGTAGCCATGAAATAATTAGGATAATAAAGGGAACGTTCCAAGAGAACGTAGATTTTATCAGGTGCCACTACATTGAAGAAGACAAAGGCTTTATTTGGGAAAGAGAAACCTCTATTTGGCCAATGAATAGAGAATTTTATTCAGCCATTTCTAAGTGTAGTCAATCAACAAGCTTATGGAATAATTTTAGAGTGCAAATTCATGTCTAAAGTCTAAGGTGCAATAGAAATAGTATCACCATCTAGCCAAGATCAAAGGAGCATTTTTTGATGTCATACTCTACGTACATATTTACTTGTAAACAAAGAGAGAAGAAATAAAAATATTATAAACACTATTTGCATTAAAGGAAGTGCTATTACTAAATAAAAGTGGAAGCACCATTATCAAATTAAATAGAGAGTGTCATTGCTAAAGAAAAGTGGAAGCATTATTATCAAAGTAAAGAGAGCGCCATTGCTAAAGAAAATTGGAAGCACCATTGTTGAGGTAAAGAGGAAGCACCATTGTTGAAGTAAAAAGGAAGTGCCATTATCAAGGTAAAGAGGAAGCACCATTATCAAGGTAAAGAGGAGTTTCCATTGTAACATAGATGAACAATGTGAATATGCATGTAGAGCCAAGGGTAGCACCACTAGAGATAGTCTAACATAGGCACCAAGATTACCTAAGCAAAGGAAATGAAGCGTCAACCCTAGAGCCATTGTCTATCGAAGAGGAAGTGCAAGAGATAAAGCTTCTAGGGAGAAAGAATCAAAGTGCTAGTAGTTGGAGAGTCAAGCATCAAGGTTTGGAGAATCAAGCACCATCTATTGAAGAGCCAAGCACCACATGGAGTCAAATGTTTGAGTTGCCAACAAGGAGATGTTGGATAGGTAAATTCATCATTTGAGAATCATGTGCTGAGCTAAGCATTATGAAAGAGCATTTAGATATCACAACATTGTAACATCTTTGGAAGAAGCATCAAAATCGAAGCCAAACATTCATTTATGAAATCGTGTGCCACGTTGGGAGAAGGAAGATAGAACAACAGATAGTGAAGTGTTTTCTTGGAAGTATAAGTTAATGCATGGGCATCTATTCACATGCAAGCCATTCAAGCAAGAGGAGTCATTGAAACATCCAAATAGAGTGCAAGATGTTAGTTTTCAAAGCTAGAAAGAAGAAGTGAATGCCAAGAAAAATCACCATAAAAATCCTATGTAAGGTAAATTAGGTTTTTGATTAATTTTTTCAAAGCTTAACCTAAGGTTTAGTGGAGTGATAAGGGAAATTATTTGATATTTTAATTTTTCTAATGTTTTAAAGTTTAATTTGGAGTGAAAAGGTGAATTAATAGTTTAATTAAGGTTTTTAGAGTTTTTGGAGTGATAAGTAGAAATAGATATAAAGTTATTTTTGCATTTGAAGGTTTGGTTACTTTATTATTTCTTGAAATTGAAAGGTCAAAGAATATTTGCAAATTATTTAATTGTGGAGAGATAAGGAAGCCTACTTCAAACTTAGGAATATTAAATTTGCAAACATTCTTATTTTTCTAAAAAACTAGGGAGACATAAGGTAGACTACATCAAAGGAAATTGATTAAGAAAAATGGATGAAATTATTAAAAATGCATTTAATGAAGATAGTGAAGAACTATTTCATGAACTTAAGTTTTATTCACAAAACTTAATAAACAACTTTGATGGATATAGATATTTGCCTATTGATCTAAAGGAAAAGTTTTCTTTGATTCTTAAGGAGGCAAGAGAAAATTTTTCTACAACTCTAATAGGTTATCTTCATGAAATACTTTTCAAGACTTGGTGGAATTCTCAAAACACAATTATATTCTCTTCAGAAGAATGTTTAATGATTTATTTATCATTAATTATTTTTGAAGGAATGAAACATAAGAAATAATATTATGTTAGTAAAGAATCATTAAAACCAAGTCAATACTATTGTGATGATTTACTAACTCAATATCTAGAAGATATATCTCAAGTGAAAGTGCAAAAATGAAGAAAGAGAAGGAACAAGAAGAGAACTCAAATCAAGAAAGGCAAAAAGAAGTTTGAACCAAAAGATGTTGAAGACTCTCATATGAAGGACTCAGATATTAATCTATTGGAGGTAGATTGAAGACTCAAGGATGAAGATCATATTGAAGATTAAAGTCTTCAATAACCAAATAATGTAATATAGGGGGTGTTGGAGAATATTACATTATTTGGTACATGCCAATATACCACCTTGGTACATCATTGTAAATATTATATTAGGATTGTGTCTTAGATTAGTGAGTGAGTTAATATTTCATGTAATGTAATAATGTGCAGGAAATGCACAAGTGTCATGTAAATATGTGTGCAAGTGTTATGAGTGTAAATGTGCACAAGTGTCCAATATGTAAGTGTGCACATGTGTCCTTATATTAGGAAGAGTTATGTGAAGAGTCAAGTACAAGTGTACATACAAGATAGTGTCATGTGTATGCAAGTGTCAAGTATAGAATCCAAGAGTCATAAGACTTGGCATATGGAAAGGAAGAGTCATAGTAACCAAAGAGTCATCCTAGAATGGCTATATATTACTCCATAGATGATATGAGATATATGAGAGATAAGAGCTATATGAGCTACATAGAGATCTACAATGTTTGACATTATCTATAGAGTCATTTCTATGTAATATTTGTAATAGAAAGAGGATAAATGCAAGGTTTCTTACATTTGAGCAACTAGTATTGTAAGTGATATTATTGTGCATATTTCAGATTTTACATTCATAAATCATTATATTATTGAATTTTATACATATTAGTTGGCCCATTTATCTTTTTTATATTATATTTATTGGATTCATTATATTGCAAATTTATTATATTTGATCTTGTGATTACTTTTATGTGGTAATTTATATTAAGTATTAGGATTCAAAAGCCATCAAGAACCATCTAGATAACTAGGAGATACTAGAGGAGAGGATTGTGACACGCATATGACTGGATGAGAGATGGGTGATGGATCAATGGGAAATGAAGATCTCCCAATGGTGAAGTTGTTGTTGTATGATAAGCACCTGAGAAAGATGAATTTGAAGATAATTGACTTAGGGCTGAATTTTAATGGCAAACAAGAGATCAAGCCAGGGAATTTAAAGACTCTGTCTTAGGCCTTTCCATGTGGTAGAAGTTATGGATAACAATGTAGTGAGGTTGTAAAATTTGGATGGAAATTAGTGTCCTATCAAGGAATATTATATTAATTAGTAATGTAACCCCATGGTACCTTCATGGTACAATTGTAAATATGCAATAGATTAGGGTTGAGTTTTTAGTTTAGACATGTGATTTATATTTCCCCTTTTATTTAAGTGTCAATGTGCAAAAAATGCACAATTGTCATGTAAGAATGAAATGTGTAAGAAATGCACAAGTACCATGTAAATTAAAGTGCAAGTGTGTATTGAGAGGATGTGTATAAGTGTATTGTTTGTAAGTATGAGGATGTGCACAAGTGTCTTAGATTAAGTGGGCATGTAAAGAGAAATTGAAGAGTATAGTGTGCAAGTGGCAAGATGATAAGCCAAAGGTCATGGGACTTATCATATGGAGAGCAATAGTCAAGTACTTTTAGATTCACATTACTATGGCTGTATTATGGAGATAATACTCCATAAGAAATAAATCCAATCGTAACACAATTATCTGATTGTAAAGAGAAAAGAAGTAAATAAAGCTTGTATACAAATTTTGAGCAATTAATATTGTAAGTTTTCTTCATGCATAGTTCATGAATGATTTAGGCCATATACATTCATATTTGTTATTGTAAGTGAATGTTATTTTAATTATTATATTGGCCTTGATATACATATTAGATTTTTCATATATTATTATACTCTTCATTATTGATATTTTGACCTTTAATATTGTGTCTTCTTTATATTGGGACCTATGATATTTTGTGGTAGTAAGGCTTAAAATCCAACAATGGTATTAGAGCTACCACCTAACTCTATTAATTTTTGATAGAGTTATTTTATTAGCCACTATTATTATCAATATTTTATTATGTCCATTCTTGATAGAGTTAACTTCGAGTTTGTCCACTTTGAAGGTAGTGAAGAATTAGACTATATTTCTAAAGGTCTGATTGAGTAGATATTGAGGGGATAAGGATTATTCATCATGATTTGGATGCTAGGGTCTTTCCACTTTGTTGGAGGAAAACCAATGAAGACTAGGACTCAACTAAATTGATAGAAAGGGCCAACTTAGGAGAAATTTGGACATTTGATAGAGAGAGCCAAATTGTCATGATTCTCTCTTGTAAGAATTATTTTGGGTGGATTTATGTTAGGATATGCATGATGGATAATTTATTACAGTTAGTTACTTTGGCTAACTTTAGGAATGACTAACAAATTTATATTAAATATCTACAAACAAAGGTTTTAATGATAAAGTATGATGTTGCTAACATATTTGCATTGATGCAGGATCAAGTTATCTTATAAATGGGTATACTTTTTTGTAGAAGAGCAACCTGGATAGATGCTCTTTTTCTACATTAGTAACTTAGCAAAATTTGCACAGAAATAATAGATCAACTTTGCTTGCTTGGTTATTGACTACAACTTTAGTGGGTATGATTTAAATTATATTATGTTCGTTATATATATATATATATATATATATATATATATATACATACATATATATACTATATATATATATATATACATATATATATACATATATATATATATATATATATATATATATACATATATATATATATCTTTCAAAGAAAGAGAATAAAAAAAATTGGTAAGCATAATTAATGAGGTTAATTTCATTATTTTTTATTAAAAGACAATATGTAATTGGAGTTGTCTTTTAGCCTGATGGCTTTGCAAAAAGTTGCTATAGATATTTGTTCTAAGAATCCTAGTCAGAATTGGAACTAACACATTTTTATTGTTGTGCTAGTTTGTTGTCACCGCATTGTTGGTGGGCAAGTATTTCTATATACGTATGCTAATTCTTGTAGGAGAAAGAAAATAATTTTGGAAAATCTCTTCTATTAAATTATTGTTTAATTGGGTAAATTGTTAAGATTTGGGTGGATGCCCCTCATGTGGATGTAATAGCAAGTGCAATGAGATCATGGTATTCTCAACCGGTAGCCATGACGATGCTTCCATTTTGGAAGGCAATGGAGTAGTGGGGAGTAAGGTCATGGTGGTTTGGTTGGGACGTAAAAGAAAGGGGAAAGTGAATGGAGTAAAGGGGAGAAAAATTAGGATGTATAAGAGAGAGGTTAGAGGAGAGATGCAAGGTGTTGCAGTGGATTTGGAAAAAGAAATCTTGGAGTGGTGACACAAAGCAAGAACATTACGACTCACATAAAACAACCTCAAATCGTAGGTAGACTTGCACTTGAATAGCTTTTTGGTTTACATTGTATTTGGTAGTGTTAGAGTTTCTAATACTTCAACTAGAAGTGCTACCCCTTTACAACTATAATAGAGACTTCTTGTTACACTCGTTGTTCTGACATTAGATGTGTGCTTGACCAGTTAGATGTTTGAAATGGTGGAATTTTAGAGTTAGCTTGGTTGAAGATAGCAAGTGGTTGGTAAGAACAATTATGGTACACTCTTTCTGGTGTTGAAAATCATAGGATTATTGGGTTATTTCAATAGAGGTAGGACTTACCTGTGAGTAGCTATCCAATCTTGTCATTGTGTGTGGTTTTCATAGAAATATTTTTGAAGAACTGTTAAAGAGATCTAGGAAATTATGTCTTCTCATATATTTTTGCACCCGAACTAGATATGTCAACTTGTTTTTTTCAAAGGTAGGTTTACTTTTTTGAGTTTTTGTAGTGATCACTGATGTATGGGATTGTTTGTGATAAGAATCTCCTTTGGAAATGACCCTCTGCATGCACCTTGTTGTTGTTCTTGATGGAATTGGATAATGCTACCCTCTTGAGCCTTAACTACCTTAGTTGTGTGTTTTGTCTTGGACACTAGAACGATTTTCTTGAGGTTAATTTTAAAACCAAATTTGGTTGTTTTGTGTGTTCGACTAAATCTTTGGTAGTTTGAATGTGGAGATTTTTCATAAGTTAGGTATTATCCAAAGAATGAATTTGTATTGTTTAGTACTGGAGGGAGTTTTCACTTGTTTGATGAATTCTTAAGTTATGTCAGAGATAAACCTTTTAGATTTATGCTTTTCATGTGAATTAGCTGAGTCCATCACCCCAAGAATTGTAGGAAGAGTTACTCATATGGTTATGAAAGACAATATAGTTTTTAGCAGTGTGTTCCTTTGGAAGATAGGATTATTGTTAAGACATTCCAAGTGCAGGTTGATCTCGGATGTACCAAGTTTCTATTTTCATTGGGAATAAATATTAATGAAATTAGGAAATGGATGTTGTTCCAACGTTATATTGCTTAGTAAATATTCATTAAATTATAAAATGGATGTGTGTTCCAACTCTTATATTACGTAGCAGATATTAATGAAAATAGGATATGGATGTTGTTCTGACTTTATATTTCTTAGAAGATATTAATGAAATTAGAAAATGGATGTGTGTTCTAGCTCTTATATTGCTTAGAATATATTAATGAAATTAGAAAATGAATGTTGTTCTAGCTTTATATTGCTTAGCAGATATTAATGAAAATAGGAGATGGATGTTGTTTCAGCTTTGTCTTGCTTAGCAATGAAATAGGAGATAGATGTTGTTCTAGCTCGTATATTTCTTAGAAAACATTAATGAAACAGGGAATGGATGTTGATACAACTTTTATATTGCTTAGAAGATAAAAATAAATTTATAAAATGGATTTTTTTCTAGCTTTTATATTATTTGACAAGCATAAGTAAATTTATGAAATGAGTATTGGTTCCAGTTTCTAGATTTGCTTAGCTAGAGTTAACACATTTATAAATTGGATAAACGTTCTAGATTTCCTAATGTGATCAATTAGAATTTGTAAAATTATGATATGGATACTATATTTTAGGAGAGAATGTTTTGTGTTGTAAGTGTTAAGGATTTTTATTATGGTAGCACCATAATTATCTTCTAAAATACAGGTTTCACCTTAGGCATTGAGGCTAGTAGCATCTCCATACAGATGACATGGTGGAAAAATGTTGTTTCTAAGATGGAATGCAAGGTTTTACTGGACTACATATGGAAACTCGATTAACGAGACTCTACGTAATCCCTCACTATCATGACAATAGTATTGGGGACAAAAAAGATGATTTCCAAGTCATAGATATAATGGTAACTCTATGGATGAAATATTGTCACACAGAGGGAAAGCTAAAGAGTATTGACAGGGAACTTTAATGAAGTTTAGGACAAAATTGATTGTCCATATCCTTTGTAAATTTTAGCTAATTAATGAAAAATGAGTGGAATGACTTTGAAGGTTGGGTTTCCCCATAGGGTTTCTCCTAGGATAATTAATATGTTGAAATGGTTTTATTATGTGATTTACTTTTTCTTAATGAATAGAACTCTTAATACACTAGTTGAGTTGACCATGTTAACTTTGTAGATAGTTGGTTACGCTTGAAATAGAAATAACATTAATTGATTATTAAGTTGGAATGAGAATCATCGGGTGTTATGGAATTTTCATGTTAAATCTTAGCTGCACTAAATAGTTTAGGTGTATCTGGTAGTTAAGATCTCACTTCTTATTAGGTGGATAGATAAACAAGTTAAAACTCTCGAAAGTATTTGAGAGACTAAAATCATACTCTTCTAAGGGTTATAATTTATGGACACCAATAACTATGTATGGAGTTTCATCTAATCTCATAATAAGTAGTTGGAGATATGAGGGTAAAGACTAAGGAATTATTCATATTCATCATAAAGGAATTTTATGGGTGAATGTTTTGTACCTTCGTTAGAGAAACTAAAGGATTACAAATGCATATCATAAAGGAATTTGGTGAGGTTTTTGGAAAGAATTTGAATACCATGTTAACTATGAGGTGTGTAATTTTTGTCTAAACTAAATTAATGTATTCATATGGATAGTGTTTTAAACAAGGCAAGCAAATAATTGATTAGCTCATCTTGTAGATGAGAGGGATAGTCAATTTTAACATCCTCTAGTCCTTCTTAGGTGGACATGAGTAGTGTATAGTTTAAGCGTACCCATTTTAATATAATGAAAGAGAAGGTAAGTTAGCTCATGGGGCCAACAAGAGGGATAACTTGCAAATTACTAACCTTGCACCTTGTACACTGTGTAGCTAAACTTACTCAAGATGTAGTTATGGGTGCACCTCGGTTAAAACTAGATAAGTATTTATGCAGGTTACAATGTATCCAAGTATATATATATATATATATATATATATATATATATATATATAGGATAGAAAATTGGGTCATGACACAAATCAGGAGATAGTTGGACACTAATAGATTTATAACCAACTCAAAAGAAAGTTGGAAATTTGGGGATAGTCAAAATCATCTTGATATAGATTTTGGATTCTTTAGCAAGGAGGATAATCAATTTTAGTTCTTAGGTGTGACCTAAAACATTACAGAAAGAATTAAGATACATAGAAGATCGATATTGTTACCAAATATTGAAGCAACATAGCTTTAGGAGATTGAGAAGCATTATAGCTTCTTACAAATATAGAGAAGCATTCAAGCTTCCTGAGATAGAGAAACATTCAATTTTCTTGAGATAGAGAAGCATAAAAATCTTCTTTAGTACATAGATTGAGAATCAACTATATACATACTAGAGTAGAATACACAAAAAATAAGAAGAAGAAAGCATTGTAAGCTTTCTAAGATAAAGGAAAATTGATACACATTAAGTATCTATCTTGGTGGATCTATCATCCACATTGGAAGAAGAGTCCCAAGAGGTCAATTTAGAAGGAAGAGGTCCAAGAGGGCTACATTAGAGAAGTGGCCTAAGTGGCCCACATAAGAAGATAAATCCTAAGTAGAAAAGTGAAGAAGAAGAGGTCTAATTGGCCAACATAGAGGAAAGGTTTAGATGACCAATGTAGAATATTAGTCTACATAGCCTACATAGTGTTATCAACATGAATAATGAACAAATATTCAACAAAACTTAATATCACTTTAAAAACTTTCTACATCAAAAGTGAAGAGTATTGTATGTAAGTGTGTAAATATGTAATGAGGATGTGCAAAAGTGTCTTATATTAGGTGGGCATGTAAAGAGAAAGTGAAGAGTCTAGTATGCAAGTGGCAAGATGATAAGCCAAAGGTCTTGGGACTTGTCATATGAAGAGAAATAGTCAAGTACTTGAAGAGAAATTACTATGGCTATATTATGGAGATAATACTCCATAAGAAATAAATCCAATAGTAACACAATTATGTGATTGTAAAGAGGAGAAAAAGTGAATAAAGCTTGTATACATATTTTGAGCAATTAATATTGTAAGTTTTCTTCATGCATAGTTCATGAATGATTTAGGCCATTTACATTCATATTTATTATTATAAGTGAATGTTATTTTCACTATTATATTGACCTTGATATACATATTAAATTGCTCATATATTATTCTACTCTTCATTATTGATATTTTGAATTTTAATATTATGACTTATTTATATTGGGACTTGTGATATTCTATGGTAGTAAGGCTTAAAAAACATGTCCTAAGAATGGTTGATTTTGGATTAATGGAGGACAAGACCATAGGAATATTGGTTGAGTAACCACTATAAAATTTAGATAGCTTTGAATGAATTAAGGTTTGGGAATGAGGAGAAACAAGTAGGACCATGGAAAATCATGGTGTAAAATAGAAAGAAGAGGAACTAAATCTAGGATGGTTGTTTGAGATAGGAGGAGAACAATCGATTATTTAACAAAGAGAGTTAGAGCCTACACCAACTAAATGAAACAAATAAAAGCACAGGTTGACATTAGGTTCCTCAATATAAAAGAGGAAAGAAGACTAATCGTTTGTAGATGAATTTTTGGAAAGAATACAATTTATATCAAGATAAATGTTGATCAAGAACCTCTGAGTCATGGAAATGAGTATGAGGACATCAATCCTCTAGCACATATTGGTTTTATACAATAGAGAGTGTGTCAAGAGACATACAAATTACAAGAGGAATATGAAAATATATGAAAATACAATTCAATAATGAGGGATCAAATTGTTCAAGAACTAAATAACATGATGTAAAGACTCGATGAAAGGAAATAAGTACAAATAAAATAAGAGCTAAATAATTTTGAACAACAAAGGTTGAAAAGATAACAAGAAATAGAGATATTATGGAGAGATATATTTAAAACACCTATGTATCAAAAAAGAGAAAGTAGGAGGATAGATAGTAGTCTCTTATTATCCATAATATCGAGTAGTTCCTCCATGAACTTGTATGTAATTAACATTAACAATAGTAGAAGTAGTAGTTTGAGATCACCATTGACAAGGATATCCAGGAGGAACTTGACAAGAGCTCAACCAATCACCCAATATGAAGGAAAGGATGCTAAAAATTATTCAAATGAGAGAATATAGACTAGAAGAAGATTGAAATATACACCAAAAAATATTATTACAGGAGAGGGAGAACCTAGTATATCACAAGGATTACTAGGTACCCCAATAGTGATGCAAAAAGTAGATAACTTAGGCACTTTAAGGAGATTGTCATGTATTCTTGGTTTTCTAAGGTTACTCGACCAAGGTAGGTGTTTGGTTGGCCTCTTTCCTAGTGGTTTGAGGGGATTAAATTTCCCTCCTGTTATCCTTAGGCAACAATATCAACATGATGGGCTAAAAGGACCATTTTTTTATTAGGCACAAAACAATCAATTTTTTCATGACAATTACGCTAGCCCATCAATACTACCTTATGGACCACATCAAAACCAAATATGTAATATAAAAATGAGGACTCAAACAAACCTCGAATAGCCAAAATTTAGGTATAGGTAGTCCCACACTATGGAGGTTCACCCGATGTAAGTAAGGGAACCATCACGAAGAAGACAATGAAGATAAAATAAGATTATGGGAGAATGGAAATAGATAAGACAAGAAAGAATCCAAAAAGTATAGAAGATTTGAAAAGAATGGGATATCTCATAGGTCCATCCAAACATTTAAATAATGGATAAAAAATGCAATTACCAGAGTGCCATCAAAAAACTTTGAAGATAATAGAAGGTCGTTAATAGGTTAGAAAAGTACCATTAGTAGGTTAACAGGATGACAAAGCACAGTCCACAAGTTTCCAGGATGATAAAATACCATCAACAAGGGGACTAGATGGTAGAGTGTTGTTAGTAGAGTCCTTATATGGTAGGTCACCATCAAGATGAAGCCCACACAACAGGAGATTTTCAAGGATTGACAATAAGAAATTACAGTCACAAGATGGAACAAGAGGAAAATTTTTATCAAAGGAAAGATGCATTGGATTTATCAACATAAGACATGATAGAGATTCAATTATATGTGATCATACAAATTGTACAGAGGATATGACACATAGTATTCATTATTTTGTAAAATATGTAAATAAGAAACTTGAAAATGTAAAAAAATAAAAGTAATAAAAATACAAAAAGGAACAAACAAGAAAAACACCATCACATGTAGGCTGGTTGGCAAGGTGATGATCATCTAACAATTTGATCAAAAAAGTGGTATTTGTACAATTGTTTTGCATGTGCAGAAACAAATTTTTGGTAATTATAAATTAATGCAAATTAGGGAGGCAAAGGACATTGGAAGTCAAATAGAAGGACGTAGAAGAGATTACAACATAGTGCAAGAGGAAACCATAGAAGACCATCAAAATCATTGAAGTAGAGGGAATTTAGGTGCAGATGAGGGTTTCCATATGAAGAAAGTAGTTGAATTGATGAAGAGGAAGGTACCTGTGGGATAAGGAAAGAGAAGAAAAAAACATATGAAAGGGTGAGATGGTTGTACATGTCAAAAAAAATCACAGAAGGGTAGCCATTGTCTAAGAAAATTATAGTTAATAAAGTCCTATATGAGGTAGAGAGTCAAAGGAGTTTCCATTTAAAAGTGTTGTTGGAGGTAAAGAGTCAAAGGAGCTACCGTCTAAAAGTGTAATTTTAAGACACAAAATAAATAAAACATCATCTAAAGGATTGCAACAAGGTAAGTTGATTGTTTAGAAAAAGTGATGACAGAGGAATATTGTCTAGAATCCAAGCAGTGTTTTTAATCAAGCAATATCATGAGTTGAATTAAAATAGTACCATCTGAGTTAAAGTGAAACATATTGTTTAAAAAGTTGTTGATCAGTATATAGTGTCATTTGATGTCCTAAGAGTCGTTGTTTGAGCTACAATTAAAGGCAATGTCATATGAATATTGTAGACTCATATGAGAAATTACAACCATGAAGGATGTTGATTGAGTAGTGTCATAAAAATGGTGCATAGTCTGAGAAGTGTAACTATCTTCAAGCAAGAGAAGGCATAGTTTTCAAGATGCAAAAAATACTGAATATTCATGAAAATATTTAGCAAGTAGATCAGTAGAGAAGAGCTCCACCCGATCCAATGCCTACAGTACAAACAAATATGGTCATGGAGGACACTCATGAATAGGTGAAAGATACTATGGCTCAAAAATGGACTGAGGCAATGAAAGACAACTACAACAAGCATTAGGTGCTAGCATTCTAAAAGAAAGACAAAGGGAGGCTAGGAACTAGGAAGTGGAGATAAACAAAAAAATGAGAAGGTACCTCTAAAATAACTTACTTGGATACACTCAACTAGAGAGTACTATTGGACATAGTAGGATAAATCTCCATAGAAGCATTTGTTGTGAACTAGGTTGCAAAATGTGTTATAAATAGTTTATATTCCACCATTTAGATTATGTAAAGGTATCTTCAAAGGTACATACTTAGGACATTAGATTACTTTAGGGGGAAGTTATCTAGTTACTTCTTGCAATGTAATAAATGCACAAGAGTCCATGTGCAAGTTGTAAATGTGCAAGGTACCACTTGTACAACTAGATAGAGTGTTGGCCAAGTATCATATTTTACCTATATAAGGATGGCCTCATTATTAGCATAGATAAGAGAGAGGAGTGTCGATGACACAATATCTTAGGGTTTTTTGTAATTATTTTATAAATGTATGGATCACCATCCATTGGTGATGGATGCAATGTAGTCTAGTAGCTATAAGGATGGAGTGCTCATTTCCTCCATAGCTACATTATATTCATTTATATGTCATTTATGTTTATTGCATATCTGTCTTCTTACATATTTACTTTCATATTGTATCAAAAGCTAATAATGGTATTAGAGCTACGGTAGATCAAGTCTATTCAGGTCTACAGGAAAATCACCATCATTATTGAGCATGAGTGTTTTTTCAACCTGATGCGTCATTGGACCAATCACTATCAAAAGTACTTAGAATAATCTAGGTGATAGAATCAGGGAGAGTCATAAGTGAGAACTAAAGGATATCTTAGTACCATAAAATATTGAGATTACATTTTACTTGAGTCTTTCATAGAGTTATAGGAAAACTCATGAATACCAGGACTCAGTATTCAATCCACTAGATTGAAAAAGCATCTAGTGAATATCCAAGATATCCAAAATTTGCTAACTATTTCCTAAAGTTTATTTTGTTGCAGATAACTAATTCTAAGAGGATTAGTACTCCTACGACAAAAATCTAGGAGACTCCAACTTCGTTACCCAAAGTTTGATGTGCCCTCATAGTGCAGAGAATGGTCTCTTGTGCAATAGAACACTGACGAAGAAGACTTCTAAAGAAAAAAATGTGGTGAATCTAGGAGATTGAAGATGTCCATTGCAAATTTAAAAGGCCATAGTATCCTTGAAGAATAGGCCAATCCTGATACAAAAATTCTAGAGTATCCTTGGAGAATAGGCCATAGAATCCTGATACAAAAAGGCCATAGAAGCCTTGGGGAAAAGGACATAGATGCCTGATACAAAAAGGCCATAGAAACCTTGAAGCAGAAGCCACAAAAGTATTGATATTGAAAAGGCCATAGATGCCTTAATATTGAAAAAGGCCATAAGATCCCCAATACTAAAAAATGCCACAAGAGTTTTAATACCAAAAAGGACACTAGAGCCTTAATACTGAAAAAGACCACAGAAGCCTTGATATTGAAAAGGCCACAGAAGGCTTGATCATGAAAAGGAATTAAAAAGGAATATCTAATTCAGAAGCTTATTAATATTTTAGTATTAACATATTTGTTGTAGGGAAAGAAGATTCAGTGAGTTGGGAAACTTCCTACAAAATAGTTAGGAAGGGTACTTTCTTCAGAATCAATTCAACACATAAGGAGATCAAGATAATATCTCATTGAAGGACTTCCAAAATTGGAAGAAGTACTAGGAGAGTTTTGCTCGAATCCAAAAGCAGCAAAATCAAAGATCCAAGAGCAGATCACATTACCAACACTTCCAAGAGTAGAAGGTTGAAGAGTTCTCAAGTAAAGACCATCAAAAGCTGTAAGATAAAATACCCTGAAAATATCTCATCGAGCATCCAAAATAAGGCTAGGAAATCCTTACTAAATAAATCATCAAAGTATATCTCACTGGAGAAATCCGCTACCAACGAGAAGCCCTTGATAGTGAAGAACTTGAGACAATTTTTGCCATATGACAACAAGCCTACAAGAAGGAGAATTTGGCAAGGAGTGCCAAATTGGAGAATAAGAATCCAATGAAAGACCTCAAGATATTTAGAATATTGAGAGGAAGATCCTGCTTGAAATCAAAACACAATAAGGAGACTTGAAGATAAAAGAAGCTCATCAAATCTAGGAGATTTGAAGATTACCTCTCATAGAAAGAAGGCACCGCTTCAAAGATAGAAACTTCTCCAAATCTACAATGGAAATAGAATATAACAAAAGAATAACAAGGCACCAAATCCTAGGCTCGTAAAAGAAAGTTTGAGACCATCATTTGGTGAAGAGACTGTTCATGAACAATATACAAAGAGCTACAAAACCCTACTTGAAGAAACAACTTGGTGATATTAGACACCAAGATCTACATCCTCTACAGAAGCGAAAGGAGTTACAGAATATTAAAAAGGTATGCAACTACTAGTGATAAGTCATTAATTGAAGTTCATTTGAGCACCTTATCTGGATTAAAATTTGCATAAGAAAAGTAGATTATAGTCTTCAAAAGTGTAAATAGAAAGAGTTTTATTTGCACATTATTTAGGAGTTGATTAGATTTTAGAATTATATCTATAAACTACCTATCATCTACTTAGAAAACAAAAAAGAATACTAAGTCCTACAATATTAGTTGTAGTGAATTTTGCAAAAAAACTTATAAAGATTCATTTTAGGTTATTCTTGAATAGTTGTAGTAGATTATTTAAAGTGCATTATATTGAGAGTAATAAGGTGAAATTCTTAGTATATTGAAAAATAATATATTAAACTTATTATGCACTAGTATATTACTCTCAAAATAAAATTAGCTTTTGTGTTCTTGAAGGACACAAAATCTAATTGGTATCAAGTGTCTAAAGACACTATTGAAGCACTAAAATATGCAACTTGTGGTGGCCAAAATAAGCCGATCAAAAAAGGTTAGAGTCCTCAAAAACTTGGAGAAGAACCTAAAATAGAAATAGAAGCTTCATTGAGACTTGGTGAGTCTCATATCCAAAGCATTACAAGAGTAAATGCATGAAAATAAAATGCAAAAAAAATGCATAAATTAAAAGCTTCTATCTATTGTTGTCTAAAGCTTGGATTTAATATAAAGTGTCCAAGCAAAAAGGGAAGGTGTCTACTCATAAAAGACAACCTTAAAACCCTTGCATTGCAAGAAGAGAAATTTGCCATGAAACCAAATATATATATATATATATAATGAGTTAAAAAGGAGGCTAATGTACAATCTATAGTACATTATATATATATATATATATATTGCTCGCCGGACTGAACGCTTGTCCCTTTCCTGGTGCTTTCAATGGCGTAAAAGGTTTAAAATGATTGTGGCATGGTGGTTATAGGTGCGGACTGCGCAAAGATCTATGTGGCGGCTTCTAGGGTGGACAATGCAGAATACTGTGGCGGCCATAAAAGCTGGACAGCCTACCCAGATTTATGGCGGCTACCGATTCCACCATGTAAATTAAAACAAAAAACAAAAAAAAAATAGTACATTATATTGCACCATTTAAATCTGTTTTTTTACAAGTCCAAGAAGCATATTTGGATGTGTCTCAATAGGAAAGGCAACCAATGTAAGCACTCAATTTTTTCCAAGCAATAGTAGCCACTCAGAGAGTGCACCTTGGATGGATGAACCTGCAAAACAAAACCCACAAGAGGCCATTTTCAAATCTACGTAAAGGAGTGCACATTCACTGATAAAAAATAATGTGATTTGGATAGCCAAATAGCCATGTGAGATGGACAACCAGACAACCATGTGAAACATATAGCAAAAATGAAAAAATAACACATACACTATGGAGAAAAAAAAGGCATCTACTCCTACCAACATAAGGTGAACAACAACATGGATAGCATCTAAAAGGTGTCTACTCTACAAGGATGTACAGGTTTCAAACATTGGAAGCATTAAAGGAAAAGGAGCAACTATCTTAGTGAATATCATCCACCAAACATAGCATCAAACTTGCTACTCGATTCCTCATCAATCCACCTGCATAAAATAAGGTTGATTGCTACTCAAGAAACATAATGAAGCAAAAGGAATGGTAAACTAAATAACCTGAATAGTTATAATCTCCTTAGAAGGCATTATAGTCTACATGTAGAAATAGTGAATGCCACTTGGCATCTATCCTCCAAGAGCAAGCATTACAATAACGTTGTCTCTCAATCGTATTTGAACTACGTTCCAATTCTCATGCATTACCAAGAAGATTCTAACTCTCAACGCATTACTAGAAGCTTTGACTATCAATGCACCTCATCTCTCAAGTGCTACTAGAAGCTATGATTCTCAATGGATGAACATAGTGGTGACACTTGTTATGCACAAGTCCCACACAAAGGAGTGATCATTATATAGAGACCAACATCAAGATGTTACATAGAAGGGTGCCCATATGTAATCGATGTGACATGTGTCACAAAGTAGAGTTTGCTCCTCCAATAAAAGCACCTGAAGTACGAATGTTACATATGGTAGAGAGTAAGTGAAAACACATTCAAAATCCAATTAGCACAATGTGGAAGAAAGAAAATTTAAGACTCCAGGCTATTCAAAGGTCAAATACTCCATATTTAGCAATGTATACGTTCCAATATTGAAGATGTCTACCTCCATTGATTCTAGCGCCCAAGGGTACCACATAATCATTGTTATATTTAGTTAAAGGGAGAACTAAAGAGTGGGGATTCTAGCATAAAAAATGTAAGGGTAAAATCCCATATTATTATTGCTTTCAACTTTGGAGATATAAGGGTTATAAACTAAGGAATGAAATTTAGTTTAGTGAAAGCAAAACTATAGGGGACAACTTACCAAATTAAATTTATATTTGCATCTCAACCTAGGAGAAAAAGGGAATTCAAGTTGGATTAATTTCTTTGATATTTTTCAAATATTATTAATTCTCTAATTTTAAAAACTTTGGAGTGATAAGGGTTACAACATGAAACTAGGTTTTTTGGAAATTAGGAATTGAAACCTTAGGGTCATAAAATAGGTTAGTAAATATTTATTAAAGCTGGAAATTATATTTTTTACTTGTCTTTAAATTTCTCAAAGAAAGACAAAAGGATTCAAACATTAAAACCTCTTAAAATTTTGAAAAAGTGCTTAGTTCAATTAGGAGAAATAAGGTGTTATATAAATTGATTTTTGACTGTACAAAATCAATCATAAAATTGAACTTTATATTTACAAAAAGCACTATATCATACTCTAGAAACATTAAGGAGTTATTTGGCATCTCACAAAACTTGATCAGAAGTAATCAAGTTGGGAAGATATAACCTTTCTTCAAACCCTATAATTAGGTTTTCATACTCTCATTACTAGGGAGACATAAGGAAGCCTACAAATATAAAGGTTTCATCAAATCAAGCTTATATACTTCAATCAGGGTTGGAAGTAAAATACTCCATTACAAAATTCAGGTTATACATATGGCTACTAGAATGATAAATGGAATAAGAAAAATACCAATATGGATTAAAAACCTGATGGATTACAATGATGTAAAGGGTGAAGAAAATGAAGAATCAACACCATGCAAATTAAGTTCTTAAATCAACAACTATGATTATTCATCCAATGAATCCAATGATCAAAAAATGAAAAAAAAGGATCATCAAGTCTTTATACAAAAATGGAAATATGGAATAGCTTCAATTGTGCACATATGGTTGGAAGATCTTATCAAAGAGATAGACAAAAATTGTATTCCAAAGATAAACTACAAAATTGCTAGATCATCCTTATTGTGCACTCATTGCAATCAATATGGTCATGAAAAAATCAATTGTTGGAGTTTTCATCCTTGCAAATATTGTGATGGAACAAATCACTCATCTTTCTCCTGTCACCTCAAATACAGATATTATAAATACTATGAAAGAATATTACTTCAAAGAATAAATTGTTATCTTCAGGAACTTATTCGAGATGGATTTACTAACATTAAACTCAAGGTTGATACATATAGAAATAGGTCTTACAAAGAAACAAAGAAAGGTAGGAGGGTCAATATAGATCCACTTAAGACTTGCATTATCATGAAGACAATGGTCCATAAAAGACGCATAACGTCAAGGAACAAAGAATGGAAAGATACAATAAGCCATGTCATGAAGACTAAAGCAGTAGGAAAAGAACCAGATCAATTCTGCACCAATAAATACAAAGTTCAAGAAGAAGATGAAGATCCATATTGAAGACTAATACCCAAATAATGTAATACAGGGGGTGTTAGAAATAGTTTATATTCCATAATTTGGGTTATGTAAATGTATCTTCAAAGGTACATACTTAGGACATTAGATTACTTTAGAGGGAAATTATCTAGTTACTTCATGCAATGTAATAAATGCACAAGTGTCCATGTGCAAGTTGTAAATGCATAAGGTGTAACTTGTACAACTAGATAGAGTGTTGTCAAAGTATCCTATTTTACCTATATAAGGATGGCCTCATTTTTAGCATAGATAAGAGAGAGAAGTGTCGACAAACACTAGCTTAGGATTCTTAGTAGTTAGTTTAGTTATTTATGAATCACCATCCATTGGTGATGGATGCAATGTAGTCCAGTAGCTATATGGATGGAGTGCTCATTTCCTCCATTGCTAAATTGTATTCATTTATATATCATTTATGTTTATTGCATATCTCAGTGTTCTTGTAGATTTACTTTCATTAATATTATTTTGCATCTCGTGATTATAATATCCTTGGGATATTGTATCAAAAGCTAACAAAATGTAGAAGTTAACTTCATCTTGCAGGTTCTAACTTCTAAATTTTGATAGATTTTTTTAAAGATTATTTGCTACAAATATTGGAGACATAATCTACAAAAAAATATCAGTAAAGTGCAAATGGGTGACGAGAAGCTGATCGTTGTCTTCTTAGCAAATAATTTTAGGATATTTGAATTGTTGAATCAAGGAATATAAATGATAAAATATTCAATGGATTCCAATCAGAGCATACAATTGATCCAAGAAGTGATGGAAATTACCCTATAATAAATACAAAAATTAATGTTGCATGGGAGTCGAGGAGTGAAGAAAAAATAGTTGAAAAATGAAGAACTAAAATGCACCATGAATATCATAATTGCAAGGTTTTCCAAAAAGCAAAGACCTTCAATGTTACCCATATGTCTCACACTATATAGGGGTATCAACTGACAAAGCCTATGACTGTACCTCTCATATCACATTAAGAATTTATTGATGTAAAGTAAAAATAAATTTTCAATGGTATTTCATGCCATTGGCTTGCTATTTAATGCCATGACATAAGCAAGGGTGCATATTCAAGAATTATATCCTCCTAGAGAATAACCAGAGTTGGCAGTAATGATTATAAGGTGGATGTATGCAAATCCATAAATCAAGGGAGGGACTCTAACAAAAGCATAAAGAATAAATAAAGTGTGGAGAATGAATCTACTAGATGATTTATGTAATACCATCAAGGCCAAAATCAGCCCAAAGGTAGAAGAAGCATAGGAAGTTGGAATTGGAAGAACAACCTCAACTCTCACAAAAAACCATAATAGTTACAGGTAGCAATATGGAGAAAGATGTGGAGGAAGGACAAAAATAAGGAGTAGTGCAACAAGAGGCTAGAGTGGGAGCTATAGTATAACAACAACCCAATATGGATGCTCAACAAGAGAAACAATAGGACCTAGAGTTTCCAAAAATTATGCCTATGGATAGGGAGATCTAGAAAGCAGTAGATGCAATGAGAGATATACAAGTTGGAGCATCTAAATTTATGGTAAAGGCTTAGGAACTTGATGATCCAAGTGCATCACCTCCAATGCAAGGGAAGCCACAATTTGAGATCACATCCATAGTAGAAAAGGTATGGGGATGAAAATATAGTGATCCATCCAAAACATTATATAAAGGAAAAGAGCAAGCACAAGAGGATGTAGTACCTAATCAAAAGTACTAGAATTAGAGGATAGTGGACTATCAAGAAGATATATTTTATTTAAAAGGGGAGGAAGTAGCAAAAGGATGGAGCAACTTGCTACTACAACAAAAAAATATTACAAAGGGTAAAGTAGCTAAGAAATCCATCAATATGTTAATGAATTAAGGAGGAAATGTGGTGGAGACAATAATAGATGATGACATAAGTAATGAACTAAGTGATCATGTGTTGATAGAAGTGCTAAATTTTAGGCAAACACTAGAATTGGGGGAGCACATTGATGCATAGGTAGGAACTTGCTTACAGAAGTTGCTTGGAGTCATTGACAGATGGAAACTGGAGTTTGAAGTTATCTCTATTGGTTAGTGGAGAAAATGACAACTGATGATAGAGAATGAGTTGGGCAAGTTAGTGAATTGGATCCATGATGATGAATGAAATGATGAGACTTGTCAGCATTCATCATATGTACCCTTGAAATTTGGAGATTGGTAATATTAGAACCATGATCGAGGTGCAAGAATTACCAAAAGGAACCCATGCATTGTATAAAAGACCATACTATATTTACATTAATGGAAGTTGTGTACTTTTCCAACAAATTGAAATAGATTTTTAGTACATTGAATTGGCACCAAAATTAGTATTCACCTATGCCAAGACTAACTTTTTGATATGCTTGGTACAATGGTAAGCTACAAATATTAAAAAATCCATAGTGTAGGTGATAAAAAACCTAACTAGTTACAAACATTAGAAGCTAAATTTTAGCAGGTGAGCGAAGAAGTCAAAGTAGAACTAGTCAAGCTAAAACAATATCTTGAGAAAAATGTTAAGGAGGTTGAGGAGAAGGATAAGGAGCTTGGAGAAAATACCAAAGCCAATGAGGAACATGGTGTAATAATTGCACAACTAAAAGTAGAGTGGTAATTATAGAGTAGTTGTTGGAAGCTAAGACAAGGTGCTGGAGCACAAAGATCAATCAATTGTAGAAAGGGAAGATTATATTACAAAAATGATGAAGGGGATTGCAAATGAAACCTTCATAAAAAGGGAGGAGATCTTGATGAAGTTGGAAGCAATGGAACATAAAGCCAACCATTATGGTCTAGAATTGACCAGGTACTTCAATTATGCCAAGAGACTTAAGGATGAGGAGGCATTGAGCTGTAGATTGAAGAAATGGGAGGTGTACCTATTTCACAACCTCAATAGCTAAGTGCAAGTATGCCATAGCTAAGAAGTAAGTCGACAAGGATGTTGACCAATTTAAAGGGAAGATAGATGTAGACACTAGTTCTAGACAAACAAAAATAGAGGTAAAATATTTTCAAATTTGTTTGTCTAATTGCTTTGCACTAAGTTTTGGTCTAATAAGATGAAATTCTAATGAAATATAATAAAAAATATATATTTAGCCATCATAAATTAGAAAATGCACATATGTTTTATGTACATAGGCAAGGGGGAAATAGTTAAATGCAACATGTCCTAGAAACTATTGCTACCATGATCAAGATTGCACTATAAGAAGACCCCTCTTTCAGGCATAGAGATATAGATGTATGTGCATGGAGAGATACATATAAATAAGATATGAGAGAGATATATGTATGCTGTGAGAAGCCATTGTTATTGATAGAGCATTTTGTGAGTTTAAGTGGTGTAATATGTAAACGCCATTTTGGTAGATGATATATACAAAATCATTCTTCATTTAAGTGTTGGATGTTTGTGTGTTGATATTAATTTACTATATTACTAGTGCATTGTCAAGGTAGTTGGTTGTAGGTTGGAAGACATAGTCAAATATATTAGTTGCAAGTCCTAGTTAAGGAGTGTAGATATCGTCAAACAAAGTTGATGATCATTACTGTGGAGAGTCATTGTCTCGTTGCAGTGTAGTCATCGTCTGGAAGATTTGTCATCTAAAGGTCATGTTATCATGTCATTATGTGGGTGTCATGTGGTTATGTTGATGTTGACATGCTAGTGCCATCTAGAGGATGTCGTCCAGAGGATGTCATCTAGAGGATGTTGTCTTGGAATGCCATCATACTAACTAATAACTTGATTCCAATATGTTGTCGTGGATGTATTTCCATATAAGTAAATGATAATGATGACTTTATCCCAAATTTTTGAATGTAGATCTATTGACTCGTAAACTCTATCACTATCTTACTATTGGGAATCCTCATCACTACACTATAGGGACAACAATCAACTTGAAAAATATATGGATTGATTCAGTCCAAATTGCCTCTTATGGGCTAACCTACATCCAATTGCAAAATTGGATGTGTCAACATGGGCTTGAAATTACTTTTTCCAATCTAGAAACACCAAAATAGGTGCGTAAACCAACTTTGCTTCCAACTCCTCAAAGGCCTTTGGATGCTCCTCCATCCATTAAAAGAAAACATTCATGCATGTTAACACATCTAGTGATGATACTTGTGCAAATTTTTTGATGAAATATCGATAATTACTGACATGTGTAAAGTAATTCAATGAACCCATGTTGCATGGCTCCTCTATGATCAATACAACTTGTATTTTGTTGGGCCTGATATTCAAACCCTCTTTGCACACTACATGTCCATGTACTTGTATGGTATCAATAACTTACACTTCTTTGGGTTTAAGGATAGTCAAACATTTATACACAACTTCATGCATTCCTCCAATACCTTCAAATGGTCATCCTTGTTGTAGAATAATCAATCATCTAGAAACACTTTGAATTTACCTAAGGATATTTGCTAAAAAACATTCAAAACTATTCCTTTAAATGTGGTAGGGGTATTGCACAAACCCAAAGATATTTGATTATATGAATAGATGCCTTTCTCTACCACAAAAGTGGTCTTCAATCTATCTTCCTTGGAAAAAATGATTTGATTCTAGCTTGAGAATTCATCCAAGAATGAGTAGATCTTGTGTCCATCTACCTCTAAAATCAAATCTGGTAAAAGATATCGAAAAAATATCTTTGATAGTCATTGCATTCAAACTCTAAAAATAATCATAGATGAGGATCTAATTGCTTTCCTTCTTTAAATTGATCACTATCGATGGCATCCATTCATTGATAGTCACCTTGAATATTATTCCAACATCCAACATCTTCTCAATTTTTGCATTTACTAGGGTCACATACTTCAAATTCATTCTATATGGATTTCTATGTACTAGCTATGCACCTAGAACCAATAGAATTTGATGCACACATAGTTCAGGTAGGATCCCCTTCAAATCCTTGTATGTCCATACAAAGAGCTCTTTATATTGGATGAAAATTTTGTAAGTTGTTGCTTTCAAGACTAGATCCCAATCATCTCTACAATGGATCATTTTTTCTTCATCACCTTCGCCAAGGTTTACTTGTACCATATTTGGTCCTTCATACTATATGGTATCAGGTTCTCTTGCCACTTTTGCCACATCAAATGGATGTGCTAGTTTTTCATCAATCAATGCATCACCAACACTATATTCTACAAAGTTTCATGGAAAAGTCCACTTCTCTTCATCTTTGGCTACAAACTTAGTATTCTGACTACACTCACCAATCTCATACACACTCCTTATTGGTTCATCTTGGTCTTCTTCTGCATGGATGCACATGCAGTTTGGTTGAAAGACTTCATAGTCTTCCATTTTCCAATGGAGAAGTCCGCTATCGAAGTGCTCGTCATATTTTATGCACTCCAACTCTAGCATACCTTCTTCATATGGTTCATATCCATTATCGCCCTCCAATGATGAACTCCAAGACTCATCGGATGTTGCCAACTCCTCACTAATGGATCAATTCTTCAATTTAATCATACACTTGTTCTAGTCCTTGAATTTTAAATGATCCTTCTCCCAATTATGCTTTACTTTTGCCATGTGTAGCCATCCATGTCCCAACAACACATCAAAGGATGGTTTTTGCATAGCAATTACCACAAAATCCATGATGAACTCTTGATCAATGATTTTCACGTTTTGTGTAGTCAACACTCCTTTCATTTCTATCATGTATTGTCTACATCATATAATCTAAAATTAGGAGACCCTAAAATGGTTTCCCCAAACTCTCCATGTATTCTCAAGAAATATATTTACACTTGAACCCCCATCAAAAATAACTTGCATCAACTTATGATTCAACATTAATATGGATTAATATTGGCTTCTTTTGGGCATCTATCATCAAGACTGTTGAATCAATCTATTGATCCCTCCTTATTCTTGTTGCTTCTAGTTTGCATTGCAACTCTTCCACTCTCCTTGTCCATGCCATCTCTCCTACCATCGTATATAGCTTCGATATTGTGCACAATAAACTAGATAACTTTACTTCAACACTTGCACAAGCAATTGGTGTGTTGACATCTCCTCTTCAATTGTAATAGATTTCTTAAACTTCTTGCAACAATATCTCTTGATTCGTCTTTTCTTGTTTCTTTCTCAATCTGGACACATGCCTCTTGTCATATCTTCTTCTACTTGGCAAGATCCATGTTTTGTTATGCTTTCTTTGCTTGTGCTTGTGTGATTTCTAACACATGCTTTTACTTCTATTGGTTTTTTGGAGGTTCCTCAATGTTATTAAAATCGACATTTTGTGAGTTGCTTGAACTTGCTTTCTTTGAGAAATTTACCTCCTTGTGATTGCTTGGTCCACACCACCGACACATCATTACATTATTGTTTCTAGAATTTCCTCCTACTAGGTCATTTTGGCAATTGCATGCAAAGTGTCCCCACTCTTGACATCTTCAACATTGAATAATTGGCCTTCAGTCCGAATTATACTGCAATTGACCTTGTCTTCTAGTAGATCGATTTCCTTGTGGTGATTGCCTTCCTCCTTGGAAATTGTTCTTAAATGTACCACTCATTGCATCGTCAATGTCTAATATCTTGGTACATTTGAGATTGAATGAACAATCAACAACTTCCCCACAACTTCACATATATTACATTACAAAATGCATTCTTTGGACAATTGGCATTGGTGTGTCCTAATTTACAATTAGAACACCATATGTCATTTTCCTTATTTTTATTTATATTCACATCATTGATCATACATTCCAAGTACTTTCTCATGGCCTAAATTGCGACACTCAAGTCATCTCTGTCGCTATTCAAATCATATTGATAATAGATTACACTTCCTCCCCTTACAATGAATTTCATTTTGCTCTCCAAATTGGTGCTCTATAAGAATCCTCTTGATAGTTAATGAAGAAAATTTGATGTCTAATACTTCACACCATATTTTTTTGGAGCATTCCAAGCATTTTGGAGCCATCTCCTACATTTTAGGGGATAATTTCCTCTATTTTGGCACCTTTTCTTAAATGAGGATTTAATTAATATTTTATTAATTAAATATTCCTCAAATTATCCAAATATTGGGTGCCATATTTTAGGAGGATTTATTCATTGTTTAACTCCAAAATTTGCTCCTTTGATCACTCCTAAAATTTAGGAGCTCTTGTAGTCAACTAGGAGCTCTTGTAGTTAACTAGTCATAGTGGGAGTTGTAATGCATAATTTGCTCCCAATAATTATCCTATGATTTAGGATTGTGTTAGTTAACTAAACACTTATTGCTGAAGTGTTCCACTCATGTGTAGTTGTTGGTTCATGCACATGCTTTAATTTAGAAACTATTTTTAGCATATCCAATAATGCATCTTGCATGATGCTCATAACTAGTTGATAATTTTAGGTTATTCCAAGCATACCTGGGTGTTGGAATTTTGGGTATTTTTTACCTTTTTCTCTTCATTATTGTAATACAAGTTGAGAGAAAAAATATTGTCATATTGTTTTGCCATATTTCCCATATAGTTGGTGTGTTGGGGCTCTTCTACAATTTCATATTTTTACTATGATTCAGCCATTGGATGAACACAATTTCTCTACCACTTGTGGTTTATTATCTTTGTCCTTTGCAAGTCTGGTCATATTATAGATTCAACCATTGATTACTGATTTTTTAGTCCCTATTATTGCTACAATAAATAAAAAATTCCAGCCATCTTATTTTGTATTCAATCTCATAATATTTCATCTTGTGCAAGCTAGTAGAGGTTCCTTTGTCTCTTCTACATAGCATTAAAATATTCAAGTAGTTTGTGGAACTACCTTCATTTTCTTCTTATACAGTGACAAGAATCCATCCAAGAACCATCATTTCTACATCCCATCCGTTTGCTTCACTTCAATTTTGTCGATGAGTTCCTTCAAATGTCAATTATATGACTTGATATTTTTATCCTTCATTTGCTTCGTTGAATATGTTTCACCAATGATATTCATATCACACAAAGCAATCTGAATTCCTTGCTTAATCAACCTTCAACTTGTCCCACATTGTGAAGGGATGTGCTCTTTTCAAATTCCAATCTATTGCAATTCTACACAATGTGGTTGGAAACAATCTTAACCACGATCCTTCATCATCTATTCTATTCGCTCATATGTTTCACAGGTTTTGATATGACATTATATGTCTTCCTTCTATTAGCCAAAAACTTTGGGCATTTATACTTGCTTGTAGTTGTAGAAATATTTTCCATTGGTGGTTGTTTGTCATCTACTAGTGACTCTACACTTGCAAACAATCATACACTTTGTGACCTCCTTCACAAATACATGAGCATTAGTTTTGGTCTCCTAAGCACACTCGCAGTTTCTCTTATGTTTGACTACCATCCTTTGCACCTCTAGGCACTCTCCCCTTCACTTGTGATAGTGTCATCAATTGTTTAGCCTCGTCTTATTGTGCACGTACTCCATTTTTACATCTTCATAAATTGCGTGAACATTCTCCTTGATTCAAACTGCTTTCGCTTGTTGCGATTCTTTCGTTGTTAAGAAAAATCTTTGCCACCTCTCACCTTCCTCATCTCAAATATCCTCCAATTGAGGATTGCAAACTTGTTTGAATTCTAGTACTTCAAACTCCATTATTATTCTTTTTGTTTGTAATGTTTCATTAGCAACATGCAAGTCTTCAATATGCTCAACACTCCCATGTTTTTGTGCAATGCTTTAACTTCTTATTAGTTGATATTTGACTCTTCCACATCCATGTATTCCATGTCCTTGCGATAAGTTATTTTTCATTCACCTCTCAAGCTCCATGTGGCGTTGGTTCGAACTTTAAAATGACAGATGCCAAATGTAGCATAATGGTGGTATTGCACCCTTGGAGGAACAATTTGAATTAATAGATTTACTAATAAAGTTTATTATGATGAGGTTGTACAACCTGCATCATACCTTGCTTATGACTGCTTTAATCTCAACTCTTGATGACTCGGTTTATGAATATTATGATCTGCCCTTTTCTAGATTGCTAACATTGACTGTATGACATTTGGCAAGGCATTGTACGATATTAGACAACTCATTGTAAGGCAATTAATTGTATGAAAATTCACTATACAACATTCACTGTACGACAATTCATTGTACAACCTTGGCAACTCATTGTACAACTTTGTGCAACAAATTTGGAAAGAATACAACTTATAGATTGAATCTATTCTACTACAACAATCATTAGTAACAAAACATACAAATAACACAATTGCAATAATAAATGATGAATGAATAGGAGTAGATCTTGTATTAGCAATAGCCTATATGGCGAGTGACGTATGAAATTATCTTACATACATAGTTTGTGATCCTGTGCAAAATATATCCTTTTGGTACACAATACAATGCCTATGCAAATGTATCTACTCTCTCATGTGGTTGTGTGTCGATACATGGTACTCAATTAAACAAGGGGATCTCTTTAACCTTGGGGATAGTAGTTAACAAACAACTACCACCTCAGACACCTCACCTCTAACTGGGTGATAACTACCCTTGCATGACTACATTCACACATAACTCAACTCATTATTACATGCATTACAATGTACGACTTTATTCAAATTTACAAGACTATGGAATATAAAAAATTATTACGTCAAAGCTTATGATGTCAAAACCTATAAGTGAATTCCAACATTAACTTGTCTATTTCTTTGGTTGAGGTGGCACGTCAAAACTAGTGCCTACAACCACCTAAAGTGGACTTGGTCCTATAAACCCATTTGTACCCAACAACATTATTCCCTTTTGAAACAAGAACAAGTTCCCATGTGTTATTCGTCATCAAAGATTCATACTTGACAAGCATCACCTCTTCTTATTTGAGTCATCGCTTGGCCTAGGAGTAGGTGAGAGGACCTTTACAATTATCGACCTTTGAGAACAAGGCCTAAGAAGGAGCCTTAAATTATTGTTCATTTAAAGAATTGTCTTAGCATCCTTAAGGAGAGTTCAAATCCACTTGGGTGTTTGATGAGTCGTGTAAGATCTAGGCACGTCCTAATATGGAGCAACATCAAAAGCCAAAACTGAAGCATCTAATCATACTCACCACCCACCTCAACATCCATCATCGTGCCACATGTAACTAGTATATCAAGCTCAATATTCCTAGAATATAAGACTTAAGGTGCTAGAGATGGTGCTACTTAAAATGGGATCAAATCTATAGGCACAAGACCTTTACTGAAAGGTGAAGAGAATGACCCAATAGGAATGTTGCCCACAAGAATCTATGAAGAAGCCACTAGAGTAGTCAAAGAATCATAAGGATCTTCGACCAAAATATTAGGAGCACCTAAAGGAGTTGCTAGAAGAACCTTATCAAAGATCGAACCTCTCCAAATAAGAACCTTACACATCTAAGGATCATAAAGACAATATGCCATAGAGGTATTTGAATACCCCCAAAAATGCATCTATGATGTCATCACAAACTACACTACTAGGTGCCACATCATCAAATGTCACATCATCATCGACTACCACATCATAATAGGGTGCCACACTAACATGTGTAGGCGAAAAAGGTGCCACATCATCAAAATGTGCCATATCATTGCATAAAGCCAACTCATAGATGCTGACATCACCAATTAGGGATGTGACATCATCACCTTCTTTTAAAAAAATGGCCAAGTGGGGTTTGAATTAGACCTCCAAGGTCCAATGCCTTAAGGGAGGCTCCCCTCACCCCCTTGACATGGGCACCTTTTAGAAACCATAGCGCTCCCAAACAACAAAAGAATATCCACATTTGACTTTCTCCCTCCTTTGTATGCATGTAATCGTGATGCAAGCATACTCCACACTTTCAAAAATTCAAAAACATGAGGGAAGTTGTGCAATTTTTCAACGTAAAAAAACAAATATTGGAGACAATGAAGAAAAGTGTTGAAGGGGACCTCCTAAAAATTTTGTAAAGAGTCTAAAATTTTTGACTGTTTGTTCGCATCTATCACAGTTTGCCCTACACAACCTTTTTGTTAAACATAACAAATCAAGACATCCTCTCACACAAAGTTGAACTATGTTAGCAACTTTGTCATGCATGGAAGCCTCCCTATGACTTCACTTGCATCTAAGGTCTGCTAAAAAATGTTTTGCCTCATCTTTTCTGCTTCCTTGACTATCATACAATCTGTCCTCTCATCTATGTTGCTATCAGACATGAAATGTTGGAAGAGAAAAATGAAATGATTTTTTTTGAAAAATCCATAAAAGACCAATGAGGCTTTCAAGAAACCTCAAAAACCTCACATTTTGAAACTAGGGTATCCATCTTGTCAGAAAAAACCAAAACAAGAGATTGGATTGAGTGTCAAGAGGAGAATAAAGAACCTGTTGATGAATATTTCTCTTGGATCAAATCCCTTTGAACAAATTCAAAATGTGGTTTTTTACTACAAGATTATTTTTTTTTGCTTCTACATAAATGCAAACAAAAGGGGAAAAAATTGTTTATTTGGTTGGCCCTTGGTTTATGGGCTAACTTTTAACCCAACCACCAAAACCGTAACAAAATATTAACTTGACTTAAAATTTTGGGAATTCCTTCAAATATTGTAAACCATATGTATTATAAGAAAATTTGAAAATTCCATTGGTGAATTTTACGAAATAGCCCCTATCAATCTCAGTAAATCCCTAACAATTCATGGCCACACCTGCATGCAAATAGACATAAGGCAAACCTTTCTTAAAGCCATTACTTGTAAAGATGATTGTCATAACTAGAGGATTATGAAAAGTTACCCTTCAAATGTCACCCTTACTATTTGATTGGCAATCTTGCTTGGAAATGTTCAGTGGCATCCTTTTCACTCACTCAAGCAAATTAAAACAAATAATTTAAGGACCAGGACAATTTTTAACAGCACAAAAGTTGTTCTCTATCATGGACAGCACTTGGAATCCTCCCCAATAATGAAGATAGCCCGTGGGTGGGAATTGATTTAGCCAAGTCATAATGAAGTCTCCCCATAGACATCTTTACCAATCATGGGGACGCTAGAAGTCATTCCGGTCAAGGGATTAGGGTGTTATCCTTGATTTTAGATGCTCCAATACAAGTTACTATTTCTATGATCTTGGTATAGCTTTATACAACTTTGAGATTAACAAAAGTAGAGATGATGCCTTATCTGCATTAAAATTTTGGCTGGTTAAGCGAATTCCATATGGTGTCTGAATGTTTTCATTATAAATTTGACTGTTTAAGTGAATTCTAAGTTCAGCGAATTCCATATCGTGTCTTAAATGTCTTCATTATAAGTTTGACTGTTTAAGTGAATTCTAAGTTAATGATTGTCAAAATTAATAGCCCCAACAATGGTAAGGATAGACAAATTAAAAGATAATAACTTTCATTATATGGATTTGAATTTGTAACTTCCACTGCCAAATGTTCCCATTTACAATTTGGTCAATAACCCCTAAAAATCTACACAAGGTAGGGCCCCCAAAGAGAAACATTGAATATTGATGTTTCTCTCCCAAGAATATCTCTTGGTCTTCGAGCTGTCATAAATCAGAAATCTGCTGTCTACAAACGTAATCATGAAATGGAAAGCATTGTTATCACAAGAAAGTACGGCCAATAATACTGGAACTCCTCGCTGACTGGAATGAATAAAGAGGTTTCTAAAATAAATCTTAACCTCAAAGCCATCCAATTTGGCTGATCACAGAATATAATTCATTAAGTGGACAGATATTTCAACTCCTGTAAAGATATATTACCCAAATAATATGTAGAGGAACAGCTTAAACCATCCTTTTGAACCAAGGAAGAATGTAAATAGTAACTTCATGGCAGTGCACTTCTGCCTGCAATTTACTTAAGAAGTTGAGAAACATGCTCGTCAAGGGCTTTCATTAAACACCATTTCCTGAAAGACAGCAGTGAACAAAGGATAATCAGCATGAACAGAAAATAAAGAGATGACAGAAAAGGAAAACAAAATCTATGTTTTGGAAACAAAATATAAAATGTACTTTAATCCAAGCAGGTATGTCACACTAAATGAATACTTCTTTCATGCAATTGCAGAAGACGATTCCTACAGAAATTGCAGCTTAACAAAAAATGGTCAAGTTGACCATGTGTAACATCTTTGAACCTTCTTCAGCTTTGAGTGTGGCTTTGAAATCCTTACTACCATTGAGATAGAAATTGTTATCAGTGTACTTGTTCTGGTCTAGTGCAATGCCCCATAAATATTTCACTAAAGTGGATAAGGAATGTTTTGTATTTTCAAAAGGAAACCTTCTGATCTTAGAGTTTGCAATATAATAATATTTCACACCACATAAATTCTACCAAGTCATGCAAAAAATCACCACAACAGCAACTGCAAAAAAGAATGACTGAAGAATGCCAACAGTAGAATCCTTATTTATCATTTTTAGATCTTTTCCTCCACCCAAGGCATTCAGGCTTCTTAACACTTGCAAGGCAGAAAAACCAACATTTCACTCCAGGAAAATGTCTCTGGAACATCAGTCAATTATCTTGGTATATCTAACTTCTTAAACCAAAACAAATGACTGGAAATGGACAAAGAAACACAAACAGCACGAGTGAATCACTATTAAAACAAGAAAAAACAAGCAATGGATTATCAGCATTTTGTTGGTGAATAACCCATCACCAGACAGAGAATGACACGATAAGATGTCTTTATTAATTGCACTAATTTTCCAATACAATAGTGGTCATATAAATCAGAACTCCAACACTGGCTTGGTAGGTCAACCAACACCTAAGTATATGTACACAATTTGTAAACACTATACACCATATAATATCTACTGATTACAGAACATTGAACAATATGGATGCTCCCTAATACATTTTTATTATGAACTGTTAATTGATGTCTTAATATATTTATTAAATTATTTTAGTAGGAATAAAATAACATTTAGCTAGTCCCAATATGATTTGTCTTAATAAATATTATTCCATCTTCCCTTTTAGAACTTCCCCAGCAAATCTCTGGGTCAGGAGAACCATCTTGACAAGAGGGGACTAGACAGCGGGTTGGTCATCTTGTCACTTTGAAGGATAACATTGGAATGAAGGCAAGATGGCAAATAAAACATTTAAATTTCATACGCACCAGCATATATTCCTGACAGGTGATGACCAACACTGGAATTGGAAATAGAACATAATTTTGACCAACTCTTCCAATCACATGGCTATTACAACAAAATTCTAGAGTTCAAACTCATCTCAGATCCATAGTATAACCACCTCTCACTCATATTCTGTAACAACTCCACCCTTCAAATTTAATAAAGCACCTAAGTTGTATGCGGTGAAACTATTACAGAACATACCTGCATTGATCTTTTTTCTTTTCCACAAACTTTAGAACTAACAATGTATACCATGACAGCCTCAGGGTGAACTTAAATGGCTGCTACCATAGTGTTCTGGGCCTTTTTCACAGGTGCACAAATTTTATCACAAAGAAGTCTCATACTAGCTCCACACAGTCTAATTACTATAATTTAAAATTTTAGTGACAGTCCTCTCACCAATGACTCTCATTTATTTTCTGAAACCCCAATTCATTTCTTGATTGTAGGGTCTGACGTTTTCCCAATACTCTGGATCAAACATTTGACCAGGTAAGGACCACTTTGAGCGTAGGTGTCTCTATATAGTTTTTCAGATAAACCGTAGTGAATCTGTATTCTCATTCTTTAAAACTCCCATGGTAACAGAAATCTATAAGCTCCTGTAGTGAAGTGCCAAGACCCAGCCTCTTAGTATAACAGATTATTCCATGGTGACTGTAACTCCCAATAGCTCGACCAACTGATCCAAGAAATGTGGTCCTTCAATATTCTATGTGATAGCAAGGGACACTTTGGATCCCAACAATCAGGCCCTTTTCACAGAATTTATTTCTTATTCAGGCTAACAATCAACTGAGAGGTCAATTTTTGAGAATTGTTCATCTTAGGTGTTAGCTTTTCATATTACTTAAGGAGTGATCAACCTCCCAAATCCCTAATTCGCTAGCTTCTGAAACTTCTCTTTGGAGTCTTTCTGCAGCAACTCATTCAACAATTTTTCTAACAGTTGTTTTTCTCAAATCTATTTATAGTTTTGGTCCAACATCATCTTTTCTCGAATCACCATCAACTTGATAACACACTCTAAGAAACCATCATTTCTTTCTTTCCTTTTCTTTTCTTTTATGGAATTCCATCTGATGATGCCTTAACTCAGCACTACAATCCGTCCCAATTTCAATTTCGTCAACTATTGGATGCTTGTTGGTGTTTGACATTTTAGGCTTCTTCCTATAAGTAGCTACTCCATTATTATTGAGCTTGAGATTACTGGATTTCCATCTCTTTGTCCTGCGTCACTGTGATTTGGGCCTCGGTTGTTCTACTGTCTTGAAGACTTTCTAGATACCTCACAAGATCAGCTACATGGAAAACAAAATACAATACATTCATCAAAGCATTAAATTTTCATTCAACATTGATGCATAAACTAAGAAATGCAAAATATTTTTTCATCAAACATTACTTGAGTACAAACATAATGGAGTATGTCCGTATCAACTCTCTCCACTATGCAGAAAGGAAAAATAGACAGGAGGATGTAGCACAGCAGTGGTATTCCGCAATCGAAGGAAGAGAGAAAGGGTGAAAGGGGAAATCAGCCACACATAATATCAACAACCAATTAGGAAAATGGCCAAACAGTCTTGAACTCTCTCTCAGACAGCCTGCACAACACAATACATAACATGCCTTGATGGCCTTGCACACACGGAAAAAGTAAGACAACCTTGTTCAGCAGTCCTTGTGGCCTGGTGTCTCAGTCAGATGACCTGGTCTAGAGTCAGACGACCTTGTCTATCTATCTACAGCAAACATATTATAGTAGAAATAGTCCAGATGGTTATCTACAGCTACCATAACCATTTACAGAAACATGCACAACAATGGCTGAATGGAGGTTTTCTTCTTGTCCGCAAGAATATATGTCTGGTTACATCTTTGTACAATGCATACACTCCTACAAATATCTCCCAATGCACACATGCGAATACCTCTATCTCCTATATCCTTAAAAGAATGAACACGGGTTTTTATTTATACAACTTGGGAGGTAGTTGCTCCCTCAACTTCCTCTAACTAACTACCCAACACCTCATTATTTTCTTGAATTACACTTGACATGCATTTCATGACTTCTTAAATATACGTACTACATTCCATCAATCATTTCTCATACGTATCACAAAACAACTCTAAATATCAAAACTATTACACAACAAAATTTCTAGTAAGCATACTTGACTTCCGACACACTGTATTAAGTCCAAGGTGGTGATTGAGATGGTACCACGTCTGAACTAGCTCCTACATTTACCATCCCCTCTAGATTAGTTGACGTCCTCGTCAATGACTGTTGCTGCTCCCAAGGGCTTTGACTTTGTTGTGGATGAGGCGTTGGCATAGGTACTCCCAACCATGTTCTGCAATTTCAGACCTTTATTTTGTCCTTTCAGCCTCTTTGCATAGGCTTGATATCAAACCCATTAGAAGCCATAATGCTATGACTTCTGCTCGATTTCCACAAGCTTAGTCTTCAATTCAGCCTCCTTCCTTGCAACTTCCACCCAGTTGCTCATCACGCTCTGCAATCAGCTGGTCTTGGTGAGTAATCTCCTGCATTTTCGCTTCAAGTGCTTGCTCCCTCACCACATGCTCTGAAATCAACTGACCAATCAGCTAATCTTGCTCCTCTTGTGCTTGCCTTATTTTGTCCATTTTTTGCCTAGTCCTTGCTAGTTTTGCTTCGGCCTCTTGCTATACCTACCAAAACTGGCCTCCCACTTCCTGCAATTGGTTAGATTGTTCTTTCTTCTTCAAATGCTATTAACCATCTCCTTAAACGTCTCTAACCCAGATGCCAACCATTGACTTAGATATGCCAAGAAATTCATTTTGGCATAAGATCTTTCTAACTCTGTCACTAGTCTAATTCTCTTGACACCCAACAATTTAAGAAATTCATCCGTCCTCCCTTCGCCAATATAAACATGTGGTGGGTGTCAGTATAAATTATGAGTTCCTTCTGCCAGCTGCATTACTCCAAGCATTGATTGTATGCTGCTGCTTCCAGCCCACCCCAAGGTCTCACGAATGAACTTGATGGATTTATGCAAATCTTCTCATCCTCTCTTCTCCTTGGGCCCAACTCTACAACTTGCTTAATTCTATCTCCATCCGAAATTATCCAAAATTGCCATAGTCGCCATTTGCTAAGATAGCCTACTTGGAACTTGCTTCTCACCTTATCCAACAACCCACTGACCTTCTCAAAGAATGAATCAATCTGTTCATTGATTCTTTCATCATGAACTAGGGGCTGCCTCAAATTAGGCACTTCAATGAGAAAATGCTCACTTGTCTCTCCTCCTTTTCCATGCTCCGGTTCATAATCCATGTCATCTCCAGTGGTGGTCTCTTCAATTTCTTTTGCACTTATGACCCTTTAGGTTGATCTTTGTCTTGGTGGCTTTCCCTTCCTAAATCCTCGATTCCTTCCCTCCTCTTGTGTCAACTTGCTTGTCTGCAGTGTCTGCCATCTCCTTACCTTTGTCTGGTTCATTTGTTAGCTGTTGATTGCTCTGTCCCTTTTGCCACCATATATGTTTTGATACAGGCAACTTCCCTTTTTCTTTTTTTACTCTCTTCCAGCACTGATGAAGTCGGTGTTGTGTTATGCGTTGTCATAGATTTTACTTCAACTGGTGCCTCCTCATCCAAAAGAGGTGAACCACACATTTTAACCTCTTCTACAAACTGTTGTAGTGGTGTTGCAGCATAACTTTCCTGCTGGAAAGTTGGTGTATCCATGTTCATTGTCACATCACCAACATCTTCTCCCAAATGCAGTACATGTGCTTCCTCCAACGATGGTGATGCCTCCATTGCATCCATTGTAGTTTGCATGTCCTCATTATAGGAGCTAGATTTGAGCAGCCTCAAATAAAATAATGTAAACAGTAAAATAAATGCAATAGGCACAAATTTACATGAATTGCAAATGTAATGAAAGAAAATGTAATTTTGTAATGTCATTATATCAAGGATGATGACGTAAGCATTTGATAATGTAATATTGAAATGTACAGTATTCAGCACATAATTAGTGTATGCCAATGGAGGGAAGTTAGATGAGGTGTCCTAGGAGGTAGGAGTTGTTAACTGCCAGCCTCAAGGATAAATAGGGCCCCCCATTCATTTGTGCAAGTATTGGACGAATCCATCGAGTATTACCAATGCTTCTATAATGCAAGTGCCATACAAGCAGGAGTGATGTAATACTATTCATCCTTCATTTGAGATTGTTAGTCATTGTCGTACACATAGAAGATGTTGTTGATTGCATTCTCTATTGACTATTGAATCTATCATATCAAATTGTTCCTCCAAGTGTTGGAGTACTCACCACCATGCTACACTCATCCATATCTACGACAGTGGGTGTTGCCTATGATCCTTGCGTAGTTCTCCTTTCTTCTAGTCGTTGCTACTCTTCCGCACACCATACTCCTTATATAGCTCCTCTCACTTGCTTCGGATGTTGTCCTCCTTTGGTAGCCTCTATTGAAGCCACTTTTTTGGTACCTACAATGGCACCTATAGTGCATCCTCGCACAAACTAGCCTCTTGATTGTGCGTGAGTTCCAAATGGCATTGCAACATATGTCTTACCTTGCAACTTGTAATATTGGCCTGCCACCAATCCTTGCAAATTCCCGCCAAATTTCCCTACTACGGTGGCATCTTGTGGGGGTTGTAGCACAATGGTGAGATTCCCAACTTGTCGGGCTTAATTTCTGGTTTGCCATTATACCTTAGGACCAAGTCACCTGGTTTAGTTCCATCTTTTGCAGGTGTTTGTCATGCCACAACTTCCTTCTTCATTGGGCCACCTCCATCACCCAATACGCCATTACTCGTTTTTAGTCTAGTTGAATTAGCACCACTAGCCTCTCTTCTAGGCTTTCTCGGTCACCTAGACGGTTTTGTACCGCCACTCTCAAACTAGGTACCAAAAATTCTGCGAGCACTACTACTTCTTGTCCATACATCGACTGGAACGGTGTAAGGTTCGTTGTTGGCTTAAAAGTCGTCTTGTACGCCCACACGACTGATGGAAATCTTTCTTCCCAATCTGCCCCTTACATAATCGATACAAAGATTTTGTTTGTTGCCTCTACCTGTCCATTTTATCTGGGGTCGTATGGACTAGATAGCGAATGCAAAATCTTAAATTTTGTTGTCAACTTCTTAATTACTTCATTCACAAAGTGACCTCTATCACTTGTCAATTGTAACTGGATCCCGAACCTGGTGATCACTTGTTCATATAGGAACAGGGCTTTACCTTTTGCCAAATTATCTGGTAGTGCCCTTGCCTCTACTCATTTTGTTAGGTATTCAATTGCTACTACTATATATCGACACTTTCTCTTTTGACTTGTCCTTAGAGGTCCTACAAAGTCCAAACCCCATCTTTCAAATAGTTCTTGTGGTTGGGATGGATGTAATGGCATAAAGTCCCTTCGCAACAACTTTCTAGCTCTCTAGCATGTATCACATGTTTTAACAAACTCCTTTGCATCATGATAGAGGGTGGGCCACCATAGCCCTACCAGAAGCACCTTCCTTGTCGTCGCATCTGGTCCCATGTGCCCTCCTACTAGTCCTTCGTGAGTTTCCTTTAACGTTACATTGACTTCCTCTTCCATCACACATCTTCTCAAAATTCCATCCAATACCATTTTGTACAATAATCTCGCTATCAATTCAAAAGGGGCTAAATTTATAATTATCTTCCTTGTTTCTACTTCCAATATGTCCTTTGGAAGCTCTCCTATGGATAGGTATTCCCCAATCCATTTATACCATGATGGTATAGCACTTATTGTATATAGTTGAACGTTAAGGAATCATCTAACACTCCTCCTGTACGTTCCCCCAAACGAATCCTTGATAGTTGATCTGCTATCACATGCTTCTTTCTGAGTCTAAACACCAACCGAAATACAAATTCCTGCAATGTAACAAGTCACCTGCGAACTTGTCCATGTATAGTCGGTTTGTTGATTAAGTACAACGATGCCTGGTGATCCACATAAAAGGAAAAAGGATTGGCTAGTAAATAGTGCCTTACTTTTTGGACAGCATACACCATCCCTAGTGCTTCCCTTTTGGTTGTACTATAATTATTTTCAGATTGCAACAATAACCAACTAGCAAAATAAATAGGCTGGTCTAGCCTAAATTGTCCCTCTTGGGCCAATGCACATCCAATTGCAAAATTGAATGAGTCCAAATGGACACAAAATTACTTGTCCCAATCTAGGAATACGAAAATGGGCATGCATACTAACTTTGCCTTCAACTCTTCATTCAAAGGTCGCCTGATGTTCCTCCATCCATTGAAAAGGAACATTCTTCCTTGTCAGCGCATCTAAAGGATAGGACACGTGGGTAAAATTCCTGATAAACCTCTTGTAGTATCCTATAGATCCCACGAAGGTCTTCAATGAACTCATGTCATGTGGTTCCTCCATATTCAACATGATGCAAAGCTTATCAAGATCCTTCTTTAACCCTTATTTACCTACTGTGTCCTAATAATTTGCCATACAACAGTAGCAACTTGCACTTTGCTGGATAGAGTGCCAAGCGAGCATTCATACATAGCTTCATACATTCTTCCAATGCTTTCAAGTATTCATCTTTCTTTCCATATAGTGACCAATCATCTAAAACTGCTTTGAATTTTGCTATCAACATTTGGTTGAATATATACAAAATAATTCTTTGAAATGTGGTTGGGGCATTGCACAACCCAAATGGCATTCTATTATATGCATAAATGCCATTTTCTACAACAAACATTGTCTTCAATTTGTCTTCTTCCGAGATAATTATTTAAAACCCATTTAAAAATGAGTAAATTTCATGTCTACCTACCTCTTTTAAAATGGAGTCGGTAAAAGGTATTGGAAAGGGATCCTTTATCGTCACTGCATTTAGTCTTCTAAAGTCTACACAGATGTAGATACAATTCACTTCCTTTAAAGTAATCACAATCGGTGACACCCACTTACTCACCGTGACACTAACGATTATGCCGATGTCCAACATCTTCTGAATTTCCTCATTGACTAAGGTCGTGTACTTAGGATTCATTCTATACGGTCTCCTCATTGGCAAGGCACTTGGAATTAACTGGATCCAATGTACGCATAGCTCTGGGGGTATCCCTTTCGAATCTTTGTACGTCCATGCATAGACTAACTTATATTGTAGAAAAATCTTGAAAGTTGTTGCTTTAAATATTGGGACCTGTTGCCACATTTTGCACAAGGTGCCCTATTCATTGAAAAATTGAAAGATTGTTGTTCTGCCTCCCCTCCTCCTTCTTTCCCTTTCTTCTTTTTCTTCTCCCAGCTATCTCTTTCCTGTTCTTCACCTTGCATTTGCGTCATTTTAGTTATTTTCTGTAAATGGGCAAATTTGCCCGAAAAATTTCTAAGTATGGAGGCCGCCCGACTGCGCAGCGCAGCCGGGCGACGCTCACAAGTTTTGCCGCACCCGGGCGGAAGCGTCAGAAAACGGCCCCAAAAAACGACTAAGTCCTGGGCCGCCCGACTTCGGGCCGAACTCGGGCGGCGCCAGGCGATTGGCGCACACACAGGCGGCAGGAGCAAGGTAGCACCAATTTTGTCTAAGTATTGGTGTCGTCCGACTTCGGGCCGAAGTTGGATGGTGCAATAGGATGGGTGCGCACTCGGGCGGCCAAAGGAGGAGTTGCTCGAAAAATACAAAGTGTTGGCCCGCCCGACTTTGGGCCGAAGTCGGGCGGCCAAAGAAGGAAGGGTGGCTCCATTTTATCTAAATATTACGCCGCCCGACTTCGGGCCGAAATCGGGCGGCGCTCGGCTGTTTGTGCGCCCCCGGGTGGAAGGTAGCCAGGATTCACCAAGTTTTGAAGGGTCGTCCGAGTGCGCTCCCCCCGTCCGGCTGCGCGTCCATTTTTGTGCGCCATCGGGCAGAATGAAAAGGACAAGTAGGCCCGAGCGTGAAGATGTTTCCCTTTTCATCGGTGGCCCCAAGACCTGACAGGCGGTTGGTTTCGGGAAAGGAGTCGGGATGTGACAGGAAGTGCGCCAAGGTGGGTGGGCGTGAATTAACAGAATGTACTACACCTGCCACCATTGATAAAGACTCTACTCCTCACCTACCGATTGTCATGAAGCTGCTACGTCTCCAATTGGACATTGCTGCAAGTACATTCCACGCTCACAAGTTTTGTCAGCTTTTGTCAGGTCTGGGATCCTGTGCTCAAAATTGTAATCAGGGGGACATGGCATTATAAATAGCAGTTTCGTTTCATTGTAAAAGGGGGGAAAGGGAGATATACTGCTAGGAAATTGCTGTAGCTGTGCGTTTGCATTTGAATACAAAATATACTTGGCTCTATTAATTGTCTTTTGTCTTGTATGCTGCCTTTGCTGAATATTTCTGCCTCATGTTGCTTATGTTATTGATTACTGTTATTCTGCATTTTTGGATATCGGTATTGATAGCTAAGCGAATCTGGAATATGAAGGTAGAGGATACATAGGATGAAATCGCATTGATAGTTTCTGCAACATGTTTTATGTTTGATTGTTGTTAGTAGTGGTGATTGGTTAGTTACCGTGCTGCTTATCTTCCCACCCGAATTAAAACATATTTGTCTTTCTTTCCGTAATTTGTAATTTCTTTCCTGCACTCTGAGCTGAAAACCCCAACTGATAAAGCAAAGGAGCCGGCCTTCTCCGGAGATTGGCATGGAAGGCTTTCCTTCCTTCCGGCCTTTCAATCTGCTAGGCGAATCTAGGGCGCATTACACTAAAATCCTATCCTAGCGGCAGATTCGTAACCAACAGTTTCTCTGGCACACCCGGTGGGACTCAAAAGTTTCCTACCCCAAAATAGAATTGAAGCATTGGTGTTCGCTTCATTACTGTTAAAATCTGAACACTTGGCGACTCTGTTGAACCGTTGGTTACGAATCTGCCATGAGGAAAGGATTTTGGGTTAATGCGCCCAGATTCGTCCACCAGCATGAAAGGCCGGAAGGAAGAGATCCCTTCCGAGCCAATCTCCGGAGAAGGCCGGCTCCTTTTGGGGGGTTTATGTTCAAGCTCAGAGTACAGGAAAGAGATAAATGAACAGAAAGGAATTTACAAATATACTTGGAGGTTGGTGGGGGGAACTAACAGTACGGGAACACACCAACTACCGATACTTACTGCATCATAAATACAAAGCATGACTAAGAACTGCAAAATCTAGTATACTTTCTGTATTAAGCGGTGTATGCACAACTTCAATGATCCCCTAGCAAACATTCCCTACAAGGAACTAACAGCACGGCAATGCATCAATCACCAGATACGTACGGTGTCTTAAACAGAAAGCAACCAAGAGATGTCAGATCCAGGTATATGTGTTATGCAGAGATTTTAACCGCACAGCTACAATGGCTCCCTAACAGACATTCCCTACAAGGAACTAACAGTACGGCAGCGCATCAATCACCAGATACGGACAACAACGTAACACACAATTGATGGAACTGCTACCACATCTATTCTATGTATCCTTTAAACTATTAAGTACAGAAAGTGCTCAGACAAGCAATGCTAAAAGCACCTGATCACCAAATGCTGAAGTGAATCAACGAGCCGTGACACAGGTTAGCGTTAAGCATATATATAATGAAAGGCAACATAAAAAATAAAAGCAGCAGAACAGAGCCAGGCATACAAATTATATTCATAAGCAGAAGCACGGTTACAATGGGCACAGTGGTTCCCTAACAGACATTCCCCTTCCACCCTTTACAATGAATTCGTGGTGGGTTTTTATAGCCCGAGTCCCTCCCATTACATTAATGGGCACAAAGTCCCAGTCAAACATAAGCTGACAAAAGCGGCGAAGGAGCTGCAAATGCTGACCTTTTGTCGGACTGGACTGTACCTGCAGCATGGTCTTCCTGGAAGCTGGACGGCTACGTGGCAGTGTGTTGGGCAGAACTTCCTCTCGGCAAGTATGCGGGTAGCTGGAGCAGGTAGAACCTCAGATCAGCTTTAAATGAGGTCACTGGCACAGGTAATGCAGCCCATGCTCGTCCTTTTGCTCGGCACGTCTCGGCTCGAATCCCGAAGCTGGACACTTGTCGGATGATGGATGATGCTGTTTGACACGTGTTTGCCTTGAAAGGCAGTTTATCCAACTTCGCTTGGGATCAGAGCGTCTCGGGTTGCGCGGGCAGAGAACAGTGCAGTCGGGAAGGCCTTCATGCCTTGATCAAATTTTGGGTTTGTTTCCCTACTGCGCACCTGTCAAGGGCGCATCCCGACTTCGCTGCGAAGTCGGACTGCGCACAGGTGAAAACTGGTGTCTGCCGCCGTACGGACTTTGCTCCAGCATTCATCATTCTTCTGTCAGCCTGCCAGTTGCAAGGTGCGCCCAAAAAGAGGGGCGAAGTCAGACTTCGCACCAGATTTGGGCGAAGTGCGCTGCCAGTTGCAAGGTGCGCCCAGAAAGAGGGGCGAAGTCAGACTTCGCACCAGAACTGGGCGAAGTGCGCACTTCGCACCAAAACTGGGCGAAGTGCGAACTTCGCACCAACACTTAGCCATTTTTCAGGTAACTTGCTGGAAAGTTAAAAAATCAACTGAGGGGCTCCAAGAAAGGGGGGAAGAAAGAGAATGTGGGAAAGAAAGAGAAAGGGAGAGAAGAAGGAAGGAAAATAGAGGAAGAGGGAAAAAGAAGAGCAGCACTGTTACGAACTTGAAAACATTGCACCCCGTGCAAAATGTGGCAACATTTCTGGCGGCTCGCGAGGTGTCGAGCTCGCCTTGGCGCAAAGAATCCATGCCTTCATCCATTGGGTGCAGAGGAACTTGCCTCCCCTGCCTTTTGCTGCTCTAGCGGTTCTCCTCGCGGCAACTGTTCTTCAGATTCGTCTTTGTCAGTTGCCCCCTCAGAATCACCTTCCGAAGGCTCTCTAGCTTTTGCTTCTGCCTCGCAGATGCGAGTGTATGCGGCCTGGGCTTGGCGCCAGGCTTCTGCTTCAAATGGCCGGCGGTCAGCTACATCTTCTAATGCTGCGTGGAAAGCAGCGACCGCGTGCAGGTTGATGGTGAGGTATCTTTTTTCTAGCTCCTGGAAGTAGGAGCTGATCTTGCAATATTTGGACACCATTTGAGTGACCTGATTTTCCTGAATTGGCTCAGTCCAGCTATCAATTTCAGCTGTATCTGCTTCAAAGGACTGCCAATTCCTTTTCACCTGATCTAGGGTGAGAAGCTCGCCATTCTCAACAAAACCTGGGCACCCTAGTTCAAAAAGAGCGCGAAAGGGAGCCATACAGATGTCTCTTTCATGTACGAATGCATCAAGCATTCGTCTGGCAACCCTCACCTCTTCTACTTTTTTGAAATATTTATGCAAGGTTACCCTTGCATCTGCCCATTCTGCAGCGAATGAGGACACGGGGGAAAATTGGAGGCCATCGCGCTCGAGCTCCTTAAGATTTATCGCCAGGTCCAGCCATTGCTTCGCCTGACGTTCGGCCTCCTCTACCACAGGCTTTCCCTGGGCAGAAACTTCTTGAATTCTGGATGCGAAATCCAGAACTGCCATCGCCTTATAGGTGTGGGGCTTGCATTCCCGCAGCAAACCAGCCCGCATCTCCTTGACTTTCTTCTTCGAAAAGACCGTCGCTTGAGATGCTCTCTCTGCAAGTTGCGACTGCGCCTGCTTCAAAGACTATTGGAGCTGAGAAATCTGCTCCAAGGCTGCCTGCTTTTCGGTTGCGGCTTGTTGCTGGGAAGCGGCCAGCTGGGCTTTAAGTTCATCTATTTCTTGCCGCGCCGCTTCCAGCTGCTCAGTGGACCTGGACAGGTCCTCTTCAAGCTGTCTTGTCTTATCCTACAACCCGAAGAGCTCTTCCTGCTCCTCCAGACTTTTGACAAGGAGATTGTCAGCTTTACGAATGATTCCCCGAATCTCGTATCGCTTGTCAATATCATCAAAGCTCTTCTCCTTTGTCTGGAGCTCGTAGTCCGCCCTGGTCATTTCCCGGAGAGGCTTCTTTACTTTCGGGATTATCTTTTCTGTTGTAAGCACTCTCCTCTCGAAATTGTACTTGGTGCGCTTTACCGGGGCGGCTATCTCTTCAGGTCTCCTCCGCTTCAGGTTCTGGAGGAAAGAGATAGAGTATTCTACAGCTCTCGTTGCCAGGGGCAAGTCGTCTGTATTCTGGAGGTCGTCCATGAAATCTGGTTCCCCCAGCCTAGGGTTCTGCTGAGACGTCTCTCCTGCGGGAATGGGATCAGGAGGAACCGGATGGACCTCGGAAGGATCGGCCGCTTCTGGGGGCGACCGGGAAGTGGAGATGGGAGCGGCTGATGCTGCAAGGGTTTGAAGCGGCTGAGGCGGTGGATGTAACAGTGAATGGACGGCTTCAGTACTAACTTCAGGCAAAGGGTTTGGGGTTGGGCTCAGAGATAGGGAAACGTTAGGGTTCTGAGCAAACTGATCAAAAGAATGGGGGCCGCTAGAAGGATGTGGAGAAGGGGAGGAAGATGCGGCCATAACTTGCTCGGATTGAGCGGGAGATGGAGTAGGAGTAGGACTGGGTGAGACCAAAGAGACAGGGGCAGCAAACGTACCTGCGGGCTCCGCCTGAGCCGACGCTGGATGGATGTCTACGCTTTCGGTTCTGGTGGCCGGCTTGGGACTGCCTAAAGAAACTGTCCCTGGAGCGGCTGAGCGCGGCTGCGGCTCTGTGACTGGCTGCTGCACTGTCAGGCTAGGGCGCCTGATTTTTTCAACTCTCTTCCTTTTCTTCTCTTCTGGAATAATGGTCGGATCGGGGGAAGGAGATGAGGCAGGTGCAGCAGGCGCTGATGCTCCCACGGTAAACTTGTACCGGGGTTTGACCTGCAAAAGGTCTGCCGCAACCGGTCTGCCCTCTGGCGGCGCTGGCGTCTTTTGTACCTGAGGGATCGCCTCGGGCGCTGTCTTGACTAACTTTTTTGCCTTCTCAGGCGCCGCCTTGGAAGCCACGGGCTGCATTGGTTCTTCCTGGATGTATGCTGGGCCCGCGCTGGCAGTTGCCGAAGTGTACAACTGTTGGGAGGAAGACCCTCCTTTATAATCCTTAAAGGGACCTCGGGGAACGTAACCTTGATATGCGAACGGCCGCCAGCTGTCATGATGCTGATCATAGAGAACCGAAAAGTCGTCATCCACGGCCAGATTTCTCCTGGTGGATTTGTCGTGCTGCATGCGGCATCTCATCTTCCAGCATTCAGTAATCTTTTCTTTTGGCTAGTTAAGGCCAGCTATCTTGGATAGGAATTTTTTAAACCCTGGAGATGAGAAGTGGTGGTCCGGGTTTCGCTTGGGGTCATACGTCACCTCCTCGCAGTAAAAATCCTGCCAGGGAGGAGAAGCTTCCATCAATTCAATTTCCCAGTCAAGGTCCACATGGACCACATCGCATCTATCTTCGACTATGTCTGCCCGGGGGCAGAGATGTGTGAACTTTCCCCGCATCCCGTATGGGTCATACTCTTGCTCAAGGTAGACATGCTGTCCTACCTCAGTAATCTCAACGTTTGCCCAGGAAAGAGGATATTGAAAAATCTGTCCTCTTTTCTTTCCTAGGCCGAACTCCTCTTCAACATAGTCCATCTGACGGGCAACCTCCATCCCGAACAGATGCTCCGAGCACCAGTAGGGCAGCAAATGAGGTTTGCCCTTGAATCCGTAGATTCTGACCACAATTCCCTGCGTCAGTCTGAAAACGTCCCCGAGCTTCTGACTCAGCAAAGAGTTTGTCATTTCTCGTGGGGGGCGGGGTATTTCGCTTTCGCAGAAGACTGACATGACCAATCCCAGAAAGTTGAAGTTAAACTTGTAGTAGGACCCTTTCCGGTATAGGTCATCCATCCAGTTGTAGACGGGCTGTGGCTCTCCCTTCTCGTTGACCTTCTTCAGGTTCGGGATCGGCATCCGGGAGTGCAAATGATACAGACAAAGCCAAGCAAGAACAGAACTGAACTGGAATTCGGTGGACTGCTTCTTCTGGATCTTCACCAGGCTGGAATGAATGGCATACGCCAGCCAGTCTGCCCAGTCGAAAAAGATGGGACGCTTTCCACTTCTTTGCGCTGCTGGTTCGTAGGATTCTCCACACAGGAGACATTCTGCCGCTACTGGTACGGCTGTACCAGCTCATCAGAGTCATAGCCGAGGATCCATGCCAGAATGGTATATAGATATTTGCTCTGAAACCTCGCCAAGGGCATGGGGCCGGTTGGCCACTGTCCAGCTACAAGCGGGGCGTTCAGCTCTGAATTGAGGAAATCCCTCATCCTTTTGGTATGCGTGAAGCGTCCCGCTTGCTCGCCCAGATTTATCTTTCTGAGAATTGCGCTGGAGTCATACTCCAACCCTGGGGCGAAAGTTGGCTGGACAGTCTCCCTGCGCAGCGCGAACAAGGGTTTACCGCTGGAGCTGCAAATTTGCCGGGTAACTGGTTTGTAGTGTCTAACAATCAGGTCTACCAATTCCGGGCATTGATGGACAGGAGGGCACAAGAACCTCAAAAGGTTGGACTTGTACGCCGCTCCGAAATGATGGGAGGGCGAAACCTTGTCTGCCCAACTTTCTACATTTGTCCGCAGCTTCGTCAGGCTCATAGAAAACGAGCTGTCCACGTATCCCGCCAAGTAATTTACCAGAGGTGGTGGGGCTTGCCCACGCTGTACTTTCTTCTGCCGGGATTTTGACTTTCGTTCCGACGGTGTTTCACTTCTGAAAACACCTGGCCGTGGTAAATCCTCAGGTTCGCCACTTTCGCTGGATGGCGCTGACACTGGCATCTTTCCTCTGTCCATCTCTCCGAATCAGCAATAATTACAAGTTCAGGGCGTCTGCAGAAGATTTCGCTGTCACAGGAATAATCTGCACAGTTCAAGGAATAATCTGCGCAGTCTGGCATGTTTGAATGCATCTGACCCCCTTTTCTAGACAACGACAGCGTCATTAAAGCCATGTAGGAGGGGGTAGGTCGGCTGAGTTATGTTTCTTGGGTGGCTGCGCAGGAGAATGTTTGGAAAAAGGGGACCCCGACAGCCGTGCCATGCTCTTTTTATTGCACTTTTCCTTGAAGACTGTGCAATCATCAATTTTGTCTTGGACGTTGCGCCATGGCTGACGTCACTGCCGCAATCCGGGCACACTGCCCAAGAAAGAACCCCTGGTGCGGAAACCCACTTTAGAACGGCCTCAATGCGCCTTGGGCCCAGCTGCAATTTCTTGAATATTTTATTCATTTTTTTTTTTTTTTTAAAACCTTTGCCCAAAGTTTGAGCGCCATCTGGGTCCTTTACAACCTTCGGAGGAGGTGAACACTTAGTACTTTTACTGCTCCCTTAAACCGAACTGTACAAGCCACACAGCATGAACATTGAAGCGAGTTCGGACTTCGCCCGAAGTTGGGGCGAAGTACGAACTTCGCGCGAAGTTCGCACTTCGCGCGGAGGTTGTGCGCAGTGCGTACTTCGCACGCAAGCCGGCCGAAGTCGGACTTCGCGTGCGAAGTCGGACTTCGCCCAAAGTTGGGCGCAGTCCGTTCTCCTTTGTGCTTTGCAGTCTTATCTTCGTTCAAGCTTCGCATTTCGGCTGGCGCGCAGCCCGACTTCGCTGCGAAGTCGGGCTTCGGCCAACACTTAGACAATTTTTCGCCTTTTTCTTTGCTTTCTCCTTCCAAGCTGCTGCCCGAACTTCGCCCCCCCTGAGGGGCGATGACAGACTTCGCTGCGAAGTCTGTCTTTCTCTCCCATGCCGCAGTTAAGTTCAAATAATGAAAAATAACAATTAAAAGCTAAAAGCTGGGAACCGTACATGCTGGGAAATGAAAATGCATAAGGGAAATTTTTACAAAGAAGGGCCACTCGGGCACCTTCAGCAGCGGTAAAGTTTTAAGTGGAACCCGTTAACAGGGATAGGCAGGAGCTGACCCTCCATATCCCGAAGTACATAGGCATTAAACTGGTTCACCCGGGCAATCTGATAAGGGCCCTCCCAGAGGGCATCAAACTTCCCGTGATTGCCCGACTTTGCCTTATATGAGTCCCACTTCAGCACTAGGTCCCCGATTTCGAAAACTCGGGCAGTGGTGCCTTTGGCAAACCAGCCTTGGGTGGCAGCAATGTGATCAGTGAAGGCCTGGTATGCGCTTTCTCTATCTTCTTCCAATTGCAGGAGTTGGCACAGTCTGTCGTCCACCGGGTCTTCGCTGCTCCTGTCTTTGTCCAACATCCATAGGGCAGGGATCTCGATGTGTGATGGCATGACAGCTTCTTTGCCATAGACGAGCGCATAGGGGGACGTTCTGATGGATTTCTTGAACGCAACTCTGTCCGCCCACAGCGCCCGGTTCAGGAATAAGTGCCAAGTGCGCTTGTTTCTGTCAATGGTCCTCCGGATGATTTTCAGGAGGTTCTTGTTAGTAGACTCGGCAAGGCCATTCCCCTGCGGGTAGTAATTAGAAGACATCTTGTGATAGATGCCAAGTTTGCCAGTGTACTCCGTGAGTACAGCGCCTGCGAATCCCGGACCGTTGTCTGTCACAATTGACTCTGGAACCCCAAAGCGGGTAATCAGGCTCTCAATGAACCTAATGACCGTTTCCTGGTCTGCGTTCTTGGTCGGGATTGCCTCTGCACACCGTGTAAAATAGTCAATAGCTGTAAGAATAAACTTGTGTCTGGCAGAGGAGTTAGGAGAAATCACCCCAATGAAGTCTAGACCCCATTGCTGGAACGGAGTCTCGGCTTGAATCGGTTGAAGGGGCAGGGGTGATTTTCTGTTTCGGCCAGCAGACCTCTGGCATTGATCACATTTAGAGCAGACCGCATGAGCGTCTGCAAATAGAGTGGGCCAATAGTACCCAGCTCTGATTATTTTTAAGGCCATTGGCCTTGAAGAATGATGACCCCCAGGCATCCCGGAATGAAAATCTCCGAGGACCCTAGGCTGGTCTGATTTTCTGACGCACCACAACAGGATGCCGTCGATGTTTTTGAAGTAAAGCCCCTCGGGGCGAAGAGTGTACTTAAGTGCACCTAGCCGAAATCTTCTTCGTTGTGAGGCGTTCAGGTGATCAGGACATCTTCCGGTGCAGAAGTATCTCACCAGTTCATTTTTCCAATCACTCCCCTCCAATAAGGAGTCGGCTAGGTAGATGCGTGTCGCTGTGTCCTCCCACTTACAGGCGGAGATGCCGGCTACAGCACTTCAGGCCAATTCCTGACACAAGGCTCGGCCTCTGATAAGCTTGGTGGGCCGCACTTCGATGTTGAACTCCTAGATTTTTGCAATCCATCCCGCTCTCTTGTGACCCGGTTCTCCTTGTAAGATGAAGCTTCGAACATCCGGGTGAATCACAAAGACAGTGGTCTTGCTCTGGGAGACAAAATGCCTGAACTTTCGAAGGGATTTCATAACAGCGTGAACCTTTCGCTCTATAAAATTATACTTTTCCTCATGCGGCAGAATCACTTGGCTCAGGAACGCTATGGGGCGCTCTTCACCATCGCTTCCCTTCTGAGTTAGGACTGCAGCGTAACTTTCGGGTTCTCCCACTGCGTACAGGATGAAGTCCTTGGAGTAGTCTGGGTTCGTCAACACCGGAGTTTGTGCAATTCTAGCCTTGATCTCCTCGAAGGCTTGCTCTCTCTCATCAGTCCATTCGTAACGTGTATCTTTTTTTAGCAATTCGGCCATAGCCTTGATCACCTATGTGAAGTCCGAAATGAACTTCCGCACAAAGTTAATCTGACCGAAGAAGGACTGCAGCCCTTTTTTATCAATGGGGGCTGGCAAGCGAACGAGGGCTTCTGCTCTGTCAGGGTCAATGGCGAGGCCCTCCTCGGAGATGACATGTCCCGACAGACTTTCCTTCCTTTACCGCGAAGACAGACTTCTTCGGGTTTATAGAAATGCCGAATTCTCGACACCTCTCGAATATTTGCCGTAGGTGTGAAACATGATCCCCTCGTTGGTGAGAGAAAACAGTCATGTCATCAAGGTAGATGACAATAACCTTATTGAGCAGCTCTCGGAAGGCCAGGTCCATGGCCCTTTGGAATGTAGCACCAGCATTGGATAAGCCAAACGACATGCGCTGATAGGCGAACGTTCCCCATTTGGTGGTGAACGCCGTCTTATGCTGGTCCTCATCTTTGACCCAAATCTGGTTGTAGCCGGAAAATCCATCTAAAAGTGAGAATCTCTGGGCTCCAGCAACGATATGTAGAATCTGGTCGATTTGGGGAAGCGGATAGTGGTCCCTGAGGGAAGCCTGATTTAGGTTTCTGAAGTCGACACAGAGACGAATGTCGCCATTCTTTTTCCTCACGGGCACCAAATTCGCGACCCAGGATGAATGTTTGATGGGGTAGATGATCTTGGCCTCCAGCATCTTCAAGAGCTCGGCCTTCATCATGGCCTCAATCTTCGGATTCACGGCCCTCTGCTTCTGTCGGAATGGCTTGGCGCCATCCTCTAGCTCAATAGTATGCTGGATGACAGTTCTGTCATACCCCTTCAAATCCTCGTAGTACCAAGCCACGATGTCGGGGAACTCTTGGCACAGTGATCTGATCTGCTCAAGTTCCTCCGACGTGCAGTGTGTTCCGACCTTGATAGCTTTACCAGGTTCAAGTTCCAGGTCAGCATACTGCTTCGGGTCTACTTTGATCCTGTGAGATACTGCTCTGTCATTCTGATCAAAGAGACTCTCTAATGTAATCAGTCCTTTTGGGACATGATTATTCCTTAACTGTATCAACCCCTCATATTGCTCGTCATCAGGGTCTCTACCTTCGATTACACACACTTCGTTAACCAGGAATGTGACGATCTCCTCGTCACAACTGAACACCTGCCAATGGGTGTCCTTATCAGGCACAGAAGGCCTGTAGATAGTGCGAACCGGCTTCGGTTTCTGGACAACGTCGTCAGCCGGAACGTACCTGGCTCCAACAGACGCCAGAATATCGGCATGCTTGTTTTTCTCACGCGATATTGCCTTAACACTCAATGAGTCGAATGATTCCATCAGGTCCCACACCCGGTTGCGGTATGCTCTAAGATAATGCTGTTTGGATGCGCACTTCTTCGTAACTTGGTGACACACCAGCTTTGAATCTCCGAAAATCTGCAGGTGTTTGATTCCGAGCCTCTCCGCCTTTCGCAAACCCAAGCATAGGGCTTCGTATTCCGCCGAGTTGTTAGTGCAACTCCAGGCCAACCTGTAGGTATAGTCCTTCTGGATTCCGGTTGGAGAAACCAGAAGTACCCCGCACCGGCGCCATTCTTGCATCGCGCGCCGTCAAAGAAAAGCTTCCACAGCTTCTCAGGTGCAGGTCCTACTTCTTTTGCAGCTGACATGTCAAGCCTCTCGGGCTGTACAATGGAGTAACACCTGCTCTGTCCCAATTACGGCATTGAAGTCTCGCAACGAGAACTCATCTTCAAGCTGTAGCACTTCGAAGGCTTGCTCAGTCAGTTCCACTGTCACCAGTTCCTCCTCTGACAACTGGACCATGCAGTCCAACTCTCCTCCGAGTATCTTCTCTACTAGGAAGGTGGAAGGCTTCTCATTGAAAATTTTCAGTCTCCTTCCTTTGAAGGGCACTTCCATGTGTGAGTAGTCTAGAGACAAGTACCCGCCCAACTTCGCAGTGAACTCCCGAGAGAGACACATGCCGAAGTAAGGTTCCAGATCAACAACCACGACCTCTTGGATGACCACGATGTCGAGAGCCTTGTGCAGCCGGATAGGGATGTCCTTTATGACACCAACTGTCTTGACAGGGGTGCCGTCTAATTGCAGCACGCCTTGGCTGCTACGAGTGTATTCCATCCCGATCTCGTCGCAGACGGCCTTCGGCATCACAGTCGAGGAAGCACCAGAATCCACCATGCAATTGTGAACTATGTGCCCTTGCATTCGCAAAGATAGATAAAAGGGTGGCGGTCTGTTCTTCCCAGTGGCAGAGACTGTCAAAGGTTGAACCAGGACAGCAAGCTGTATCTGCTTGCCGCTCTTCATATTCTTCAATGATTCTTGCAGCAGATCCACCTGGCCTGGGAGCAGAAGAGCATCATACATGCTGATTCTAGCAGGTGTTCTTTTCAACTCGTCTACAATGCTGTAGCCCGAGGTACTAGCTCCTTCTGCTTGTTTAGCCGGCTCATACTTCGTCCGGGTACTGCTGGGTAGCCTCAACTTGCTGTCTCTTGGTCAGAGACGGGTACTTCAGCTTCTCCTGGGCTTGTTCTTTGGTTTCAGCTGGAGGCTGAGGCACGGGAACTTTAGCCGGAGTTGGGGCTTTTGCTGGAGGCTTGGCTGGAACAGGGGCAGCCTTTGCCGGAGAAAGCTTTGCTAGAGCTTTATCTTTGGATGCCTTCTCCTGGGCTGTGTAAGGCCACAGCCGCTTGTACGGGGGCAGCCTGCCAGGCTGCGGTTTCTCTCTTAACTTGCAAAGGCTTGGCCGCATCTGCGGCTTTCTTTTCTTCCTTGGCGGGTGGCACTAGATTCTCTTCTGGGAGGGCAAAGTTGGCTTCGCCGTCCAGGATCATGTATAGTTCATCGTCCTCTATGGCGCTGCCGGCCAAGGTCTGGATGTAGTGCTGGTGCAAAGTGCAGTCTTCCTCCGAATGTGGGTCATTGCACGTAGTGCACCAGTTAACCTGGTCGAGAGGACCAGGCGGGTCTTCTATAGCAGCATTTCTCGGAGGCGGACGCCTCTGCGGCTGGTGTTCCGGAGACTTGTCTTTCGTCAGCGCCGAGGACGCATATGGCCTCCTAGGAGCGAGGTCCATCTGGGCCTGCTTCTTCTTCAGAGCGGTCATGTCATTGGACATGGCATGGTACCCCGAGGCCAAAGCCCGCACTTCCTGTAGAATCGTGTTCTGAATGCTGCTGTCAGGAGGCGGCAACTGTGCCGGTGGAGGCAATGCGGCTAATGGAGGAGGGTTAGAATAAGGTGCATACTATGGGGGAGCAGGGAGTGCTAGAAAATGCGGAGCAGGAGGCGGGTGAGGGTAATGTAATTGAGGCGGGCCGTAAGGAGTTACGACCGACGCTGGATTCCACTGCTGCTGGGGTTGCTGCCCTGAAGTGGACGGCGCATCACCGGAAGCAGATGGATACTGGGATCTGGGAAAGTCGGGACGAATGGGTTCCTGCACTCTGGACGGAAGTCTGCCGATGGAGATAATGTCAGCTTCGGCTTGCTGGGCAGCCTCGTACAGCGCAGGAAACTCATCTATTCTGGCAATCTTCAGCAGCAGGCATATGTCTGAGTTGAAGGATCTCAGATAGTAGTGAGCAGCCATGCCGGCTGAAGGCCGAAGTTCGCGAGGTACCCGTTTCCAGGATCTCGCAAACCTGATGTTAAAATCAGACACCTCCTCCTGAGGATGTCTCTGGATAGCTTGGAACCGATGCAGCAGAAGTAGGGTCAGCGGACTCGTTGCATCCTTTTACGAGCCTCCTGGCAAGCTGGGGCCACCCTGTGATGGATCCCTCTGGCAGCGATCTCCACCAGTAGAGAAGCTTTCCCCTCAGGGAAAGGGCCAGCAGACGGGTCTTCACACTTTCATCGGTAATGGTATGCAATGCGGCCAGGGCAAGTATGTCCTGGATGTGCTCGTACGCCGTTTTGCCGTAGCCGTCGTATGTGGGAATAGACTTTAAAGCAGCAGGGGGCACAGCTTGCTGTCCGACCAAGGCCAAGGGCCCCGTAGAGTCCACCGCCGGGAAAAGATCATCGTCATTCTGCTGTTGAGCAGCCATTTCTTCTTCTTCTCCGCCGTCGGTTGTGTACTCAGTGTCGGTACTTTCCGAGGATTCAGGTGCTTCTTCTTCCTCGGCCTCTTCTATCTCGTACTCAGCTCCGCCGACTTCAGCTTCGGCTTCTTCTTGGATTTCAGCCTCGGCTTCGTCGAAACGAGCTCGCGGATTAGCCAGCCTGGGAACTTCGCCTCAAGCGTTGATGTCCAGTTCGTAAAACTCAGGCGGGCTTCTCGGATCCCTTGCCCGCCACCTTCTCGTGTGCATGAAGGTGCTGGGACCGGTCTTTCGGACTCAGAGGATTTGTTCGTGCAGAGTCGCCAGGTGTTCAGATTTAGAACAGCAATGAAGCGAACACCGGTGCTTCAATTCTGTCGGGGGTGAGAAACTTCCTTGTCTCACCAAGTGCTCAGAAACCACTGTCAGCGCCAGGTGGAGACTGATCAGAAAATCTCTCTTCAAATGTGGGACCTTGGTCCCACCGGGCGTGCCAGAGAAACTGTTGGTTACGAATCTGCCATGAGGAAAGGATTTTGGGTTAATGCGCCCAGATTCGCCCACCAGCATGAAAGGCCGGAAGGAAGAGATGCCTTCCGAGCCAATCTCCGGAGAAGGCCGGCTCCTTTTGGGGGGGTTTATGTTCAAGCTCAGAGTACAGGAAAGAGATAAATGAACAGAAAGGAATTTACAAATATACTTGGAGGTTGGTGGGGGGAACTAACAGTACGGGAACACACCAACTACCGATACCTACTGCATCATAAATACAAAGCATGACTAAGAACTGCAAAATCTAGTATACTTTCTGTATTAAGCGGTGTATGCACAGCTTCAATGATCCCCTAGCAAACATTCCCTACAAGGAACTAACAGCACGGCAATGCATCAATCACCAGATACGTACGGTGTCTTAAACAGAAAGCAACCAAGAGATGTCAGATCCAGGTATATGTGTTATGCAGAGATTTTAACCGCACAGCTACAATGGCTCCCTAACAGACATTCCCTACAAGGAACTAACAGTACGGCAGCGCATCAATCACCAGATACAGACAGCAACGTAACACACAACTGATGGAACTGCTACCACATCTATTCTATGTATCCTTTAAACTATTAAGTACAGAAAGTGCTCAGACAAGCAATGCTAAAAGCACCTGATCACCAAATGCTGAAGTGAATCAACGAGCCGTGACACAGGTTAGCGTTAAGCATATATATAATGAAAGGCAGCATAAAAAATAGAAGCAGCAAAACAGAGCCAGGCATACAAATTATATTCATAAGCAGAAGCATGGTTACAATGGGCACAGTGGTTCCCTAACAGACATTCCCCTTCCACCCTTTACAATGAATTCGTGGTGGGTGTTTATAGCCCGAGTCCCTCCCATTACATTAATGGGCACAAAGTCCCAGTCAAACATAAGCTGACAAAAGCGGCGAAGGAGCTGCAAATGCTGACCTTTTGTCGGACTGGACTGTACCTGCAACATGGTCTTCCTGGAAGCTGGACGGCTACGTGGCAGTGTTGGGCAGAACTTCCTCTCGGCAGGTATGCGGGTAGCTGGAGCAGGTAGAACCTCAGATCAGCTTTAAATGAGGTCACTGGCATAGGTAATGCAGCCCATGCTCCTCCTTTTGCTCGGCACGTCTCGGCTCGAATCCCGAAGCTAGACACTTGTCGGATGATGGATGATGCTGTTTGACACGTGTCTGCCTTGAAAGGCAGTTTATCCAACTTCGTTTGGGATCAGAGCGTCTCGGGTTGCACGGGCAGAGAACAGTGCAGTCGGGAAGGCCTTCATGCCTTGATCAAATTCTGGGTTTGTTTCCCTACTGCGCACCTGTCAAGGGCGCATCCCGACTTCGCTGCGAAGTCGGATCGCGCATGAGTGAAAATCGGTGTCTCGCCGCCGTACGGACTTTGCTCCAAGATTTATCATTCTTCCGTCGACTCGCCACCGCCGGTTGCAAGGTGCGCCCAGAAAGAGGGGCGAAGTCGGACTTCGCACCAAAACTGGGCGAAGTGCGCACTTCGCACCAAACTGGGCGAAGTGCGCACTTCGCACCAACACTTAGCCATTTTTCAGGTAACTTGTCGGAAAGTTAAAAAATCAACTGAGGGGCTCCAAGAAAGGGGGGAAGAAAGAGAATGTGGGAAAGAAAGAGAAAGGGAGAGAAGAAGGAAGGAAAATAGAGGAAGAGGGAAAAAGAAGAGCAGCACTGTTACGAACTTGAAAACATTGCACCCCGTGCAAAATGTGGCAACATGAACCCGAATATCTTTGAGCCTGCAAGACTGGTCCTGTACCGAAGAAGCCTTCATGCATACAACGAGATGGAGAGTTAAGAATTCGGGACAACAGCCTGATTTTTACGAAATTGATATCAACGCTGCTGGAGAGCGACCAAGGCTGGCCGACTATCGAGCTCACCAAGACGACGGGTTCGAGCACGAATCTGAAGCTGAAGTGGAGGAGATAGAGGAGGTTGAAGAAGCCGAACTTGAAGACCAGCCTACGACCTCAGACAGTGCCGATACTGAATACACCACTGACCAGCTTGAAGAAGAAGAGGAAGAAGAAGATATGGCGGCACCAAATCAGCAGAATGACGATGACCTCTTCCCTGCCGTCGATTCTACGGGACCTCTTGATCTAGCTGGACAAGAAGTTGTTCCTCCTGCGGCCTTAAAAGCAATTCCCACATATGACGGCACCGGGAAGACTGCCTATGAACACATTCAAGATATCCTCGCCTTGGCAGCACTTCACTCCATTACAGATGAAAGTGTCAAGACCCGGCTATTAGCCCTCTCTCTACGGGGAAAGCTCCTTTACTGGTGGAGATCCCTGCCAGAAAGAACAATCACGGGATGGGGTGCGTTGGCTGGGCGGTTGGTTAAAGGATTCAATGAGTCCGCTGATCCCTCCTCTTTGCTGCATCAATTCCAAAGTATTCAGCGCCACCCGCAAGAGGAAATCTCCGACTTCAACGTGAGGTTCGCGAGGTCCTGGTAGAGGGTTCCACCGGAGCTGCGTCCTTCTGAGGGGCAAGCTGCCCACTACTTTTTGAGGGCCTTTCCCTCAGATATTTTCCTGGTCATTAAGTTGGCCCGTGTAAGGACTTTCCCTGCACTGTATGAGGCCGCGCAACAGGCAGAACAAGATATGATTGCCATAGGCAGGCTTCCTCACAAAATGCAGCCCCCGATTTATCCCGACTTCCCTCAATCCCAGTACCCGCCTGCATCTAGTGGGGCACCATCCTCATCCAATCCATATTCTCATCAGCCATGGAACCCCGCACCAGTAATTGACCCGTACGAACCACCCCAGATACATCATCCCAATCCGCAGCCTCATCATTACCCAGCACTCCCCGCTCCTCCTCAATACCCCGCTTTGCCTGCCCCGCCGATAGCCGCATTGCCTCCGCCGGCTCGACACGTGCCGATCGATAATGATATCCAGGCCCAAATTCTTCGAGAATTGCAGGCCCTTACGTCTGGATACCAGACCATTTCTAATGACGTGACTATTCTCAAGAAGAAGCAGGCCCAGAGCGAGTTTGTTCCAAGACGGCCATACCCTCCTCCAGCGCTGACAAGAGATCGAACAGCTCAAGCTCAGAGGCCTCCGCCGAGAGAGGCTGCCGGCAATGCTCAGCCTGGCGTTCCTGACCGTGTGAACTGGTGTTCCACTTGCAACGATCCTCACGGCGAAGATAGTTGCGTACTACACCAACATTATATTCAGACCCTTGCGGGCAGCGCTGTTGAAGACGAAGCATATATGATCAGGGACGATGAAAGTAATTATGCAGTCCCCGGGGAAGAGCCTATGTCCCTTTTGACCAAGGAAGGGAAGAAGCCGATTGAGGTTGATCCCACCCCGGCCAAGCCATTGAAGGTATACACTAGGAAGGAGAGGACACAGCCTGTCGTGGCAGCTTCTGACAAATTGTCTTTACCTCCGACTGCCAAAGAGAGGCCACTGGCTCCCAAAGCACCCGTATCCAAAGCTCCGGCAGTCAAGACTCCGACGACCCAACCTCTAGCTGAAACAAAAGAACAAGCTCAGGAGAAGCTGAGGTACCCGTCGCTGACAAAGAGACAGAGGGTCGAAGCCACGCAAGAATACCGCACCAAGTACGAGCCAGCGAAGGAGGCGGAAGGGGCTAGTACCTCGAAGTACAACATAGTTGATGAGCTGAAGAAGACCCCGACAAAGATAAGTATGTATGACGCTCTTCAGCTCCCAGGTCAGGTGGACCTGTTGCAAGAATCCTTGAAAAACGTAAAGGACGGAAAGCCAGCACAACCCGCTGTGTTAGCTCAGCCATTGACCACTTCCGCCACCAGAAAGAACAGGCCGCCACCTTTTTATCTGTCTCTACGAATGGAAGGCCATATAGTGCATAACTGCATGGTCGACTCCGGTGCTTCGACGACTGTCATGCCAAGGGCCGTCTGCGAAGAAATCGGTATGGAGTATACAAGGAGTAGCTAGGGTGTTCTACAGCTGGATGGTACCCCTGTGAAGACAGTCGGCGTTATTAAAGACATCCCCATCCGGCTACATAAAGCACTTGACATTGTGGTAATCCAAGAGGTCGTGGTTGTGGACTTAGAGCCCTACTTTGGTATGTGTCTCTCAAGGGAGTTCACAGCCAAGCTGGGCGGATATCTGTCGCTGGACTATTCACACATGGAGGTCCCCTTCAAGGGAAGGAGGGTAAAAATTTATAACGAGAAGCCTTCCACCTTTCTGGTCGAGAAGATACCTGGAGAAGAACAGAATGACATGGTCAACCTGGCGACCGAAGAGCTGGTAGAAGTGGACCTGGTGGGGGAAGTTATAGACCAGCTACGCGTGGAGGATGAGTTCTCTTTGCTGGATTTTAATGCCATGATCGAGACTGAGCTAGGATGCTATTCTGTCGCTCAGCCTGAGAGACTCGACCAGACGGCGAAAAAGGACACAGGACCTACCCCCGATAAGCTATGGAAGTTGTACTTTGATGGCGCTAGATGCAAGAATGGCGCCGGGGCAGGTGTCCTCCTAGTCTCACCATCCGACATCCAGAAAGACTACTGTTATAGGTTGGCTTGGAGTTGCACCAACAACGCGGCGGAATACGAAGCCTTGTGCTTAGGCTTGAGAAAGGCGGAGAGGCTCGGGATAAAACATCTGCAGATCTTTGGCGACTCAGAGCTGGTGTGCAACCAGATTACGAACAAGTGCGCTTCCAAAAAGCATTACCTCAAGGCGTACCGCAACCGTGTCTGGGATCTAATGGAGTCTTTTGACTCCTTGAATGTTAAAGCCATCTCCCGTGAGAAGAACAAGCATGCGGACATTCTGGCGTCCGTTGGAGCTAGGTACGTCCCGGCTGATGACACTATGCAGAAGCCGAAGCCGGTTCGTACTATTTACAGGCCTTCTGTGCCTGACAAGGACACCCACTGGCAGGTGTTCGACTGTGACGAGGATATCGTCACTTTTCTAATTCATGAAGCTAGTACGATAGAAGGTAGAGACCCTGATGACGAGCAGTACGAGGGGTTGATACAGCTGAAAAATAATCATGTCCCAAAAGGACTGATTACATTAGAAAGTCTCTTTGATCAGAATGACAGGGCCATATCCCATAAGATCAAAGTTGACTCCAAGCAGTACCAGGACATGGAGTTGGGACCTGAGAAAATAATCAAGGTCGGTACAGACTGCACCTCCGAAGAACTAGAGCAGATCCGGGCCCTATGCGAAGAATTTCCAGATATTGTAGCCTGGTGCTACCAGGACTTGAAGGGCTATGACCGAGAAATGATCCAGCACACTATAGAGCTGGAGGAGAATGTAAGGCCCTTCAGACAGAAGCAGAGGGCAGTGAACCCGAAAATTGAAGCCATGATGAAAGCGGAGCTCTTGAAGATGCTGGAAGCAAAAATTATTTATCCCATCAAGCATTCTTCTTGGGTCGCAAATCTGGTTCCTGTGAGGAAAAAGAATGGAGACATCCGCCTTTGCGTGGATTTTCGTAACCTCAACCAGGCTTCACTGAAGGACCATTACCCGCTCCCGCAGATTGACCAGATCCTCCATATCGTTGCGGGAGCTCAGAGATTCTCTTTATTAGACGGTTTCTCTGGCTATAACCAGATCTGGGTAAAAGACGAAGATCAGCACAAAACGGCGTTCACCACCAAATGGGGAACGTTCGCGTATCAGCGTATGCCCTTCGGTCTGTCCAATGCCGGGGCGACATTTCAAAGAGCTATGGATCTGGCGTTCAGGGAGTTGCTCAACAAGATTATTGTCATCTACTTGGATGACATGACTGTGTTTTCACACAGAAGAGAAGATCATACCTCCCATCTGCGGCAAATATTTGAAAGGTGCCGCGAGTTCGGCATATCTATAAATCCTAAAAAATCAGTCTTCGCCGTAAAGGAGGGCAAATTGCTAGGTCATGTGATTTCTGAGAAGGGCCTGGCGGTCGATCCCGATAGAGCAGAGGCTCTCCTTCGTCTCCCCATCCCAGTCAACAAGAAAGGGCTGCAGTCGTTCTTCGGACAGATTAACTTCGTAAGGAAGTTTGTCCCTGACTTCGCCCAAGTAATCAAGCCTATGGCTGAGTTGCTGAAGAAGGATGCTGATTTTCTCTGGACAGAAGAGAGGAAGACAGCCTTTGAGGAAATCAAGTCCAGAATCTCTCAGGCGCCTGTGCTGATAAACCCCGACTATTCGAAAGACTTCATCTTGTATGCGGTCGGGGAACCCGAGAGCTATGCTGCAGTACTGACGCAGAAGGGAGACGATGGCGAAGAGAGACCAATAGCCTTCCTGAGCCAAGTGATACAACCGCATGAGGAGAGATATAATTTCATTGAGCGACAAGTCCATGCGGTTATGAGGTCCCTTCAAAAGTTCAAGCACTTCGTCTCTCAGAGCCGGACCACTGTCTTCGTGATTCACCCGGACGTCAGAAATTTCATCATCCAAGGAGAACCGGGTCACAGGAGGGCGGGGTGGATCACCAAGATCCAGGAGTTTGACATAGAAGTACGGCCTACGAAGTTGGTCCGAGGTCGGGCTCTGTGTCAGGAACTGGCCCGAAGTGCTGCAGCCGAAGTCTCTGCTTGCCAGTGGGAAAATCCAGTAGAAGAAATCAACCTCTCCAACTCCTTATCAGAAGAGAGTGACTGGACAAATGATCTCTTGTGGTATTTCAACACAGGGAGATGTCCGGATCATCTTAATGCCTCACAAAGAAGGAGGTTCAGGCTTAATGCCTTGAAGTACGTTCTACGCCCCGAGGGGCTATTTTTCAGAAATATTGATGGCGTACTATTACGATGCGTCAAAGATTCGGATAAACCAAAGGTCCTCGGCGAATTCCATTCTGGGATGCCGGGAGGACACCATTCAGGAAGGCCCACGACCTTAAAGATAATCAGGGCAGGCTATTACTGGCCCACCCTCTTCACAGATGCACATGCGGTCTGTCAAAAGTGCGAAAAATGCCAGAGGTTTGCTGGCAGAAATCGAAAAGCGCCAATGCCCCTCCAGCCGATTCAGGCCGAGGCCCCATTTCAGCAGTGGGGTCTGGACTTCGTTGGTACAATAACGCCTAACTCATCGGCGGGGCATAAATTCATCCTTACAGCCACTGATTATTTCACTCGGTGGGCTGAGGCGATTCCTACTAAGCATGCAGACCAGGAAACAGTCATCGGCTTCCTGGAGAGTCTCATCACCCGTTTCGGGATCCCAAGGTTCGTAGGCGCCGTGCTCACGGAGTTCACCAGCAAATACGACATCTACCACAAGATGTCCTCAAACTACTATCCGCAGGGGAATGGCCTGGCCGAGTCCACTAACAAGAATCTGTTGAAGATTATAAAAAGGACGGTGGAAAGGAACAAAAGGTCCTGGCACCTGCTTCTGGACCGAGCGTTATGGGCGGATCGCGTATCTTTTAAGAAGTCCATCAAGACGTCCCCATACGCGCTCGTATACGGCAAGGAGGCTGTCTTGCCGACCCACATCGAAATGCCTGCGCTCTGGCTGCTAGAAGATGAGAAGGTTGCCAAAGACCCAGTTGATGCCCGATTGGCCCAATTGCTGCAGCTGGAGGAAGAAAGAGAGAAGGCATATCAAGCCTTTACCAAGCATGCTGAGACAACGCAGAACTGGTTTTCAAAGGGAACCACTGCTCGGGTCTTCAAGATCGGGGACTTGGTGCTGAAGTGGGACTCCTATAAGGCCAAACCAGGAAATCATGACAAGCTCGATGCGTTCTGGGACGGCCCCTTCGAGATCATCCGGGTAAACCAGTTCAACGCATTCATGCTGAAAGACATGGAGGGCCAAGCCCTCCCGATACCTGTCAATGGCTTTCACCTGAAAGCCTATTATCGCTGAGGAGCGCTGAAGGTTTTACCCTGTACATATTCAGGTTTTCTACATTTCAGTTGAAGTTTTCTGCTTTAAACCCCGAGAGACAGCCAAGTGTTTCAGAGAAAGAGAGATCATGGCAGTTGAAAAAATGGCTAAGGCAGGAAGGGTCGCCCTAAGTCGCAAAGAAGTTGTCCCGAAGTCAGGCATCGCACCCATTTTGATGCGACGTCGGGAGGTTCCAGCGCCAGGCAAGTGGGAGAAAATTTTGAAACTTTTCTAAGTGTGGAAGAGCCGCCCGACTTCGGCCCGAAGTCGGGCGGCGCACCTAGGTTTGGCCGAAGTCGGGCGGGGGCAACACACGGAAGCGCAAGAAATTTTCTAAGTCCCCCGTCCGACTGCGCAATTTTGCCTTGCGCAGCCCGGCGGCGCGCGTCCAGATTTGCGCACCTGGGAGGGCACTTCGAAGGCAACAAAAAGGGGCGCTCAAAATTTTGCTAAGTGCTGGGTCATGGCCGCCCGACTTCGGGCCCGAAGTCGGACGGCGCGCGCTTTTCCGGCCGAAGTCGGGCGGGGTCAAGAAAAAGTGTTAAAAATTTTCTAAGTCCGGGCCTCCCAAGGGCGCGGGTTCCGTAGTCCGAAGCCGGGCAGCGTCAATTTTTCGAGCGCATTTGGTCGAAGGGGTCCTTGCCTTAGATTTTTCCCAGCACGCTTGCCGAAGATACATGCTTTGAAATATGTGCCCAGATTGACGGCGGTGACGTGGTTATTGGCACGAGTTTCGAAGATTTTAAGGAATGATTGCACAGATTTCGAAGCGTGATTCATAAATGAAAAAGTGCACCCACGCCCAATGGAGTACCAGGTCACGCCTTCCAATAGAGCATCCCACGCGCGGCCGCCGAAGAATAACGGCGCTAATCACCCACTTCGGGCAAAAAGAAAAAAAAAAACTTTAAATTCCTCGGTCGCCATTAATGCTGCTCTCGCCCTTTTTCAGAAAACAACTTTTATTCACTCATTCAGTAGCGTCAAAACATATCAAGTAAATTCAAGCTGCACAGTGAGGAGAGAAGAATTGTGAATTCACCGATCACAGCAGTAAAATTCCAAAATTCTTCAGCGCCATGAGTGAAGTGCCAAGCTCGGCAAAGGGAAAGGCGCCCATGCAGGCGACCTCCGACTCATCAGAGCAGGGATCAGAAACCCCGACACCCTCCAGCGCCCATGGGAGCGCAGCGCCTAAGGAGACGAAAAGAAAAACCAGAGGCAGGAGCGCGAAAAGGCAGGGTCCTCCACCGCCACCAACTGACCACCTGGCCGGATACAAGGACGACAACTATTCAGTCAGCATCACCGAGCTGCGTCCCGCTGTGGAGAAGTGGGGTAAGAAACTTGCGGCTTCGCATCATTTCGGGGCAGCATTTAAATCGAACCTTTACTGGTTCTTATGCCCCCCAGTCCACTACTGCCCGGAGTTGGTTAAATCCATTGCGACATACTACAGACCAGCTGCCCGACAGGTCTGCGACTGTCAAGGAAAAGTGTTGTTCACCCTCTTCAAGGAGAGCGTCCAGCCGGCTTTCGCGCCAGGAATCGAGCATGACCCCAACGGCATACTCAAAAGGGTCAACCTGAATGAACAAACAACCAGGGGCGGCGAATCCCAGCGAATAAGGGACTTCCTCAACTCAGAGCTGGAGCAACCATTGGCGGCTTCCAGGTGGCCGTCGCGCCCGATACCCTTGGCACGATTCAAAAGCAACAATATTTACACTATGCTCGCCTGGGTTTTGGGCTGCGGCATCGACGAAGTGGTGTACCCGTACCAATGGGCGCTCGCCGAATGCATCATGAACGAAGAACTCTACGACACCAGCGCACTGAAAACCGGGAAGCGCCCTATATATTTTGACTGGGCAGACTGGGTGGCGTACGCCATTCATTCTGGACTAGTGAAGCTGCAGCAGAACCAGACGACCGAATTTAGACACTGTTCCTTCCTGGTGTGGCTCTGCTTGTATCACATGCACTACCAGATGAAGACTGTTGAGGTCAACAAGGTGGATAAGCAGGGAGCGCCGTTACCAGTCTATGAGTGGACAACCCTGCTGTACAGAAAAGAGTCGTTTTATGAATTCAATTCCAAATTTATGGGCATTTGCCTAGCTCTTTTCGACGACGAGGCAGATCGCCTCCCTCGACACATGGAAAAATATCTGGCGAAGATGGAGCTCGGGGACACCTTCCGATTGACTCAGGGGGTTGTCATCAGAATCCACGGCTTCAAGGGAAAGCCGTTCTTGCTGCCCTATTTCTGTTCAGAGTACCATTTTGGGCTTGAAGCGGGACGACAAACGGATTGCGTCGAAGAAGAGTACGGCGCTGGCAAGAAAAAGGGCCACGTCTTCAACTATCCTCTCATTTGGGGAGACGTGGAGGTTAACGAGGTCGGGCAACATGTCTACTTGGAAGAGACCCTCTTCAGCTTCGGTCTGGTGCAATTGCCACAGCGATGGAAGTACGACCCGATTGGGGCAAGAAGGAAATTTGTACACAGTTGCCCTCGGGCAGAAATAATGGCCGAAAGAAACAATCGGAAGGGAGATGAACTGGAGTGGCATGTCGAACGAATGCAAACATGGCCCCCATGGCATGATTTCTACTGCGTTGAAGCTGACTACGACCCCGAGCACAACCCAGATCACAGGCCGGACTCAGCTGGCTTCAGGAGGCTGTTGGCCAAGGTGGCGCCGCTCAAGTGGACAAAAGACAAAATCATTGAATGTTGGATTATGAGGTGTCGCACGCGGCACGATAAATCCGAGAAAAAGTCGTCCATTGATGATGAGTTTTCAGAGCTATATGACGAATTCGCTGACAAGTGGCAGCCGTTCGTATTCCGAGGTGTAGTCCCCCAAGGCGCTCCAAAAAGGCATAAAAGGAAGCCTCCGCCTCAGCATTTGATTGTACAAAGAGCTTCCGGCAGCAAAGCATCAAAAAGTCAGAGGGTGGGCCCGATGTTGTCCTCAACGGCTGAGAAGTCGCCCCAGTCAGAGAAGGAGTCAGAAAAGTCAGCCGCAGAGGCAGACACTAGAGACACGGGCCTTCAGAAGCCAAAATACAAATTTGTCTTAAGCGCCCAGGCCCCTGATGCACCAACCGCCTCCGCTTCCCCTGAGCAAACAGTTGCTCCCACGGAAAGAAAGAGGAAGCGCTCTGAAAAGCCTAAGGAGCGGCGGTCGAAGAAGCAGGCTGTAAAACAGGAGGCAACAGCGGTTGCACCAGCTGGGGCAGTTGCAGACGAGGTTATTTCAATCGACGACAGCCCGCAGAAAGAGGCGGAATCGTGGGCTGCGGGGGTCATCCAAACACCGGCTCCGACGGAGCCCGCAGGTACGCCTTCTCCCCCTTTACTGCAAACCCTAGCCACCCCCTCTGTCACGCCTCCATCTTCTGCATTTGGGCACGTCCTAGCGGCCTCGTCTCCGTCACCAGTCACACAGCCCCAGTCCAGCCCACAGTCTTTCGCCCGCTACGCCAGAAACCCTAACGCCCTCCAGACTCTGGGTCAAACCCTAGGTCTGTCACCCACGGCTAGCGCTGAAGAATCCTCTCGGTCCCCTCGCCGCTCACCTAGTGCCGCTGCCCCATCTCCACCTCCACAACAGTCGCCCGCTTCCCCCAGGCCCCAATCCCCTTCGAAAGTAGTCGTCTCTTCTGGCCCATCCTCTGTTTCATTGTTCACCGGGAAGATGCCCAAGCAGGACTTAGCTTCAACATACCCTATGCTTGCCGAGCTGGAGCTGACTGAAAAACAGCTACGAATCACAGATGACCAGCCTCTAGCTGCGAAGGCTGTCCCGCGCTCTGTCTCCTTTCTCCAGGGATTCAAGAAAAGAAGAGCCGAGGAGATCGCTGGTCCAGAAAAACGCGCCAAGTATGACTTGGACAGGAGAGTGGTCCGAACGGAGAAGCTGGTGCCTAAAGTGAAGAAGCCCCTAGGGGAGATGACCGAGGCGGATTACCAGCTCACAGTCAAGGAGAAAAGCTTCGACGACCTCAACGAAGAATATGACATCTGCGGGATCCGCCGGAAAGCTGACAACCTGATGATCAAACGCCTCGAGAGGCAGGAACAACTATACCAGCTGCAAAATGATAAAAGGCAGCTTGAGGAAGATCTGGCTAGAGCACAGACGCAACTGGAGAGTGCACGGGAGGAGGTGAAAAAACTGAAAGACCAGCTCGTAGCCTCTCAACAGGAGACGGCAGCCCAAAAGACAGCAGCGGACCAGCTGCTAGAAGAGAAGAAGGCGGCGTTGATTCACGTTACTGCGCTACAGAAACAACTTCTGGACACTCAAGCGCTGCTAAAGGAGAAAGCTTCACAAGTTGCCGCCTTCTCTAAGGACAAGATTAAAGAAATGAGGGCTGGCCTGCTGAAGGGTTGTCGGACGAATGTTGCTAGGTCGCTGTCCGTCCTGAACTATGTCTCCAGGATTGGAGAAATTTCTGCCGAGGGAAAGCCTACGGTAGAGGAGGCTGAACGCCGAGCAAAGCAGTGGCTGGGCTTGGCAATGAAGCTTGAAGAGTGCGAGCGCACAGGCCTCCAATTTCCCCCTATGTCACAGATCGCCCTAGACTGGGCAGATGCAAGAATCATCTTGCAGAATTATTTTGAAAAATTAGAAAAAGTCAAGGCCGCCAGGAAGATGCTAGATTCCTTAACCCATGAGGAAAACATCTGCCTAGCCCCTTTCCAAACCCTTTCCACGCTCGGATTCCCGGGTTTCGTCCAAGACGGGGAATTTCTGCCCCTTGAGCAGGTGAAGCAGAATTGGCAGAAGTATGAGGTAGATACCTCCGAGATCGATGGCTGGGCGGAACCAGTGCAGGAGGCACAGGTAACTCAAATGGTGTCCAAATATTGCAAGATCAGCACTTGTCTCCAGGAGCTCGGAGAAAGATATGGCACCATTGATGTGCACAAGATTGCGGCCTTCAGGAAGGCGCTGCACGATATCGCCAACCTAGAGCCCTTCCAAGAGGCAGCCTGGGCTAAGGCAAAGACTGCTTATGGGCATGTCCGAGAGCGGGTTGATCCTGCCCCACAAGAAGAGGAAAAGGAGGCTGAGCAATCAGGCTCAGGAGGAGAAGAAGAGGGTTCGGAAGAGACTGCTGGAACCGATCCAGAAGAAGAACAGCTCCCTAAGTCGGGAGCTCGGCAGAGCAACAGCAGCATGTAATGTCCCCATTTTCTAGGCAGTCAGTGTGCATAACAGTTTAGCCTACTCACGGGTTCCCGTAGGTTAGGGCAGATTGCAGGGGAGCCTAACTGGAGTTCTGGGAGCGGATGATTGAGTGAAATGGGTATTCAAATCCACTCTTAGATGTTGAATCGGATGGACAGAGCCTTCACTTACTATTTTTAGTAAGTTAGTTTTTAGGGTTTCAGGCAAAACGGACAGTGCGGTGATATTCTTCACTGAAATGGGTGTCCGTATCTATCCTCGCTTGCGGATCGGATAATCGAAGGCCAAGTTTTTAATGTGCGAAGGTTTAATTATATAAAGTAAAATTATTTAAATACTTTATATAGTTTAAAACCTTATTTTATAAAAAGGGGACGTGGGACTTAAAAAAGAGTTATGTTTCATGATTTATCCCACATTGAGCGTGCAAAAGGAGTTTGTTGTGGAGGAGTATATTTATTCGGTGGCTTGGTCTCATTTCATTATATTCTGGATTTTAGTTATTTCCTCTAGAGTTTGAGGCCAGTGGCTGAGACTTTTTCTCCGAAGGGACGGAAACCCCAACGGTGTGGCTGAGGACAAAACCCCTCAGATTTTTGGAGCTGGACGAAACCCAGTTCTTTGTTGGTGAATTCACACAGGATTCACACATTGAGCTTCATCAATCTTCACAGGTATCTTTCAATGTTTGCTGATTTAGTATATTTCAAGGGTTTGCAGACATATTGTGGAAAGATTATATTTTTAAAATATTGTAATCTGAACCCTATTTTGAAAGAAATTTGAAAAATAAAATTGTTAGTTATTTCCTGTTTCCTGGAGTTGTATTTTCTGATTTTAAGAAACAGTATAGTGTCCCAAGTATTAAAAATATCATAACAGGGGGGGACATTACAGTGGTATCAGAGTTGGTTTTTCCTGCTAGCCTGTTCAGGGTTTGATGAAATTTTCAAAAATGATTTCAGTATTGTGTGAAAAAAAAACAAAAATTGCAGCAGCCGTGAGTATTTTTTAGACTTGGAAGTTAGGGTTTGGTTGCCGTTTCAAATCTAGGGTTTCCAGTTTTTGGGTATTGGTGATCTGAGTACCCATTTGGTTGATATGGGCTTTAAGAGTTCTGGGTATTGTTAATTCAGAGCTCAGCTTATTCTGCCAGCCTGTGGAAGCCTAAGTAAATTTCAGATTCATGGAGTCTTATAATGATTGGTCTAGGAGTCAGCGTGATTGGGATAGGACTCGGAGTGATACAAAAATCCATCAGTCAATTAACTGCAATGATGAAAATTTCTCTACCTACAATTCTTTCTAAGGTAAAGGTTGAGCCTACAGTCATTGAAGTATTTGATCAGTTCCAGCAAGAGTGGAGGGTTCAAGATGATGATTGTCGTGCCCTTATGTCTAATGAAGATTATATTGATATGCGTATGAGGCAACAACCCAATGGAAATAAAAAAATTGACCTTCTTGAGAAGATAAAAAATTCGAAACACAATGAAGAGCTTGCTGCCCTAGAAAAGTCGGAGAAGCCAGTTGATAGTGACGTAGATTCCCAATCAGCTCATGATGATATTCACCCATCACATTTTAATGGTGACATTTTAGAAGAACTTGGGTTGGATATTCACACTGAACCCATTATGATGCATGCACCGGATAGCTATATCTTCTTCGGAGATTTGCAGAGTGAGCGGAATATGGAATCAGTTATGCATGATACACATGATGGTGTTGTTACAGGTTACGTGGCAGCCCCTTCTGATGAAGACATGCATGATTTTTCAGATCATAACACAGTTGAGGTTGTTGCTGATTTTAAATCAGCTTATGATGATATTTCATCTCACCAGGACAGCCATGAAAATTCAATGCATGATGAGTCTAGTGCTGATTTACAAAATTTGAAGGCAGCCTTAGAAACTATGAAGTCAGACTTCATGAACACTCTTGCAGACAGAGATCACTATTCCAAGCTTGTTGAAGAGACCCCTAGTGCATACAGGAGCAAAGAAGAAGTTAGTCAACTAACTGAAGAGCTTGAGCAGACTAGAAGCTCTTTGTCGGAGGCTAGTCTTTCATTGCATGAGACAGAGTTGAAACTCAATTCTGATTTAGAATCCACTGAACAACTGAATCAAGAGAGATCTAGGGAGATTGGTCGGATTGTTGTCGAACTAGATTGCATTCAGGAGGACTATAACTTAACACATTGTCCCATGAGATCAGATTACACAATTTCGGATCAGTGGATTGGTTGTGATAAGCACGAGAGTGATAATAATTTCTCATGGACTGACAATCCACTGTATGAGATGGATCATGATACATCTTTTGATAATCCTCTTTTTGAGATGAAGAGTGTTGATTCTTTTCCTATGATAGATCATGACGATACATTGTTTGAGACAGGGTGTCTATTTCGACATGAGTCTGAGAGTGATTTCATGAGCATTTTCCAGCCTAATCATGATGATCGGGGATTGAGTTCTCTTACCCAGGATCGTATGCTTGCATTGATGAGCATCGAGGGTGATGGTAGGAGCATTATATGGGTATGAGAGATATGTCCTTGTTCGCTTTTTGGGCAGCCATAACATTTACTTGATAGAGGTTAGTCAGCATTTTGGTTGGCATTATATGGAGTATCCTACTTCTTATTTGAACACCATGTCCTCTCAGGGGGTCAGCTTAATCAGTGAGCAGGTAGGCCTAGTTGAGTCACCTATGCATCAGATATTTCTTGGCACAAAGTTCAGTCATTATGGGCATACCAGTTATAATTATGAGGCTGAGCTTCTTATGGAGTTGCAGGAGTGGAGTATGGATGGTCTTTCAGGAGTCTCACAGATAAAATTACACCCTACTTGGTTGAGTATGATGAGGGACATCATCTTTCTAGAGGATATTTTGTTGACTGCAGTAGATTGGGCTACATGGGATTATCTGGGTTATTCCAAGAGTGTGAACGCTGAGTTGAGCTGGTCAGGTGATGACTATGGAGGCACTTCCAGCATTGTATTTGCAGTGGTTTATGATGATGATTTCTTGGATATGACGTGGCACATGATATTTCATATCAGTTTAGATAGGCGGACTAGTGCCAGGTTGGGGAGAGATTTCATCATGCTATTGCAGTTGAGACTTCAACAGTTTAACCATGTCAGAGGGACAATGATGATCAGAGTAGCGCAACGTCGACGTGGCAGTTACTTTCTGAGATTGTTATGGGATCCAAGGATTTGATGGACCTTAGCCAGGATGCAGACACTTGACTGGAGTATGTATGCATATTGCTTGAGGACAAGCAATCTTTGGGAAGGGCGGACTGTAATGTCCCCTTTTTCTAGGCAGTCAGTGTGCATAACAGTTTAACCTACTCACGGGTTCCTGTAGGCTAGGGCAGATTGCAGGGGAGCCTAACTGGAGTTCTGGGAGCGGATAATTGAGCGAAATGGGTATTCGAATCCACTCTCAGATGTTGAATCAGATGGACAGAGCCTTGACTTACTATTTTTAGTAAGTTAGTTTTTAGGGTTTCGAGCAAAACGGACAGTGCAGTGATATTCTTCACTGAAATGGGTGTTTGTATCTATCCTCAGTTTGCGGATCGGATAATCGGAAGGCCATGTTTTTAATGTGCGAAGGTTTAATTATATAAAGTAAAATTATTTAAATACTTTATACCATAGTAGTCAGTCTCGGTCGGACTCCCGAGTACTCGGCCGAGTCCGAGTCCAAGTGGGCTCAGCCGCGCCGAGCCCACTCGGACTTGGCCGAGTCCGGCCGAGTCCGGGGTCGAGTCCGAGTCAGAACCGGACTCCCAAGTCCTGACATCGGGACTCGGTTAGCCCAGAAAAATTGAAGTTAAAATAAATTAAAAAAATTATGTTGGACGTTCGTGCATCTATTCCACAAGCACATCTATTCCGCAGAGTTAAAAAAAAATTGGTTGGACGTTCGCGCATCTATTCCGCAGAGAGCGCAGTAGGCTCAGTAGAATGTTTTGGCTTCTTTTGGCCTTACATTGACATTCATTTCACAACCAAATATGTTGCTATGTACCGTACATCTTATTGTTCTGACGACATTCAACAGATTAACTTTGAACAGCAACATGAACACCTCTCTCTCTCTGTATATATATATATAAAAATATATGTCCGATGTATATCTTGTTACAGATGCATACAGATACTTACGCAGGAGAACAAACGGAAAAAAATAACAAACCATGCCTGGCTTACAAAACGCCCAGTAAGCTAAGCTTGCGAGTGACGGGAAAAACTAAAAAACCATGCTTGGCATTGAAATTTAAACGAAAAAGTTGCATATTCTCTTCAAACCTAATAAATATAAATATTTATAAAAATAACAAAGCATACCCACAAAATTTTAGTAAAACATTTTAAATTATATGTAAATAAAATATTAAAATATATAAATATTTTAAAAATTTAATTACTTATTATAAATATATTTAAATAAAAAATTATATACTCACGTACATTCAAAAGTAAAGTTATATTTATAATATATTTATTTATATAAATAACATTCTAAAATTTAAATTTTTACTTGAAATATATAAAATATTAAATAAATAATAATTCATTAAGTCAAGGTAACAAACAATTATGCTTGCTTGTCTTAAAACTTAAGAATAGCGTATTCTACTTTACTTTCCGCTTTAATATAAGAGTCTATAATTTATTAAATATTAAGTCAGGGTATTATTTAATATTATGCCTAATTTAGAATAAAGATTAAGATTTTAAGTTAAGTTGGCAAATTTATATCCATAACAAATAAATTAATTTATAAAATATAGTTTTTAATTTAATTAATATCATTTTTTTAATTTTTTTTTTTTATTATTTGGTTAGTGTGAGAAACTCCTATGCCACAGGGTTGAGCACTTTCCTTCAACCATGATCCTTCCCAAAGCCGAGAGCTACGCTAATTAATAAGGAATTTAAAACATAGCCACCACACACTCACACCCTCACACACTTACCCACGCGGTGGTTTGAACCTTGAACCTCCCAAAAAAAAAAAATCCATGATTTTTTTAATTTTTAATTTAAAAAAAAATCCAATATAATAATTAAAAATATTTCAATATTATAAATGAACTAAACTATTATAAAGCAATGATATAGCACCGTAAAATATAACATTGTCTTTATTTTCTGTATATTAAATATAGTGGGAAAGGGATATGTAATACTTTACAATCTCGCATAAATATATAAACTAATTATAAGTGGTTAATTTTGTGGGGGTGGGGTGGCGTCCTGTCCTCTTTTATGTCACTTTTGATAAATAGTATCCTGACTTTTTCTATAGTGAAAAAAATTGGCAATATTCAAACATCTATTATATATGTTTTTATTATAACACACATTTCTTGTTATAGTTTAATTTGAATTTTTTAGATAAGAGTACAAGTTATACCATTTTATAATTGTTTAAACTTGAATCTTTTAAATGAGACTACACTGTCTGAAAAGTACCATCATCTATCATATTTGAAATTGTTGCATAGTCACTTCACTTTTGTTTTTTACTGTATATATCATATTTGGACGGGGTCAATTGTTTTTAGAGTTAGAGTAGAGTTGTAATAAGTAATAAGTAATGTTGAGTAAGTGTGTTAGAATATATGGACGGGGTCAATTGTTTTTAGAGTTAGAGTAGAGTTGGAATAAGTAATAAGTAATGTTGAGTATGTGTTAGAATATATTAATAAGTAATATGCATGAAAAAACTTATTTTTTCAATGAAAATTTATTTATTTATTTATTTTTTTTTTCAAGTTTTTTTCCGAGTTTTGCCGAGTTTTTTTACCGAGTCCCGAGTCCGACTCCCAAGTCGACTTTTCCGAGTCCGAGCCGAGTCCGAATTTTGCTACTATGCTTTATACAGTTTAAAACCTTATTTTATAAAAAGGGGACATGGGACTTAAAAAAGAGTTATGTTTCATGATTTATCCCACATTGAGCGTGCAAAAGGAGTTTGTTGTGGAGTCGTCTATTTATTCTGTGGCTTGGTCTCATTTCATTATATTCTGGATTTTAGTTATTTCCTCTAGAGTTTGAGGCCAGTGGCTGAGAATTTTTCTCCGAAGGGACGAAAACCCCAACGATGTGGCTGAGGACGAAACCCCTCAGATTTTTGGAGCTGGACGAAACCCCAGTTCTCTGTTGGTGAATTCACATAGGATTCACACTTGGAGTTTCATCAATCTTCACAGGTATCTTTCCATGTTTGCTGATTTAGTATATTTCAAGGGTTTGTAGACATATTGTGGAAAGATTATATTTTTAAAATATTGTAATCTGAACCCTATTTTGAAAGAAATTTGAAAAATAAAATTGTTAGTTATTTCCTGTTTCCTGGAGTTGTATTTTCTGATTTTAAGAAACAGTATAGTGTCCCAAATATTAAAAATATCATAACAGGGGGGGACATTACATAGCAACAGCAGAAGGATGCAGGGGCCAGCACGGACTCTGCGCCCAAAGGATAAAGGCAGGGTTCATTGCATCGAGGCGTGCTCGATACCCCGCGAGCCGCCAGGAATGTTGCCACATTTTGCACGGGGTGCCTTATTCATTGAAAAATTGAAAGATTGTTGTTCTGCCTCCCCTCCTCCTTTCCCTTTCTTCTTTTTCTTCTCCCAGCTATCTCTTTCCTGTTCTTCACCTTGCATTTGCGTCATTTTAGTTATTTTCTGTAAATGGGCAAATTTGCCCTAAAAATTCTAAGTATGGAGGCCGCCCGACTGCGCAGCGCAGCCGGGCGGCGCTCACAAGTTTTGCCGCACCCGGGCGGAAGCGTCAGAAAACGGCCCCAAAAAACGACTAAGTCCTGGGCCGCCCGACTTCGGGCCGAAGTCGGACAGCGCCAGGCGATCGGCGCGCACCCGGGCGGCAGGAGCAAGGCAGCACCAATTTTGTCTAAGTGTTGGTGTCGTCCGACTTCGGGCCGAAGTCGGACGGCGCCATAGGTTGGGCGCGCACTCGGGCGGCCAAAGGAGAAAGAGTTGCCCAAAAAACGACTAAGTCCTGGGCCGCCCGACTTCGGGCCGAAGTCGGACGGCGCCAGGCGATCGGCGCGCACCCGGGCGGCAGGAGCAAGGCAGCACCAATTTTGTCTAAGTGTTGGTGTCGTCCGACTTCGGGCCGAAGTCGGACGGCGCCATAGGTTGGGCGCGCACTCGGGCGGCCAAAGGAGAAGGAGCAGCCCGAAAAATACTAAGTGTTGGCCCGCCCGACTTCGGGCCGAAGTCGGGCGGCGCCCCAAAAAAGATGCGCACCCGGGCGGCCAAAGAAGGAAGGATGGCCCCATTTTGTCTAAGTATTACGCCGCCCGACTTCGGGCCGAAATCGGGCGGCGCTCGGCTGTTTGTGCGCCCCCGGGTGGAAGGTAGCCAGGATTCACCAAGTTTTGAAGGGCTATCCGAGTGTGCTCCCCCCGTCCGACTGCGCGTCCATTTTTGTGCACCATTGGGCAGAATGAAAAGGACAAGTAGGCCCGAGCGTGAAGATGTTTCCCTTTTCATCGGTGGCCCCAAGACCTGACAGGCGGTTGGTTTCGGGAAAGGAGTCGGGATGTGACAGGAAGTGCGCCAAGGTGGGCGGGCGTGAATTAACAGAACGTACTACGCCTGCCACCATTGATAAAGACTCTACTCCTCACCTACCGATTGTCACGAAGCTGCTACGTCTCCAATTGGACATTGCTGCAAGTACATTCCACGCTCACAAGTTTTGTCAGCTTTTGTCAGCTTTTGCCAGGTCTGGGATCCTGTGCTCAAAATTGTAATCAGGGGGACATGGCATTATAAATAGCAGTTCCGTTTCATTGTAAAAAGGGGGGAAAGGGAGATATACTGCTAGGAAATTGTTGTAGCTGTGCGTTTGCATTTGAATACAAAATATACTTGGCTCTATTAATTGTCTTTTGTCTTGTATGCTGCCTTTGCTGAATATTTCTGCCTCATGTTGCTTATGTTATTGATTACTGTTATTCTGCATTTCTGGATATCGGTATTGATAGCTAAGCGAATATGGAATATGAAGGTAGAGGATACATAGGATGAAATCGCATTGATAGTTTCTGCAACATGTTTTCTGTTTTATTGCTGTTAGTAGTGGTGATTGGTTAGTTACCGTGCTGCTTATCTTCCCACCCGAATTAAAACATATTTGTCTTTCTTTCCGTAATTTGTAATTTCTTTCCTGCACTCTGAGCTGAAAACCCCAACTGATAAAGCAAAGGAGCCGGCCTTCTTCGGAGATTGGCACGGAAGGCTTTCCTTCCTTCCGGCCTTTCAATCTCGGGCGAATCTAGGGCGCATTACACTAAAATCCTATCCTAGTGGCAGATTCGTAACCAACATGACCCACTCGTCTCCGCAATGGATTATCTTTTGTTCACCTTCACTTCCCAAATTTACCTCAACCATCCTAGGTCCTTCATATTTTATAATTTTTGGTTCATTTGTTCCTTTAGCCACATTTGTTGGGTGTGCTTGCTTTTCATCAATTGCAGCATCACCAATCATGTATTCTGCAAAATTCTTTGAGAAGGTCCACTTTTCTTCTTCCTTTGGTGCAGGTTTATTGCTACTGTCACCAATTTAATCATGAATTTCTTTGTTCTCCTTTGCCTGCATAAAAAGGCAAGTGGGCCAAAATTTTTCATATTCCTCCATTTACCAATGGAATAGTCCGTTATCTGATCGATTTTCATCCTCCCTACATTATTCTAAGTTCAACACACCTTCTTTATTTGGTTCATATCTACTATCTTCATCCGAAGAATTGCCAACTCATCAATCGCTGCAAGATCTTCACTTACAGTTTGATTCTTTAAGTTGATCGTATATTTGTGTTGTCCCCTCTTGAATACAATTCAATCGTTTTCCCAGTTGTGATTAACTTTAACCCTTCATAACCAGCCTCTTCCCAACAATGTATTATATGCTGGTTTCTACATCGTTATCACAACAAAGTCCATCAATATTTCTGCCTCATGGACTTTGTTGTAGCTGTGCATTTGCATTTGAATACAAAATATATTGGCTCTATTAATTGTCTTTTGTCTTGTATGCTGCCTTTGCTGAATATTTCTGCCTCATGTTGCTTATGTTATTGATTACTGTTATTCTGCATTTCTGGATATCGGTATTGATAGCTAAGTATATCTGGAATATGAAAGTAGAGGATACATAGGATGAAATCGCATTGATAGTTTCTGCAACATGTTTTCTGTTTTATTGCTGTTAGTAGTGGTGATTGGTTAGTTACCGTGCTGCTTATCTTCCCACCCGAATTAAAACATATTTGTCTTTCTTTCCGTAATTTGTAATTTCTTTCCTGCACTCTGAGCTGAAAACCCCAACTGATAAAGCAAAGGAGCCGGCCTTCTCCGGAGATTGGCACGGAAGGCTTTCCTTCCTTCCGGCCTTTCAATCTGCTGGGCGAATCTAGGGCGCATTACACTAAAATCCTATCCTAGTGGCAGATTCGTAACCAACAGGACCCACTCGTCTCCGCAATGGATTATCTTTTGTTCACCTTCACTTCCCAAATTTACCTCGACCATCCTAGGTCCTTCATATTTTATAATTTTTGGTTCATTTGTTCCTCTAGCCACATTTGTTGGGTGTGTTGGCTTTTCATCAATTACAGCATCACCAATCATGTATTCTGCAAAATTCTTTGAGAAGGTCCACTTTTCTTCTTCCTTTGGTGCAGGTTTATTGCTACTGTCACCAATTTAATCATGAATTTCTTTGTTCTCCTTTGCCTGCATAAAAAGGCAAGTGGGCCAAAATATTTCATATTCCTCCATTTTCCAATGGAATAGTCCACTATCGGATCGAACTTCATCCTCACTACATTCCTCTAAGTGCAACACTCCTTCCTCATTTGGTTCATATCTACTATCTTCATCTAAAGAATTGCTCGACTCATCAGTCGTCGCAAGATCTTCACTTACCGTTTGATTCTTCAAATTGATCATATATTTGTGTTGTCCCCTCTTGAATGTAATTCAATCTTTTTCCCAATTGTGATTAACTTTAGCCATTCACAACCAGCCTCTTCCCAACAATGCATCATATGTTGGTTTCTGCATCGTTATCACAACAAAGTCCATGATAAATTCCTGATCTGCTATCTTCACCTTTTGAGTTGTTAAGACTCCTTTCATCTCAATTCCATATTGGTCCGCACCATATAACTTGAAATTTGGAGACCATAAAAATGGAGCTCCAATCTCCTTCCATGTTTTCTCTGGTAACACATTAACACTTGATCCTCCATCAACAATTACTTGCATCAACTTATGGTCTAATATCTCAATGTGAATCAATGTTGGCTTCTTGCCAACATCAATCATTAACACAGTTGGATCAATAAACTGATCCTTTCTCCTCTCTATCTCTCTTGGCTAGCTGTGCAACTCCATTACTTTCCTTGGCTGCAATTCCTCTCCTATTGTTGCATATAGCATTGGTATGGTGCTAAGTAAACTTGCAACTTTTACTTCCACCGTCATATTTAACACTTGTGCTACCAACTCTTGAGTTGACGACTTCTCTTCTGAGGCTAATGGTTTCTTTAATTTCTTTTGTTCCATTAACCGTTCTTGCTTGGCTTTCCTCATTTCTTCCTCAATCACCTCTTGTGCTTCCTGCCATCTTTCCTTTTCCACGGTAGGGTCAAGGTATTGATCTTTCTTAGCTTGTCCCCTTGTAACAACAAACACGTTGTTCTCTTTTTGTTGTTGGTCTATGGGAGGCTCTTCAATGTCAAGAAAATTGACATTTTGTGAATTACTTGTACTAGCTTTCTTCGGACAATTCGCCTCCTTGTGATTGCCCGGTCCACACCATCTACACATGTGTTACATTGTTTCCAGCTACTCCTCTAGTCTAAGGATTGGGGCAATTCTTCGCAAAGTGCCCCCACTCTTGACAATTCCGACATTGTATAATCGGTCTTCCATCCGAATCATATTGTAATCGGCTTTGTCCTTGTTGTCGATTTCCTTGTTGGGGTCTTCCTCCTCGTCGATTGTTTCTATATCCACCGCTTGTTGCGCCTTGTCCATTTCTTGAGGTGTTTGGCTTCTCCTCTTCCTCGCCTTGCACCGTCATTGTCTGGTGTCTTGTACCTCTTAAATTAAATGGACATTCGCTTATAGCATGCCCCAATACATCACATATATTGCAATATGCACTTTTCGGACAATTGACATTGGTGTGTCCTTCAAACTTACAATCTGAACACCATATATCTTTCTTATCTTTTCTTCCTTCACCCTTTACCTCCTTGATCATTCTATCGAATTCCTTCTTCATTGACTGAATTGCAATATGCAATTCCTCCTTGTCACTATCAGAGTCATCACTTCTGACATGACTTCCTATTCCGGTTGTTGTTTGTTTGGCTTCACTTTCAAAATTCCTTGCCCTCTCATATGCTTCTTCATATGTCGAGCAGGGTATAATCTTCATCTTTTTCTTATATCGGGGCAATAGCCCATCGATAAACCATCGCTTAACCATCCCATCCGTTGGTTTCAACTCCATTTTGTCCATGAGTTGCTTTAGTCACCGGTTGTAAGTCTTGATATCTTCGTCTTTCTTTTGTTTAGTAGAATATATTTTTGTTATAATTTTCGTGTCATCTCTCAATGGACGAAATTCCTTCTTGAACTCATCTACTAAACTTTCCCATGAAGTAAAGGGTTTTGTAGCTTCTCTTTTAAGATGCCAGTCTATTGTGATCCCTTGCAATGTGGCTGGAAACAATTGTAACCATTCTTCGGGTTGTCTTACCCCATTTGCTTTCCATATTGTGGTGCAGGTCCCTATATGCCTTGCAGGATCCTCCTTCCCTTCTCCTGTGAAGGGTGGGCATTTTTGTTTACCTGCTCTATTTGCAATGTTAGCCATTAGTGAATGGTTTTCTTCTCCCAATTCACTACCACTTGATGATGGCTCGTATGGCACTTCAGCCCAATGTGTTTCCCTTCTAGGTGGTTCTACTAGTTGTTCTGTTCTAGGTGCTTCGGTCCTAGGCACCTCATCAACTCGTGGTGTCTCTTGACCTTCCGTATTACTTTCAAATAGCCTCCTTCCGAACTCTGGTGCACCTTCACTTCGCGACCTTCTGCAAATACACGAGTAGGTGGATCCGGCCTACTTGCCCAAACACTCACATGCGGTTGCTCTAGTGCTTGACTCCCATCCTCTGCACTCCTTAGCAAACTCCTCCCCACTTGCTCAGGCATCACCATCCACCCTTCGTCACCTTGTGCACGTTCCACGTTGGCGTCTTCACTTACGCGAACGTTTCCTTCGGCTATTTGATGTGATTCCCTTTGCACCTCTTCCTCCGTTGTTAACAACAATGTTTGCCACCTTTCACTTTCATCACTCATATTATCTTCTTCTCGAGGATTCCAAACTCTTTCAAGTATTGGTTCTTCGGTTTCTCGAAATTGCATTACTTGATTGGTTATATTTTGATCCTTTCTTTGAGCAATCCTTGTGCTTCTCCTCACGGGCACTTGACTCTCTCCACGACCTCGTCTTCCATGTCCTTGCGGCAATGTATCTGTCATTCACCTCTCTCTTCTTTCACGCATGCTACTCTTCCACTAACTTGACCCACCTCGCTCCGGCAACGACAATGGCGCCAAATGTAGCACGAGTGGTGAGATTCCCAACAATAGAGAAGTGGAATGACAGGTTCAAGAACCAATCAAGATTGCAATCATAAGGTCATGCTCATAGTCATGCAACATACTATACTATACAACAGTCACAAGACGACACAATGTGACTTGTACAACATAGTATTATCACTTGAATGACACAATGTATAAGATGGTCAAATGCATGAGACGATGCAATATGCAACAATCCAACTCCTTAGGTTTGTATGGCAGCAATTGTATAATTATCACACGCACAATGCTCAAGTCTTGTCAAGCAATAATTAGATAAGAGACGACAATCTACCAAGCCTGCAATACGGACTTGTACAACGATACCCTCGTACAATCCTGCAACAACTAACTCACAATTCTCCTTGGATGGCCATCATTCCCTACAACCTACGAATACAGTAAACATGCATTGCAACATAATAGATAATCATACCAACAGACACACTGCAAGTAGAATGCAATTGGAATCAATGTATTGGCATTTACTTGATAATTGCATTACACAGTCATGGCAGACAACCATGTCTGCAAATAGCATATACACATACCTAGGGATCTCTCTCTCCTAGGCACTCTCCACAATAGGCATATACATCTCTCAACATTAGATTGTCATGAATGGAGAGGGGTTCTATTTATTACCAACCCTAGCCATTGCATTTGACGGTTTCGAGGAATACACATTCCAACAGCCACCCCATTCGGACATACATGACTTAAGACACCTTATAATATTCACATTTAATCAAAACTTAGACCCAAATTACATTACATTGGCATTTCATCTATATTTGCATTTGCATTTCACATGCATTTCATTACATGTGCATTTGACTTTTATTTTCATTACATTTCACTACAAAACGTCTAGTACAAAATTATACTCCATTGTGATGCATTTTCTATTTCTTCTTTTCTTGGGAAGTTGTTTTGCTGCCTACATGGGTCTTGAAGGTGAAATTACCTTGATTTTTTTATTCACTTGTTGATATTGGGAATGTTGCTAGAGGGACTATTGTTGCAACTGTTGTCCCATCTTCTGTAACTGCTACTCCAATTGTTTTTGCCGCTTCTCTTATCTTGCCAACTCCTCTACACTCATCAACTATTCCTCTGCTCCCTTACAATCTGCACTTTCCTTGGCCAGTGCATCAGTGTCTCCTCCTTGTCTTTTTTGTTAGACAACTCCAATGACAACACCTTTGTCGCTGTCCTCTTCTATGTTGTTGTCATCTTCTTCCCAGTTGTTGCTTTTCCCCTTGGTCCTAACTTTTTCAATGGGGGTACATATACCTGTTGTCACATTTTGCACGAGGTGCAATGTTTTCAAGTTTGTAACAGTGCTGCTCTTCTTTTTCTTCTTCCTCTATTTTCCTTCCTCCTTCTCTCCCTTTCCTTTTCTTTCCCACATTCTCTCCTTTCTTCCCCCCCTTTCTCGGAGTCCCGATTTTTAAACTTTCCAGCAAGTTACCTGAAAAATGGCTTAGTGTTGGTGCGAAGTACGCACTTCGCCCAGTCTGGGTGCGAAGTTCGCACTTCGCCCAGTTTTGGTGCGAAGTTCGCACTTCGCCCAGTCTGGGTGCGAAGTTCGCACTTCGCCCAGTTTTGGTGCGAAGTACGCACTTTGCCCATCCTGGGTGCGAGGTTCGCACTTCGCCCAGTTTTGGTGCGAAGTTCGCACTTCGCCCAGTTCTGGTGCGAAGTCTGACTTCGCACCCTTTTCTGGGCGCACCTTGTAACTGGCAGGTTGACAGAAGAAAGATCAAGTGCTGGAGCAAGTCCGTACGGCAGCAGACACCAGTTTTCACCTGTGCGCAGTCCGACTTCGCATCGAAGTCGGAGTGCGCCCTTGACAGGTGCGCAGTAGGGGAACAAACCCGGAATTTGACCAAGGCATGAAGGCCTTCCCGACTGCACTGTTCTCTGCCCGCGCAACCCGAGGCGCTCTGATCCCAAGCGAAGTTGGATAGACTGCCTTTCAATACAGACACATGTCAAACAGCATCATCCATCATCTGACAAGTGTCCAGCTCCGGGATTCGAGCCGAAACGTGCCGAGCAAAAGGACGAGCATGGGCTACACTGCCTGCGCCAGTAGCCTCATTTAAAGCTGATCTGAGGTTTTACCTGCTCCAGCTACCCGCATCACTGCCAGAGAGAAGTTCTGCCCAACACACCGCCATGTAGCTGTCCAGCTTCCAGGAAGACCATGCTGCGGGTACAGTCCGGTCCGACAAAAGGTCACCATTTGCAGCTCTTTCGCCGCTTTTGTCAGCTTATGTTTGATCGGGACCTTGTGCCCATTAATGTAACGGGAGGGACTCGGGCTATAAAAGCCCACCATGAATTCATTGTAAAGGGTGGAAGGGGAATGTCTGTTAGGGAACCACTGTGCCCATTGTAACCGTGCTTCTGCTTATAAATATAATCGTATGCCCGGTTCTCGTTCTCGTCGCTTTCGTTTTTTATGCTACCTTTCATTATATATATGCTTAATGCTAACCTGTGTCACGGCTCGTTGATTCACTTCAACATTTGGTGATCAGGTGCCTTTAGCATCGCTTGTCTGAGCACTTTCTATACTTAATAGTTTAAAGGATACATAGAATAGATGTGGTAGCAGTTCCATCAGTTATGTGTTACGTTGCTGGTCCGTATTGTTAGTTCCTTGTAGGGAATGTCTGTTAGGGAGCCATTGAAGCTGTGCGGTTAAATTCTCTGCATAACACATATACCTGGCTCTGATATCTCTAGGTTGCTTTCTACCCATGTTAGTGTACGTATCTGGTGATTGATGCATTACCGTGCTGTTAGTTCCTTGTAGGGAATGTTTGCTAGGGGATCATTGAAGCTGTGCATACACTGCTTAGGTATCGAAGTACACAGTATTTTGCGGTTCTTAGTCATGCTTTGTGTTTATAATGCGGTAAGTAGCGGTAATTGGTGTGTTCCCGTCATCGTTAGTTCCCCCCACCAACCTCCACGTATATTTGTAAATTCCTTTCTGTTCATTTATCTCTTTCTCGTACTCTTAGCTTAAATCGGAAAACCCCCAAAAGGAGCCAGCCTTCTCCGGAGATTGGCACGGAAGGCATCTCTTCCTTCCGGCCTTTCATGCTCGTGGGCGAATCTGGGCGCATTAACCCAAAATCCTTTCCTCATGGCAGATTCGTAACCAACAGTTTCTCTAGCACGCCCGGTGGGACCCTGGTCCCGTGTTTGAAGAGAGATTTTCTGATCAATCTCCACCTGGCGCTGACAGTGGTTCCTGAGCTCTTGGTGAGACAAGGAAGTTTCTCACCCCCGACAGAATTGAAGCACCGGTGTTCGCTTCATTGTTGTTCCAAATCTGAACACCTGGCGACTCTGCACGAACAAATCCTCTGAGTCCGAGAGACCGGTCCCAGCACCTTCATGCACACAAGGAGGTGGCAAGCAAGGGATCCGAGAAGCCCGCCTGAGTTCTACGAACTGGACATCAACGCTCGAGGCGAAGTTCCCAGGCTGGCTGATCCGCGAGCTCGTTTCGACGAAGCCGAGGCTGAAATCCAAGAAGAGGCCGAAGCTGAAGTCGGAGGAGCCGAGCACGAAATAGAAGAGGCCGAGGAAGAAGAAGATCCTGCATCCTCGGAAAGTACCGACACTGAGTACACAACCAACGGCGGAGAAGAAGAAGAAATGGCTGCTCAACAGCAGAATGACGATGATCTTTTCCCGGCGGTGGACTCTACGGGGCCCTTGGCCTTGGTCGGACAGCAAGCTGTGCCCCCTGCTGCTTTAAAGTCTATTCCCACATACGACGGCTACGGCAAGACGGCGTACGAGCACATCCAGGACATCCTTGCCCTGGCCGCGTTGCATACTATTACCGACGAGAGTGTGAAGACCCGTCTGCTGGCCCTTTCCCTGAGGGGAAAGCTTCTCTACTGGTGGAGATCGCTGCCAGAGGGATCCATCACAGGGTGGCCCTAGCTTGCCAGAAGGCTCGTGAAAGGATGCAACGAGTCTGCTGACCCTACTTCTCTACTGCATCAGTTCCAAGCTATCCAGAGACATCCTCAAGAAGAGGTGTCTGATTTTAACATCAGGTTTGCGAGATCCTGGAAACGGGTACCTCGCGAACTTCGGCCTTCAGCTGGCATGGCTGCTCACTACTACCTAAGATCCTTCAACTCGGACATATGCATGTCGCTCGAAGATTGCCGGAATAGATGAGTTTCTGCGCCGTACGAGGCTGCCCGACAAGTCGAAGCCGACATTATCTCCATAGGCGGACTCTCGTCCAGGGTGCGGGAACCCATTCACCCCGACTTCCCCGGATCTCGGTATCCTCCCCGCTTCCGGTGGTGCGCCATCCACATCGGACAGACAACCCCAAGCAGCGAGTGGAATCCGAGCACTGGTCGTAACTCCTTACGGCCCGCCTCAATTGCATTATCCTCACCCGCCTCCTCCTGCTCCGCATTTTCCAGCACTTCCTGCTCCCCCGCAGTATGCACCTAATTCCAACCCTCCTCCATTGGCCGCATTGCCTCCACCGGCACAGTTGCCGCCACCCGACAGCAGCATCCAGAACACGATTCTACAAGAAGTGCGGGCTTTGGCCTCGGGATACCATGCCATGTCCAATGACATGACCTCTATGAAGAAGAAGCAGGCCCAGATGGACCTCGCTCCTAGGAGGCCATATGCGCCCCTGGCGCTAACGAAAGACAAAGCCCCGGAACACCAGCCGCAGAGGCGTCCGCCTCCAAGAAATGCTGCTATAGAAGACCCGCCTGGTCGTCCCGACCAGGTTAACTGGTGCACTACGTGCAATGACCCGCATTCGGAGGAGGACTGCACTTTGCACCAGCACTACATCCATACCTTGGCCGGCAGCGCCATAGAAGACGATGAACTGTACATGATCCTGGACGGCGAAGCCAACTTTGCCCTCGCAGAAGAGAATCTAGTGTCGCCCGCCAAGGAAGAAAAGAAAGCCGCAGACACGGCCAAGCCTTTGCAAGTATATGCAAGAAGAGAGAAGCCGCAGCCCGGCGGGCTGCCGCCATACAAGCGGTTGTGGCCCTACACAGCCCAGGAGAAGGCATCCAAAGATAAAGCTCCAGCCAAGCCTTCTGCAGCAAAGGCTGCCCCTGTTCTAGCCAAGCCTCCTATAACAAGAGCCCCAACTCCGGCTAAAGCTCCTATACCTCAGCCTCCAGCTGAAACCAAAGAACAAGCACAGGAGAAGCTGAAGTACCCGTCTCTGACCAAGAGACAGCGAGTTGAGGCTACCCAACAGTACCGGACGAAGTATGAGCCGGCTAAACAAGCAGAAGGAGCTAGTACCTCGGGCTACAGCATTGTAGACGAGTTGAAGAGAACTCCTGCAAGAATCAGCATGTACGATGCTCTTCTGCTCCCAGGCCAGGTAGATCTGCTGCAAGAATCACCAAAGGACATGAAGAGCGGCAAGCAGATGCAGCCCACTGTCCTGGTTCAACCTTTGACAGTCTCAGCCACCGGGAAGAACAGACCGCCACCCTTTTATCTGTCTTTGCGGATGCAAGGGCACATAGTTCACAATCGCATGGTGGATTCCGGTGCTTCCTCGACCGTGATGCCGAAGGCCGTCCGCGACGAGATCGGGATGGAATACACACGTAGCAGCCAAGGCGTGCTGCAATTAGACGGCACCCCTGTCAAGACAGTTGGTGTCATAAAGGACATCCCTATCCGGCTGCACAAGGCTCTCGACATCGTGGTCATCCAAGAGGTCGTGGTTGTTGACTTAGAGCCTTATATCGGCATGTGTCTCTCTCGGGAGTTCACTGCGAAGTTGGGCGGGTACCTGTCTCTAGACTACTCACACATGGAAGTGCCCTTCAAAGGAAGGAGACTGAAAATTTTTAATGAGAAGCCTTCCACCTTCCTAGTAGAGAAGATACCCGGAGGAGAGTTGGACTGCATGGTCCAGTTGTCAGAGGAAGAGTTGGTGACAGTAGAGCTGACTGAGCAGGCCCTCGAAGTGCTACAGCTCGAAGACGAGTTCTCGTTGCGGGACTTCAATGCCGTAATCGGGACAGAGTAGGGCTGTTACTCCATTGTACGACCCGAGAGGCTTGACATGTCACCGCAAAAGAAGTAGGACCCGCACCCGAGAAGCCGTGGGAAGCTTTTCTTTGACGCGCGCGATGCAAGAATGGCGCCGGTGCAGGAGTGCTGCTGGTTTCTCCAACCGGAATCCAGAAGGACTATACCTACAGATTGGCTTGGAGCTGCACTAACAACTCGGCGGAATACGAAGCCCTGTGCTTGGGTTTGCGAAAGGCGGAGAGGCTCGGAATCAAGCACCTGCAGATTTTTGGAGATTCAGAGCTAGTGTGTCACCAAGTTACGAATAAGTGCGCGTCCAAACAGCACTATCTTAGAGCGTACCGCAATCGGGTGTGGGACCTGATGGAGTCATTCGACTCGCTGAATGTTAAGGCAATATCGCGTGAGAAAAACAAGCACGCTGATATTCTGGCGTCTGTTGGAGCCAGGTACGTTTCGGCTGACGACGTTGTCCAGAAACCGAAGCCGGTTCGCACCATTTACAGGCCTTCTGTGCCTGATAAGGACACCCACTGGCAGGTGTTCGGCTATGACGAGGAGATCGTCACATTCCTGGTTAACGAAGTGTGTGTAATCGAAGGTAGAGACCCTGATGACGAGCAATATGAGGGGTTGATACGGCTTAAGGAATAATCATGTCCCAAAAGGACCGATTACATTAGAGAGTCTCTTTGATCGTAATGACAGAGCAGTATCTCACGAGATCAAAGTAGACCCGAGGCAAGATGCTCGACCCGGAACTTGAACTCGGTAAAACTATCAAGGTCGGAACAGACTGCACGTCGGAGGAACTAGAGCAGATCAGATCACTGTGCCAGGAGTTCTCCGACATCGTGGCCTGGTGCTACGAGGATTTGAAGGGGTATGACAGTTGTGTCATCCAGCATACTATTGAGCTAGAGGATGGCGCTAAGCCATTCCGACAGAAGCAGAGGGCCGTGAATCCGAAGATTGAGGCCATGATGAAGACCGAGCTCTTGAAGATGCTGGAGGCCAAGATCATCTACCCCATCAAACATTCATCCTGGGTCGCGAATTTGGTGCCCGTGAGGAAAAAGAATGGCGACATTCGTCTCTGTGTCGACTTCAGAAACCTAAATCAGGCTTCCCTCGGGGACCACTATCCGCTTCCCCAAATCGACCAGATTCTACATATTGTTGCTGGAGCCCAGAGATTTTCACTTTTAGATGGATTTTCCGGCTACAACCAGATTTGGGTCAAAGATGAGGACTAGCATAAGACGGCGTTTACCACCAAGTGGGGGACGTTCGCCTATCAGCGCATGCCGTTTGGCTTATCCAATGCTGGTGCCACATTCCAAAGGGCCATGGACCTGGCCTCCGAGAGCTACTCAATAAGATTATTGTCATCTACCTTGATGACATGACTGTTTTCTCTCACCAAGGGGATCATGTTTCGCACCTACGGCAAATATTTGAGAGTTGTCGAGAATTCGGCATTTCTATAAACCCGAAGAAGTCTGTCTTCGCGGTAAAGGAAGGAAAGTCGCTGGGACATGTCATCTCCGAGGAAGGCCTCGCCATTGACCCCGACGAGAGCGAGGCCCTCGTTCGCTTGCCGCCCCCATCGACAAAAAAGGGCTGCAGTCCTTCTTCGGTCAGATTAACTTCGTGCGGAAGTTCATCCCGGACTTCGCACAGGTGATCAAGCCTATGGCCGAACTGCTTAAGAAAGATACACATTACGAATGGACTGATGAGAGAGAGCAATCCTTCGAGGAGATCAAGGCCCGAATTGCACAATCTCCGGTGTTGACAAACCCGGACTACTCCAAGGACTTCATCCTGTATGCAGTGGGAGAACCCGAAAGCTACGCTGCAGTCCTAACTCAGAAGGGAAGCGATGGTGAGGAGCGCCCCATAGCGTTCCTGAGCCAAGTGATTCTGCCACATGAGGAAAAGTACAATTTTATAGAGCGGCAGGTTCACGCTGTTATGAAATCCCTTCGAAAGTTCAGGCACTTTGTCTCCCAGAGCAAAACGACTGTCTTTGTGATCCACCCGGACGTTCGAAGCTTCATCTTGCAGGGAGAACCGGGTCACAAGAGAGCGGGATGGATAGCAAAAATCCAGGAGTTCGACATTGAAGTGCGGCCCACCAAGCTTATCAGAGGCCGAGCCTTGTGTCAGGAATTGGCCCGAAGCGCTGTAGCCGGCATCTCCGCTTGTAAGTGGGAGGACACAGCGACAAGCATCTACCTAGCCAACTCCTTATCGGAGGGGAGTGATTGGACAGATGAACTGGTGAGATACTTCTGCACCGGAAGATGTCCCGATCACCTGAACGCCTCACAACGAAGGAGATTTCGGCTAGGTGCACTCAAGTACACTCTTCGTCCCGAGGGGCTTTACTTCAAAAACATCGACGGCATCCTGTTGCGGTGCGTCATAAAATCTGACCAGCCTAGGGTCCTCGGAGATTTTCATTCCGGGATGCTTGGGGGTCACCATTCTTCAAGGCCAACGGCCTTAAAAATAATTAGAGCTGGGTACTATTGGCCCACTCTATTTGCAGACGCTCATGCGGTCTGCTCTAAATGTGATCAATGCCAGAGGTTTGCTGGCCGAAACAAAAAAGCACCCCTGCCCCTTCAACCGATTCAGGCCGAGACTCCGTTCCAGCAATGGGGTCTAGGCTTCATTGGGGTGATTTCTCCTAACTCCTTTGCCGGACACAAGTTTATTCTTATAGCCACCGATTATTTCACACGATGGGCAGAGGCAATCCCGAACAAGAACGCAGACCAAGAAATGGTCATTAGGTTCATTGAGAGCCTGATTACCCGCTTCGGGGTTCCAGAGTCAATTGTGACAGAAAATGGTCCGGGATTCACAGGCGCTGTACTCACGGAGTACACCGGCAGACTTGGCATCTATCACAAGATGTCTTCTAATTACTACCCGCGGGGGAATGGCCTTGCCGAGTCTACTAACAAGAACCTCCCGAAAATCATCGGGAGGACCATTGACAGAAACAAGCAGACTTGGCACTTACTCCTGAACCGGGCGCTGTCGGCGGACAGAGTTGCGTTCAAGAAATCCCTCAGAACGTCCCCCTATGCGCTCGTCTATGGCAAGGAGGCTATCATGCCATCACACATCGAGATCCCTGCCCTATGGATGTTGGACGAAGACAGAAGCAGCGGAGACCCAGTGGATGACAGTCTGTGCCAACTCCTACAGTTGGAAGAAGACAAAGAAAGTGCATACCAGGCCTTCACTGATCACATTGCGGCCACTCAAGGCTGGTTTGCCAAAGGCACCACTCCCCGAGTTTTCGAAATCGGGGACCTGGTGCTGAAGTGGGACTCATATAAAGCAAAGCCGGGTAATCACGGGAAGTTTGATGCTCTCTGGGAGGGCCCTTATCAGATTGCCCGGGTCAACCAGCTTAATGCCTATATACTTCGGGATATGGAGGGTCAACTCCTGCCTATCCCTGTTAATGGGTTCCACTTAAAACTTTACCGCTGCTGAAGGTGCCCGAGTGACCCTTCTTTGTAAAAAAATTTCCTTATGCTTTTTCATTTCCCGGCATGTACAGTTTCCAGTTTTCAGCTTTTAAATTGTTTTTTCTTCATTTTTTGAGCTTAAACTACGGCATGGGAGAAAAAGACAGACTTCGCAGCGAAGTCTGTCGTCGCCCCTCAGGAGAGGCGAAGTTCGGCTGTGCTAAGGAAGAAAGCAAAAGAAAAAAGGGCGAAAAATTGTCTAAGTGTTGGCCGAAGCCCGACTTCGCAGCGAAGTCGGGCTGCGCGAGAGCCGAAGTGCGAAGCTTGAACAAAGAAAGAAGGCTGCAAAGCACAAAGGAGAGCGGACTGCGCCCAACTTTGGGCGAAGTCCGACTTCGCACGCGAAGTCCGACTTCGGCCGGCTTGCGTGCGAAGTTCGAACTGCGCACGACCTCCGCGCGAAGTGCAAACTTCGCCCGAACTTCGGGCGAAGTCCGAACTCGCTTCAATGTTCACGCTGCGCAGTTCGAACAGTTCAAACGAGCAGTAGGATGCTAAGGTTGCAAAGGACCCGGACTGCGCTCAAACCTTGGGCGCAGCAAGAAAGAAGAAATGAAGAGCAGAACAGTTCAAACGCGCATTTCGCGCGAAGTTCGAACTTCGCTCGAAATTCGGGCGAAGTCCGACTTCGCCGGCGAAGTCGGACCGCGCCCAACTTTGGGCGAAGTCCGGCTGCGCCTCGTTTTCTGGGCCAGTTTGGGGCAATGGTTTGAAAAATGAATAAAAAATTCAAAAAGTTCTAAGCTGGGCCCAAGGCACGTTGTAACCGTTCTAAAGTGGGTTTCCGCACCAAAGGTTCTTTCTTGAGCAGTGTGCCCGGATTGCGGCAGTGACGTCAGCCATGGCGCAGCGTCCAAGACAAAATTAATGATTGCACAATCTTCAAGGAAAAGTGCAACAAAAGAAGCATGGCACGGCTGCCGGGGCACCTTTTTTCAAGCTTCTCCTGCATAGCCATCCAAGAAACATAACTCAGCCGACCTACCCCCTCCTGCGCGGCTTTAATGATGCTGTCATTGTCTAGAAAAGGGGGTTAGATGCATTCAAACATGCCAGACTGCACAGATTATTCCTCGGACGGTGCAAATTATTCCTGTGACAGCGAAATCTGCTGTAGACGCCCTGAACTCGCAATTATTGCTGATTCGGAGAGATGGACAGAGGAAAGATGCCAGTGTCAGCGCCATCCAGCGGAAGTGGCGAACCTGAGGATTTACCACGGCCAGGTGTTTTCAAAAGCGAAACACCGCCGGAGCGAAAGTCAAAATCCCGGCCTAAAAAAGTACAGCGTGGGCAAGCCCCACCACCTCCGGTAAATTACCTGGCGGGATATGTGGATGGCTCGTTCTCTATGAGCCTGACGAAGCTGCGGTCAAATGTGGAGAGCTGGGCAGATAAGGTTTCGCCCTCTCATCATTTCGGAGCGGCGTACAAATCCAACCTTTTCAGATTCTTGTGCCCTCCTGTCCATCAATGCCCGGAATTGGTAGACCTCATTGTCGGACACTACAGACCAGTTACCCGACAGATTTGCAGCTCCAGCGGTAAACCCTTGTTCACGCTGCGCAGAGAGACTGTCCAGCCAGCTTTCGCCCCAGGGTTGGAGTATGACTCCAGCACAATTCTCAGAAAAATAAATCTGGGCGAGCAAGTGGGACGCTTCACGCATACCAAACGGATGAGGGATTTCCTCAATTCAGAACTGAACGCCCCGCTTGCAGCTGGACAGTGGCCAACCGGCCCCATGCAATTGGCGAAATTTCAGAGCAAATACCTATACACCATTCTGGCATGGATTCTCGGCTGCGACTCTGATGAGCTGGTACAGCCGTACCAGCTAGCGCTGGCAGAATGTCTCCTATGTGGAGAATCTTACGAACCAGCGGCGCAGAGAAGTGGAAAGCGCCCCATCTTTTTCGACTGGGCAGACTGGCTGGCTTACGCCATTCACTCCAGCCTAGTCAAGATCCAGAAGGCGCAGTCTACCGATTTTCGTTTCAGTTCTGTCCTAGCCTGGCTTTGTTTGTACCATTTGCACTCCCGGATGCCTATCCCAAACCTGAAGAAGGTCAACGAGAAGGGAGAGCCACAGCCTGTCTATAACTGGACGGATGACTTATACCGGAAAGGGTCCTACTACAAGTTCAACTTCAACTTTCTGGGATTCGTCATGTCAGTCTTCAATGAAAGCGAAATTCCCCGCCCCCCGAGAGAAATGACGAGCGCTCTGCTAAATCAGAAGCTCGGGGACGTTTTCAGACTGACACAGGGAATTGTGGTCAGAATCTACGGATTCAAGGGCAAACCCCATTTGCTGCCTTATTGGTGCTCGGAACATTTGTTCGGGATGGAGGTTGCCCGGCAGATGGACTATGTTGAAGAGGAGTTTGGCCTAGGAAAGAAGAGGGCAGATTTTTCAATATCCTCTTTCCTGGGCAAACGTTGAGATTACTGAGGTAGGACAGCATGTCTACCTTGAGCAGGAATTTTCCCGGATTGGCCTGGTTTTGTTGCCAGAGCGCTGGAAGTACGACCCGTATGGGATAAGGGGAAAGTTCACGCATCTCTGCCCCCGAGCAGACATAGTCGAAGATAGATGCGATGTGGTCCATGTGGACCTTGACTAGGAAATTGAGTTGATGGAAGCTTCTCCTCCCTGGCAGGATTTCTACTGCGAGGAGGTGACATATGACCCCAAGCGAAACCCGGACCACCAATTCTCATCTCCAGGGTTTAAAAAATTTCTATCCAAGATAGCAGGCCTTAACTGGTCTAAAGAAAAGATTACTGAATGCTGGAAGATGAGATGCCGCACGCAGCACGACAAATCCACGAGGAGAAATCTGGCCGTAGATGACGACTTTTCGGTTCTCTATGACCAAACATTATGACAAGTCGGCGGCCGTTCGCATATCAAGGTTACGTTCCCCGAGGCCCCTTTGAGGATTATAAAGGAGGGTCTTCTTCCCAACAGTTGTACACTTCGGCAACTGCCAGCGCAAGCCCAGCAAACATCCAGGCGGAACCAATGCAGCCTATGGCTCCCAAGGCGACGCCTGAGAAGGCGAAGAAGTTAGACAAGGCAACGCCCGAGGCAATCCCTCAGGCATAAAAGGCGCCAGCGCCGCCAGAGAGCAGACCGGTTGCGGCAGACCTTCTGCAAGTCAAACCCCGGTACAAGTTTACCGTGGGAGCATCAGCGCCTGCTGCACCTGCTTCATCTCCTTCCCCCGATCCGACCATTATTCCAGAAGAGAAGAAAAGGAAGAGAGTTGAGAAAATCAGGCGACCTAGCCTGATAGTGCAGCAGCCAGTCGCAGAGCCGCAGCCGCGCTCAGCCGCTCCAGGGACAGTTTCTCTAGGCAGTCCCAGGCCAGCCGCCGAAACCAGCGCAGACATCCACCCGGCATCGGCTCAGGCGGATCCCGCAGGTACGTTTGCTGCCCCTGTCTCTTTGGTCTCATCCAGTCCTACCCCCACTCCGTCTCCCGCTCAATCCGAGCAAGCCATGGCCGCATCATCCTCCCCGTCTCCGCGCCCTTCTAGCGGCCCCCATTCTTTTGATCAGTTTGCTCAGAACCCTAACGTTTCCCTATCTCTGAGCCCAACCCCAAACCCTTCGCCTGAGGTTAGTGCTGAAGCCGTCCATTCACTGTCACATCCACCGCCTCAGCCGCTTCAAACCCTTGCAGCATCAGCCGCTCCCATCTCCACTCCTCGGTCGCCCCCAGAAGCGGTCGATCCTTCCGAGGTCCATCCGGTTCCTCCTGATCCCATTCCCGCAGGAGAGATGTCTCAGCAGAACCCTAGGCTGGGGAAACCAGATTTCATGGACGACCTTCAGAATACAGACGACTTGCCCCTAGCAACGAGAGCTGTAGAGTATTCTATCTCTTTCCTCCAGAACCTGAAGCGGAGGAGACCTGAAGATATAGCCACCTCGGTAAAGCGCACCAAGTACAATTTCGAGAGGAGAGTGCTTACAACAGAGAAAATAATCCCAAAAGTGAAGAAGCCTCTCCGGGAAATGACCAGGGCGGATTACGAGCTCCAGACGAAGGAGAAGAGCTTTGACGACATTAACAAGCGATACGAGATTCAGGGAATCATTCATAAAGCTGACAATCTCCTTGTCAAGAGTATGGAGGAGCAGGAAGAGCTCTTCGGGTTGCAGGATAAAACGAGACAGCTGGAAGAGGACCTGTCTAGGTCCACTGAGCAGCTGGAAGCGGCACGGCAAGAAATAGATGAACTCAAAGCCCAGCTGGCCGCTTCCCAGCAACAGGCCGCAACCGAAAAGCAAGCAGCCTTGGAGCAAGTTTCTCAGCTCCAAGAATCTTTGAAGCGGGCACAGTCGCAACTTGCAGAGAAAGCATCACAAGCGACGATCTTTTCAAAGACAAAAGTTAAGGAGATGAGGGCTGGTTTGCTGCGGGAATGCAAGCCCCACACCTATAAGGCGATGGCAGTTCTGGATTTCGCATCCAGAATTCAAGAAGTTTTCGCCCAGGGAAAGCCTGTGGTAGAGGAGGCCGAACGTCAGGCGAAGCAATGGCTAGACCTGGCAGTAAATCTTCAGGAGCGCGAGCGCAACGGCCTCCAATTTTCTCCCGTGTCCTCATTCGCTGCAAAATGGGCAGGTGCAAGGGTAACCTTGCACAAATATTTCAAAAAAGTTGAAGAGGTGAGAGTGGCTAGGCGAATGCTAGACGCATTCGTACATGAAAGAGACATTTGTTTGGCCCCCTTTCGCGCTCTTTCTGAACTAGGGTGCCCAGGTTTTGTTGAGAATGGCGAGCTTCTCACCCTAGATCAGGTGAAAAGGAATTGGCAGTCCTTTGAAGCAGATACAGCTGAAATTGAAGGCTGCACTGAGCCAATTCAGGATAGTCAGGTCACTCAAATGGTGTCCAAATATTGCAAGATCAGCTCCTACTTCCAGGAGCTAGAGAAAAGATACCTCACCATCGACCTGCATGCGGTCGCTGCTTTCCACGCAGCATTAGAAGATGTAGCTGACCGCCGGCCATTCGAAGCAGAAGCCTGGCGCCCAGCCCAGGCCGCATACACTCGCATCTGCGAGGCAGAAGCAAGAAATGGAGAGCTTTCGGAAGGTGACTCTGAGGGGGCAACTGACAAAGATGAATCTGAAGAACAGTTGCCGCGAGGAGAACAGCTAGAGCAGCAAAAGGTAGGGGAGGCAAGTTCCTCTGCACCCAACGGATGAAGGCATGGATTCTTTGCGCCGAGGCGAGCTCGACACCCCGCGAGCCGCCAGAAATGTTGTCACATTTTGCACGGGGTGCAATGTTTTCAAGTTTGTAACAGTGCTGCTCTTCTTTTTCTTCTTCCTCTATTTTCCTTCCTTCTTCTCTCCCTTTCCTTTTCTTTCCCACATTCTCTCCTTTCTTCCCCCCCTTTCTCGGAGTCCCCCAGTTGATTTTTAAACTTTCCAGCAAGTTACCTGAAAAATGGCTAAGTGTTGGTGCGAAGTACGCACTTCGCCCAGTTTTGGTGCGAAGTTCGCACTTCGCCCAGTTTTGGTGCGAAGTTCGCACTTCGCCCTGTTCTGGTGCGAAGTCTGACTTCGCACCCTTTTCTGGGCGCACCTTGTAACTGGTAGGCTGGCAGGCTGACAGAAGAATGATCAAGTGCTGGAGCAAGTCCGTACGGCGGCAGACACCAGTTTTCACCTGTGCGCAGTCCGACTTCGCATCGAAGTCGGAGTGCGCCTTGACAAGTGCGCAGTAGGGGAACAAACCCAGAATTTGACCAAGGCATGAAGGCCTTCCCGACTGCACTGTTCTCTGCTCGCGCAACCCGAGGCGCTCTGATCCCAAGCGAAGTTGGATAAACTGCCTTTCAAGACAAACACGTGTCAAACAGCATCATCCATCATCTGACTAGTGTCCAGCTCCGAGATTCGAGCCGAAACGTGCCGAGCAAAAGGACGAGCATGGGCTACATTGCCTGCGCCAGTAGCCTCATTTAAAGCTGATCTGAGGTTTTACCTGCTCCAGCTACCCGCATCACTGCCAGAGAGAAGTTTTGCCCAACACACCGCCATGTAGCTGTCCAGCTTCCAGGAAGACCATGCTGCGGGTACAGTCCGGTCCGACAAAAGGTCAGCATTTGCAGCTCTTTCGCCGCTTTTGTCAGCTTATGTTTGACTGGGACCTTGTGCCCATTAATGTAACGGGAGGGACTCGGGCTATAAAAGCCCACCATGAATTCATTGTAAAGGGTGGAAAGGGAATGTCTGTTAGGGAACCACTGTGCCCATTGTAACCGTGCTTCTGCTTATAAATATAATTTGTATGCCTGGTTTTGTTCTGCTGCTTCTGTTTTTTATGCTGCCTTTCATTATATATATGCTTAATGCTAACCTGTGTCACGGCTCGTTGATTCACTTCAGCATTTGGTGATCGAGTGCCTTTAGCATCGCTTGTCTGAGCACTTTCGTACTTAATAGTTTAAAGGATACATAGAATAGATGTGGTAGCAGCTCCATCGGCTTGTGTTACGTTGCTGGTCCGTATCTGGTGATTGATGCGCTCCCGTACTGTTAGTTCCTTGTAGGGAATGTCTGTTAGGGAGCCATTGAAGCTGTGCGGTTAAATTCTCTGCATAACACATATACCTGGCTCTGATATCTCTAGGTTGCTTTCTACCCATGTTAGTGTACGTATCTGGTGATTGATGCATTACCGTGCTGTTAGTTCCTTGTAGGGAATGTTTGCTAGGGGATCATTGAAGCTGTGCATACACTGCTTAGGTATCGGAAGTACACAGATTTTGCAGTTCTTAGTCATGCTTTGTGTTTATAACGCAGTAAGTAGCGGTAATTGGTGTGTTCCCGTACTGTTAGTTCCCCCCACCAACCTCCACGTATATTTGTGAATTCCTTTCTGTTCATTTATCTCTTTCCTGTACTCTTAGCTTAAATCAGAAAACCCCCAAAAGGAGCTGGCCTTCTCCGGAGATTGGCACGGAAGGCATCTCTTCCTTCCGGCATTTCATGCTGGTGGGCGAATCTGGGCGCATTAACCCAAAATCCTTTCCTCATGGCAGATTCGTAACCAACAATACCCTACAGAAAATGAGGAAGACCAAATTGAGGAAATTAAATCTTCCTTATTGTACTTCGTTGCATCTAAAAGTAGCGCAATGGCTTGACATGCCAAGAAAAAATTCTTTGTATATCGCAACAGAAAATTATCTCTGCAATCAGACAAAAAGGCTGCCCAATCATAATTTTCTCAGGCCATAACTCCTTCCATGTATGGTACGAGCCAAGTGGACATATCCAAGGCTCTTTGTTCGTTGGACAACCTGGACATGATGACATTCATTGTGCACCACAACTCATCAGATTTCAGGTGCTACATCTTTAGCTCACTACTCCCATGCTTGGTTAGCTTTGCGACTTCTACCAAATTGAGATTCATGACCTTATCTACAAATTTCTTCAGCTGGTAGGGCTCCATTCTTTTTTCAACTGTTTGCTATTACTAGCAACAAGTAACCCGAACACCCTCTGAAAACTGTTTAGTGAAAATGATACCCGCACCTCTTTGTTACCTAACATCACCCTACTCCGCTTCTCTGCATCATGTCTGCAACATATCCAATTAGTACATCTTGAAAAACCGGGAACCTACAAAATATGTTGTACTCCCACATTTTGAAAAGTTATCTTTAATTGGTGTTCCTGTGGATTCTCCAACCATCATGTCCTACAAAATTCACCTATAGGCATCGTCTAGGTAATTTCTTCAAAAGGGAGTTGCATTCGCTCCTTCCCTTTGCTTCGTTGTTGTGGTAAAGTTGCTACCAACTCTTTTCCTCTCCCTCACTAGTCTTCTAGAGTTCTGATTCTTGTCCTTGATCTAGACTAGCATCCATGTTGTCACGTTCTCCCCTATTCAGTGTCCATTTTGCACACTTGCTCTCTATGGTTTATGCTCCCCTGGTGGCTTCTCATGACGCCAGCACCGACTCCTTCACAAGTTCCAGGTCCTTGCTACAACATTGCTTTTGGCACAAATCTCAAAGGATGCCTCTTCAACTCCACTCGCTCTATGCGCTCAAAAACCCTTGGACGTCGCTGCCTTCCCTCTATAGTTTGCTTCCTCAGCTTTTGATTTTTAGCTCCTTTGGCAACAATTACTCCCAACTGCCCCAACCATTCTCCGGTTGAGTTGCCTTCCAACCACAACTCCACGTGGCACACTCGCCCTCCATGTCGTTCACTTTCTTGATTTGCATGCCTTTCCTTTTGACTGTCTAGACAACTTTGACATCCTGTAGATAGGCAAATTGATACATCCTTATTTGTTGAATCAATTTTGGCATTGTGTTATTTTGTAAATGTACACAAAGTGTTTGACGAAATGCGCGTGCATATATATTTAATAATGTTGTAATGTGCAATTTAATATTGTACGTAAGAATAAAGTCATGTAAGTCAATTATGTCGGCTAAATTAGAATTATAAACTATTTCGTCCTGTAGTGGGAAATGTCAAGAAATGCAAGAGCAAATGCATACGAAATGTAATTTGAGGGAAGTTATGAGGTAGTTGGAGGACATAACTACTTTGTGGGTGTATAAATAAACCCCCCCCTCATTCATTCAAGTTGTTCACCCATAGAATATGTGCAGGCAGTAAGGAGAGCAATGCATGGTGATTGATGCAGTGCATTGTTGTATGCAGCCATGACGGATGTTTAGCCTAGGGTTTGCAGGCTGAAACTGTAATGCTGTATCATAAATGCCATTGTTAATATAAAACTGTTGCATTTACTGTATCTACCATAATTGCTGCTATTTCTGTCATTGCTGCTGTTATTATTGCTCTTGCAGGTTTTCTGTGCATTATCATTGCTATACTACAATAATTGCAGATCCGTAGGTTATTTAAGTGGAAATGGAACTGTGTGTAGAATGTTAAATTTCATTTCTACACATCCTAGATGGCTCAACTACTAATGGCCTGACTCCAAATGGATCCGTCTCGTATAAGCCAATTCTAGACGGTTACGAGTCTTACAACCTAAACTCGGATGGCCCGACTCTGGACAATCTTCCTCTTGACAAATAGCTTTTGGACAGCCTGTCCCTAGATGACTTGCCTTCTTTAGTCTACTTTTCACCAAGCGGTCTATCTCCGAATGATGTTCTTTGTGTTGTTTGTCTATACGGCTTCTTTTTAGATGGTCTGTACGTTTCAACTTATCTTGCACTGATTTTTTAAACTTCCAAATGGCTTGCTGCACAGTCTGTACAACTATTAAAAATAACCTGCACAACAATTGTATGGCTTTTGTGTTCTTCTAGGTTTTGCCTCCATCTTGCGCAAGGTTTTCTGATCCTTTTTTCTTTCTTCTGCTTCTTGTTTTGCTGAATATTTTCCATTTGCACAAAGAAAACAAAATTTGCAAATGGGGAGAGATTTCCAACAAAACCCTTCTCGATGCATGCCCTCATTCGATTCTTCCAATGCAGCCTCCTCTTTTGTGGCAGAATGCACCTTCCCCTTCTTCTGCTCACAATTCTACATGGTGGGCCGATTTTGATTTGTCTCCTTGATGCTCTTGAAAGCACTCAAATTTGTACCTTACATCTTCCTAAACATGGTACCAAAGTTTTTCCCCTTGTGTTTCTCCTTCCTCCTTCACTTCGGCTGTAGTTGCTTGAATGAGAAAATAAGATCCTTGTACTTATTTATAAGATGAAAGAGGTAAGGGGACACTTGGCCTATATGCCACAACTCCCCCTTAATTGCCACTTCACCTTCCATAATTGATTTGCTTGTAACTAACATTTGTGCATGTTTCTTTCGAATTTTTGTTTGCTCAGTTTCTTACAACTTGCAAATGGCAAGCCCGCTAGAAAGGCATGTGCGCCTGTGTTTGAAATACTCTGTCTTCGACCTGAACTTCTCAGGCGGATAGATGACATACTTGGTTGTCTAGACAACCTACCTCCTTACCTGCTTGGGTGGCCTAGGGGGCCAAACAACCTGCCTTCATAGGCCCAAATGGCTTGGTCTATCAAACTATCTGACTAGTCGTCCTATCAGCCTAGTGCTCCTCTCACCCAAACGACCTAGGTGGCTAGATGACATACCTCTCCCTCTTTATGGCCTTCTTCATCTTCTGCCCTGCTTTGACAACCTCCTAGGTTCTGCTTCATTTATTTGCAACCCGGTCCTCTAGTAGCTTGTCATCCACTTCCTTAGACGACCTGACATTACTTTCATTAAAGTGCACCTAACTGGCAAACAACCCTTCCTTTCTGCTAGTTAAACTAATGCATGTGACAATCCAGAGGCAGTTTGCACTCTAGACAGTCTTCCTAGATGACATTGAGAAGATTCAAGCAACCCTGCCCTTGGTCCTAATAGCCCAAGGGTTGTCTTGAGACATGCTATCCCTGTCGAATGACCAAGGGCTAGTCCAAATGGCCCACCCTGTTGGTTGGACGACCTATGGGCCGTCTAGAGCAGATTGCTCCCCTCAAATGATCGGCAAAGAGACTAGACGACCTCCCTCTTTGGCCAAAATTTCCTAGACAGCTTAGGGGTCATGATGGCCCACCTAGGCTACCCGAGCAACCTCTTTCACATGCATGCCTTGAGTTATCAGGTGGCCCTCGCGGACCACTCAAACTTTCCAAAGGCACCGTTCAAATTGTTTGATGAATGCCGACAACCAACACTTCGGCCTAGACTCCTAATTTTGGTTGCATTACTTTGTTTTCTCCTATTCATCCGCCACCTTGTTGCAACTTCTTCCTCTGAAGTGTTTTGAGCTTCTTTTCGAGGTACTTCCTACAAAACAACATTCGACAATGGATTAACATTACTTGTCGGTGGTCAACTTGTTGCCTCCTTGGTGTTCCTCGTCTACCTCTCTTCCGAATTCTGAGCTTGAACTGGCACTACTCTAGTCTTCCTCCTCATTGCTCGAACTCGTTAGGGACACACTACTGGACTCGTTTCCAAGTTGTCGACACTTGTCTCTTCTCTTGGCAATGTCTGCCAAGGTACTTCATGAATATCTTGCCATTCAACTTTTGACACTATCTTGGCAGGGTTTTGTTGTCTAGACTATAGTAGTTTTCTTCCAAAAACTCAACTTTGTCGCACAGTCATTAGTAGTTCCCAACACTTGCTTATCTACCATGCTCCTCAAGGAGTCTCTTATGGACTTGTTCCCTCTCCAAAAAAACTCCTAGTTGCTTGAATATCTTGTTGTAGCCTCAACAACTCTTGTGCATGTTATCTTTGCAATTCGACTATTCGAATGTTCAACTGCTCACTCCTTTCATGCAATTGCTGCATTTCAACACACATTCTTTGTTGTGCATGTCCAATGGCTGCTAACAAGCTCATTCCCTTGTATTCACTTTCGTCACTCCGAGGCTCATGTTTTGGTGGTTCCTCCTATCCAACATGCATCGCCACCATTTGTTGCATGTTTTCAGCATCAAGTGAACTCAATCTTTGTTCTTCCTCAATATTCAAAAAACTGACATGCACACGCACCCTCCTTTGTTTAGTGGGTCTAGGCTCCAATTCTTCTTGCTCCATTGTCATTTGCATGTCTACCTCTTATTTGCTTGTGGTTTCTTCATACAACTATGCTAGTTGCTCTGCAAGTTCACTTTCATCCAAGTCACTTGTATCTTCCGCACCATCTTCCTTTGTATGGCTTGATTCTCCAACTTCCCATATCGAGATTCCTTGAAAGGATCCCAAAGATTGACTTGGTGCAATTGTCAATCTGCCCCTACTTGTGCCTTCATCACTTGGTAAGTGATCGAAGTTTACAAAGTTTAACTACGCTCTGACATTGTATGGCTTCAACTTTGAATCGTTGACTGTCTCAGGGCATTGTGTCCCATCCACTCTCTTCAATCTTACTTGCCATTACCCATCACTTCATCCACTTGGAAGGGTCCAAGCCACAAGGTCTTCAACTTCCTTGGCTTGATCTCACGCTTGCCATTAAATTTCAGCACCAAGTCATCTGCCTTGAGCTTCATCTTCCTCAGGTGCTTGTCATGCCACAACTTACAATGATGTTGGGCAACCTCCATGGCCCACTGTGCCATCACCCTCTTCTCATCTAGTTTGATGAGTGTCGTTAGCCTCTCCTCCAGGCTCTCTTGGTCACCAAGACGGTTTTGCACCGCCACCCTCAAACTTGGGACCAGAAACTCCACCGGCACAATTGCCTCTTGTCCATACATCAATTGGAATGGTGTATGATTTGTCATTGGTTTGTACGTTGTCTTGTATGCCCACAAGATCGTTGGCAATTTCTCCTCCCAATTAGCATCTTCAATTCCACACATCTTGTACATTATGGATACTAAAACCTTGTTCGTTGCTTCTGCCTCTCCATTTGCCTTGGGGTAGTATGGACTTGACAATGAATGCAAGATTTTAAACTCCGTCGTTAGCTTCTGAATAATCTCATTGACAAAGTGTCCTCCGCGATCACTTGTCAACTGAAGAGGCACTCCAAATCTCGTAATGATTTGTTCGTACAAGAATCATGCAGTGCTCTTTGCGGAATATTAGGCAACTCTCTTGCCTCCACCCACTTTGTCAAATATTCTGTTGCTACCACAATGTACCTGCATCTCCTATGATTGGTTTTCAATGGTCCAACAAAATCAAGACCCCATCTCTCAAACAACTCTTGCGGTTGAGATGGATGCAATGGCATGAAGTCCCTCTGCAACGGCTTCCCCACTCTTTGGCATGTATCACATGCGGTCACAAACTCCGCATCATGATAGAGGGTGGGCCACCACAGCCTTGCCAGAAGCACCTTCCTCGCGGTCGCATCTGGCCCCATATGCCCTCCTGCCAATCCCTCGTGAGCCTCCTTCAATGTTGTGTTCACTTCCTTGTCCATCACACATCTTCGTAGAATCCCGTTATGTTCAATTTTGTATAACAAACCAACTATCAATTGGAATGGTGCTGATTTAATGATGATTTTCTTCTTTTTCTGCCGTCAACTCCTTTGGCAGCTCCCCCATCGACAAGTTTTCTCCCACGTACTTGTACCACAATGGTAGTGCAGTGATTGAAAACAAATGAGTATCCAAAAATTCATCCGACACTCCTGTAGGTTCTCTTGAGCAAATCCTTGACAATTGATCTGCTATCACGTGTTTCTTCCATGGTCTCACCACCACTTGAAACATGAACTCTTGCAATATCACGAGCCACTTGCTAACTCGTTCGTGAATGGTTGGCTTGTTGATCAGGTACAACAATGCTTGATGATCAATGTAGAAAGCAAAAGGGTTGGCAAGCAAGTAATGTCTGAATTTTTGTACTGCATATACCATCCCTAATGCTTCCCACTCCATTGTGCTATAATTTGTCTCCGCTCGTGACAACCATCGACTTGAAAAATATATGGGCTGATCTAACGCATATTGTCCCTCCTTGGTAAGTCCACACCCAATTGCAAAATTGGGTGCATTGACATGGACATGGAACTCCTTATCCCAATTTGGGAACACCAGAATGGGTGTGCAAACCAATTTCGCCTTCAACTCCTCAAAGGCCTTTTGGTGCTCCTTCGTCCACCTAAAAGGAACACCTTTGCATGTCAACGCATCAAGAGGGTGTGATACTTGTGCAAAATTTTTTATGAAGTGCTGATAGTACCCGACATGCCCCAAAAATGACTTTAATGAGCTCATGTCGTATGGCTCCTCCATGCTCATCACGACGCGAATCTTGTCAGGATCAGTCTTCAACCCCTCTTTGCACACCATGTGCCCTAGCAACTTCCTGTATGGTACCAACAACTTGCATTTCTTTGGGTTTAAGGACAACCGAGCATTCATGCACAACTGCATGCATTCCTCCAACGCCTTCAAGTGCTTGTCCTTTCTCCTGTACAACGACCAATCATCTAGGAATACTTTGAATTTGCCCATTGACATCTGCTCAAAAATGTACAAAATGATCCTTTGAAATGTGGTTGGGGCATTGCACAAACCGAAGGGCATTTGGTTATATGCATAAATACCATTCTCTACAACAAATGTGGTCTTCAATCAATCCTCGACAATACTGATTTGGTTGTAACCCGAGAATCCATCCAAAAATGACTAGATCTTATGGCCTACTACCTCCTCTAGGGTCGAATCAGTAAAAGGTATTGGAAAGGGATCCTTGATGGTCACCGCATTCAGACTTTGAAAATCCACACAAATGCGGATTTGGTTACTTTCCTTCTTCAAGCTGATGAAGATGGGTGACACCCATTCACTCATTGTGACCTTGAAGATTATTCCAGCATCCAACATCTTCTCTATTTCTATGTTGACCAAGGCTGCATACTTTGGATTCATTTTGTACAACCTTCTTCTTATAGGTTGTGCACCTAGAATCAACAAAATCCAATGCATGCACAACTCAGGTGGAATCCCTTGTAAATCTTTATACGTCCATGTGAAGACCTCTTTGTATTGCATGAAAATTTTAAAAGTTGCCGCTTTTAAAATTGGGTCCCACTTGTCCCCGTAATGGATTATCTTCTCTTCTCTTCTTCATCGAGGTTCACCTGCACCATCTTCAGTCCTTCGTACTTTATGGTGTCATGTTCCTTTGTCACTTTTGCCATGTCAAAGGGATGTGATGTCATCATCAATCTATGTAGTGTCAACACTATACTCTACAAAATTCTATGGAAAGGTCATTTTTTCTTCTTTGACTTTTATGGTTGGCTTGGCACTTTGATTGCATTCTCCGACCTCATACACACTTCGAGGTCCTTTTATCATAGATTTCCCCTTCTGCATTTATGCACATGCAACTAGGCTAGAAAACTTCATTGTCTACCATTTGCCAATGTAGAAGTCCGCTATCCGAGTTCCCTTCATCCTCCGTGCACTCCTCCAACTCCAACACTCCTTCATTTGGTTCTCGTTTGTCCGCCTGATCTTCTTCCTCTGACAATGAGTTGTCGGATTCATCGTATGTTGCCAACTCTTCATTGATAGATTGATTCTTCAAGTTTATTACATATTTGTGTTGGCCTTTCTTGAAAGTCAAGCGATCCTTCTCCCAGTTGTGGTTTACCATTGTCGTGCATCACCCATGTCCCAACAATGCATCGTAGGCTGGTTTTTGCATAGCAATTACCACAAAGTCTAGAATGAACATTTGATCAACAATATTTACCTTCTATGCAGTCAAAACTCCCTTCATCTCAATGTCATACTAGTCTATGCCATATAGTCGAAAATTGGGAGACCACAAAAATGGTGCCCCCAAATCCTTCCACGTCTTCTCAGGCAATACATTCACGCTTGAACACCCATTGACAATCACTTGCGACAGCTTATGATTCAACAACTTGATATGGATCAGTGTTGGTTTCTTCTTGGCATTGATCATCAATGCTGTCGGGTCAATGTATCGATCCTTCGCTACTTTCCTCGCCTCCAGTTGGCGTTGCGGCTCTTCTACTCTCCTCGTCCACACCATTTCTCCGACTATCGCATAAAGCTCCGGTATTGCGCACAATAAACTGGACATCTTCACGACAACATTTGTATCCAATACTTGCATTGCCAACTGCTTTGCTGATGTATTTTCATCTTCAATGACTAGTGGGTTCCTTTAACTTCTCCTGATTGGTCTTTCGCATTTCTTTCTCTATTTGTACATGTTCTTCCTTCCATTTTTCCTTCTCCTTGATAGGTTTTGTGTAATATTCATCTTTCGTGCTTGTGCCTATGTCACCACTAGCATGTGTTTGTCCTTATTTGCTTGTTGTTGGTCCACTTGAGGCTCCTCTATGTCAATGAAATTGACATTTTGCGAGTTACTTGTGCTTGCCATCTTTATGGTTGCTAGGTCCACACCATCTACACATCATCGTGGTATTGCTCCTAGCTCCTCATGTTGGGGCATTTGTACAGTTTTGTACGAGGTGTCCCCACTTCTGACATTTGCATTGTATGATTGGCCTTTCGACGGAATTGTAGCACGAGTAGAGTGCAGTATTCCCGGAGGGGGATGTGATGAGAGATTTTACATAAATTCTGACTACTTGCACTTAATCTGGCCAATTACGTACAGTTGTACGGTTCACAACTGTACAATCCTTAAAATGTACAACTAGAGACTGTACAGTCCCAAAACGTACAGTTGTACGGTTATAACTCAACACTTTTACATTTGGAATTGCTCAAATCTCAATCACTTTGCAATAATTCACTTGGAAATCACTTGATCTACCTTCAAAATGCTTAAAAATGCAATTTCAGGCCAAACTCATCAATCTGTACGGATTTACAAACCCTTGTACAGTTTGGGTACGTTGCTTGTACAGTTTGGGTGAAACCCTCGTTCTGCCAAATAACTTGACTCAGAAAAATACCCATTTGCATATTATTGACAAAAACATCATTTCCAATAATGGGTAATAGCCATTTATCCTATTTTCTCTTATGTATTTCACACAAAGCACATGGATGGTTGTACGTTTTCTGGGTATGCGCTTCTGCTACAGATCTGGATTCAATAATACCTGCAATAATTAAAATCCACCAACAATATAATTATTGAGATTGCCCTCAGATCCACACACATGCATACACAAATCTGGTCTAAATGAGAATTTATATTATTTTGGTATTGTACACAGGTAGTGTACGACATTACACAGCAGTAAATAAATTACAGCATTAAATCCTTCTCATTCCATGGATAACAATGACAATCCAATCCAACACCAACCACAATGACTGAACTACAACCAACCATCAACCAACTAGAAACCAACAACACCAAAAATTCAAATGGGGGGCTTATAATGGCTGTCCAGGCTGTTCCAAAGCGGTTTCCTGAGACAGTTCATTATTTACAACTGCCCGTAACTTCACATTAATAACAATAATTTAATGTTTACTAAGGTTTAATTTGATTTTCATCAAATTACATTTCATTTGCATGTCTTTACATTTCATTTCATTTCACATGCATTTTACATTTATTTATTTATTTTTAATTTATTTTCTAATTGTACAATTCCACCCAATTGTACGTTTTGCTTGCAATTGTACATTTTACTTGCCCTTTGTAAAATTACATCAATTATACATTTTTATTTTCCATTATACCAAATTGTACATTTTACTTGCCATTTGTACAATTTCATCAAATTGTACATTTTTATTCAAGATTGTGCAAATCCAAACTTTATTCTTGCTTCTTTTACTGGAATATGGATTTGCCTGCCTATAGGAATCACATTGCACTCTTCAACTCCACCTCCTACAGTCCGGTTCCCCAATTGTAGTTGCCTTCTTCCTTTGTAGTTGTTCTGGTATCCACCACTAGTCTCGTTTTCTGCTCTTTGGAGTGTTGGGTTTTCTATTTATTTCCAGTGGCGTATTCCTATGTTGGAATTTCGTTCCACTTTAATACCTCTTCTTCTTCTTCTTCCTTCTACACCATCATTGTCTGGTGTTGCACACTTCTCAATGTTCTCATATTGAATGAGCAATCCACAATAACATAACCTACATTGCAATATGCCTTCTTTGGACAATTCAAATTGGTATGTTCTTTGGATTTGCAATCCGAATGACAAATGTCTTCTTTTCTGCCTTCATATAGTTTATCGTTTTTTCTGCGTCCTTCCACATGGCCTAGATAGTTGAACTAAGGTCATCCCAATCACTATGAAAATCGTCGTCTCATTCGTGAGTCATACTTCCTCCTACGGCTACTGCCATCTTCATTTCAATTTCCAAATTTGATGCACGATCAAATGCTTCCTGGTAACTGGTAGGTGTAACCACTTTCATCTTCCGATACCTTGGTAGTAATCCATCCAAGAACCATTGCTTTTTAAGCCCGTTGACCGGTTTTGCCTCCATATTGCTGATGAGTTCTTTCAAATGGTGTTTGTAAGACTTGATATTCTCATCCTTCTTTTGCTTTGTTGAATAGATTTCACCAATGATCTTTGTGTCATCATGAAGCAATCAAAATTCTTTATTGAATTTAGTCATTAACTCAGCCCATTCTATGAAGGGTTTTCACTACATTGTTGGGAATAGTCTTAGCCATGCATCCTTGTTAGTTACTCCATTTGCCTTCCATATCATTTCACACATTCTGATATGGTGTTCGGGATCCTCCCTCCTGTCTTTGTGAATTTCGGCACTTCTACTTGCTTGTAGCTACAACAATGTTCGATATTGGTAGTGGCTATTTGTTGGTCTCGTCTCTACTCAACGAACCTTCCGTTGATGACTGGTCGTCTGTAAACAATATTTGGTCGCTTCATGGTGTTCTTCCACTTTGCGTTCCCTTTCGTAAATACACAATCGTCGACTCTAGACTTTTGAGCGCACACTCTTGCAGTTGCCTTCATGCTTGAATCCCATCCTCCACACCTCTAGCCGCTCTCCCTCGCACTTGTGTTGGAGTTCCCAATTGCTCTGAATTATCTTGTGCATGGTCCATGTTGGCACTTCCTTCACCACTTTCATGAACGTTCTCCTTGTCCCGACCTTTGTCTGCACGTTGCGCCTCCACTTGCACACCATCCTCCTTTGTCAAAAACAACTTTTGTTACCTTTCTTCCCATCCTTTGTCCAAACTTCCCTCATTAGGGTTCCACACTTCTGGCATGTGTATCTCCATCTGTCAACACATCACCAACTCCGTCATCAACATGCAAGTTCCTGCATGCGTCGCACATTCAGACTCTCCACACACTTGTTGTTGTGCAATCCTCAAGCTTCTTCTCGTTAAATGTTTGCTCGTCCTCACATGTCCACATCTCCCACATCCTCGCATCAAGTTATCTGTCATCCACCTCTCCAACCTTTAATGTCCACACGGTCATTGGTTCAAACTTTAGACAACAACGACGCCAAATGTAACACAACAGTTGTATTCTGCAATTGAAGGAACAAAGAAAGGATAATAGGGGAAATCAACCAAACATAACATCAACAAGCAATTAGGAAAATAACCAAATAGTCTTGAACTCTCCCTCAAATGACCTACACAACACAATACGTAACATGCCTTGATGACCCTGCACACACAACATAAATTAGACGTCCTAGTTCAGCTTTCCAAACAGCCTGGTGTAGAGTTAGACGGTCTTGTCTATCTATTTACAACAACATATAACAGTGGAAATAGTCTAGACAGTCATATACAGCTACCATAACCATTCACAAAAACATGCACAACAATGGCTGAATGGAAGTATTCTTATTCTCTGCAAGAATACATGCTTGGTTATATCTTCTTATAATGCATACGCTCCTAAAAATATCTTCCGATGCACACACACGAATACCTCTATCTCCTATATCCTCAAATTAATAAGGGGTCTTATGTATACAACGTGGGAGGTAGTTGCTCCTTCAATTTCCTCCAACTAAATTCCTGACACCTCATCATTTTCTTGAATTACATTTGACATGCATTCAACTTACATTTCCTTTCATGACTTATTAATTATATGTATTTGTTGGTCACAAATCTGCCACAGGAAAGGATTTTGGTATGTATACGCGCCCTAGACCTGGACCAACATTGAAAGGCCGGAGGGAAGAGATGCCCTCCGTGCCAATCTCCGGAGAAAGGCCGGCTCCTTTACTAAACTACTTGGTGTTTTAAGCTAAGAGTGCAGGAAAGAGATAAAAAGAGTAAGGGTGCAGGAAAGAGATAAAAGGAGTACAGAAAGAAATGTAAATGGATGTTTTAAAAGGGGAAGAACCAGCAGCACGATTACTAACTAATAGCTTGAAGTAGCAGCAATAAATACAAAGAATAAAACATAAATGAACGCCGCACTAGCTTTCCTATGTATCCTCTGGACGAGTTCCAGGATTCACCTAATCCCCTACGCCGAAATCCAGATTTCAGAATTACAGCAGTTAAGAAACAGGTGAATATAGCAGAAACACTATCCACAGGCAGCATACAAGAAAACTAACACAACATTTTCCCCCCTATGTATCCTTCAGGAGAATTCCAAGGTTCTGTCCCCAATCACACACCTAAATCCAGGATTCAGAATTACAGTACGCAAATGAAGAAACAGAATAGCAGAAATAATCACAGAAGGCAGCATACAAAAGAGAAATGGAGCCCAAAGTTCTTAATATCAATTGCAAAAATCAAGTTACAACAGCTTTCTAGCAAAAGTTCCCCCCCCTTTTTCATTACAATGCTAGGGTTTTTATAGAGGACCCGACCCTCTGAGCCATTAATGAACTGGATTCGGAAGTACGCCCCTGGCAGCCGAAAAATCCGCGCTCGCCCTCTTATGCAACTGAGGTTTCACATCCATTTCTATAATTAGCTACCATGGCCGCATCAATCGGGGAAACCTGCATTTATGAACCGTTGTCCTGTCCTGGGCCGCTCCGAGGTGAGGTGCTCGAGTGGATGCGCAAGTTGCCCTGGCTCTCCTCTGCAACTGATAACTCATATCCTATTACCCCAAATGGGCGCCGGGTCTTTCGGGCAAGAAAAAATGCATTAATGTGCCGCACAAATGCCTTGGACAAATACTCGGCCTTGGAACGTGTGCCCCTTGGGAGTAGTGTCGTTGTCAGGAGCGACCTTGGGATTATTGGTTCGCCAAGAATGCACCCGAAGTGCAGCCTCGCAATGGAAAACTGGGCCGAAGTGGAGGTCAGGAGGATGGACAAAATCCCCTAAGTCAAAATGGCCTCATGAGAGGGTGGTTCGCTGAAATCTAGCCCTGGAAACAGCTTCGCTAGAAAAACTGGCCGAAGCGGGCATTTAATTTAATTTTAGCCGAAGTGGCCAACTTTGCTGTAGGGAATGAGGCGACCCAACTCCCTGTTTTGTTGCTTCGCTGGAAAATGGGTGCTTCGCTGAAGAAGGGGGCCGAAGTGATACTTCGGAGAAGCTTTGGCCGAAGCTCCCCCTCTGCCTTAGAAATTTTACCAAGCTCAAAGTGAGCTTTCTGCCTATTTTCTTCGGCGAAGCTGCCTGTTAACCCTTCTTTGAACGAAGTTGTCCCTTTCTGCCCTCTTCTGTTGCTGTCTCAACGTCTAAAAAATGCCTTTGCTGGAGTTCGCCCAAACAGGGTCCGAGGATGAAGTCCGTTGAACAAATGGCCCGAAACTAGGGTTTGGCAGGAGTGGAGGCCGAACTTGGAGGTAAACCTGCTTTAGTGTTTTTTGGGAGCATGTTAAAACCGAAGTTTGCTGCAGTCCGCCCCCGGAGCTGAGGTTCGCAGGTGATTCGGACGAATTTGAGCATTTTTGGCCGACATAAAGGGTTTTGGCCGACATAAAGCATTTTTGGCCGACGTTGGGATTCTGGCCGACGTTGGAATTCTGGCCGACGTTGGAATTCTGGCCGACATTGGAATTCGTTCCTGGCCGACGTGGAGGTTCGCGGCCGACATTAGCTATTTTGGCCGACATGAACTTCGCGGCCGACTTGAGCTTCGGGGGCCGACATGGAGCTTCGGGGGCGAAGTGAACCTTTTGGCCGACGTGAGCTTCGGGGCCGACGTGAGCTTCGCGGCCGACTTTGCATTTTTGGCCGACATGAACTTCGCGGCCGACATGAGCTTCGGGGCCGACATGGAGCTTCGCTGGCGAAGTGGAGTTTTCTGGCCGACTTAGACATTTTGGCCGACGTTGAACATTGTGGCCGACATGAGCTTCGGGGCCGACATGAGGTTCGCGGCCGACATTGCACTTCGGGACCGACATGGAGCTTCGCTGGCGAAGTGAACCTTTTGGTCGACGTTTAACTTTTTGGCCGACGTGAGCTTCGCTGAAGTGGAGGCCCGAAGTGGCAGTTCGGCCAAATTCTGGGCGAAGTGCCCCTCTTGCCTTAAAGATTTTTCTCGCCAACCGGATGGAGGTTCGCCAAAACTGTGGCCGAAGTGGATGCTTCGCCAGGCTCAAGCCCGAAGTGGCAACTTCGGCAGCATTCTGGGCGAAGTGCCCCTCATGCCTTAGAATTTTTTTCAAGCCCGAAGTGGACTTTTGCTGGCTTTGCTTCCGGGGCCATAACTTTTGATCCGCTGACCCGATCACCTATTGTAATATATCGCCGGAAAGCTTGCGAAAAGATCTGCAATAATGAGACATCAAAAGATCAATTCGTCCACTTTATCATCCTCTTTTAGGGCCCGCGAAAATGCCAACACCTCTGCATGCGATTTGCCGATTTAAAGCTCCATACTTAGGCAAAATTTTGTGAAAAAATTTAATGTGGCAGAAATGCCAACATTCCTGGCGGCTCGCGGGGCATTTAGCTCGTCTGAATGCAGAGATCCCAGGCCTTTATCCATTGGGCAACAGAGTCATCCTCGCTGTCCTTTTTTGAGTGCTCACTAGTGGTGGTAAACTCCTCCAACCTCTCTGGGGCCTTTTCTTTCTTTTCAGCGCTCCTCTTGCCCATTCTGGCTGTACAATTGCCCAAGCGCTTGATCTGAAAATGACAGCGCCTTATATGGCACTGAACTGTTGTGCCAGGGGATGCTAAAAACAGCACCTGAAAACTGCTATCTCTTTGGAGCGCTAAAAAGAAACACACACAAACTAAACAAAAAACTTAAAACTGTACTTAAGCTCCTAAGCAACACTTAGTGCCCTCGGCACTTTATTTACCAGCCGGGCTATTTACATTATTTACACAAAAGCTTGCGACATGATTGGCATGCCGCCACCACAAACCCAGCTTCGGGTGCCTATCCGGTGAACCTGCAGTGTCCGGACCAGATCTGATTGTACTTCAGTCGATCTTTGAAGTCCGGCTGGCCTCTTCCCGAAGTTCTCCATGTTGCGAACAGGGTGCAACGTGGCAGGTTATCATTCATGCCAGTACCCATACAGTTGATGAATAATGTGGCAAAGAGGTTTGCCACATGGGGGCCTTCTTCGGGCACTGGTTGCAGTGATGGCTGGAGCCAATACCACCACTTTAGAGAGTCCATTGGTTGTGGGCTCTCGAGTACGGGCTCCTCCAACCCCTTGATGCGACAGCAGGACTTTTCCGGCGATAGGCCTTCTGCCAGGATCTCCTCAGGATCAGCCTCCTGATGAGGCATGCTTGTTGGGTTTTGGCTGGATACTTGCGTGATATGCCCTGGGACACAAAAAGGGTGCAAAAGTGTGCCCTCTTTGCTCTCAGGTTCTGCCACTTGAGCCTGCTCCCCTTCTTGGCCCATCTCCTGATGGAAACTGCAAGCAACCATATTATTCATCGCTTGGGCGGTGCTTGCATATTCCCATTGTTGGCCTTGGACGAGATCTGCCTCTTGAGCTCCACACAACTGCATTTGAGGTCTCTGCACAGTATGAGGGATCTGCCATGGTGAATACTGTGCGGGATAGACAGGAGCAACAACTACCGGAGAAAGTGATGGAGTTTCTCCCCACGGCATTTTTCCTGATAGGAGCAGAAGCTGCTCCGCTTGTACTGCTTCCTCAAATATTTGAGGGAATCTATGTTCACCTGATTGCAGTAAGAGGAGGCTTATGTCCGGGTGGAAAGCCCGAACATAGAAGAGGTGGGCCTGGGCGGGTGTCGGCTGGATCTCCCTTGGAATTCTCTTCCAACTTCTGCAGAATCGGACATTGAAGTCTGTGATGCTCTCCAGAGGTGCTCTCGTGATGGTGGAGAGGTGCATCAATAGCTGGAAGGGATCCTGAGAGCCGTCAAATGTGTTGATGAGTGCTCCCGCTAGGTCATCCCATGAGCAGATGCTCTTACGCCCGAGCAGTCTGTACCACTGCAGCGCCCTTCCTTCCAGAGACAGAACCAGAAGTCTGATCATGACATCTTCGTGGGTTATGCCATGGAGGGTCGCTAGAGCAGCAACATCTTCAAGGTGCTCTCGGGCCATTCCCTTAGTGCCATTGTATTTTGTCAAGGTTTTCAGGGCACTTTTGGGAATCTCGTGCCAACTTTGGAGATTCAGAGGGCCAGGATCATCCCAGCTGGGATAGCATACCCTCGCCATTATAGCAGTGGTCTGCAGAGATCACGGTTCTCGCCACTAAGTCGGAGTCGCCAGGTGAACATTCTTTTCTCCGCTTGTGAGGTCAAGGCTGCTCACCAAACCTTGATTCCTCCGGGGTGTCTTCTTTCAGCTTTAAAAGGCGCCTACGATCAAGAAATCTGGATCTTCAACTCAACAGAGTCGCCAGGTGATTTTGCCAGATGAAGGCAAGCCAGAGATTCACCAAACTCGGGCTTCCTTAAAATATGGAGACTGTTCGTCCCACCGGGCGTGCCAGAAACTGTTGGTCACAAATCTGCCACAGGAAAGGATTTTGTACGTATACGCGCCCTAGACCTGGACCAACATTGAAAGGCCGGAGGGAAGAGATGCCCTCCGTGCCAATCTCCGGAGAAAGGCCGGCTCCTTTACTAAACTACTTGGGGTTTTAAGCTAAGAGTGCAGGAAAGAGATAAAAAGAGTAAGGGTGCGGGAAAGAGATAAAAAGAGTAAGGGAAAGAAATGTAAATGGATGATTAAAAGGGGAAGAACCAACAACACGATTACTAACTAATACCTTGAAGTAGCAGCAATAAATACAAAGAATAAAATAAAATGAACGCCGCACTAGCTTTCCTATGTATCCTCTGGACGAGTTCCAGGATTCACCTACCCCCCTACGCCTAAATCCAGATTTCAGAATTACAGCAGTTAAGAAATAGGTGAATATAGCAGAAACACTATCCACAGGCAGCATACAAGAAAACTAACACAACATTTTCTCCCCTATGTATCCTTCAGGAGAATTCCAGGGTTCTGTCCCCAATCACACACCTAAATCCAGGATTCAGAATTACAGTACATAAATGAAGACAGAATAGCAGAAATAATCACAGAAGGCAGCATACAAGAGAGAAATGGAGCCCAAAGTTCTTAATATCAATTGCAAAAATCAAGTTACAACAGCTTTCTAGCAAAAGTTCCCCCTTTTTTCATTACAATGCTAGGGTTTTTATAGAGGACCCGACCCTCTGAGCCATTAATGAACTGGATTCGGAAGTACGCCCCTGGCAGCCGAAAAATCCGCGCTCGCCCTCTTATGCAACTGAGGTTTCACATCCATTTCTATAATTAGCTACCATGGCCGCATCAGTCGGGGAAACCTGCATTTATGAGCCGTTGTCCTGTCCTGGGCCGCTCCGAGGTGAGGTGCTCGAGTGGATGCGCAAGTTGCCCTGGCTCTCCTCTGCAACTGATAACTCATATCCTATTACCCCAAATGGGCGTCGGGTCTTTCGGGCAAGAAAAAATGCATTAATGTGCCGCACAAATGCCTTGGACAAATACCCGGCCTTGGAACGTGTGCCCCTTGGGAGTAGTGTCGTTGTCAGGAGCGACCTTGGGATTATTGGTTCGCCAAGAATGCACCCGAAGTGCAGCTTCGTTGGAAAACTTAGCCGAACTGGAGGTTTGGAGGATGGACAAAATCCCCTAAGTCAAAATGGCCTCATGAGAGGGTGGTTCGCTGAAATCTAGCCCTGGAAACAGCTTCGCTAGAAAAACTGGCCGAAGCGGGCATTTAATTTAATTTTAGCCGAAGTGGCCAACTTTGTTGTAGGGAATGAGGCGACCCAACTCCCTGTTTTGCTGCTTCGCTGGAAAATGGGTGCTTCGCTGAAGAAGGGGGCCGAAGTGATACTTTGGAGAAGCTTTGGCCGAAGCTCCCCCTCTGCCTTAGAAATTTTACCAAGCTCAAAGTGAGCTTTCTGCCTATTTTCTTCGGCGAAGCTGCCTGTTAACCCTTCTTTGAACGAAGTTGTCCCTTTCTGCCCTCTTTTGTTGTTGTCTCAACGTCTAAAAAACGCCTTTGTTGGAGTTCGCCCAAACAGGGTCCGAGGATGAAGTCCGTTGAACAAATGGCCCGAAACTAGGGTTTGGCAGGAGTGGAGGCCGAACTTGGAGGTAAACCTGCTTTAGTGTTTTTTGGGAGCATGTTAAAACCGAAGTTTGCTGCAGTCCGCCCCCGGAGCTGAGGTTCGCAGGTGATTCGGACGAATTTGAGCATTTCTGGCTGACATAAAGGGTTTTGGCCGACATAAAGCATTTTTGGCCGACGTTGGGATTCTGGCCGACGTTGGAATTCTGGCCGACATTGGAATTCGTTCCTGGCCGACGTGGAGGTTCGCGGCCGACATTAGCTATTTTGGCCGACATGAACTTCGCGGCCGACTTGAGCTTCGGGGGCCGACATGGAGCTTCGAGGGCGAAGTGAACCTTTTGGCCGACGTGAGCTTCGGGGCCGACGTGAGCTTCGCGACCGACTTTGCATTTTTGGCCGACATGAACTTTGCGGCCGACATGAGCTTCGGGGCCGACATGGAGCTTCGTTGGCGAAGTGGAGTTTTCTGGCCGACTTAGACATTTTGGCCGACGTTGAACATTGTGGCCGACATTGCACTTCGGGGCCGACATGAGGTTCGTGGCCGACATTGCACTTCGGGGCCGACATGGAGCTTCGCTGGCGAAGTGAACCTTTTGGCCGACGTTTAACTTTTTGGCCGACGTGAGCTTCGCTGAAGTGGAGGCCCGAAGTGGCAGTTCGGCCAAATTCTGGGCGAAGTGCCCCTCTTGCCTTAAAGATTTTTCTGCCAACTGGATGGAGGTTCGCCAAAACTGTGGCCGAAGTGGGTGCTTCGCCAGGCTCAAGCCCGAAGTGGCAACTTCGGCAGCATTCTGGGCGAAGTGCCCCTCATGCCTTAGAATTTTTTTCAAGCCCGAAGTGGACTTTTGCTGGCTTTGCTTCCGGGGCCATAACTTTTGATCCGCTGACCCGATCACCTATTGTAATATATCGTCGGAAAGCTTGCGAAAAGATCTGCAATAATGAGACATCAAAAGATCAATTCGTCCACTTTATCATCCTCTTTTAGGGCCCGCAAAAATGCCAACACCTCTGCATGCGATTTGCCGATTTAAAGCTCCATACTTAGGCAAAATTTTGTGAAAAAATTTAATGTGGCAGAAATGCCAACAGTACTACATTTTGTCAAACATTTATCATGCATATAACAAAACAACTCTAAATATCAAAACTATTACATAACAAATTTCTTGTGTGTGTACTTGACTTCAAACGCACTTCTTTAAGTCCAAGGTGGCACTTGAGATGACACCACATCTGAACTAGCTCCTATAGAGAATTCACCTGCCAGGCTGCCACTAAAAGATGACACTCTACCCTTCGTCACTCTTAAGTTGTTATACAAGGCCAGCTCTGACTCCGGACCATAGATATGTTCATAGGTCATTTTTTGAGTTGCTTTTGTCCAAATGCCTTTCCACGCATGAATTTTTCTTGAAAATATTTTCATCCTCTAGTCATTGATTATTATACTTGGAAGATCTTTTCTAGAGGTATTATCAGTCTCCTACTCCTCTACCGTACAAAATCATTTGAGCAGTCTTCCACTTGATTCCAATAGTCTGTTTGCCTCCTCCAGAAAAAATCCTTTTTAATTTATAGGGTAAAGTAGTTTTAACGTCCACGAGGCCATTGGCTATATGAGATGACCCTTATTTTACTCAGTAAATGGTTATCCAACCATACTCCAGTGACCGAAGCATGGTGTACAACCCTTCACCACCCCCCCCCATGATTTGAACCTTGGACCTCTATTTGTAACTTGCATTATTTTAAGCTTTACCTGTTTATTTGTTTTCATCCAAGTGTCTACACATATATTTTTATCACTTCAGCCATCTTCTGATTTCCTTAAGCAACACAAGCCTTTATGTCTCTTGGTGTCTGGAATAAATAAGATTGTGGATGTTGGCAAATTTATCACAAAACTTATTTTCTCAACATTTATAATCTTCAAGACTTCAAATATTTTTTCCATTGTTTCAATTCAGAGTATGAAGAGAATTATCTTTGCAATGTGGCCTCAGGGCAGCAACTCTACTCCCCAGGCATTTAAGATCCTTCAATAATCAACATTCACACTCGTATCTATAGATTTAACCAGCAGATTTGGACATTTCTTGAACGATCTTCAACATGTCAAAGTAGGGTATTGTGTAAGATCCCTGAATGATTACATTCAATTTGAACCCTTACCAGATTTGGACATTTCCTGAACAATCTTCAACATGTCAAAGTAGGATATTGTGTATGATCCCTGAATGATTAAATTCATTTTGAACCCTTATCATGAACTTAATTCCAGTTCAATATGTATTTCACTGGCTAATTCCTGCATGCTTTACAATAATTTTGATCAACAATACTAGCTAACCAAAGAGTTTGTTCTTAGATGATAGGCAGGCAAATTGACATGTTTGCATAATGAATAAGTGCATCGAAAGTCAAGTTCGCACACATTAAAAGTTTTGATATATTTGATATTATAAAGTCATGATGTAATAATGTATGTGACAATGTGTAATGTTAGGTATTAGTTATGTACAGAAAGTCATAAAGTGGGTCATGAAATGAAATGTAAATGTAAGCCGAATGCATGTCAAATGCAATTTAATAAAGTGATGAGGTTTCAGGTAGTTAGTGAGTTGGAGGATGCAATTACCTCTTTAGTTGTATAAATAAGATCCTTCCCTCATCTATTCACGTTATTGGTATGGAAGGAGAGATTGGCATGGCATAGTTGAGAAAATCGGCAAGGCAAAAGAATCAGCAATTGGCAAAAAATGGGTAAAAAATAGGCAAATTTTTTTTTGAAGAAAATGCCAGATTCCTTCAAACTGAAAAAAATCTGCTGTTAAAATGCGCTTTAGTGTTTTGTTTGGTGTGGTAGCAGGTAGGCAGACCTCTCTCTCCAATTTGGAACAAGCAAAATGAAAAAAACAAGCTATTTATGCCGTTTCCTCTACCCATGCTGCCACAGCAGATTTTTTCAACAAAAAATTGAGATTTAATCATCAAGGGCAAGAATCAGCAGAAATCAGGACTTTTTGCAGATTTTCTCAACTATGTGGTATGGTATTGAGGGTTTGTATTGAAAGTGGGTGCTGTACGTTGGAATTGCATGTGGTAATAAAAGGTGGGTGTAACTAGACATGTATTTGTGAGATGCTTGTGTCGGGTCGTCTGAACTACTGTGCTAGGCAGTCTGATATATGTTCTTTGTGCAGCATATGCATTGTAATTGTAAGTCATTCACATTGTATATCTTGGTCATTTAAGTGGTAATGGAATTTTGTTGCAATATGTTGTATTCCATTTCTACATTTTGGCATCATTGCCTATTCAAAGTTGGGTCATCCATTTCTACATTCTAGTGTCATTGCCTGTTTGAAGTTGGGTCATTCATTTCTAAATTTTGGCATTGTTTCCTATTCAAAGTTGGGTCATCCATTTCTATCTTCTGACACCCTATTCAAAGTTGGGTCAAGCCTAGTGACATGGAGTTCTATCGAGCAAATCACTCAGGAAGGTGCACGACAACAATGGAATGATTACAATGCAGCCCACGAAGCAAATGAAGACACAGCCCTATTTGTTGACGTCAACACATGAAACAGACATGCAAGTGGATGCGCAAACAGATGTCCAAGCGGACATACATGGATGAAACGTGCATGGGTTTGTGCACGGAGATTTGCATCACAATGGTGGAGAGTTGCATGTCGATGGTAGTGAGTTGCATGTCGATGGCAATGAGTTGCATGTCGACAACAAAGAGTTGCTTGATGAAGATGGTAAGTTGCATGTAGGCGGAAAAGAGTTATCTGATGGAGGCAAATAGTTGCATGTAAGAGGCAAAGGGTTGCATATCGGCAATGGAGAGTTGCAATGTGATAACAATGGAGAGTTACTTGACAATGGCAAAGAATCACGCAATGACGAGTTAGGTAGTGGTGAGGAATTGCATGGTGACAAATAATGTATGGCGCCAAAGCAATTGCAAGTCGATGTGTCCAATGGTGAGCGAGACAAGAGTACAATATAGGTGCAACTGCAAGATGGCATGTCTGATAGTGCTCAAGACAAGAGTGCGACACTAGAGAAACTACGGGTTGGTTTGTTCGATGGTAAGCGAGATAAGAGTCCGACATTGGAGCAACTATAGGTTGGCACGTTTCATGGTGCGCGGGACGGGAGTCCGACATGAGAGCAATTGTGGTGTGGTGCACTTGATGATGTGCATGAAGGAGAGACACGTGAACAACTGTTGCCAATGTCAAGTCAACCTATCACCACAAAGACCAATTTTGGCATATCGTGTAAGTGTCCAATATTTCATGGTGGGGAAACAAAGGACCCAATCAGGCATTGGAAAATCTGCCTCATGATGTGGAAAGCAAATTAGAAAAATAATAATGAAGATTGGAGGATGTTTTTCCTTGCAACATTTTGTGGAATCACAATGGACTGGTACATGAGATTGCCAAAGGGCAAGTACCAGACTTGGGATGAGTTGCACAAAGTTGTTCCACAATGACAATGAGGTCATTGCTGAAATTTATAGAATGGAACAAGGTGAGAAAGAGTCTGTTTGTTTGTACAACTAAAGGTTGAGTGGGTTGTTTACCCATCTAGAGGAAGATCCATCAAATGCATTGAAGAAGAGGTGGTTCATGGAGGGACTTCTTCCTACATATAGGAAGAAGATCAGGGTGGTCCCTCCGACATCATATCAAGAGGCCTTGGAGTGAGCCTTGAACTTGGAAAGTGATGCAAAAACATCATTAAAGTGTTGGGGTCATGTTAATGCGAACAAGAGTGACCCTGAAGATGAAAGTGATTATGATGTTGAGAGTGACTCTGATAGTGAGAGTGATGATTTTGCAAATGAGAGTAGTTCATTGTCCAAGTGTTGGGGTTGAGAAGTCAGTGAAGGAAGTGACTTTGAAGAGAAGAATGATGACTCCGAGGATGAGTGTGACTTGGAGAGTGCAAGATCATTGCTACAGGAATATGCAACACAAAGGGAGATTGTACCAAGGGGGGATGCCATTAATGATGCGATCTGTGACAACCGCTAAAAAACTAGAAGACGTTGAATTGAGTATGACACTGAGGATAGACTCATTATGCAATGTTGGCAATGCCATTTGCGGGGGCATTTCGCATGTGAATGTCAAAGTGCTGAAATTTGAGACGAATCGGTGATGTATAGAGAGTTTGAAGCGCCAAAGAAGAGTCACAGCCCTAGCTGGGAAGTTGAGGAAGTGAACTTGATATACATTATTGCAATTGAGGAGGTGAACTCGATTACAATCGAAGAGGTGGAGATGGAACAAATAGTTGAAGCCGCACAAGTGGTTTATTTAGACGGCGAAGTGAGTGATGGAGATGGGGTGAATGATACAGACGACAAAGAAAGATTGTTCGTCGCCTAGTCATCTACTAGGGTCATCTGGCCAATTGGACTTGGGTCATCTAGACCCAAGCCTTGATTATCAAAGCTTAGGTTGTCTAAGCCTAGACCGTATAAGTTGGGACTCTATCTATCTAGCAAGGACAACAGGTCCCCTGATGGCCCTTAGGCTATCTATCCCAAAGGAAGGGCCATTTGGACCCTCCCTAGGTCATTTGAGGAGGCCATTGGAGCCACAGATTGCCCCCAAGTTGTTAGATGAACATCCCAAGCTGTCCGAAGATAGATCATGACCATTTGGAGAACATGCAAAGTTGTTTGAGGAAGAGGATGAGCCTTCTGAAGTTTGGGATGAAAACGGGTCATTAGAAGAACAAGTGGGATTGTCTAAAGAAGGACATGAGCAGGATGGAATTCATGATAGCGTAAGAAGTCAAGGGACAGAACCATTTGGATGTCCAAGCAGGCCATCTAGCTTCCTGGTTGGAAGAGCACGTGGTATAAGGACAACGACCAATGTAAAGGGGAGGACAGATATAGACAATAGTTCTAAGAAACTAAAGTAAAAATGTTTGTAAAAAGGTCTACACACCAAATACAATAACATGAAATGAAATAATGAAAATTCAGTCTAAATGAAATGAAATGCAAATACAACTGTCATTGTAAAACCTTAACAAAATATGTCATTTGCAAAGGTTAATTAAGGTTGTTGCATAGGAAGTTTTGGTAGTTAGGGAAAACATCCTGGAATTGGTTACAATAACCACCAGGACAGTGCTTTAAATAGGCCCCCTTCATTTCATTTTGTGTCCATGACAATCCATGCGAGAGACTGGGTTGAAAAGTCTGAATACAGTCATTGTGACTATGAATTGTGCAAACTTGATAATACAATATGACTATCTTGTTCTCCAATCATGTCTCTTGTGTGATGATGTATGTTGTGATAAACTATTAGAGTTGCTATTAGAGTGTGCGCAAGTGTCAGTGTTGTTGTAGGTTGCAAGCTTAAGCAAGGAAGCATGCAAACGCCAACCATTGTGTAGGAGAGAAGAAGTCGCCAACGCCAAGGAAAGCCGACACCGTCATAACGACATCATCATAGCCTATGCCGCCATAAACGATGCCATCATAGTCGATGCCGCTATAAACGATGTCATAGCCGACACAAACATAACCAACGACATCATAGGCGACACCGCCATAACCAACGTCGTCATAGCCACCACTATCGCCGACATCTAAGACCAGGATGCCATCCATCATGAGATCCATTGTCTCGTAGCTACCATCATGAGATCCACTGTCTCATAGCCGCAATTATACAAAAGTGTCATTCGAGTTGTGCCGCCATTTGCATATACACTTGCCGACTGAAGTCCCCTTGTCGTCATGCAGAAGTTGACGTCTGGAGCGATGATTTGTGTCGAAAATTGCAACTCCTTGGTTCACTAATTGTCATTCCCTCACCCCTGGGAATTTTCATTGTTGTCTATATTTGGCACCGTTGTCTAAGCATGTTCGAGTCGATAAGAAGAAGCAAGCATGACAAACAAGGAGTTGAATGATAAATTCAAGGTTGCAAGGACAACGACAACGAAATTAAATACGAATTAACAAACAACCTATGAGGAGAAGTGCAAGACTGGCTAACCAAGGAGTGCAAATTAGGGATGAATTTACACAACCATAAGTGGTGAGGGTGTGGAATCCCTTGGATGACGAGAGTCCAAGAGCCAAAAGAGAAAGGTGGCAAACATTGTTGTTAACAACGGAGAATGACGTGCGAGAATGTTCACATAACTAAAGACATAGCGCACACACAAAGAAACGAAGAATGGATGGTAACACCTGAGCCAACAAAGCAAATTTTTCCAATGGGTGTGGAAGACAGGAGTTTGGCACCGGAGAAACTAGTTTGGCACCGGAGCAACCACACGTGGGCACTTGGGAAGCAAGACCAAAACCACAAATGGTTTATTCGCAAAGAAGGTCGTGAAGCATTGATGCATGAGAATTGGGACGAAGACTATTTGGAAGAGAGGAGGCACCACATCAAGAAAAAGTAGTTGAACCACCAATGATAGAAAGAGAGTGGGATAGAATCCCACAAGAACCACCATCAAGTGACAAAGAGGTCAGACTGGACCTAATGGCAAATGTTGCAAATAGAGGTCGATCAAGGCAAGTTTGTTCATGTTGAATGCTTGGCCAAACCTTGATGTGTTGCAGATATCTGTAAGTTCTTCTCATTCTGTATTTTTATTTGATCATATATAATGGAATTGGAGTGTGGTGTGTTCCATTCCCTTCCTAGAAAGGCAACATCATGTACTTTCATAATTATTATTTAACATTAAGCACGATATGTATTGAGAACTATTTTATTTTTTATGACTTATGACTAAGCTTTGAATCAAATGTTACAATGGAACTGATTTCATGATTGGGCTTTTATATTTGTTTCAAGCTAGAAAGAGAAAATAAAGTTGGCTGAAGTTCTACATTAGATCAATAAATTTGTAGCTATGAAATATAGGTAAGGTATAATAAACAACGATTTTATGATAAGAAATTATGCATGTGTGCATAATATCATCATCACATCATAATAGAGCATAACAGAATATAGAATGAAATGTCTACATTAGTAGGTATGAGCATGATATATGTGGTCTCTGTAATGTCCTTTTCTCGCTTCTAATTTGCTTGTCAGTTTTTAGGGTTCCCTTAGGCTATAACAGATGGGAGGGAGCTCATTGGAAGTTGTTTCAGTCTTTATCAGAATGTAGTATGCTTTCAGTGCCTGCTTTTCAGGAGTCATTTTGAGCATGGATCATTGGACTTACTATTTTTAGTAAGTCAGTTTTTAGGGTTTCTGGTCAGACGAGCAGTACAGTGTTATTCTTCGCCGAAAAGGGTATCCAGATTTATTTTCAGTTGGCGGATTGGATGATCAGAGGCCTGAGATTTTAATGAGCAAAGGTTTAATTATATTAAATTAAATTAAATATTTAATTTAGTATAGTTATAACTTTATGTTATAAAAAGGGGACCAATCACTTAGGGAAAAGAGAAAATAAAATAAAGTGACATTATAAAAAGTGCAAAACCCTAAAAGTAACCCTAAATGGATCCTTAAAAAGGCATCTCAGCTCTCATTTTTGGATATTCTGAATATTTGATATTTTCTCTTGGAGATTGAAGCCGGTGGCTGAGATTTCTTTTCCGAAGGGAGGAAAACCCCAACAGTCTTCCTGAGGACAAAACCCCTCGGGTTTGGAGCTGGACGAAAACCCAATTCTGTGCAAGTGGATTCATTCAAGGTTCACGCTTGTGCTCGAATGGTTGCAGATTTTGGGATTGAGCTTCTTTGGAGAGAGTACTTGCAGAAGTGATTTCTTGCAGGGATTGAGCTTGTTTGCAGACGGAAACCTCCAACAGGGACATCGTCTACGGGATTGAAAGATATCCTCTGGATGATTTGTGCATTTCTTCTACAAGGAATGCCAATGTGCTTCATTGTTGCAGATTATTGAAACATTTGAGGAGATTGGAGAAGGGTTTCGTGGTGCTTATTCTTTATTTTCCAGATTTCCTTACATTTGCAGCTTGGCCGTACATATTGGACATCATGGATATTAGATTTGGGAAGTATCTTGGCTAGGGTTTGATAAAATAACACCAGCATATCCTTTATAGCAGCCTAGCGACCTGTTGAGAGGGGTTTACAGAGTTTCAAGGTAGATTTCATTCATTCCTAGCAGGCCGTACAGTCTACAGTGGTCGTACCAATGTTGGAGGGGTGCGTGGGAAATAGAGCCATCAAAACTCTCCATGTTCGAAGGGTTTCTTGCTTGCATCTTCAGCGCCCAGCCTTAGTAATTCAGTTTGCCTCATTTTCTAAGCAAAGAATTGTATTTGAAGACATTAATGAAATAACAATTTATGGGTTGCTGCTCAATTGTCCTGAAGTATGTTTCCAGATTTGCGCAGTTTCCGGGTACATCGCTATTTTGTGAAATGCTTTAATGGGTTTTTAGTTGTATAGATCTAGTATCTAAATACCAAATTTCATTCATTTCCGTCAAATAGTTTGAAAGTTATGATTGGTTAAAGTTAGCAGTTTATGTTTTTTCTGCACTTTAAAAAAAAAATCCGAACATTGAAAAAAACCAAAAACATTGCAAAACATCAAAACTCAGATTGGGGCAGAACACTACAGCCTCCAAGTGCAAGCCCAGCTCAAAGATAACCCAACACTATTTGAGAGATGAAGACCTCCTAAATGTCTCAAGATGGATAAATAGGATGATAAAGGGTACACAAAATAGATGGCCACCATACCCAAGGCTTCAACCATCCTCATAACTCAATATTCAATTTATTACTCGAGTGTATTGTATCATGGAAAAGTGAGGACATTCCTTTTTTAACTCATTTATTTTGTGTGTAATGAATCTAATGATTACCATAACTAAGCTTTGTAAAATGTCAAGGGATATCAAAATTTGGGCATAGTTTGGCAATGGCTTTATTCCAACCCAGACCTAATCAGTTTGATTGCTTAGGCAATTTAAGTGCAGGTGCCATTGAAGTGCAGTAGTGGTTTTTCGTTTGTATTTTGTCAATGTGTGTATAGTTATTTCATAGGACAGTCTGTGACATTGTTTATGGATTGGCTTCAAAATACATAGAACCTAGGAGGCTAGAACAACTTACAAATCAATACTCTACAAAGTAATAAATGTACAATTTCCTTTTCACAGAATTCCATGGGACTCAAGCGTGGATTTTTTGAAAATCTATCAAGTTTGAAATATAGCCTGGTCAAATTAAATGAGTTCAAAAGATACCCCTCTCCTCCATTTTGATATTCAAATTATTTCTAATGCCTCAGATATTTACCTTCATCCACCTATCTCATCATCCCTTTCTAGACTCCAGTATATGTTAATTACCTTAATGCACTCCAGCCATTTTTTTAACAAAGGTCATATGGGCTATTAAGTCCTTGACAAATGACAATAATATGCTCTTATAACCATAAAATTAAAACATGAAGTTTGTTGGTCCAAACAAAGGCACCAAACCACATTCTAAGCTGTATCTTGATCTTCTTTATTATCATTTATTCCTTTCTCTTGCATAACAACATGGCAATCCTACCTTCTAGACTTCACTTATTTCTATATTACAAAAATCCAGTCCACCAATTTATTGATGCTATGTAGTATGTACAATATTTACTGCAGATTCAATATTTCAGTAACTCAGCTTTTACATTAAAATAGTTCCCAATTTTAGTTAAGAGAGAAGAATATTTATAACCCACCAAATAGGTCTCACTTATGTTTGTATTTTCTTGGATTCCTATAAATTTATTGAAGAAAAAGTACATTCTTTCACCCTTTCTAGCTTGAATCATCAATGTCAGAACGATGACCAAAGCAAAAAAAAATACCTTATCACAAACAGGACAGTTCTTGCTCCTTTCCATCCATTCATAAATACAGCCAAGATGAAAATGGTGCCCGCATTGAGTGGGAATTTTTGGATTTTCAGTAGTATAGCCTGCAAACAACATTTTTCTTTTCATTCATAGTGAACACAAAACATTATGATTGTTTCTAAATTTATAAAGCATAAATGATCTTTCTAACCAAATAAAAACAAAAAAAAAAGAAAAAGGGATTTTGGAAGTCATAATTGCAACCATGCACCAACAAGGTTCATGTGGCACAACAGTCATGAGTTTAAATTCATCTAGTAAAGGTCCTTTTAGATCGTAATTTAATCAATATGTTTCAGGAATATCTCCTATCCTTTAGTCAACATAATTTAATTAGCACAAAATAAAATAATGTGCATTCTCTTCTCACATTTGAATTATTTAGTGACTCACAAACTTCCTATTAAAGAAGAGTCAGGTTAGATCTTGCAGTGTCCCCACCTCACTAGAAATTAAAAAAGGATTTTAAATTAGATTATAATTTTTGTGTATAAGAGAATTAACAAGGGATGGTGGAGACAAAACGTGATTCAAACCCAGGTGTTGTAGTTGAGTTGGAGAGGAGAGGGCAATCCTCCAAGGGAGGTCCCAGGTTCAAATCTCCACCCTACCAAAAAGCTGAATTGGGTCCCTACCAAAAAGCTGAATTGGGTATCTAAAATCCAATTGATAATGTTAGTGCAGGCAAGGTCGGGTGCGACCCCCGGGTGACTTTGACGGTGTAGAACCCCCCTGTTCGTGGTCTCTCAAACCAAGGCGGCTCCGCAAGGGGTTTTTCGCTTTATAAAAAAAAAAAAAAAAAAACGTGATTCAAGAAATGAGAACTCCTATCTTTTAACTCTGAAACATATGCTGAAGACCACATTACATAATGCTGAAGGCTGCATTACATCTATAATGTCCTCAAAATAACTAAAATCTGAAACAAACTCTTAAATGCTTATTTACTCCTAACTGCCATCTAACCGATAATTGTTAACTAGCCCCTATCCATCAACCAAATCCCAACTGCCAACTGCATCATAGCTATTACATATATTCCATTACCCTCCCTTAGTAGTCATCCAACGTACAGGACAAAGTTTGTCTCTAAACTTAAACATGTTACATGCAATAGGCTCTGTGAGAATAGATGTCTACTCCTGAGTCACACCATAATGCAATTTCATTAATCCCTTTTCCAAAAGCTGCCAAATGAAATGACGGTACTTAATGTGCTGTGTGTGCATGAAATAGTGGATTCTTGTTCATTTTTATTGCACTCTGACTGTCTTAATGAAGTACCATTGCATTTATTTGAGCTACATGTAGATCAGCAAGTAGCTTCCTCAGCCAAACTGTTTCACATGTTCTAAGGACAAAAGCTTTATACCCCACATAGGTGAAAGAAAGAGTCATTGTTTGCTCCTTGTTAGTCCAAGATATAACTCTGGTTACCAATCCAAATACATGTCCTACTGCAGATTTTCCTGTTGGTTACGAATCTGCCATGACGAAAGGATTTTGGGTTAATGCGCCCAGATTCGCCCACCAGCATGAAAGGCCGGAAGGAAGAGATGCCTTCCGAGCCAATCTCCGGAGAAGGCCGGCTCCTTTTGGGGGGGGGTTCTAATTTAAGCTAAAGGGAACAGGAAAGAAATAAATGAACTGAAAGAGACAAATGTACAGAAAGAGATTACAAATATGTCCAAAGGTTGGTGGGGGGAACTAACAGTACGGGAACACACCAATCACCGCTACTTACTGCATACAAACACAGAGCATGACAAGGAACTGCAAAACCTAGGCGTACTTCCGATACACAAGCAGTGTATGCACAGCCTCAATAGCTCCCTAGCAAACATTCCCTACAAGGAACTAACAGCAGGGGATCGTATCAATCACCAGATACGTACACTGACAGGGGTAGAAAGTAAACCTAGAGATGTCAGAGCTAGGTATATGTGTTAGGCAGAGAGTTTAACCGCACAGCTTCAATGGCTCCCTAGCAAACATTCCCTACAAGGAACTAACAAGCAGGGATCGCATCAATCACCAGATACGGGCCAGCAACGTCACACACAACTGATGGAACTGCTACCACATCTATTATATGAAAAATTAAAAGTACAAAAATAATGCTAAAGGCGCCTGACCATCAAATGCCGAAGTGAATCAACAAGCCATGACACAGAATCGCGTAAAGCATAAACAGGAAGAAATAAAAGCGGTAGAACAGAACCAGGCATACAGATTGTATTTGTAAGCAGAAGCACGGTTACAGTAAGCACAGTAGTTCCCTAACAAACATTCCCCTTCCACCCTTTACAATGAATTCACGATGGGCTTTTATAGCCCGAGTCCCACCCGTTACATTAATGGGCACAGAGTCCCAGCAAACATAAGCCGACGTAAGCGGCGAAAGAGCCGCAAATGCCGACCTTTTGTCGGATCGGGCTGTACCCGCAAGATGGTCTTCCCGGAAGCCGGACAGCTACGTGGCGGAGTGCCGGGTAAATCTTCAAGTCGGCAGGCTCGCCGGTAGCCGGGAGCAGTGAAACCTCGCATCAGCTTTGAATGAGGCTATTAACGCAGCGGTGCAGCAGCCCATGCTTATCCCTTTTGGTCGGCAGCCTTGGTTCAAATCCCGAGCCGGACACTTGTCCGATGATGGGTTATGTCAGGACACATGCCCGCCTTAGAGGGCAGTCTATCCATCTTCACTTGGGATCGGAGCTCCTTGGGATGCGTGGGCAGAAAACAGAGCAGTTGGGAAGGCCTTCACGCCTTGGTCAAATTCCGGGTTTGTTCCCCTACTGTACACCTGTCAAGGGCGCATTCCGGCTCGTTGAGAAGTCGAATCGCGCACAGTGCGAACACCGGTGTCCGCCGCCATATGGACCTCGCTCCGGCATTTTATCTTTCTTCCGTGTTGACCCGCCGACCGCCAATGCAAGGTGCGCCGTAAAGTGGGGCGAAGTCGGACTTCGCACCAAAACGGGCGGACGCACGCACCGGGCGGGCGACTTCGCACCAAAATCGGCGCGAACTTCGCACCAAAATCGGGCGAAGTGCGAACTTCGCACCAAAACTGGGCGAAGTGCGAACTTCGCACCAACACTTAGCCAATTTTAGGTAGACTTGCTGGAAAGTTGGAAAATCAACTGGGGGACTCCAAGGAAAAAGGGGGGAGAGAAAGAGAATGGGAAAGAAAAGGAAAGGGAGAGAAGGAAGGAAAACGGAAGGAGGAAAAGAAGAGCAGCACCGTTACAAAACAATATTGAAGACATTGCACCCCGTGCAAAATGTGACAACATTTCTGGCGGCTCGCGGGGTGTCGAGCTCGCCTCGGCGCAAAGAATCCATGCCTTCATCCTTTGGGTGCAGAGGAACTTACCTCCCCTGCCTTTTGCTGCTCTAATTGTTCTCCTTGCGGCAACTGTTCTTCGTATTCATCTTTGTCGCCTGCCTCGTCGAATCTCCTTCCGAAAGCTCTTCATTTCCTCGCTTCGCCTCGCACATGCGAGTGTATGCCACTTGGCCGAGCGCCGTGCTTCGCTTCGAATGGCTTGCGGTCGCCTATATCTTCTAATGCTCCGTGAAAAGCAGCGACCGCGTGCAGTTCGATGGTGAGGTATCTTTTCTCTAACTCCCGAAAATAGGAGCGGATCTTGGAATATCTCGGACACCATCTCGAGTGACTCGACCGTCTTGAATTGGCTCACCCAGCCTATCAATTTCAGCCGTATCCGCTTCAAAGGACTGCCAATTCTTCTTTACCCGATCTAGGGTGAGGAGCTCGCCATTCTCAACAAAACCTCGGACACCCAAGTTCTCGAAAGAGCGTGAAAGGGGGCCGTACAGATATCTCTTTCATGCGTGAATGCGTCAAGCATTCGTCTGGCCACTCTCACCTCTTCAACTTTTCTGAAATATTTGTGCAAGGTCACCCTTGCACCTGCCCATTCTGCAGCCGAATGAGGACACGGGGGAAAAATGGACGCCGTTGCGCTCGCGCTCCCGAAGATTAACCGCCGTGTCCAGCCATTGCTTCGCCTCGGCGCTCGGCCTCCTCTACCACAAAGCTTTCCCGGCGTAAACTTCTTGAATCCCGGATGCGAAGTCCAGGACTGCCATCGCCTTAAAGGTATGGGGCTTGCATTCCCTCAGCAAACCAGCCCTCATTTCCTTAACCTTTGTCTTTGAAAAGACCGTCGCTTGAGATGTTTTCTCTGCAAGCTGCGACTGTGCCTGCTTCAAAGACTCCTGGAGCTGAGAAATCTGCTCCGAGGCTGCTTTCTTTCGGCTGCGGCCTCGTTGCCGAGAAGCGGCCAGCCGGGCTTTGAGTTCATCTCGTTTCTTGCCGCGCCGCTTCCAGCCTGCTCAATGGACCTAGATAGGTCCTCTTCAAGCTGCCTTACTTTATCCTGCAACGCGAAAAGTTCTTCCTGCTCCTCCGCACTCTTGACAAAGAGATTGTCAGCTTTGCGCATGATCGTCTGAATCTCATACTGCTTATTGATGTCGTCAAAGCTTTTCTCCTTTGTCTGGAGCACGTAGTCCGCCTTAGTCATTTCTCGGAGAGGCTTCTTCACTATTGGGATTATTTTCTCCGTTGTAATCACTCTCCTTCCGAAATCATACTTTGCGCGTTTCGCCGGGGCGGCTATCTCTTCGTGTCTCCTCCGCTTCAGGTCTTGGCGGAAAGAGACAGAATACTCTACGGCTCTCGTTGCCAGGGGCAAGTCATCTGAGTTCTGGAGGTCGTCCATAAAATCTGGTTCCCCCAGCCTAGGGATCTGCTGAGACGTCTCTCCTGCGGGAATGGAACCAGGAGGAACCGGACAGACCTTGGAAGAATCGGTCGCTTGTGGGGGCGACCGGGAAATGGAAATGGGAGCGGCTAACACTGCGAGGGTTTGAAGCGGCTGAGGCGGAGGATGTGACGGTGAACGGACAGCCTCAGCACTGACCTCGGGCGAAGGGTTTGGAGTTGTGCTCAGAGAAAGAGAGACGTTAGGGTTCTGGAGCAAACCGATCGAAAGAATGGGGACCGCTAGAAGGACGCGGGGACGGGGAGGAGGATGTGGTCATGGCTCGCCCAGATTGAGCGGGGGACTGAGTGGAAGTAGAACTGGGTGAGACTAGAGAGACAGGGGCAGCAAACGTACCTGCGGGCTCCGCCTGAGCCGATGCCGGGGGGATGTCTTCGCTTCTTGTCTCGGCGGCTGGCTTGGGACCGCCCAAAGGAATCGCTCTCGCGGCGGCGAGACGCGGCCGCGGCTCGCGATCGGTCGCCGCACTATCGTGCCAGGGTCGCCCGATTTTCTCAACTCTCCTCCGCTTCTTCTCTTCTGGAACAACTGTCGGATCAGGGGAAGGAGACGAAGCAGGTGCAGCAGGCGCTGATGCTCCCACGGTAAACTTGTACCGGGGTTTGACTGGCAGAATGTCTGCCGCGACCGGTCTCGTTTCTGGCGGCGCCGGCGCTTTTCTTGCCTCGAGGGAGTGCCTCGGCGCCGCCTTGACTAACTCTTTTCGCCTTTTCGTGCGCCGCCTTAGGAGCCACGGGCCGCATTGGATCGGCCCGGGTACTTGCCGGGCTCGCGCCGGGCAGCTGCCGAAGTGTACAATCGTTTGGGAGGAGACCCACTTTTATAATCCTCAAAGGGGCCTCTGGGAACGTAACCTTGATATGCGAACGGCCGCCACCGTCATGATGCCGGTCATAGAGAACCGAAAAGTCGTCATCTACGGCCGTGTTTCTCCTTGTGGATTTATCGTGCCGCGTGCGGCATCTCATTTTCCAAAGATTCGGTAATCTTTTCTTTAGACCAGCTTAAGGCCTCGCAATCTTGGACAGAAATTTTTTGAACCCCGGAGATGAGAAGTGATGGTCCGGGTTTCGCTTGGGGTCATATGTCACCTCCTCGCAAGAGAAATCCCGCCAGGGAGGAGAAGCTTCCATTAATTCAATCTCCCACTCAAGGTCCACATGGACCACGTCGCATCTATCTTCGGTTATATCCCGGGGCACAAATGTGCAAACTTTCCCCTTATCCCATGAGGGTCATACTTCCAGCGCTGCGGCAGAAAAACCAGGCCAATCCGGGACAGCGCTTGCTCTAGGTAGACATGTTGTCCTACCTCAGTAATCTCAACGTTGGCCCAGGAAAGAGGGTATTGGAAAATCTGTCCTCTTTTCTTCCCTAGGCCAAACTCTTCTTCCACATAGTCCATCCGTCGGGCAACCTCCATCCCGACCGTATGCTCGAGCACCAATAGGGCAGCAAATAGGGTTTGCCCTTGAATCCGTAGATTCTCGATCACAATCCCCCGCGTCGCCTCGAAAACGTCCCCGAGCTTCTGATTTATCAAAGCGCTCGTCATTTCTCTCGGGGGACGGGGGATTTCACTTTCGGTGAAGACTGACATGACGAATCCCAGAAAGTTGAAGTTGAACTTGTAGTAGGACCCTTTCCGGTATAAGTCATCCGTCCAGTTATAGACGGGCTGGGGCTCTCCTTTCTCGTTAACCTTCTTCAGGTTCAGGATCGGCATTTGGGGGTGCAGATGGTACAAACAAAGCCAGGCCAGAACAGAGCTAAAACGAAAATCGGTTGACTGCCTCTTCTGAATCTTCAACAGCCTGGAATGAATGGCGTAAGCCACCGCCCGCCTGGCCGAAAGAGATGGGGCGCTTTCCGCTCCGCCGCGCCGCCGGTTCGTAAGATTCTCCACACAGAGGCATTCTCGCCGCCGCTAGCCGGTACGGGTGCACCACCATCGGAGTCGCAGCCGAGAATCCATGCCAGGATGGTATATAGATACTTGCTCGAAATTTCGTCAAAGGCATGGGGCCGCCGGCCATTGTCCGCCGGGAAGCGGGGCGTTCACCTCGAATTGAGGAAATCCCTCATTCGCTTGGTGTGCGTGAAACGTCCCGCTTGTTCGCCCGCATCGATCTTTTCGAGGATGGTGCCGGAGTCATACTCCAGCCCCGGGGCGAAAGCCGGCCGCACAGCCTCCTCGCAGCAAGGCGAACAAGGGTTTGCCGACGGAACCGCAGATTTGCCGGAAGCCGGTTTATAGTGTCCGACAATTAAGTCTATCAGCTCCGGCACCGGTGGACAGGAGGGCACATGAATCAAGAGATTTGATTTGTACGCCGCTCCAAAATGATGGGAGGGCGAAACTTTGTCGCCCAGCCTCTCCACATTCGCTCGCACCGAGTTAGGCTCATGGAAAACAAGCCGTCCACATATCCCCGCTGTGTAATTGACCGGAGGTGGTGGGGATTGCCCACGCCGTACCTTCTTCGTCCGGGCCTTTGACTTCTTCTCTGGAGGGGGATCGCCTTTGAAAACTCCTGGCCGCGGCAAATCCCCTGGTTCGCTGCTTTCGCTGGACTGCGCTGACACGGGCCTTTTTCCCTTGTCCATCTCTCTGAGTCAGCAATAATGATAGGTTCAGCTGTCTGCAACAAATTTCGCTATCAGAGGAATAATTAGCACCGTCCGAGGAATAATCTCTCGCAACTGGAATGTTGGCATGTTTCCGACCCCCTTTTCTAGATAAAAACAGCGCCATTAATGCAACGCAGAGGGGGTAGGTCGGCTGAGTTAAAATCCTTGGGTGGCCGCAGCAGGAGAACGTTTGAAAAAACGCGCCCGGCGTACGTGCCATGCTTCTTTGGTTGCATTTTTCCTTGAAAAACGCGCAATCATTAATTCAGCGTTGGGGACTGCACCATGGCTGACGTTGCTGCCACCACTTGGGCACACTGCTCAAGACAAAACCTTTGGTGCGGAAACCCACATTAAAACAAGTGCAAGCGCGCCTTGGGCCCAGCTTGGGGGCTTTTGAATTTTTCGTTATTATTTTTTTAAACCGCGTCCCAATACTGGCCCGGAAAACTAGGCGTAGCCGGGCTTCGCCCGAAGTTGGGCGCGGCCCGACCTCGCCGGCGAAGTCGGACTTCGCCCGATTTCGGGCGAGTTCGAACTTCGCGCGAAGCGCGTGCTTAAACTCTTCGTTGCTTGCCGCGCCCAAGGCTTCGGGCGCGGTCCTGGTCTTGGCCGCCTTCAGCTTTACTAACACTTAACACCTTTTGCAACCTTCGCTCGTTGGTCGAACTGCGCAATGCGATGCCGGCTTTGTTCGGACTTCGGCCGAAGCTTGGTGCGAAGTGCGAACTTCGCGCGAAGTTCGCACTTCGCACGAGAGTAGAGCGCAGCGCGCACTTCGCGCGAGCGCTGGCCGAAGTCAGGCTTCGCTGCGAAGTTCGCACTTCGCGCAAAAGTTGCGCGCAGTGCGTACTTCGCACGAAGGGTGTGCGCAGTGCGTACTTCGGTCAAAGGCTGAGCGGAGCTTCTTCTTAGTGTGCTTCAACATTTTCTCGAACAAACTTCGCAATCTGGCCGGGCCGAAGTCCGACTTCGCCGCGAAGTCGGGCTTCGGCCAACACTTAGTCAATTTTTTGCTCTTTTTTCTCCTTTCTTTCTCTCGCATAGCCGAACTTCGCCCTCCTCGTGAGGCAACGACAGACTTCGCTGCGAAGTCCGTCTTTCTCTCCCATGCCGCAATTAAGCTCAAAGAAGGAAAAATAAATTGAAAGCTAAAACTGGAAACTATACATGCGGGGAAAAATAAAAAACACAAGGAAAAATTTTTACAAGGAAGGGCCACTCGGGCGCCTTCAACAACGATAAAGCTTCAAGTGGAACCCGTTGACGGGGATGGGGAGGAGCTGACCCTCCATATCCGAAAGTATGTAGGCATTGAACCGATTCACCCGGCAATCCGATAAGGGCCCTCCCGCAGAGCATCAAATTTTCCGTGATTACCCGGTTTTGCCTTGTATGAATCCCACTTCAGCACCTGTGTCCCCGACTTCGAAAACTCTGGCAAAGGTGCCTTTGGCAAACCAGCCTTGAGTGGCCGCAATGTGATCCGCGAAGGCCCGGTATGCACTTTCTCTCGTCTTCTTCCAACCGGCAGGAGTTGGCACAATCTGTCATCTACCGGGTCTCCGCTGCTCCTGTCTTCATCAATCATCCACAGGGCGGGGATTTCAATGTGTGATGGCATAACAGCTTCCTTGCCATAGACGAGCGCGTAGGGGGACGTTCTGAGGGATTTCTTGAACGCAACTCTGTCCGCCCACAGCGCCCGGTTCAGGAGTAAGTGCCAAGTCCGCTTATTCTTTTCAATGGTCCTCCGGAGAATTTTGAGGAGGTTCTTGTTAGTAGACTCGGCAAGGCCATTCCCTCGCGGGTAGTAATTAGAAGACATCTTGTGATAGATGCCAAGTCTCGCCGGTGTACTCCGTGAGTACGGCGCCTACAAATCCCGGACCGTTGTCCGTCACAATCGACTGGAACCCCGAAGCGGGTAATCAAGCTCTCAATGAACCTGATGACCGTTTCTTGGTCGGCGTTCTTGGTCGGGATTGCCTCCGTCCACCGTGTGAAATAATCAGTAGCTGTGAGAATAAACTTGTGGCCGGCGGAGGAGTTAGGAGAAATCACCCCAATGAAGTCTAGACCCCATTGCTGGAACGGAGCTTCGGCTTGAATCGGTTGAAGGGGCAGGGGTGCTTTTCTGCTTCGCCAAAGATACCTCTGGCATTGATCACATTTGGCGCAGACCGCATGCGCGTCTGCAAACAGAGTGGGCCAATAGTATCCAGCCCTTATTATTTTTAAGGCCGTTGGCCTTGAAGAATGGTGACCCCTGGGCATCCCGGAATGAAAATCTCCGAGGATCCTAGGCTGGTCAGATTTTATGACGCACCGCAACAGGATGCCGTCAATGTTTTTGAAGTAAAGCCCCTCGGGGCGAAGAGTGTACCTTAGTGCACCTAGCCGAAATCTCCTTCGTTGTGAGGCGTTCAGTGATCGGGACATCTTCCGGTGCGTAAGTATCTCACCGCTCATCCGTCCAATCACTCCCCTCCGATAAGGAGTTGGCTAGGTAGATGCGTGTCGCCGTGTCCTCCCACTTGCAGCGGAGATGCCGGCTACGCCGCTTCGGGCCAATTCCCGACACAAGGCTCGGCCTCCGATAAGCTTGGTGGGCCGTACTTCGATGTCGAACTCCCGGATCTTGGCAATCCATCCCGCTCTCTTGTGACCCGGTTCTCCTTGCAAGATGAAACTCGCGAACATCGGGGTGAATCACAAAGACAAGTGGTCTTGCTCTGGGAGACAAAGTGCCTGAACTTTCGAAGGGACTTCATGACCGCATGGACCTGCCGCTCTATAAAATTGTACTTCTCTTCGTGCGGCAAAATCACTTGGCTTAGGAACGCAATGGGGCGCTCCTCACCGTCGTCTCCCTTCTGAGTCAGGACCGCAGCGTAACTTTCGGGTTCTCCCACTGCATACAGGATGAAGTCCTTGGAGTAGTCCGGGTTTGTCAACACCGGAGCTTGCGCAATCCGAGCCTTGATTTCCTCGAAGGCTTGCTCTCTCTCATCACTCCATTCGTAAGGTGTATCTTTCTTCAATAGCTCAGCCATGGGCTTGATCACTTGTGCGAAGTCGGGAATAAACTTCCACACGGAGTTAATCCGACCGAAGAAGGACCCGCAGCCCTTTTTATCGTGGGCAATGGGCAAGCGAACGAGGGCTTCGCTCCGTCAGTGGTCAATGGCGAGGCCTTCCTCGGAGATGACATGTCCCAAAGAGCTTTCCTTCCTTCACCGCGAAGACAGACTTCTTCGGGTTTATAGAGATGCCGAATTCTCGACAACTCTCAAATATCTGCCGCAGGTGCGAAACATGATCTTCTCGTCGGTGAGAGAAAACAATCATGTCATCGAGGTAGATGACAATAATCTTGTTGAGCAGCTCTCTGAAGGCCAGGTCCATGGCCCTTTGGAACGTGGCACCAGCATTAGATAAGCCAAACGGCATGCGCCGATAGGCGAACGTCCCCACTTCGTGGTAAACGCCGTCTTATGCTGGTCTTCGTCTTTGACCCAAATCTGGTTGTAGCCGGAAAATCCATCTAAAAGTGAAAATCTCTGGGCCCCAAAGAACGATATGTAGAATCTGGTCGATTTGGGGAAGCGGATAGTGGTCCCTGAGGGAAGCCTCGATTTAGGTTTCGAAGTCGACACGTAGACGTATGTCGCCATTCTTTTTCCTCACGGCACCAAATTCGCGACCCAGGATGAATGTTTGATGGGGTAGATGATCTTGGCCTCCAGAATCTTCAAGAGCTCGGTCTTCATCATGGCCTCAATCTTTGGATTTACGGCCCTTTGCTTTTGTCGGAACGGCTTGGCGCCATCCTCTAGCTCGATGGTATGCGTCGGATGACAGCTCTGTCATACCCTCAAATCCTCGTAGCACCAGGCCACGATGTCGGGGAACTCCTGGCACAGTGATCTAATCTGTCCCAGCTCCTCCGACGTGCAGTCTGTTCCGACCTTGATAGATTTACCGGGTTCGAGTTCCAGGTCAGCATACTGCCTCGGGTCTACTTTGATCCTGTGGGATATCGCTCTGTCATTCCGATCAAAGAGACTCTCTAATGTAATCAGTCCTTTTGGGACGTGATTATTCCGTAACTGTATCAACCCCTCATATTGCTCGTCATCAGGGTCTCTACCTTCGATTACACACACTTCGTTAACCAGGAATGTGACGATCTCCTCGTCACACCTGAATACCCGCCGTAAGGTATCCCTATCGTGCACGTAAGGCCCGTAAATGGTGCGGACCGGCTTCGGCTTTCGGACGACGTCTTCACCGAACGCACTGGCTCCAACAGACGCCGTAATATCGCCGTGCTTGTTTCTCTCACGCGATATTGCCTTAACATTCAATGAGTCAAACGATTCCATCAAGTCCCAGACCCGATTGCGGTACGCTCTAAGATAGTGATGCTTGGACGCGCATTTATTCATAACTTGATGACACACTAACTCTGAATCTCCGAAAATTTGGAGATGCTTGATTCCGAGCCTTTCCGCCTTTCGCAAACCCAAGCACAGGGCTTCGTATTCCGCCGAATTGTTAGTACAGCTCCAGGCCAGCCTGTAGGCATAGTCCCTCTGGACTCCGGTTGGGGAAACCAGGAGTACCCCTGCACCGGCGCCATTCTTGCAACGCGCGCCGTCAAAGAAAAGCTTCCACAGCTCTTCGGGTGCAGGTCCTACTTCTTTCGCAACTGACACGTCAAGCTCCTCGGGCTGTTTAATGGAGTAACAGCCCTGCTCCGTCCCGATTACGGCATTGAAGTCCCGCAACGAGAACTCGTCTTCAAGCCGTAGCACTTCGAGAGCTTGCTCGGCCGGCTCCACCGTCACCGCTTCTTCCTCCGACAACCGGACCATGCAGCCATCTCTCCTCCGGTATCTTGTCTACTAGAAAAGGGGAAGGCTTCTCATTGAAAATTTTCAGCCTCCTTCCTTTGAAGGGCACTTCCATGTGCGAGTAGTCTAGAGACAGTACTCCGCCCAACTTCGGCAGTTGAACTCCCGAGAGAGACACATGCCGAAGTAAGGCTCTAGGTCAACAATCACGACCTCTTGGATGACCACAATGTCGAGAGCTTTGTGCAACCGGATAGGGATGTCCTTTATGACACCAACTGTCTTGACAGGGGTGTCGTCTAATTGCAGCACCTTGGCTGCTCCGTGTGTATTCCATCCCGATCTCATCGCACGGCCTTCGGCATCAGCCGAGGAAGCACCGTAATCCACCATGCGCTAGGAACTATGTGCCCTTGCATCCGCAAAGACAGATAAAAGGGTGGCGGTCCTGTTCTTCCCGTGGCGGAGACTGTCAAAGGTTGAACCAGGACAGCAGGCTGCATCTGCTTGCCGCTCTTCATGTTCTTCAGTGATTCTTGCAGCAGATCTACCTGGCCTGGAAGCAGAAGAGCATCGTACATGCTGATTCTGGCAGGAGTCTTCTTCAACTCGTCTACAATGCTGTAGCCCGAGGTACTAGCTCCTTCTGCTGGTTTAGCCGGTTCATACTTGGTTCGGTACTGTTGGGTGGCCTCAACTCGCCGTCTCTTGGTCGAGACGGGTACTTCAGCCTTCTCCCCGGGCTTGTTCTTTGGTTTCACTGGGGCCGAAGTACAGAAGCTTAGCGGGAGTTGGGGCCTTTGCCGGAGGCTTAGCCGGAACAAGCAGCAGCCTTTGGCCGGAGAAGGTTTAGCGGGAGCTTTATCTTTGGACGCTTTCTCCCGGGCCGTGTAAGGCCACGCCCGCTAGGACGGTGGCAGCCCGTCGGGCCGCGGTTTTTCTCTTCTTGCGTATACCGCAAAGGTTTAGCCGCGTCCGCAGCCTTTCTTTTCTTCCTTGGCGGGCGTCACCGGATTCTCTTCTCGGCAGTGGCAAAATTGGCCTCGCCGTCCAAGATCATGTACAGCCTCATCATCTTCTATAGTGCCGCCGGCCAAGGTCCGGATGTAGTGCCGGTGCAAAGTGCGCCTTCCTCCGAATGCGGGTCATTGCACGTAGTGCACCGGCTTGACCCGGTCCGGAGGACCAGGTGGGTCTTCTATAGCAAGATTCCTCGGAGGCGGACGCCTCGCCGTTGATTTTCTCGGGGCTTTATCTTTTGTCGCGCCGGTGGCGCATACGGCCTTCTAGGAGCAAAGTCCATTTGGGCCTCGCTTCTTTTTCATAGCGGTCATGTCATTGGACATGGCATGATATCCGGAGGCCAAAGCCCGCACTTCTTGTAGAATCGTGTTCGGATGCCGTCAGTCGGGAGGCGGCAACTGTGCCGGTGGAGGCAAAGCGGCCAATGGAGGAGGGTTAGAATAAGACGCATACTGCGGGGGAGCAGGAAGCGCCGGAAAATGCGGAGCGGGAGGAGGCGGATGAGGGTAATGCAACTGAGGCGGGCCGTATTGAGTTACGACCGGCGCCGGATTCCACTGCGGCTGGGGTTGCTGCCCTGAAGTGGACGGCAAACCACCGTGGCGTAAGGATACCGCGATCCGGGAAAGTCGGGATGAATCGGCTCCCGCACTCGGACTGAAGCCTCGCCAATGGAGATAATGTCGCCTTCAGCTTGTCGGGCAGCCTTCGTACAAAGCAGTGGAACTCGTCAATTCGGGCGATCTTCAAGCAAGAGGCATATGTCCGAGTTGAAAGACCTCGTATAGTAGTGAGCAGCCATGCCGGCTGAAGGCCGAAGTTCGCGAGGTACCCGTTTCCAGGATCTCGCAAACCTAATGTTAAAATCAGACACCTCCTCTTGAGGATGCCTCTGGATTGCTTGGAACTGATGCAATAGAGAGGTAGGATCAGCAGACTCGTTGCATCCTTTTACGAGCCTCCTGGCAAGCTGGGGCCACCCCGTGATGGATCCTTCTGGCAGCGATCTCCACCAGGAGAGAAGCTTTCCCCTCAAGGAAAGGGCCAGCAGACGGGTCTTCACACTTTCATCGGTGATGGTATGCAGCGCGGCCAGGGCGAGGATGTCCCGGATGTGCTCGTACGCCGTCTTACCGTAGCCGTCGTATGTGGGAATAGACTTTAAAGCAGCAGGGGGCACAACTTGCTGACCGATCGTGGCCAAAGGCCCCGTAGAGTCCACCGCCGGGAAGAGATCATCGTCATTCGGCTGTTGAGCAGCCATTTCTTCTTCTTCTCCGCCGTCGGTTGTGTACTCGGTGTCGGTACTTTCCGAGGATGCAGGATTTTCCTCTTCCTCGGCCTCTTCTACTTCGTACTCGGCTCTTCCGACCTCAGCTTCGGCTTCTTCTTGGATCTCAGCCTCGGCTTCGTCGAAACGAGCTCGCGGATCAGCCAGCCTGGGGATCTCGCCTCGAGCGTGGATGTCTAGTTCGTAGAACTCAGGCGGGCTTCTCGGATTTCTTGTTCGCCACCTTCTCGTGTGCATGAAGGTGACGGGACCGGTCTTCTAGACTCAGAGGATTTGTTCGTGCAGAGTCGCCAGGTGCTCAGATTTGGAACAGCAATGAAGCGAACACCGGTGCTTCGATTCTGTCGGGGGTGAGAAACTTCCTTGTCTCACCGAGAGCTCAGGAACTGTCAGCGCCAGGTGGAGACGGATCGGAAAATCTCTCTTCAGATGTGGGACCCGTGTTCCGCCGAGCGTAGCAGAAAAACTGTTGCGCTAAGTGGAGACAGGACGGGTACTCTTTCTTTAAATCGTGGGACAAGTGTCCCACCGGGCGTGCACAGAAACTGTTGGTTACGAATCTGCCATGAGGAAAGGATTTTGGGTTAATGCGCCCAGATTCGCCCACCCAAAGATGAAAGGCCGGAAGGAAGAGATGCCTTCCGAGCCAATCTCCGGGAGAAGGCCGGCTCCTTTTGGGGGGGTTCTAATTTAAGCTAAAGGGAACAGGAAAGAAATAAATGAACTGAAAGAGACAAATGTACGGAAAGAGATTACAAATATGTCCAAAGGTTGGTGGGGGGAACTAACAGTACGGGAACACACCAATCACCGCTACTTACTGCATACAAACACAGAGCATGACAAGGAACTGCAAAACCTAGGCGTACTTCCGATACACAAGCAGTGTATGCACAACTTCAATAGCTCCCTAGCAAACATTCCCTACAAGGAACTAACAGATAGGGATCGTATCAATCACCGGATACGTACACCGACAGTGGGTAGAAAGTAAACCTAGAGATGTCGGAGCTGTGTATATGTGTTAGGCAGAGAGTTTAACCGCACAGCTTCAATGGCTCCCTAGCAAACATTCCCTACAAGGAACTAACAGTAGGGGATCGCATCAATCACCAGATACGGGCCAGCAACGTCACACATAACTGATGGAACTGCTACCACATCTATTATATGAAATTTAAAAGTACAAAAATAATGCTAAAGGCGCCTGACCATCAAATGCCGAAGTGAATCAACAAGCCATGACACAGAATCGCGTAAAGCATAAGCATAAGAAATAAAAGCGGTAGAACAGAACCAGGCATACAGATTGTATTTGTAGCGTAGCACGGTTACAGTAAGCACAGTAGTTCCCTAACAAACATTCCCCTTCCACCCTTTACAATGAATTCACGATGGGCTTTTATAGCCCGAGTCCCACCCGTTACATTAATGGGCACAGAGTCCCGGTCAAACATAAGCTGACAGAAGCGGCGAAAGAGCTGCAAATGCCGACCTTTTGTCGGATCGGTCGTACCCGCAAGATGGTCTTCCCGGAAGCCGGACAGCTACGTGGCGGAGTGCCGGGCAAATCTTCAAGTCGGCAGGCTCGCCGGTAGCCGGGAGCAGTGAAACCTCGCATCAGCTTTGAATGAGGCTATTAACGCAGCGGTGCAGCACCCATGCTTATCCCTTTTGGTCGGCAGCCTTGGTTCAAATCCCGAGCCGGACACTTGTCCGATGATGGGTTATGTCAGGACACATGCCCGCCTTAGAGGGCGCTCTATCCATCTTCACTTGGGATCGGAGCTCCTTGGGATGCGTGGGCAGAAAACAATGCAGTTGGGAAGGCCTTCACGCCTTGGTCAAATTCCGGGTTTGTTCCCCTACCGTACACCCGCCAAGGGCGCATTCCGGCTCGTTGAGAAGTCGAATCGCGCATATGCGAACACCGGTGTCCGCCGCCATATGGACCTCGCTCCGGCATTTTATCTTTCTTCCGTGTTGACCCGCCACCGCCTGCAAGGTGCGCCAGTAAAGTGGGGCGAAGTCGGACTTCGCACCAAAACGGGGGCGCACTGCGACGGGCGGGCGACTTCGCACCAAAACTGGGCGAAGTGCGCACTTCGCACCAAAACTGGGCGAAGTGCGAACTTCGCACCCAGACTGGGCGAAGTGCGAACTTCGCACCAACACTTAGCCAATTTTAGGTAGACTTGCTGGAAAGTTGGAAAATCAACTGGGGGACTCCAAGGAAAAAGGGGGGAGAGAAAGAGAATGGGAAAGAAAAGGAAAGGGAGAGAAGGAAGGAAAACGGAAGGAGGAAAAGAAGAGCAGCACTGTTACAAAACAATATTGAAGACATTGCACCCCGTGCAAAATGTGACAACATTTCCATCATTAGCACATCCTAACTGATAAGCATTTGGAAACTGTTGAACATGGAAATCAGTAAGTGCGATTTTCACCCATGACCATGGTTCAACAAATGTATCGGGAGGTTTCTACTCTCCCCAACCTCCGGAACATGGAACAACATGGGCCAGTTCCCTTCTAGCTTCTATATAAGCTGAAAAATATTGAAAGAAAACTAACCTAAATTATGCAGAAAACAAATAAGCTGAAAAACAAGGAAATAAAACTAATCTAAAAGTGCAAAAAACAAATCTGATCTACTTTTGTTTTGGAAGAAAATGGTGCAAGAGAAAACTAACCTAAATTATGCAGAAAACAAATAAGCTGAAAAATATAAAAAGAAAACTAATCTAAAATATGCAGAAAACAAATAAGCTGAAAAACAAGGAAATAAAACTAATCTAAAAGTGCAAAAAACAAATCTGATCTACTTTTGTTTTGGGAGAAAAGGGTGCAAGAGAAAAGAAAAGAAAAAATGGCTGAAGCCATAGCAAGGTTCAGGTTTGGTGCGATTAGTAGTTCAGCAATGACCAAATAACTTCAGCATATGAGATCCTCAAATAATCTGCAGCAACAATGAAAGAAAGGACTAACAGGGGAAAGGAGGGCAGAGCCACTGTTTGTAGCATGGTGGTAGTATTCTACACTTGGAGGAACAATTGTGAATGATTGTATGACTGCTCAGCAATTCAATAGGCTGAAGCCTAGATGACTTGCATCAACTCTACTCCAACAGCCCTGCATAACACAAGTTAGACGACCCAGTCTGAGGTCCATATGGCCTAGCACAACTCCTCAGACGTCTTAGCACAACTTCTCACACGAATTAGCACTTGCCCAGACAGTTTGGCACTTGCCTAAACAGCTTAGCACTTGTCCAAATGGCTTGCCTTCAGGTCAAATGGCCCAAGCTTGCATGGGACGGCCTAGTACTAGCCCAGACGGTTCTATACAGACAAAGTATGATGACCAGAATATAATAGAACAAGGTTATCTACTGCAGTATCAATGAATATAAACACATGCAAACAATACAAAGAACAGTGGCTAAATGATGAATTGACATTAACAAGATATTGTATTACATATGATCCAGTACGGATACATTGCGTACGGCTTCTCCCATCAACATACTATCTTCAACATATACAATATCTATCCTCTATGCAGAAGCTATCATGTGTGTAATGTAATCTCCTGGCATGTACAATATCTTCCATGTAAACAATGTACTATGTACCTGCTCAAATGAATGAGGGGGTCTATTTAAACTAGAGGGAAGGTAGTTATTGGCAACTACCAACCTTGACACCTCACCAATCTCACATTACATTTGTCTTGCATTTCATTTCATTTCATCTCTTAACTACAAGACAAACTACATGACAACTAACTTATTTGCACATGACTACTACTTAACTCATCATTACATTATTGCATGGAATATTACAATGTTATCAAATTTATCCAAACTATGCCAAAACTTCAACATGTGCGTACTTGACATCCTACACACTCCTTTTATTTTTTTCTGAGGTGGCAAGTGAGAACTAGCGTCTATATCTGCCCTCCCCTCTAGATTGGTTGACATCCTTGTCGATGACTATTGCTGATCTTGGGGATTTTAACTTTGTTGAGGTTGAGGCGATGGAAAAGGTACTCCTCCCAACTCTTGAATCTGCAAAGGGTTCATTCTCCCTTAAGTCTCTTTGCATAAGCCTCATAACTAGCCCATCGGAAACCATAATGATGCAACTTCTGCCAACCTAGCCTTCAATTCAGCCTCCCTCTTTGTTGCTTCGGCTTCCCTCATAACTTTTGCCAGATGCTCAACAATCAATTGATCATTGTGAGTAACCTCCTTCATCTTTGCTTCTAGCATCTAATCCCTCACTACACATTCTGACTTCAATTGTCCAATCAACTGATCCTGTATTTGCTTCATATTCTCCATCTTTTTCCTCAACTCTACTAAATCTGCTTCGTCGTCCTGTTGCACTTACCGAAGTTGTCCTTCCACCATCTGCAATTGGTTAGCCTGCTCTTCCTCCTTTAGCTTCAAGCTATAAACCATCTGCTACGTTTCAAGCCCTACTACAAACCATTGAATATAGCATGCTAAGAAATTCATTCTTGAATACGACTTCAACTCATGTGCCAACTTCACAGTCTTGACACATGGAAATTGAGGATAAGGCACCAAGTTTCCTTCATCCAAGGTGGATATCAATACAAAACTAGAGTTCCTTTAGGCAGATTCCTAACTTCTAGCATTGAATAGATACTAAAACTACCAGTTGTAGCATGGTGGTGGTATTCCACCCTTGGAGGAACAATTTGGATTGACAAATTAACTATCTACAACTTGCAATGATGCAACTGTACGGCCTGCATCATCTCCTTGTCTCTGACGACCTTGTTCACTACTCCAGACGGTCCAGTCTGAGAATCAGACAGCCTGCACTCTTCCTAGATGGCTGGCACTAGCCAGACGGCTTGCCTTCAGTCTTGATAGTCGAGCAACTGCACTGTACAGCTTGGCAACTATGCTGGACGGCCTGGTAACTGCCAGACGGCCCTGTATAGCAGAACTTGGAAAAGAATACAAATGATAAGATTGAATCTAATCTACTGCAACAATCAATCAATAGCAATACATGCAAATCACACACAATAGCAATAGCAAATGATGAACAAGTATGAACAAATATTGCATTAATGATAGCCTGTTACGGCATTCTCTTACATACACAGTATCTGATCCTGTGCAGAATACCTCCAATGCACTCTACACTATCTCTCCTGGCATACACAATGCAACTACAATGGACTCTCTCCAGCATATACAATGTCTCCCATGTCTGTGTGTGTGTGTACCCTCTCAAATGAATGAGGGGGGTCTTATTTAAACTATGGGGACGGTAGTTACAAACAACTACCACCCCCAACACCTCACCTCCTAACTACAAGACAAACTGGGTGTTAACTACCTTTGCATGACTATGTTTGCACATATCTCCAACTTGAGTCATTATTACATGTATTATTACAACGTACATATTTTATTCAAAATTACAAAACTTAACATATGCGTACTTGACATCCACGCATATTTTATTTCTAACTTGTTTATTTCCTTTGTTGAGGTGGCATGTCAGAACTAGCACCTACATCTGCCCTCCCCTCTAGATTGGTCGACATCCTCATCGATGATTGTTGCTGCTCCTGGGGACTTTTGGCTCTGCTGAGGTTGAGGTGATGGGACAGGTACTCCTCCAAGTTCCTGAATCTACAACTTCAAAGCTTCGTTCTCTCCCTTGAGCCTCTTAGCATAGGCATGGTAGCAAGCCCACTAGAAGCCATAGTGATGCGACTTTTGCTCGATCTCTGCTAGCCTAGCTCTCAACTCAGACTCCTGCTTTGTTGCCTCTACTTCCTTCCTTGCAGCTTCTACCAGTTGCTCATCCCGTTCTACGATCAGTTGCTCCTTATGGGCAAGCTCCTTCATCTTGCCTTCAAGAGTTTGTTCCCTAACTATGCATTCGGACTTCAACTGTCCTATCAACTGATCCTGCTGCTCATTCGTTTGCCTCATATCCTCAATCTCGTTTCTCATCCCAGCTAGTTCTGCTTTGGCATCTTATTGCACTTGCCGAAGTTGACCTTCCACCATCCATACTTGGTTAGTCTCCTCCTCCTCCTTCAACTTCAAGCTAGAAGCCATTTGCTGAAACGTCTCCAATCCTATTGCTAACCATTGAATCAAATATGCCAAAAAGTTCATCCTGGCATATGATTTCACCAACTTAGGTGCTAGCTTCACATACTTAACACCTGGAATTTCAAGATAAGGCGCCAGATTCCCTTCATCAACATACACTCATGGTGGATATCGATATAATACTTGGGTTTTTTCTGGCAAGTTTTTGATTTCCAGCATCGGATTGACACTGTTATTGCCAACTCCTAGCTCCCATGGCTGCATCTAGTAAATTTCGGCAAATTTTTTCATACACTCATCATCATGAGCCCAATGCACCAATTTGCTCAACTCACATTCCATTCTCAACTGCCATAGTCACCAATCTCCAACACACCCAACTCTGAACTCACTATGAACCATGTCAAACAATCCACTCACTTTTTCAAAAAATGTATCAACCTGCTCATTGATATTTGCTCCCAGAACTGGTGGTTTCCTCAAGTTTGGCACTTCTATAATGAAATGCTCGCTTGTTTCCTCCTCTGCCAGTTCTATATCTATGTCATCCTCGATGGTAGTCTCCTCCACATCCTCCCCACCATGACCTGTCAGGTTGATTTTCTGTTTGGCTGCCTTCCCTTCCTAAATCTCCTGAATATTTTCTCCATCTACATTAGTAGTCTTCTCCATTGTTTTCACCGTCTCCTTACCTTTCTCAGGTTCTTCCTCTAGTAGTTGACTACTTTGGCCTTCCTACCATAGTCTATACTCTGATGCAGGTTGTTTACCTTTCTCTCGACTCTCCTCCAACACTGCTGAACTTGGTGTCGTAGTCTGCGTTGTTGTAGATGTAAACTCCATTGGTGGTCCCTCATCCAACGGAGGCGATCCACATCTATCCACAACATCTGCATATTGCCTAAGTGGTGTGGTGTTGTAACTTTTTGGTGTATCAACATTGTTCACCTGTATCAAAACATCACCAGCAAAGTCTCCTCTTGGTGCTCCCTCCAATGGTGGTGATGCTTCCACCACATTGACTGCAATCTGAACTTCCACATCTACATCTACAATCACCATTGTTTCCTTCACAGCTTTCTTATCCAACTGTTGCATTGTTTTCTCCACACTGCACATTTCGTGCGGCAAGTTCTTGCAACTTTGGCTGTTGTCTACTCGTGGCAGCCTCACTCAAAGTCACCCCAATACCTGCAATGGCATCTACAGTACCTCCTCGCACAGCCTGACTTCTTTGTTGTGTTGGAGTTTCCCTCTGCACTGCTCGCTGCAACATTCCGTGCTTTTCACTTTGCTGGCCCACCACCATCTTCTATAAATTGCCACCTTCTTTCCTTTTCCCTATGGCCTATTATGAGGGTTCTTGACTCACTGACTATTGTTGTTGTTGCAGTTGCATTCCCATTTGTTGCCACTGCTGCTCCAACTTTCTTCACTTCTTATCCTTTCTACCCAACTCCTCTGAATTTGGTAGCTGCTCTTCAGCCCCATCAGACTCCTCACTCCCTTTAGCTACAACATCCATCTCATCACTTGATGCTTCCTGTGCCTTTCTCTTCTTTGATGCACTTTTCTTTTTCTTCCCGGAGTACTGGCTTTCATCAATGGGACATGTACCCATCTAAAAATCGTTGGTGCGTGCTCCAAAATAGTATGAGGAGGATTCAGTCCTGGAAACTGAATCTTCTCCTATGACACTGCATCCAAAATCAGGGCAATGGCATTGAAAAATTCTTAGTATACCACATCAGAAAATTCTGAATGCAGTTTGACAAAAATATAGCCCAATCATACAATTCTCCGACCATTATTCCTTCCATATAGGGTATGAGCCAAGTGGGCATCTCCGAGGCTCTCTGCTCGTCAAATAGTCTAGACATGATCATATTCATTGTACACCACAATTCATCAGACTTCAGATGCTGCATTTTCAATCCGCGACTCCCATGCTTTGTCAGCTTAGCCACTTCTTGTGGACTGAGATTGGCAACCTTATCAACAAAATTCCTTAACCGGTAAGGTCTAGCACGCATGAAGAGGGAGGAGGCGAATGATAGATTCACTACTGCAAGGACATGAAAGACGAGCTCACAGAGATAGTCAAATTTCGATGAGGAGGAATATGCGGATCGCTCAGCAACAAGGTGTTGAGCAAAATATTGCCAACCAAGTACTGCAACCACCAGAAACCAAGCCTAAGGAACCAATAGTTGAACGTGTGTGGAGCCCTCAAGAGGAAGAGAATCCAAGCAAGACACACAAGAGGTGGAAAATATTGTTGTTAACAAGAAGGAAGTTCAATAACACACAAGCAAAAGAAGAGACCGTGGAGAACATTCGTGCAAGTGGAAGAGCCAAAGAGCACGTGAAGACGATGATCGGCTAGAAACACCAACACAAAGGCAAGGGAGTTTGCCAAGAGGTGCAGAGGACGAGAGTCAAGCACCTGAGCAACCGCAAGAGAGTGCTTGGGTGAGTAGACCAGAGCCAATACACGTATATTTGCAAAGAAGATCGCGAAGTACTGATATCGGTCAAAGATTATTTGTTGGTGATAGCACGCCAAGTGACAAAAAACAACCATCTATGGTGACTATGCAGCAAGTTGCACCAATTGCGAGCAAGAAGTACCCACTGTTTCTAGGTGATAGAAAAGAAGACCCAAAACACCATAAAGGAACCTGTGTAACCATATGGCTAGCAAACAGAGTGGTAGATGAGCAAGCATGGTTGATATTATTTTCAGCAACATTGCGAGGAATCGCAATGGACTAGCACCTAAACAAGATAAGAGATTGACCATGTGCATCATGGGAAGCATTAACAAAAGTTTTTATCCAAGAATTCAAAAGACTCCAAGACGATATTGAGATCATTGAAGAAATTTACGCCACGAAGCAGAAGAAAAATGAGGATGTTATATCCTATAATAGAAGACTGAAATAACTTATCAACAAGATGGAATTTACCAATAGATGGACTATAGAGGAGATGGTTCCTCGACGGATTGCTGCCAAAGTATAAGAGGATGAAGATAGTACCACTTACTTCATATGAAGAGGCATACAACATAGCAATTACACTAGAGAGTGAAGCAAAGCAAACGATAGCAGGCCTAAGTCACTATAAGAATTCCAATAGTGACCATGATGACCTACACGTGGTGATCTAAGCCATGAGAAAGGACCTAGAAAAAATGAAGCAGGATGCAATGGAGGAAAAGGAGAGGCAAGATATTTGGTGTTCCGATTGTAAGACGGAGGGACACACAAATATTACTTGTCCAAAGTTTGCCTTTTGCAACATCTATGAAGTAAAAGGGCATACAATTGCAAATTGTCCATTTAGCATAAATAGTTCAAGACACCAGTTGTTGTTAGTGCAGCAAGAAGCAAAGGCGGAAAAACCGAGCACATCAAAGAGCAGACAAGCAACAAGAAGTGGCAAACATAGAAACAACTGCCGAGGAGGAAGACAATCGTAGACAGGCAATCGACAACAAGGATAGAGTCGGTTGCAGTATGATGCAAATGCTAGACCGATTATTCAATATCGAAGATGCCAAGAGTGGGGGCATTTCGCACGCAATTGCCAAAACCCTCTAGTTGAAGACAACTCTGCGAATAACAATACCTTGATGTGTCGTTGGTGTAGACCAAGTAGTCATAAGGAGGCCAATTGCCCGAAGAAGGCAAGCTTGAGGATCGAGTTATCAATGTCTTGCCTGAGACGACATGGAAGGAAATTGGAGCACAATTCTTAATATCTTCCAATTTCAAGTTATACGATGTGGATCAGTATGGAATCAAAATGAAAGGAGTCTTAACAACTCAAAAAGTGAAAATTGTTGATCAAGAATTTCTCATAGATTTTATTGTGACAACCATGCAAAAACAAGCTTATGCATTGTTGGGCAAAGAATGGTTGCACATGGCGAAAGTCGATTAATCACAAGTGAGAGAAGGATCAACTTACTTTTAAGAAATGATAGCACAAGTACATGATTAATCTGAAGAATCAGTCTATCAGTGAAAATATAGCAACATCTGATTAGTGGGGAAGCTCATCTTCGAAGGAAAACAATGAACATGAACCAGACGAGGAAGAAGTGTTGCATTTGTAAGAGTGCACGAAAGATGGTTGATCAAATAGTGGACTTCTCCATTGGCAGATGGAGGACTACAAGATGTTTCTGCCAACTTGTATTTTCATTCAGGCAGGTGAATGAAAGACACCATGATGAATATGAAGAAGATAGGGAAGGGAGTGATCTAGGATTGAGACAATCATTTGGGAACATAGGAGAGCAACCTATGATAGAGCAAGAGGAATTGGAACCTCACTCTACAAAAAGAATACATGTATGGGTACATGTACAATTTCCAAACACGAAAGAAGAAAGATGACTTAGATCACTCACAAATGTTGATGTGTGGCAAATGGAGTTTGCAAATAGAGAACGATAAGAGCATGAACCATGGAGTTATAAGCAAGAGGAAATGAGCCCATTAGCACAAGTTGGTGTGCATTAGCAAAGGATACGCCTCGAAACACAAATGTTTAGGAATATGAAGAGTTGAGAAGGTGTAATGCGCAAATGAGAGCACAAACAACTCACAAAATTGGAAGGACCATTCTTAGACGTAATCGAAGCAAGGAGACGAGGTGTTGAATAAAATGGAGCAACGAAGGTGGACTAGAGAAGAAAAAACTCAACTATTGTGGAGGGATGTTTTTGAAGCACCCACCTCACTGGCGGAGGAATACTACTAGTATTTCCTATTGACAATTTTGTCACATTGCTTGAAGGGGTAATGGAGATTAATATTTTGTAAAGTATTCTCTAAGTTTTCATGAATTTGTTCCCTTGCTTTTATGTATTTTCAAGTATTGCAGCAATTTTGGCTTTCATTTTTATCCCCTTTGTACATAAGCCATATGTGTAAGAGCTTCGCCACAGAGCAAACCAGGTTTAAGAGCTTCGCAGGAGAAGGAAGGATAGCTTCGCCAAGAAAAGGAAACAGGAGAACCCAGATAGGAGCCTAAAATTTGCTAAGGCACAGAAGGTGCTTCGCTAGCGAAGCAGCCAAAACAATTACTTCGGGTGAAAATTTTGCGAAGCGGCGAAGAGCAAAATGATGAAATTTTCTAAGTGTGTGAAAGTACTTCGCTGAAATTTTGGCGAAGCACCCGCTTCGGCCCCTCCTCTGGCGAACCAATTTTGATGGATCCCGCTTCGCCCCAAACCTTTGCGAAGCATCTGCTTCGGCCACTTTTTGTGCGAAGCTCCCCCATCCAAGGACTTGCCTCCCCCGAAAAGTTAAGGAAATATTCTAAGGCAAGAATCCGCTTCGGCCGAAACAGTTCCAAACGACTATTTTTGAAATGGTTCGCGGCGAAGCAGTTTACAATCCATTGGCAACCATCCGCTGCTTCGGAAGAAATCTTTTGCGAAGCGGCATTCAACCTACATCCCTAGCGAAGTAATAAGAAAGGTAGAAGCCATGCTTTAGCAGGGGACATCTGCTTCGGCATATGGTCTTTGCGAAGCAGTTTCCTAGGGATCCTTCGGGCGAAGCACTCACTCATGATCATCATTTCTGCTTCGGCTCACACTTGTTGCGAAGCGAAGCCCCGAACTAGAATCCGGCGAAGCACCCTCTAGGGTTCAACGAACGAAGGGCGCTTTCTCCGAAGGCACACATCCCAAGGCCGGGTATCTTTCCAAGGCATTTGAGTGTTTCATAAATGCAATTTTTCTTGACCGAAAGACCCGGTGCCCATTTGTGGTAATATGAAAAGAGCTATCAGTTGCAGAAGAAAAGCCAGGGCAACTTGTAAACCCACTCGAGCACCTCACCCAGAGAAGCCTAGGACGAGTCAGACGGCTCATAAATGCAGATTTCCCCGGCTGATGCGGCTATGGTTGCTAATTGTGGAAAGGGATGTGAAAGCTCGATAACAAAAGGGGACGGGCGCGGATTTCTTAGACGGCCGAGGGCGTACTCTCAGATCCAGCGCATTGATGGCTCAGAGGGTCGGGTCCTCTATAAAAACCCTAGCATTGTAATGAAGAAGGGGGGGAACTTTTGCTAGAAAGCTGTTGTAACTTGATTTTTGCAATCGATATTAAAGACTTTGGGCTCAATTTCTCTTTTGTATGCTGCCTTCTGTGATAATTTCTGTTATTCCATTTCTTCATTTGCATACTGTAATTCTGCATCCTGGATTTAGGTGTGTGATTGGGGGTTGGACCCTGGAATTCTCCTGAAGGATACATAGGGGGGAAAATACTACGTTAAATTCTTTGTATGCTGCCTCTGGTTAGTGGTTTCTGCTACGTTCATTTATTTTCCTAATTGTTGTAATTCTGAAATCTGGATTTAGGCGTAGGAAGGTGGTTGAATCCTGGAACTCTTCCAGAGGATACATAGGGAAGTTAGCGTGGTATTCATTTATGTTTTATTCTTTGTATTCATTGCTGCTACTTTAAGTTATTAGCTAGTAATCGTGTTGTTGGTTCTTTCCCACTGAATCATTCACATTTCTTTCCCTATCCTCTTTTATTTCTTTCCTGCACTCTTAGCTTAAAACCCCAAGTAGTTTAGTAAAGGAGTCGGCCTTTCTCCGGAGATTGGCACGGGGGCATCTCTTCCCTCCGGCCTTTCAATGTTGGTCCAGGTCTAGGGCGCGTATACATACCAAAATCCTTTCCTGTGGCAGATTTGTGACCAACAGTTTCTGGCACGCCCGGTGGGACCCGGTCAGTCTCACCTTGTGAGTGGTAATGAGAGCCGATGCTTATCTCATTGCCGTAAGACTCTAGCATCTGGCGACTCTGTTCAACCTGAAAATCTCAAAGTCTTAGAGACCGGTACTAAAATATCCGTGCCTTCATGCAAACGAGATGGAGAGTTAGGAATAGTGGAGAAGAGACTGAATTCTTCGAGCTTGACGTTAGCGCATTTGGAGAGCGTCCTAGGTTAGTCACGCCTGATTCACTCCTACGCGAAGGGTCGTCGCAAGAAGCTGTCCTTGACGAACAAGGCTTAAATTCCGACAGCACTGCGACTAGTCTTCCCCCTAATCCCCCAAACTCTCCGGATCACCCAAGCACCTCTGTTCCACTTAACAGTCAATCAGGAACTCCAGGAGCTTCGGTCCCTCCAAATCTAGGTGCAAGTATGGCACACCAACAACATCAACAACAAATGCAACAACAGCAGCAGCAACAACAACAGCCGCCGCCACAACAACCGCCCAGATTGTTCCCAGCATGGAATTCTTCCGGACCGTTAAATCTAGCGGGACAAGGGCAGGTTCCGCCTGCTGCCATGAAAAAAATCCCTACGTTCGACGGCACAGGGAAGACGGCTCTGGAACACATCCAAGATATCGTTTCTCTGGCTGCGATTCATGACATTACAGAAGAAAGAGTCATGGTAAAGCTTCTAGTTCTGTCTCTCCGAGGGAAGCTCCTCTACTGGTACAGATCTCTGCCACCCGACACTATAACGGGATGGGACCAGTTAGCCGGACAACTAATGAGGGGATTTAATGAAGCTGTCGATCCATCCTCTCTCTTGCATCAGTTTACAACGATCCAAAGGCACCCGCAAGAGGAGATTGCTGATTTCAATGTGAGGTTCGCCCGAACCTGGCAAAGAGTACCCACCGGACTTCGACCGACCAGCGAAGCTGCAACATATTACTACCTAAGGGCCTTCAACGCTGACATCAGTATGATGGTAAGATTTTCGAATATCAATACTTTCCCCGAACTATATGAACTGGCCCAGAAGGCGGAAATGGATTTGATAGCCATCGGTAAACTTCCTCCAAGGATGCCGATGCCCATATTCCCTGAATTTCCCCAGTCGCAGTACCCTAGCGCAGCTACTTCGCAGACCTCCACATCCCTTGCATGCCCGATCCCATCATGGAACCCTAACCCCACTATGTCCCAGATAGTTGCCCCACAAATACATTTTCCTACCTTTTCGGCACCACAACCCACTGTTCCTTCGTCATTTCCAGCATTACCAGCACCACCCCAATACCCTGCCTTGCCCCCGGTACCAACGATGGCCCCATTGCCATCAGCCCCTACATCCGTGGATATGCAGGCTAAAATATTGCAGGAAGTTCAATCCCTGAATTCTACTGTGCAGACCTTGTCTAATGACATGATCATCGTGAAGAAGAAGCAAGCACAGCAGGAATTCCTGCCAAGAAGGTCATATCCTCCACCAGCGCTCACTAAAGATCAAGTGGTACAGCCGGGAAGGCCTCCAGCAAGGAATGCAGCAATTAGCGAAGAACCGAGCACTTCTGATTATGTACATTGGTGCTCCACTTGCAATGACCCACATGAGGAGGGCACATGCATGTTACATCAACATTACGTGCAAACGCTATCGGGTAGCACCCCTAGCGGTCAGGTCAATATAATTAGGCAAGCAGATCAAAGTCTGGTAATCGACGAAGAAGAACAAGTTTCAGTCCTTACCAAGGAGGGAAAGAGACCAATGGAGGTTGACGCAGCTCAAATGGCCCCCTTGAAGGTGTATACTCGCCGTGAAAAGGGGCAACAACCTGTCAAAGCTCCAGACAAAGTTCTCTATCCTTCGCCGGCAAAAGAGAAAACCCAACAAGCCGCCGTAGCTCCGCTCCAGGCTGAAACCAAGGAGCAGGCCAGGGAAAAGCTTAAACTCCCTTCGCTAACAAAACGACAGAGAGTTGAGGCCACAGAGCAATATCGCACAAGGTATGAATCAAAGAAAGAACCAGAAGCACCCGCCTCCATAGTGTACAACATCGTGGACGAACTGAAGAAAACCCCTGCTAAGATCAGCCTATACGACGCATTACAACTGCCGGGACAAGTGGACTTGTTGCAAGAATCCTTGAAGTCAGCAAAAGCAGGAAAGTCAATACAACCTGTTCTGGTCCAAACCCTGTCCACTTCCATTACAGGAAAAAACAGGCCTCCTCCGTTCTATCTGTCCTTACAAATGGAAGGACATATCGTTCACAACTGTATGATTGACTCCGGTGCCGCAACAACAGTCATGCCTAAGGCGGTTTGCGAGGAGATAGGAATGGAATATACGCGAAGCAGCCACGACGTGCTTCAGCTGGATGGCACCCCTGTAAAGACAGTTGGTGTGATCAAGGATATACCCATCCGACTGCATAAAGTGCCCCAAATTGTAGTAATACAAGAGGTGGTAGTTGTCGACCTGGAGCCATATTTCAGCATGTGTCTTTCAAGGGAATTCACGGCTAAGCTAGGTGGATATCTTTCCATGGACTACTCGCATTTAGAAGTTCCATTCAAAGGAAGGAAGGTTAAGATTTACAACGAGAAACCTTCTACGTTTCTCGTAGAGAAGATGACCGAAGAAGAAAGTAATGATTCCATTCATACAATAGCCGAAGAAATAGAGCAGGTGGACTTAGTGGAAGAATCTCTTGCGCAGTTGAATACTGAAGACGAGTTTTCACTGACAGATTTCAACGCCATGATAGAGACAGAAATGGGATGCTATACTATCACAGAACCTGAAAAGCGCACTAAGCCAGAAGATAAGACGGCTGCCCAGGAGGAATTATGGAAATTGTTCTTTGACGGTGCCCGATGCAAAAATGGCGTCGGGGCAGGGATACTCCTCGTATCACCGTCTGGCGAACAGAAAGAATATTGCTACCGGTTAGTTTGGAGTTGTACCAACAACGCAGCCGAATATGAAGCCCTTTTCCTAGGACTGAAGAAAGCGGAGAAACTAGGCATCAAACATCTCCAAATCTTCGGAGACTCAGAGCTGGTATGTAATCAGGTCACCAATAAATGTATTTCCAAAAAGCATTATCTTAAAGCATACCGCAACAGGGTATGGGACCTGTTCGAGCAGTTTGAATCGCTCAATGTACAACCCATCCCACGAGAAAAGAACAGACATGCTGACGTCTTGGCCTCCATCGGAGCCAGATACTCTCCAGCTGATGACATGGTGCACAAGCCCAAAGCCGTGAGGTTGATTTATAGGCCCTCTGTGCCGGATAAGGATATTCACTGGCAAGTCTTTGATAATGATGAACAAATCATCAACTTCCTGGTCCAAGAAGCAGCCACTGTTGAAGAAAGGAACCCTGAGAATGAAGAATATGAGGGGCTGATCCAGCTGAAAAATAACCATGTTCCGAGGGGACTGATTACCTTGGAAAGCTTGTTCGATCAAAATGACAGAGCAGTTTCCCACAGAATCAAAGTTGACGCTAGGCAATACCAAGATCTAGAGCTTGAATCTGGGAAAGTGATAAAAGTCGGGACAGATTGCACCCCAGCAGAACTAGAACAGATCCGATCTCTGTGCAGAGGATACCCAGACATAGTGGCATGGTCTTATCAAGACCTGAAGGGCTACGATCGGCAAATGATTCAACATACGATCGAGCTGCAAGAAGGGGTCAAGCCATTCAGACAGAGACAAAGGCCAGTTAATCCAAAAATCGAAGTCCTCATGAAGGCCGAGCTTCTGAAAATGCTTGAAGCTAAAATCATCTATCCCATAAAGCATTCTTCTTGGGTGGCGAATCTAGTTCCTGTCAGAAAGAAAAATGGGGACATCCGCCTATGTGTAGATTTTCGCAATCTAAACCAGGCTTCCTTAAAGGATCATTATCCCCTCCCGCAGATTGATCAAATCTTGCATTCAGTAGCCGGGGCTCAACGTTTTTCTTTACTTGATGGTTTTTCAGGGTATAACCAGATCTGGGTTAGAGATGAGGACCAACACAAAACGGCGTTCACCACCAAGTGGGGAACATTTGCTTACCAACGGATGCCGTTTGGTCTTTCAAACGCCGGAGCTACCTTCCAGAGAGCTATGGATCTAGCGTTTGGCGAACTGCTAAACAAGATCATAGTCATCTATTTAGATGACATGACTGTCTTTTCCCGAAAAAGAGAAGACCACACTTCACACTTACAGCAGATATTCGAAAAATGCAGAGAATTCGGTGTTTCAATTAACCCGAAGAAATCCATATTTGCAGTAAATGAAGGGAAACTACTGGGACATGTCATATCAGAAAAAGGGCTCGCCGTAGATCCTGATAGAGTCAAGGCTCTCCTAAAGCTCCCACTCCCGATGAATAAGAAGGGGCTACAGTCTTTTTTCGGTCAAATTAACTTCGTAAGGAAGTTCGTTCCGGACTTCGCTCAAGTCATTAAGCCAATGTCGGAGCTCTTGAAGAAAGATGCTGAATTTGTCTGGACAGACGACAGAAAGAGGGCGTTCGAAGAGATCAAAGCCCGAATCGCTCAGGCCCCGGTGCTAACCAACCCTGATTACAGCCAAGACTTCATTTTGTATGCCGTAGGGGAACCTGAAAGTTACGCCGCAGTCCTAACACAAAAGGGAGAAGATGGCGAGGAACGCCCCATCGCATTCTTAAGTCAAGTGATACAGCCCCATGAAGAAAAATATAACTTTATAGAACGCCAAGTGCATGCAGTCATGAAATCCCTGAGGAAATTCAGGCACTTCATCTCCCAAAGCCGAGTCACAGTGTTTGTTATCCACCCAGATGTGCGGAACTTCATTATCTAGGGAGAGATGGGCAGCAAAAGGGCTGGTTGGGTAAACAAAATACAAGAGTTCGATATTGAAATCCGACCCACGAAATTAGTTCGCGGTCGCGCGCTATGCCAGGAGCTTGCAAAGAGCGTCGCCGCCGAAGTAACAACCTGCCAATGGGACGACCCAATAGCAGAAGGGAGCTTCGCAAATCAGGAAGCTGATGAAGAAGACTGGGTTAGTGAAATAATTGAATATTTCAACACTGGGAGGTGTCCCCAGCATTTGAATGCTTCGCAGCGAAGGCGCTTCAGGATACGATCCCTCCGTTACATCTTACGCCCGAAGGCCTATTCTTCAGAAATATTGATGGCGTTCTTCTAAGATGCATAAGAGAAGATGATAAGAAAAGGGTCCTTGGTGAGTTTCACTCCGGGTTATCAGGGGGCCACTTTGCAGGAAGGACAACAACTTTAAAAATAATCAGGGCAGGCTACTATTGGCCCACCCTCTTCGCTGATGCCTTTGCAGTCTGCCGAAAATGCGAGCAATGTCAGAAGTTTGCTGGCCGAAGCAAGAATGCTCCCATGCCCCTCCAACCGATACAGGTAGAAACACCATTCCAACAGTGGGGATTAGATTTCGTGGGAGTCATCTCACCAAATTCATCAGCAGGACATAAGTTTATTTTGACTGCAACTGACTATTTCACCAGATGGGCTGAAGCAGTGCCCACAAAACACGCCGACCAAGAAACGGTTATTACGTTCCTGGAAAGTTTGATCACCAGGTTCGGTGTCCCTGAAGCGATAGTAACAGATAATGGTCCCGGATTCATTGGTGCTAAGATCAATGAATTCGCCTACAAGTATGGGATATACCTCAAGGTCACCTCCAACTATTATCCACAGGGTAATGGGTTAGCAGAATCAACGAATAAGACCTTATTGAAATTAATAAGGAAGCTAGTAGAAAAGAACAAGAGGACTTGGCACCTCCTCTTGGATCAAGCCCTGTGGGCTGATCGGATCTCTATCAAAAGATCGATCAAAACCTCACCTTACGCCCTGGTGTACGGCAAAGAAGCTATCTTACCAACCCATATAGAAATTCCCGCCTTGTGGATGATAAATGATGAGGAAGAGGAATCTGGTCCCATGGAGGCTAGACTAGCTCAACTGTTGCAGCTGGAGGAGGACCGAGAAAAAGCTTATGAGAACTTCGCAAAGCATGCGCAAATCACCCAAAACTGGTTCAAGAAGAAGTCCTCTGCCCGTACATTCAAGGTGGGAGACTTGGTATGGAAGTGGAACTCATGGAAGGCTAAGCCTGGAAATCATGATAAGCTCGACGCATTCTGGGAAGGACCGTTCGAAATTGCAAAAGTGAATTCGGCTAACTCCTTTATCCTTAAGGATGTGGCCGGCCAGGCCCTGCCGATCCCTGTAAACGGTCTTCATTTGAAGACCTTTCATCATTAAAAGGTACCTCAAAAACCTTTGTTCTTGTATATAGCTTTCTTTTATTCACGCCTGTATATACCTCGTTTCAAGGCCTTTTAGAGTTAGAAATGTAGTTAGAAAAGGATCGCGGCCTCATGCCGCAGTAACAGCTGATTCTGGTTCGAAATCACTAAGTTCGGTTTCGCCAAGTCTAGTGAAATCTCCTTCGCAAAATTTCTGCCCGAAGTGGCTGTTGAGAGTTAGTTCGCCGCGAAGTGTCCCAGCATCGAAGGGTGGAGTGGCATGAAAGAGGTTCCTCCAAGACCAAACAACGTCATAGAGAAGCTCGCGACCAAAGTACAACGCTTCGCCAACAAGATCAATGACGAAGGGTGGTTCATGAAGCCCAGGGCCGGAGGGAGAAAGCAGATGCGAATAGCTTCGCCCAGGAGCGAGCTCCGCCGAAGGGACAGATAACTGCTTCGGAGCCTCCAATTGACTAAGGCATGAAAGACGCTTCGCACAAAAGGACCTGGCGAAGCAATATTTTGATAACAATCTAGCGAATCATTCCCCAAGTCCATAAAAACAAAATTGGAAGGACACACAAAGGATATGCTTCGCCCGAAAAGCAGCCGAACCTCCACTTCGGGGCTAATTCTTTGCAAAGCGGTCATCAAAATAACTAGGTAATCTCAATGCCGCGGGGAAAATAGCTTCGGGTCCAAGACGTAGCGAACCTATGGATCGCTCAAGGTTCCAGCGAAGTACCTTTCGCTCAGATCTACCTCGCTAAACAATAGGCGCAAAATTCACTTCGGGAAAAGAGCTTGCCGAACTCCCGAATCGCTGCCAAATTTTGCGAAGCAGCCAAATGAAATGAAAACGCATTTAAAATGTGTCTCGATGCATGTGCCAGCAGCGGTCTAGGGGAACGTTCAGAACGTGCGGAGTTAATGCGAAGGTGGCGGAGCGTATCCCAAGGGAATTTAGTTATGATTAAAAGTCGTGCCCAGGTACGAGGTGGCAGGGAGTTGGATTTTCGAAACATGGTCAGACCTTCGAAGTACATTGGCCCGCGTGCACCAACGCCGCAAAACCAATCAAAGGGCGGGACGATCTCCTCGGCCCGATTTGTGAATTTAATTTTGGCAGGTACCATAAATGGTGGTAGTTTGAATCCGCATCTATAAAAGCCGAGCTCTATCAGCAAAAGGCTATTTACCCGCTGATAATTTCGAGTGTGGAGCTAGGAGCCCTGACAGAACTCTGCCGAATTCTCAGCACTCTGCCTCAAAATTCTATCGCCTCTTGCAAACCAGAATGGGGAAGAAGAATTCAAAAGAGAAGAGAGAAGAACCTGAAATGAAGGGCCCCGAAAAAACTAAGAAGACTAAGAAGGAAAGAAAGCATAAACCCAAGAGGGTCGACCTTAATCTTCGCCCTGAAAAGCAGGTCATAGAAGAGGGAGAAGATTCTGAAGAAGAGCAACCTGTGGAACCGCCCATTGATGGGTGGGACAAGATAAGGGACACTGAGCTTTCTAAAAGTATAGCCGAGCTCCGGTATACTATCGATTTCATGAGAGCCCGTTTGTCTGCGGAGAACAAGAGGGCCGCTGCCTATTACTCTCACATATACTGGTACCTGACTCCGCCAGCACACCACTGTCCCGAATTAGTTCATGCCATCGCGCAGAACTATCAACCATCTACCCGACAAGTCCTGGACGCGGCGGGAAACAAACTATTCACAATCTTCAAGGAGGATGTGCAGGAGGCTTTCGCTCCTCTGCAAGGGCCGCCCAAGGGGTATACCGTTCGCAGCGTCAGCTTGAGCGAACAAATGGGGAGGTTCACCCCCTCCGACCGTATCATTAAATTCTTGAGCGACAATTTGAAGGACGGGCTCCCTTCAGGCAAGCTGCCGCAAATGCCTCGCCCCCTTAGTGACTTTAAGCATACCGATATCTTCTCTATTATTGCATGGGTGGCAGGCCTATCTACTGATGCTGTTGTGCATCCCTGGCAAGTGGTACTGGCCGAATGTATTTCGCGCGGAGAGTTTTACTCTCCAGACCCGTCGAGGCCGAACACTAACCCGGTGTTCTTTGACTGGGCAGAATGGGTGGCCCGAACCTTACATACGCGGCTGGCCAGTATGAAGAATTCTGGGACAGATCAGTATTTTGGGCCTTGCTCTTTCCTAATTTGGCTCTTTTTCTGCCATACTCAGAAGCATTTCCCCCACATTGTTGTTACTCCAGTGGACAAAGATGGAGTCCCCCAGCCGGTGTATCAGTGGACCCCACTCCTAGCAAGGACAGGGTCGTATTATGTTTTCAATCTACAGTTCATAGGACCTGCCATGCAGCTCATGCGAGGCTCCTGCCCTCGGGTGCCCATGATCCTCAGGGATAAGGTCGTCATTGAAAAGAAGGGCGATGTTTTCCAGTTGACACAGGGGCTTGTTATTCGCCTGTTTGGGTTCACAGGAAAACCCTTTCTGCTGCCATTTTACCCGTCTGAGTACCAATTTGCATTGGAGGTCGCTCGCCAGAGCGACGTGACAAATACAGTTTACGGCCATGGCCGAAAATGGGCACCAACCTGCGATTTCCCCTTCAAAATGGGAGTCGTCGAGGTTTTCGCTCTCAAGCAATATGTTTACCTGGAAGATAAGCTCGCTGACTTTGGCCTGTTGCAGATTCCACAGCGGTGGTGCTATGACCCCTTGGGGGTAATGAGGGACCACCTCAGATTCAAAAATTTCCATGTTTGCCCCTGCCCGGAGATAGTGGAGCAGCGAAATAATCCCACTGGAAGGGACCTGGAATGGCACCTTGAGAGAATGAAAACATTGCCCCCGTGGCATGAATTTTATACTATGGAAGTTGAATATGATCCCATCCGACACCCTTTTCCGGGACCAGACTCAGCATTCTGGAAAAAGATGAAGGACGATCTGAGGGAAGAGATAAAAGGTTGGCGTGAAAACCAGCTAAAAGAATGGTGGATAATGAGGGTTCACCGGCGAAAGCAAAGATCATACGGTCTTCTAGAAATGGACGAAGACTTTAGCGTTTTTTACGAAGCCAACGTTGGGTCCTGGCAGCCCATCTCCTTCGCCGACTTCATTCCTCCTAGTACCCCGGACTCGGGTGAAAGCCCGAAGAGAATTGAAAGCGTTTCTGAGCAGGAAGAGAAAGAAGAGACGGTAGCAACTCAGCAAGAGCTGCCAGACGAGCCTGTTGGAGGTTCTGATACAGATGTCGGGAGAACGGTGCAGCGGCAAGAAAAGGAGGAAAAGAAGAAGAGGAAGAGGCCTGACCAAGTTCAAATGCCTCCTCCGCACCCGAAACGACCTCGTAGCAGACCCTCCGGTGTTTCTGGCGAACAACTTATAGCAAGCTCAGGCGAGTCGAATGTTAGAGAAATAGTGCCCCAACCACCACTGCAGGGAGAGGGGGAGATTACTGAAGTTGATATCATCAATGTGGAGGAATACCTCCAGAGAGAAGAAAATGTTGGGGAAGAGGAAACTGAGGATGTCGGAGGAGCGGAAGCTGGAGGCAGACACGACCCTGGTACGCAGGATTTTGCCGCTTCTGCTCTATTTCTAGAGCACGCAGGTACGCATCCCCTGTCCCCTACTCCTGTTTCCCAAGTCGTGTCTGTAGTAGCCCCGACCAAGGGTTCCCCAATATCTTCTGCCCCGTCAGATAAATCTCCCCGAAGCACTTTTCACACTGTACAGTCACCCATTCGCACAGTCTCATTTGCTGTAGCAAACCCGTCCTGTAACCCCGCCGGTCTCACAAACATTTCCACTCCATCCGAGTCGTTAGGCCATGACACTTCGCCTCCAAACCCCGACACCCACTCCACGGTTTCCCATACCATCACTTCACCTACTAGAAACCCCACCACACCTATCGCCGAACCCACTGGCGAAGCATCGTCCATACAGTCATTGTATTTGTTCACACCCTTGGCTGGTAATCCAGCCTCATTTGAAAATGATTTGGCTATGATCCAAGAGCGTCCTCTAGCAGAAAAGTTAATCCAGGCCCGTCAGAACACTGATAAAATGCTCAAGGAGGCAAGGAAAAGAAGAGGGCGGTCTCTGGCAAAACAAGAGAAATGCGCTGTGTTTGATTTAAAGAATGGGAAGCTTCACAAAGTTAAGAAGATACCCAAGGTCCAGAAGCCCCTAGATGAGATGACCCTTGCTGACTATGAATATCAAGAGAAGGTCAAGGACCTGGAGCATATGGATGTAGATGATGAGTCCGAATCCATGCATGTAAGAATAGAAGTATTTCGCGCACACGCGAGGATTGCCAACCAACGCCGTTATGAAGCAGAGAACGCGAACGTCAAGCTAGAGGAGGATTTAGCCAGGACTCGCTCACAACTTGAAGACGCTCAGAAGCAGTGCGAGCAGGTAAAAAAGGAGATGGACGCCCTGAAACAACAAGTAGAGCAACTGCAAGTCGCAGCAGGAGATCAGAGCAAGGTACAGGCAGAATCTGAAGCTAGGGCCAAGGAATTTGAGGCTCGAATCCTGCAGATGCAACATCAGTTGTATGAGAAAGAGAACTTGGAACAGTTCGATAGGGGCAGGATTAAGGACATCCGTTCGCACTTGCTCAGAAATTTCAGATCCCGGGCCTCCAGTGCCCTGTCAATATTATCCTATATCACAGAAGCCCAGTATGCTGCTGCACAAAAGGGACCAATAGTGGACGAAGTTATACAGGAGATAAGAAGCCGACTCAATTTGGCCTTTGAGGTACAGAGCATCAAATACCAAGACTTGCAGGTAGCTGCCATGAGTCGGACAGCAAGAGATTGGTCCACTGTCCAAGCCACAGTCCGCGCCTTCTTCTCCAAAGTGAGGAAAGCTCAGAAGGCCAAGAATCTCATGGACATGTTTGAACAGGAGCAGCGTACATCACTGGGATATTTCCAGGACCTTTCAGCATTAGGTTTCCCGAGTTTCACCGACGATGACGGGAACCTTTTAACCAAAGAAGAACTCAAACCGGCTTGGCTCAGGTTTGAAAGTGATGTTTCAGAAATCGACGACTGGAATGAGCCAGTCACGGAAAGGCAGGTCACGGAATTCATTTTTAAGTATTGCCAAATTGCGGCTTGTTTGAATGATTTGAGTGCAAGAGCCAAATATGCCGATATAGGGCAGATTGATCGGTTCCATATTCTCGTCAAGGCGCTGCAAGATCGTGAACCCTTTCAGAAGGGTGCCTGGGCCCATGTTCGCCGGACGATGGAACGTATCCGTGATCGCCTTCCACCACCACCACTAGAACAAATACCTGAAGAAGAAGCAGAGAAAAAAGGAAAAGAGATAGTTGCAGAGGCACTCTCAGAAGAAGAGAAGCAGAAAGGAGAAGGGTCTGGAGGCAACTCTGGCCCAATGGATCAAGGCTGAGGGTCCTTGCACCGAGGCGAGCTCGTTGCCCCGCGAGCCGCCAGGAATGTTGACAATTTTGTCACATTGCTTGAAGGGGTAATGGAGATCAATATTTTGTAAAGTATTCTCTAAGTTTTCATGAATTTGTTCCCTTGCTTTTATGTATTTTCAAGTATTGCAGCAATTTTGGCTTTCATTTTTATCCCCCTTTGTACATAAGCCATATGTGTAAGAGCTTCGCCACAGAGCAAACCAGGTTTAAGAGCTTCGCAGGAGAAGGAAGGATAGCTTCGCCAAGAAAAGGAAACAGGAGAACCCAGATAGGAGCCTAAAATTTGCTAAGGCACAAGAAGGTGCTTCGCTAGCGAAGCAGCCAAAACAATTACTTCGGGTGAAAATTTTGCGAAGCGGCGAAGAGCAAAATGATGAAATTTTCTAAGTGTGTGAAAGTACTTCGCTGAAATTTTGGCGAAGCACCCGCTTCGGCCCCTCCTCTGGCGAACCAATTTTGATGGATCCCGCTTCGCCCCAAACCTTTGCGAAGCATCTGCTTCGGCCACTTTTTGTGCGAAGCTCCCCCATCCAAGGACTTGCCTCCCCCGAAAAGTTAAGGAAATATTCTAAGGCAGAATCCGCTTCGGCCGAAACAGTTCCAAACGACTATTTTTGAAATGGTTCGCGGCGAAGCAGTTTACAATCCATTGGCAACCATCCGCTGCTTCGGAAGAAATCTTTTGCGAAGCGGCATTCAGCCTACATCCCTAGCGAAGTAATAAGAAAGGTAGAAGCCATGCTTTAGCAGGGGACATCTGCTTCGGCATATGGTCTTTGCGAAGCAGTTTCCTAGGGATCCTTCGGGCGAAGCACTCACTCATGATCATCATTTCTGCTTCGGCTCACACTTGTTGCGAAGCGAAGCCCCGAACTAGAATCCGGCGAAGCACCCTCTAGGGTTCAACGAACGAAGGGCGCTTTCTCCGAAGGCACACATCCCAAGGCCGGGTATCTTTCCAAGGCATTTGAGTGTTTCATAAATGCAATTTTTCTTGACCGAAAGACCCGGTGCCCATTTGTGGTAATATGAAAAGAGCTATCAGCTTGCCAGAAGAAAAGCCAGGGCAACTTGTAAACCCACTCGAGCACCTCACCCAGAGAAGCCTAGGACGAGTCAGACGGCTCATAAATGCAGATTTCCCCGGCTGATGCGGCTATGGTTGCTAATTGTGGAAAGGGATGTGAAAGCTCAGTAACAGAAGGGGACGGGCGCGGATTTCTTAGACGGCCGAGGGCGTACTCTCAGATCCAACGCATTGATGGCTCAGAGGGTCGGGTCCTCTATAAAAACCCTAGCATTGTAATGAAGGAAGGGGGGGAACTTTTGCTAGAAAGCTGCTGTAACTTGATTTTTGCAATCGATATTAAAGACTTTGGGCTCAATTTCTCTTTTGTATGCTGCCTTCTGCGATAATTTCTGTTATTCCATTTCTTCATTTGCATACTGTAATTCTGCATCCTGGATTTAGGTGTGTGATTGGGGGTTGGACCCTGGAATTCTCCTGAAGGATACATAGGGGGGAAAATACTACGTTAAATTCTTTGTATGCTGCCTCTGGTTAGTGGTTTCTGCTACGTTCATTTATTTTCCTAATTGCTGTAATTCTGAAATCTGGATTTAGGCGTAGGAAGGTGGTTGAATCCTGGAACTCTTCCAGAGGATACATAGGGAAGTTATCTTAAAACCCCATGTAGTTTAGTAAAGGAGCCGGCCTTTCTTTGGAGATTGGCACGGGGGGCATCTCTTCCCTTCGGCCATTCAATGTTGGTCCAAATATAGGGTGCGTATAGTTACCAAAATCCTTTCCTGTGGCAGATTTGTGACCAACAGTTCCCTCACAAGCTCTAGAGATTCAAACAATAGCTCGTATGCACTCAATTTCAACACAAGTAGTGGTAGTTCGAGTTCACCACTCACAAGGTGATCCAGGAGGAATGCATCAAGATTGCAACCGATTCTTGATCCGGAAGAGGATAATCCACAAAATCACTCTGAGGTAGAAAGGCGAATAAGAAGACGATTCAATGATATGTTGGTAAATGTTGTTGAGGAAGTCGAAGCTCCAAGTAGTTTGCATGTAGTTGACAGTCATTAGTACCGAAAAGAGGCAATGTAGGCAATTTGGAAAGATCATCAGGTCTTATCTACTATTAATTGCCCATCCAAGGGAGGAGTTTGGTTGGCCTCCCCCCTAATAGTTTGTGGGGAAGGATCTTCCCTTTGGCTATCTCTCAAATACTTGCCGCAAGTGGGAGGCATGGTCTTCTCTCTTGTGTGAAAACACGGTCATGTCATCCAAGTAGATGACAATGATCTTGTTGAGCAGCTCCCAAAACGCCAAGTCCATAGCCCTTTGAAACGTAGCCCCGGCATTGGAAAGACCGAAGGGCATACGCTGATATGCAAACGTTCCCCATTTGGTGGTGAACGCTGTCTTGTGTTGATCTTCATCTTTCACCCATATTTGGTTATAGCCGGAGAAACCGTCCAAGAGAGAGAATCTTTGAGCTCTTGCAACTACGTGGAGGATTTGATCAATTTGGGGGAGTGGGTAATGATCCTTCAGTGAAGCCTGATTGAGGTTTTTGAAATCCACGCAGAGGCGGATGTCTCCATTCTTTTTCCTCACGGGGACCAGATTTGCGACCCAAGAAGAGTGCTTGATGGGATAGATGATTTTGTCCTCCAACATCTTCAAGAGTTCAGCTTTCATCATGGCTTTAATTTTCAGGTTCACCGCCCTTTGCTTCTGCCGGAAAGGCTTTGCATTATCCTCCAGTTCTGAAGTATGTTGGATCATCTCTCTGTCGTACCCCTTCAGGTATTGGTAGCACCAAGCCACAATATCTAGGTACTCCCTGCATAGAGATCGGATTTGCTCTAAATCCTCATCAGTGCAATCCGTCTCGACCTTAATCATCTTTTCAAGTTCCAATTCCAGGTCCATGTACTGCTTGGGGTCCACTTTGATCTTATGGGATATGGCTCTATCATTCTGATCAAAGAGGCTCTCCAGGGTAATTAGTCCTTTCGGGACATGATTATTTTTTAACTGTATCAACCCCTCGTCATCAGGGTCTCTACCTTCAATTGTACTAGCTTCATTTATCAAAAAGGTGACGATATCCTCGTCACAGTCGAACACTTGCCAGTGGGTGTCTTTGTCAGGCACAAAAGGCCTATAAATGGTACGAACCGGCTTCGGCTTCTAGACAGTGTCATCAACCGGGACGTACCTGGCTCCAATAGACGCCAAAATGTCAGCATGCTTATTCTTTTCATGAGATATGGCTTTGACATTCAAAGATTCAAACGACTCCATCAGATCCCAGACACGGTTGTGGTATGCCTCGAGGTAATGCTTCTTGGAGGCGCACTTATTGGTAATCTAGTTGCACACCAGCTCTGAGTCGCCAAAGATCTACAAATGCTTTATTCCAAGTCTCTCTGCCTTTCTCAAGCCCAAGCACAAGGCTTCATACTCCGCCGCATTGTTAGTGCAACTCCAGGCCAGCCTATAACATTAGTCCTTTTGAATCCCGGATGGTGAAACCTGAAGTACACCTGCACCGGTGCCATTCTTACATCGTGCACCATCAAAGTACAACTTCCACAGCTTTTCCGGGGCGGGTCCAACATCCTTCTTTGAAGACTGATCAAGTCTTTCGAGTCGGGTGATGAGTAGCAGCCTTGTTCGGTCTCAATCATGGCATTGAAGTCCAGTAAGGAGAACTCATCCTCCACTTGTAACAGCTCCAAGGTCTCTTCCACCAAGTCTACCTCTACCAGTTCCTCAGTCGTCAGATGAACCATGTCGCTCTGCTGTTCTTCCCCAGGTATCTTCTCGACCAAAAACGTGGAAGGCTTTTCATTATAAATCTTCAATCTCCTTCCTTTAAAAGGCACTTCCATATGTGAATAATCCAGCGACAGGTATCCACCCAGCTTCGCAATGAACTCCCTAGAGAGATACATGCCGAAGTAGGGTTCCAAGTCAACCACCACAACTTCTTGGATGACCACTATGTCAAGCGCTTTATGCAGTCGGATTGGGATGTCTTTGATGACACCAACTGTCTTGACAAGAGTGCCATCTAGCTGCAGCACACCTTGGCTGCTCCTTGTGTATTCCATACCAATCTCTTCACAGACAACCCTCGGCATGATAGTAGTGGAGGCACCAGAGTCCACCATGCAATTGTGTACTATATGGCCCTCCATTCGCAAAGACAGATAGAAAGGTGGCGGCCTGTTTTTCCCGGTAGCAGAGACTGTCAAGGGTTGAGCCAACACAGCGGGCTGTGTCGGCTTTCCATCTTTCACGCTCTTCAAGGATTCCTGCAACAGGTCTACTTGTCCTGGGAGCAGAAGAGCATCATATATGCTTATTTTCGTCAGAGTCTTCTTGAGCTCATCGACTCTATTGTAAGTTGAAGTGTCGGCCCCTTCTGCTTGTTTTGCTGGCTCGTACCTGGTTCGGTATTGTTGCGTGGCTTCAACCCTCTGTGTCTTGTCAGCGATGGGTACCTCAGCTTTTCTTGAGCTTGTTCTTTTGTTTCAGCTAGAGGTTGTACTGCCGAAATCTTTACCACAGGAGCCTTGAGCATTGGGAACTTTTCTTTGGCTGTAGGAGGTAAATGCGGCTTATCAAGTGCTGGCACAGCAGGCTGCATCCTCTCCCTTTTTGCATATACTCTCAACGGATTCATCTGGGATGTGGTGGCCTCAATCGGCCTTTTGCCCTCCTTGGTCAAGAGAGACATGGGATCTTCTTTTGGGACTGCAAAGTTACCTTCATCGTCAAGGATCAAGTATGCTTCGTCTTCCACGGCGCTGCCCGCAAGGGTCTGAATATAATGCCGATGCAACATACAACCCTCCTCTCCATGTGGATCGTTGCATGTAGAACACCAGTTAATATGGTCAGAAGTGCCTGGTTGAGCATTATTGGCGGCATTCCTCGCTGGGGGCCTTTGCGCTTGAGCACCTTGATCTTTTGTCAGCGCAGGAGGATATGGTCTCCTCGGAAGAAACAACATCTGAGCTTGCTTCTTCTTCATGATTGTCATGTCGTTGGAGATAGTATGGTAACCGGAGGCAAGAGCCCGCACCTCCTGAAGGATCTTATTCTGAATATCATTATCAGCAGGCGCCAGCCGGACCGGCGGAGGTATTGCGGCTAACGGTGGAGGTGCAGAATATACCGCGTACTGAGGGGGAGTTGGGAGTGCTGGATATTGCGGAGGTGGAGGTGGCGGATTAGGATAATGGATCTGGGGCTGACCATACGGGTTTATAACTGGCGCTGGGTTCCATGGCTACTGGGGGTACTGATTTGACGAGGATGCCGTCGCACCAGACGCGGGCGGATATTGTGACTGAGGGAAATCAGGATAGATGGGAGGTTGCATTCTATGAGGAATTTTGCCTATAGAAATTATGTCTAATTCTGCTTGCTAGGCAGCTTCATATAAGGCGGGAAAAGTGTTGACCCGGGCTATATTGAGAAGTAGACAAATGTCTGAATTAAAAGACCTCTGGTAATAGTGCGCAGCTTGTCCAGCGGGAGGTCGCAGCTCAGGAGGTACTCTTTTCCAAGACCTCGCAAACCTCACGTTGAAGTCCGATATCTCCTTTTGCGGATGGCGTTGAATACTTTGAAACTGGTGCAGCAATGAGGAGGGATCAGCGGACTCGTTGCATCCCTTCACTAGCCTACCCGCTAACTGGGGCCATCCCGTGATAGCTCCTTCTGGCAAAGATCTCCACCAGTAGAGAAGCTTCCCTCTCAGAGAAAGGGCTAATAGACGGGTCTTAACACTCTCACTAGTGATAGAGTGCAGTGCAGCCAAGGCCAGAATATCTTGGATGTGCTCATATGCTGTCTTCCTGGAGCCATCATACGTAGGAATGGATTTCAAGGCAGAAGGAGGAACAACTTCTTGTCCAACTAGAGCCAAGGGCCCTGTGGAATCAACTGTTGGGAAGAGGTCGTCATCATTTTGTTGGGTAGCCATGTCTTCTTCCTCTTCTTCAAGTTGATCAATAGTATAATCAGTATCAGTGTTGTCCGAAGTTGTAGGCTCTTCTTCAATTTCGGCCTCTCCAACTTCTTCAACTTCTTCAATCTCATCTTCTTCTATTTCAACCTCAGCTTAGGGTTCGTTTTGGTGAGCTTGGTAGTCAGCCAACCTTACGCGCTCTTCAGGAGCGTTGATGTCGATTTCGTAGAGATCAGGTTGCTGTCCTGGGTTCCTTGCACTCCACCTTCTTGTATGCATGAAGGCGCTTTTGATATTGGACCAGTATCACGGACTCAGAGAATATTCAGGTACTGCAGAGTGGCCAGGTGTTCTGATTTGACAGCAATGAAGCGAACACCGATGCTTCGATTTTGTTTTGGGGTCGGAAACTCCCGTGTTCCACCGGGCGTGCCAGAGAAACTGTTGGTTACGAATCTGCCACTAGGATAGGATTTTAATCTATATGCGCCCTAGATTCCCCCAGCAGATTGAAATGCCAGAAGGAAGGAATGCCTTCCATGCCAATCTCCGAAGTAGGTCGACTTCCTATATTTTCTCAATTTTGGTTTAAGCTCAGAGTGCAGGAAAGAGATTATAAATTACTAAAAGAAACATAAATATCTCCGTTTTCGGATGGGGAAGATAAGCAGCACGGAAACAAACCAATCACCACTACTAACAGCAATCTAAGCAGAATATGTAATAGAAATCATTAACATTACTTTGTCCTATGTATCCTTCACTTTAAACATTCCAGGTACACTTAATTGCCAATACAGTTATCCAGATAAGCAGAATAAAATTAATCAAAAATATAAGTAACATGAGGCATAAATGCTTAACGAAGGCAGCATACAAAATAAAGACAATCAATGAAGCCAAGTATATTTTGCATTCAAAAGCAAACGCACAGCTACAGAAGTCTCCTAGCAATATATCTCCCATCCACCCTTATACAATGATATGGCGCAGCTATTTATAGCGCAATTTTCCCCCCGATTACAACTTTGGACACAAAATCCCAGGCCTGACAAAAGCTGGAAAAGCTGACAAAAGTGGCAAAAAACGGTTGATGTTGACCTCTGCGGGTATGGAATGTACTTGCAGCAAGGTCCGCCTGAAAACTTGGCAGCTACGTGGCAGTGCGGTAGATGAAACCTCGAGTCAGCTTGAATGAGGGTATATGCGGTACAATAAGTCAGTCCACGCTCGCACACCTGTTACATCTTTGACTCGAATCTCGAGGCTAGACACCTATCGAAATCTGATGGGGGGAAGAATCTGCTTTGAAGCTCATAATTTATCTCCCGTCCGACTTCGCCCAAAATTGGAGCGCAGCCGGACAGCGCAGGGTGGAAGTAGTGCAGTTGGGAAGGCCTTCGTGCCTTAGAAATTTTCTGGGCAGTATTTTAACATTCTTCGCCCGAGTGCGCACAAGTTGGTGAGCGCAGCCCGACTTCGCTGCGAAGTCGGGCGGCTCGACAGTTAGAAAATTCCGAAGTCACCAAGGCAAATCGCCCGGTTGCGCACTTCCTCCAGGACGAAGCCTGACTTCACTGCGAAGTCGAGCAGTCCCAACACTTAGAATATTTTCAGCTAGTCTTCAAACAGATGTTGCCCAAGTGTGCACGAAACTAGGAGCGCAGCCCGACTTCGCTGCGAAGTCGGGCGGCTCCATACTTAGAAAATTCTTGGGCACATTTCTGATAACCTCGCCCAGTTGCGCACAGATAGTCAAGCGCAGCCCGACTTCGCTGCGAAGTCGGGCGGACAACAACACTTAGAAGATTTTTGGGCATTTTGCCCACTCAGAGAAACAGTTAGAAATATGGAAGGGGAGATGGAGAAAATGAAACTGATGGCAGAAAAGAAAGGGGATAGTGGAGAAGGGGAGAGAAGAAAGAGGGAAGGGAAAGCAACATCCTTACAAAAATTCGAAGACATGGTACCCTGTGCAAAATATGGCAACGGTCCCACCGAGCGTGCCAGAAACTGTTGGTCACAAATCCGCCAAAGAAAAGGATTTTGTTTGTGTATGCGCCCTAGACCTGGACCAACCTTGAAAGGCCGGAGGGAAGAGATGCCCTCCGTGCCAATCTCCAGAGAAGGTCGCCTCCTATACTAAACTACTAGGGTTTTTAAGCTAAGAGTGCAGGAAAAAGATTTAAAAAGTACAGAAAGAAATGTAAATAGCTTGATATTGCGGTGGGAAAGAACAAACAGCACAATAACTTAACTATATCTAAACTAGCAACATTCAATAAAGAAAATGTAACAGAAACTAAAACTACGTATGCTTCTCTATGTATCCTCTACAGAATTCCAGACACATTTATCTTCCAATGCTAAAATCCAGATATCAGAATTACAGCATTACAGCAACCAGAAAAGTAAATGAAAGCAGAAATACTTGCCAGAGGCGGCATAAAAAGAAAGCACAGATTCAGAGCCAAGGATATTCAGTATTGATGCAAAATGTTTAGCTACAGCAACTTCTTTAGCAATATGTTCCCCCCCGTTTTCATTACAATGCGTGGGTTTTTATAGAGGACCCTTCCCTCTGAGCCATTAATGCGCTAGATCTACAAGGACGCTCAGGCGACTCCAAAAATCGTGCTCGCCATCTTCTACAATTGAAACTTCCCATCCTATTACCATAACTAGATACCGAGTCTTTCGGGGCGAAAAACTGCATTTATGTGCCGCACAAATGCCTTGGATAAATACCCGGCCTTGGAATGTGTGCCCCTCGGGAGAAGCACCGTCGTCAGAGGCACCCTGGGTGAAGCTTCGTTGAATTTGCGTCTGAAGCGCAGCTTCGCAATGAACTTGGGCCGAAGCGAGCATTTAATCTGATTCTGACCGAAGTAGCCAGCTTCGCCATAGAAGACGAGGTAACCCAACTCTTTGTTCCGCTGCTTCGTTGGGAAATATGTGCTTCGCTGAAGGAGGGGGCTGAAGTGGCAGTTCGGGTAAGTTTTGGCCGAAGCTACACCCTCTGCCTTAAAATTTTTTCCTACCTCTCAACTATAGTTTCGGCAATGATGTGACCGAGGTGGGAGGTTCGCTGGTCGAACATCCGAAGCAGGCGCTTCGCTGAACTAAGGCCCGAAGTAGCAACTTCTAGGAGATGGTTCGTCGGGGAAGTGGGCCGAAGTGGTAGTTCGGCGTCGTTTTTAGCGAAGCAACTCATCTCCCTTATACTTTGTGTTCCAACCAAAATCGGAACTTCGCGATCCTATCGCTCGAAGTAGCAGCTTCGGCAGTCTTGCGGGCGAAGTGTCCCTCGTGCCTTAGCTGATTTCTATTCTGAACTGGGCTTGTATCTGGTTTCCTTTTGCGAAGCTGCCTATCTTTAACTGCTTTTGGCGAAGCTACAGGTTTCTATCTGTCTCTTATTGGCGAAGCTTATTTACACATATGGAATGAATACAAGGGGGCCAAAAGGTGGGCACTGGAAGAACTGAGGCACCATGAAAAGAAAGAAAAAGCAAGGGAACAAATTCATGAAAAATAAGAAAATACAAAAATTGAATCATACTTTGAAATTTTACCCATCAACAAAATGTGACAAAATTGTCAACAGCTACTACCTCAACCCCAAATTCTTTTATGATGATTCATTCGAGGTCGGCTATGAGGTGATATCGGGCCTTCAACAATGCCTTACCCGGATGGTGCCAGATGAGCACACCCACAATTTGATATAGGATGAGTTGCAAGATTACAAGAGATGTGAAGGCTACCTTTTCACATGCCCATAGTGCATTCAACGAAGGGCAACTTTGAGGCCAGGTAACTGTTGTCACATTTTGCACAGGGGTGCCATGTTCTTAGTTTCTGCATGTATGCTGCTCTTTTCCCTTTCCTTCACCTCATCTCCCCTATTCTTCATCTCTCCCTTTTTTCCTCTTCCTCACAGTTTCATTCCCTCTCTTTCTTTCTCCCTTCCTTCCCCCCAGTAAAACTTCAGCAGGTGTTCCTTGAAAAAATTTTAAGTGTAGGGGCAACATCCGACTTCGCAGCGAAGTCGGAGTGCGCCCCTCAGTTGGAGCGCAATAGGGAACCCGAAGTGCGCAACAAGACAGGAAATAACTGAAAATTTGACTAAGTGTCAAGGGCGACACCCGACTTCGCAGCGAAGTCGGAGTGCGCCCTTCTTCCTGGGCGCACTAGGGGAACAGTCTGTCAGAAAATCAGCTAAGTGCTGGGGGCGACATCCGACTTCGCAGCGAAGTCGGGGTGCGCCCCTCTTTCAGTGCGAAGTCCGAATAGCGAAGGGAGACAGGCACCGGTGCGACACCCGGCTTCGCAGCGAAGTCGGAGTGCGCCCTTTGACCGGTGCGCAGTTGGATAAAGTCAACTCAGAAAATGCTAAGGCAAGAAGGCCTTCCAACTGCACTGTCTTCATCCTGCGCCACCCGATAGCGCCCAAATTCTTGGTGAAGTTGGATAAACTGCCTTTCAAGACAGACACATGTCACGCATCAGCATCTGACAAGTGTCCATCTTCAGGATTCGAGCCAAGACTTGACCGCACAGGGACAAACTATGGGCTACACTATCGGCGCCATCTGTCACCATTTAAGCCGATGTGAAGTGCCATCTGCCGCACTTACCCGCATTCCTGTTGACCGAAGACTTGACCCAACGCGCTGCCACGTAGCTGTACCGCCTTCAGGGACACCATGCTGCAAGGACAGTCCGGCCCGACAGAAGTCAACATCAATAGCTCCTCAGCCGCTCGTGTCAGCCACTGTCTTGTCTGGGACTTCGTGCCCATGAATGTAATCGGGGGGAATTTTGGGCTATAAATACCCACCACGTTTTGATTGTAAGTGGTGGAAGGGGAATATATTGCTAGGGAACAATTGTAGCTGTGCGTTTGCCTCAAATACAGACATATATTTGGCTCTGCTTACTGTCTTTTATCTTGCATGCTGCCTCTCCTTGTCATTTCTGCCTCATGTTTCTTGTGTCATTGCTTGTTGTACTGAACTCTGGACTCCAGCATTTGATGGCCAAGTATTCCTGGAATGCATAGATAGAGGATACATGGGATCGCTGATAGCTGTAGTTTCAACGTATGTTTGTAGATGAATGCTGTTAGTAGTGGTGATTGATTCGTTGCCGTGCTGCTTATTCCCCCCACCCAACTCCAATCACATTTGGAATTCCTTTCCGCATTTTTATCTCTTTCCCTGCACTTTTATCTTAGTAAAACCCCACAGGAAGCCAGCCTTCTCCGGAGATTGGCACGGAAGGCATCCCTTCCTTCCGGCCTTTCAATCTGGTGGGCGAATCTGGGCGCAATAACAACAAATCCTTTCCTCATGGCAGATTCGTAACCAACAGTTTCTCTGGCACACCCGGTGGGACATGGTAGTTTCCCACCCCCAAACAGAATCGAAGTACTAGTGCTCGCTTCATTGCTGTTCAAAATCAGAGCACCTGGCGACTCTGCAAATTATCTGAACATTCTCTGAGTCCGCGAAGACCGGTCCTAACGCCTTCATGCTAACAAGAAGGTGGCGAGCAAGGAACCCGGGAGACCAGTCTAACCTTTACGAAATCGACATTGCCGCTCCAGGCGAGCGCGTCAGGCTGGCTGATTACCAAGCTCGCGAAGAAGAAATCCAAGAAGAAGCCGAGGCTGAAATAGAAGAAGCCGAGGCTGAAATCAAAGAAGCCGAAGCTGAAATCGAAGAAGTTGAGGCCGAAGAAGAATCCACATCTTCGGACAGTTCCGATACTGAGTACACTACCGGGTCAGAGGAAGATATGGCTGCTCAGCAAGATGATGATGATCTCTTCCCAGCGGTGGACTCTACGGGGCCCTTGGCCCTGGCCGGACAGCAAGTTGTGCCCCCTGCTGCCTTAAAATCTATCCCTACGTACGACGGCTACGGCAAGACGGCGTATGAACACATCCAGGACATTCTCGCCCTGGCTGCGCTACACTCCATTACTGACGAAAGTGTGAAGACCCATCTGCTAGCCCTTTCCCTTAGGGGAAAGCTTCTCTACTGGTGGAGATCACTGCCAGAGGGATCCATCACAGGGTGGCGACAGTTAGCCGGCAGACTCGTGAAAGGATGCAACGAGTCTGCTGACCCCTCTTCTTTGTTGCATCAGTTCCAAAGTATTCAGAGACACCCCCAAGAGGAGGTGTCAGACTTCAACATCAGGTTTGCGAGGTCTTGGAAACGAGTCCCTCGCGAACTCCGACCGTCAGCAGGACAGGCCGCCTACTACTACCTAAGGTCTTTCAACTCAGACATTTGCTTGCTGCTGAAGGTCGCCAGAATCAACACATTCCCTGCTCTGTATGAGGCTGCCCAGCAAGCTGAAATGGATATCATTTCCATCGGCAGGCTTCCACACAGAGTACAACCGCCCATCTACCCTGATTTTCCCCGATCACAATATCCATCAGCTTCTGGTTCGGAGCCGTCCACTTCAGGATAGCAACCCCAGCAGCAATGGAACCCGGCGCCGGTCGTGAACCCTTACGGCCCTCCGCAGGTTCATTATCCGCCTCCTCGTCCTCCACGTTTCCCAGCACTCCTTGCTCCTCCGCAGCATGCACAGTATTCAACTCCTCCATTGGCTGCATTACCTCCCCCAGCTTAGTTGTCGCCGCCTCCCGATCATGATATTCAGAATCAAATTCTTCAGGACGTAAGGGCTCTGGCCTCTAGCTATCATACCATGTCTAACAACATGACTGTTCTGAAAAAGAAGCAGGCCCGGATGGACCTGGCTCCAAGGAGGCCATATCCGCCTCCGGCGTTGACAAAGGATCGGCCCCCCGAGCAACATTTGCAACGGCGGCCCCCTCCGAGGAATGCTGCCATTGAAGATGATCCTGGTACTTCTGACCAGGTCAACTGGTGCACTACGTGCAACGACCCGCATGACGAGGATGACTGTACATTGCACCAACACTACCTCCAGACTTTGGCCGACAGCGCCATCGAGGACGAAGAGCTCTACATGATCCTGGGTGACGAAAGCAATTTCGCCGTCTCGGACGAAGTTCCAATGCCGCCTCCTGCCAAGGAAAATAAGAAGTCTGCCGAAGCTGCAGCCAAACCTTTAAAGGTATACGCCCGGAGAGATAAGGCGCAACCTGAGGACCTACCGACCTACAAGAGACTGTGGCCTTACACAGCCAAAGACAAGGCTCCTCTAGCGAAGACTCCCGCAGTCAAGCCTCCCGTAGCTAGACCTCTTCCGGCTAAAGCTCCCGCTGCTCAGCCTCCAGCTGAAACAAAAGAACAAGCTCAGGAGAGACTGAGATATCCGTCTCTGACCAAGAGACAGAGAGTTGAGGCCACTCAAAGTACCGGACGAAGTATGAGGCGGCGAAAGAAGCGGAAGCAGCAAGCACTCCGGGCTACAGCATAGTAGACGAGCTGAAGAGAACTCCCGCAAGAATCAACATGTACAATGCTCTTCAACTCCCAGGCCAGGTCGATCTGCTGCAAGAATCCCTGAAGACCATGAAGAACGACAAGCAGATACAGCCCGCTGTCCTGGTGCAACCCCTAACAGTCTCAGCCACTGGAAACAACAGACCACCTCCCTTCTATCTGTCATTACGAATGCAAGGGTACATAGTACACAACTGCATGGTGGACTCTGGTGCTTCTACGACCGTAATGTCGAGAGCCGTCTACGACGAAATCGGGATGGAGTACACAAGGAGCAGCCAAGGCGTGCTGCAACTAGACGGCACCCCTGTCAAGACAGTCGGCGTCATAAAAGATATCCCCATTCGGCTGCACAAAGCTCTCGACATCGTGGTCATTCAGGAAGTTGTGGTCGTTGACTTGGAACCCTACTTCGGCATGTGCCTCTCCAGGGAGTTCACGGCGAAGTTGGGAGGGTATTTATCTCTGGACTACTCGCACATGGAAGTGCCCTTCAAGGGAAGGAGACTGAAGATTTTCAATGAGAAGCCTTCCACTTACTTAGTAGAGAAGATACCCGGAGAAGAGCCTGAGGACTGCATGGTTCAGCTGTCGGAGGAAGAACTGGTAACAGTGGATATGACAGAGCAAGCTCTCGAGCAGCTGCAAGTAGAAGACGAATTCTCCTTGCGGGACTTCAACGCTGTAATTGAAACTGAGCAAGGCTGCTACACCATTGTTCAGCCTGAAAGGCTCGACAAGTCAGCTAGGAGAGAAGTAGGACCAGCACCTGAAAAGCTGTGGAAGCTTTTCTTTGACGGCGCACGATGCAAAAATGGCGCCGGTGCAAGAGTACTTTTGGTTTCCCCAACTGGGATCCAGAAGGATTACACTTACAGGCTGGCCTGGAGCTGTACAAACAATGCGGCGGAGTACGAAGCCCTGTGCTTGGGTTTGCGAAAGGCGGAGAGACTAGGGATCAAACATCTGCAGATCTACGGAGATTCAGAACTGGTGTGCCACCAGGTCACGAACAAGTGCGCCTCCAAAAATTACTATCTCAAGGCGTACCGGAATCAAGTCTGGGATCTGATGGAATCTTTTGACTCGTTGAATGTCAAGGCTATTTCACGAGAGAAAAACAAGCATGCTCACATTCTGCGTCTGTTGGAGCCAGGTACGTTCTGGCTGATGACACTGTCCAGAAGCCGAAGCCGGTTCGTACTATTTACAGGCCTTTTGTGCTTGATAAGGACACCCACTGGCAGGTGTTTAGCTGTGATGAGGAGATCGTCACATTATTGGTAAATGAAGCCTGTGCAATCGAAGGTAGAGACCCTGATGACGAGCAATATGAGGGGTTAATACAGTTAAAAAATAATCATGTCCCAAAAGGACTGATTACTCTTGAGAGTCTATTTGATCAGAATGACAGAGCCATATCTCACCGGATCAAAGTAGACCCGAAGCAGTATGCCGACCTGGAGCTGGAACCTGGAAAATCAATCAAGGTCGGAACAGACTGCACCTCAGAGGAACTCGAACAGATCAGAGCATTGTGTCGAGAGTTCCCTGACATAGTAGCCTGGAGCTACCAAGACTTGAAGGGGTATGACAGAGAAATAATCCAGCACACCATCGAGCTAGAAGATGGCGCTAAGCCATTCCGGCAAAAGCAGAGGGCCGTCAATCCAAAAATCGAGGCCATGATGAAGGCCAAGCTCTTGAAGATGCTGGAAGCCAAGATCATCTACCCCATCAAGCATTCGTCCTAGGTTGCGAACTTGGTTCCCGTGAGGAAGAAGAACGGAGACATTCGTCTCTGTGTGGACTTTAGAAATCTGAATCAGGCCTCCCTCAAGGACCATTATCTGCTGCCCCAAATTGATCAGATCCTCCACATAGTTGCTGGAGCCCAGATATTTTCCCTTTTAGACGGTTTTTCCGGCTACAACCAGATATGGGTCAAGGATGAGAACCAGCACAAGACGGCGTTCACCACCAAATGGGGAACGTACGCCTATCAGCGCATGCCTTTCGGCTTATCCAATGCTGGCGCCACACTCCAAAGAGCCATGGATCTGGCCTTCCGAGAGCTGCTTAACAAAGTAATTGTCATCTACTTGGATGACATGACCGTTTTCTCTCACAAGCGAGAGGATCATGTTCCCCACCTGCGGCAAATATTCGAAAGGTGTCGTGAATTCGGCATCTCCATAAAACCGAAGAAGTCTGTCTTCGCGGTAAAAGAAGGAAAATTGCTGGGACATGTAATCTCGGAGAAAGGCCTAGCTATGGACCCTGACAGAGCAGAGGCCCTCCTCCGCTTGCCCGCCCCGATCGACAAGAAAGGGCTGCAGTCCTTCTTCGGCCAAATCAACTTCGTGCGGAAGTTCATACCGGACTTCGCACAGGTAATCAAGCCCATGGCCGAGTTGCTGAAAAAGAATACTGAGTTCTTATGGACTGAGGAAAGGGGGCAAGCCTTCGAGGAAATCAAAGCTCGAATTGCACAAGCACCGGTGTTGATAAACTCGGACTACTCCAAGGATTTCATCCTGTATGCGGTAGGAGATCCAGAGAGTTACGTCGTAGTTCTGACCCAAAAAGGAGACGATGGCGAGGAGCGCCCCATTGCGTTCCTGAGCCAAGTGATCCAGCCACACGAGGAAAAGTACAACTTCATAGAGCGGCAGGTTCACGCTGTCATGAAGTCTCTCCGAAAGTTCAGGCACTTTGTCTCCCAGAGTAAGATCACTGTCTTTGTGATCCACCCGGACGTTCGAAGTTTCATCATTCAAGGAGAACCAGGTCACAAGAGAGCAGGATGGATTGCCAAAATCCAGGAGTTTGACATTGAAGTGCGGCCAACCAAGTTAATCAGAGGCCGAGCCTTGTGCCAAGAGCTAGTCCAAAGCGCAAAAGCCGAGATAGCCGCCTGCGAGTGGGGGGATCCAGCAACACGCATCAACCTAGCCAACTCCTTACCCGAGGAGTGCGACTGGACAGATGAACTGGTGAGATACTTCTGCACCGGAAGATGTCCTGACCACATGAACGCCTCACAAAGAAGGAGGTTTCGGTTAGGTGCTTTGAAGTACACTCTTTGCCCCGAGGGGCTTTATTTTAAAAACATCGACGACATCCTGTTGCGGTGCATCAGAAAATTAGACCAGTCTAGGGTCCTCGGATAATTTCACTCCGGGATGCCTGGAGGTCATCATTCCGCAAGGCCCACGGCCTTGAAAATAATCAGGGCTGGGTACTACTGGCCTACCCTGTTTACAGACGCTCATGCGGTCTGTACCAAGTGTGATCAATGCCAAATATTTGCTGGCAGAAATAGAAAAGCACCCCTGCCCCTTCAACCGATCCAAGCCGAGACTCCGTTTCAGCAATGGGGTCTGGATTTTATCGGGGTGATTTCGCCGAACTCTGCAGCAGGCCACAAGTTCATCTTAACCGCCACCGACTACTTTACGCGGTGGGCAGAGGCGATCCCCATGAAGAACGCCGACCAAGAGACGGTCATCAGGTTCCTTGACAGCTTGATTACCCGTTTCGGGGTTCCGAAATCAATAGTAACGGACAATGGTCCAAGGTTCGTAGGCGCAGTACTCAGAGTACACCAGCAAATTTGGCATCTATCACAAAATGTCTTCCAACTACTACCCGCAGGGGAACGGTCTCGCCGAGTCCACCAATAAAAATCTGTTGAAGATCATTCGAAGGTCAGTAGAGAAGAACAAAAGGACTTGGCACCTGCTCCTGGATCGGGCACTATGGGTGGACAGAGTTTCATTCAAAAAGTCCATCAAAACGTCCCCCTATGCGCTCGTGTATGGTAAAGAAGCTGTCTTGCCAACGCACATTGAAATACCCGCTCTCTGGATGCTTGACAAAGAAAGAGGCAGCGGGGATCCGGTGGAAGACAGACTTTGCCAACTGCTGGACTTGGAGGAAGACAGAGAAAAAGCGTACCAGGCCTTCACAAAACACGCTGAAGCAACACAAGGCTGGTTCGCGAAAGGCACCACTGCCCGAGTTTTCAAAATCGGGGACCTGGTGCTGAAATGGGACTCGTTGAAGGCGAAACCCGGCAACCACGAAAATTTTGATGCCCTCTGGGAGGGCCCCTACCAAATTGCCCGGGTTAATCAGTTTAACGCATATCTGCTTCGGGACATGGAGGGACATCCTCTCCCCATTCCCGTCAACGGGTTCCACCTGAAAATGTACCACCGCTGAAGGCGCCCGGAAGGGCCCTTCCTTGTACAGATTTCCCTTCTTGTACTTCCGGTTTTTCAGCATGTAAATATTTCAGTTTTTTTTTATAGTTTAAGTAGCCCAAGTCTGAGGCAAAAACCCGACTTCGCAGCGAAGTCGGGTAGCGCCCATCGAATGGTGCGAAGAGGGAGGGGAGCAGTTAAAAGAAAATTGAGACGCCTGAAATGCTAAGTCCGGCAGCCCGCCCGACTTCGCAGCGAAGTCGGGCTGCGCCTTCCCCGAAGGGCGCAGTCGGATGGCGGACTTCAAATATAAAAGCGCCCCCTAAGTTTGCACTTCGCCCGTTTTTCGGGCGAAGTCCGTTGGCGCCCCCGACGTTCGCACTGCGCCCAAGCGCAGTCCGCACTCTGTTCTTAACAAATGTCAGCAAATCAAACTGCGCCCATAATTGTGGGCGAAGTCGGATCACGCCCGTTTTTTGGACGAAGTCCGAGTGCGCCCCCTTTCTTGGGCGCTCCCTGGTAAGCTGGCACCTAGAAACGTGAAGTCCAAGTTGCGGCCGTTTTTCGGGCGAAGTTCGGATTCAGCCCGTTTTTGGGGCGAAGTCCGAAGTTCACCCAGATTCTGGGCGAAGTCCGAAGCGCGCCCCTTTTTCGGGCGAAGTCGGACCACGTCCCCAATTCCGGGCGAAGCCCGAATGGCTCATCGCGGACGGCGCCAAAAGTTTGTAAGTGCGGGCCCGGTGCAAAGTTCGACACATGGCAGGGTCGGGTAAATTAATTGCAAAGTCTTTTGGAAGGTGTGCCCAATTGACGCCAGTGACGTCAGCTACGGCACATGGTTCGAGAGAGTTTAAATGATTGCGCAGATTCCCATGAAGATACATTTAAAGGGTAAGGCGCGCTTGGGCCAACGACTAATAGGAACGTTTTTCAAAAAACGGGCCCATGCGCAGCCGCCAAGTTCATAACGCCTCCACCAACCGAAAGCAAACTGACCTAACTCCCTCCCTCGCGCCATCAATGCTAGCAGTTGCTGTCTACAAGAGGACCCTGGCACAGCCAGAAAATTCATAACGTTCGAAGCTGACTCCCGGACTGCAGAGAATAAAGCTGACAAGCTCTGAAGCTGCTGCTCCTGTCTCTGATTGTTTCAACGAGAATGGATAAAGGGAAAGCGCCCGTACAGGCGCAATCTAGCGAGGATCCACGCGAAGCTGACAAGTCTCCAGAATCTAGCGACCATGAGAGCACGGCGCCTCGGAAGGGCAAGAAAGCGAAATCCAGAACAAAGAGGCGCGTCGCTGGCCAGACTCCGCCGCCGCCAATCAATCGTCTATCCGGGTACAAAGATGGTGCGTTCTCTATCAGTCTCACAAAGCTGCGTCTAACTATCGCAAAGTGGGTGGGTAAGGTTTCGCCTTCCCACCACCTTGGAGCCGCATATAATTCAAATCTCTGCTGGTTCGTATGCCCTCCGACCCACTGGTGCCCGGAGCTGGTTGAAGTGATTGCTGAATATTACAAACCAGCTGCGCGGCAGGTATGTGATAACAGAGGAAGGGTGTTGTTCACTCTTTTCCGAGAAAGCGTCCAGCCAGCATTCGCCCCGAGGCTCCAGTACAGCCCAGACGCAATTATCAGAAGGGTGAACATCGAAGAGCAGACCGGCAGGTTCACTCAAACGAAGCGGATGAGAGAGTTCCTGGATTCAGAGCTGAAGACTCCTCTAAAGGCTGGACAATGGCCGACTGGCCCAATACCACTGGACCGTTTTGAAAACAAGTATATCTACATTATCCTGGCATGGGTCCTCGGCTGCGACTCAGACAAAGTGGTACGGCCATACCAGCTGGCAATGGCCGAATGTATCCTGCACGGAGAGTTCTACGACTCTACGGCGCAGAAAAGCGGGAAGCGCCCAATCTTCTACGACTGGGCGGACTGGTTGGCCTACGCAATCCATGCAAGCCTGGTGCGACTGCAGCAGAAGCAGTCAACGGATTTCCGGTTTTGTTCATTCCTCACATGGCTATGCCTGTACCATATGCATTACCGGATGAACGTCCCCAACCTGAGGAAAACGAATGAACAAGGAGAGCCGCTCCCCGTGTACGAGTGGACTGAGGTCCTGTACCGGAAGGGCTCATTTTACGATTTCAACATCCAATTTCTGGGCCAGGCCATGGGATTGTTCAACCGTGGCGCAACTCGCCCACCGGCGGCTATGACGAAGTATCTGTGGAGCAATGAGTTCGGGGATACTTTCAGGCTAACTCAAAGCATTATTGTCCGAATCTTCGGGTTCAAAGGGAAGCCGTGCTTGCTTCCCTACTTCTGCACTGACCACCAGTTCGGGATGGAGGTGGCGCGGCAAATGGACTACGTCGAAGAAGAATTGGGCCAGGGAAAAAAGAAAGGTCACATATTTCAATATCCAATGACCTGGGCCAATATTCAAGTCTTCGAAATAGGGCAGCACGTTTATCTTGAACAAGAGCTCATTGATATGGGCCTGATTATGCTGGCACAGCGCTGGAAGTACGACCCAATCGGGGTCCGGGGAAAGTTCGCACACATCTGTCCTAGACCTGAAATCATGCAAGAAAGGAGAAACAGGACAGGTGCGGATCTCCACTGGCGCATTCATTTAATGCAATCATGGCCACCATGGCATGACTTTTACTGTGAGGAGGTCACTTACGATCCCGAGCGAAACCCGGACCATTGAATGGAGTCAGCTGGTTTCAAAAGGTTCCTCGCTAAGGTGGCGCCGCTCAACTGGCATAAGGACAAAATCCTCGAATGCTGGAAGATGAGGTGTCGCACGCAGCACGACAAATCAAGCCGGAAGAACCTTGTCATTGATGATGAGTTTTCGGCACTTTATGACGAACATGTCGACACGTGGCAGCCCTTCGACTTTAGCAATTGCGTTCCCCGAGGCGCGAAAATAAGGTATAAAAGAAGGGCCACCTCTCAGTCATTGTCAACTCCTGTGACTTCCAGCGCGACTCCGACCAGCAGCCAAGTGGGCCCAATGCAGACCATAGCTCCCGAGGCAGCGCCCGAAGCGGCGCAAAGTTCAGAAAGGTCAACTCCTGACCTGGTCCCTCCAGCTGAAAAGGCGTCCGCGCAACCGGCCAGTAGCCCGAGTGCGGCAGGCATTCTTCCAGCACGACCCCGGTACAAGTTTACCATGGGGACATCAGCGTCTGCCACCCCTCTATTGCCACTTCCTTCTGGGACAGCGTCAGCAAAACAGAAAAGGAAAAAGGTCAAGAAGACCAAACGCCTTAAGGAGCCAGCGCAGCAAACAGCCACGGAACATCCACAAGTAGCAGCACCAGAGGTTGTCTCTTTAGACAGCCCCGAACAGGCCGCAACCATTCCCCCAGCGTCGGCTCAGGAGGAGCCCGCAGGTACGTCCTTTGTTCCTATCGCTCAAGTCCGCGTCGGCCCTACAAAAACCCCAGCCTCCGCTTCATCAGGGCAAGCCGTAGCCGCGTCTCCCGTTTCTCAAGCCACCAAGCCGTCTGGCAGCCTGCACTCATTTGACCAGTTTGCTCAGGATCCCAACGCTTTTCAATCCCTAAGCCAAACCCTAGACCCTCACCCGCAGTTAGTACCGGAGCCGCTCCTCCATCTCCGCATCCTTCGCCCCAGTCAATCGAAACCTTACCAGCGCCATCCACGCAGCCCCCTGTCACTCCTAGGACCTAGTCGCCCTCAAAGGTTGCTACTCCTTCTGGTATCCCGCCTACTTCACTGTTCGCAGGAAAGATGCCGCAACATGCCCAGGAGCTGGAAGACCTCGATTTCATGAGTATCACCGAGGACCAGCCTCTGGCAGCAAGAGCCATGGGAGGGTCAGCTTCTTTCCTTCAAGGCATCAAGCGCAGAAGGGCCAAAGAAATAGCCGCCCCGGTGAAACGCACAAAGTTTGACCTAGATCGGAGAGTGCTTACGACAGAAAAGTTGATTCCTAAGGTGAAGAAGCCTCTCCACGACATGACCGAGGCCGACTATGTGCTTCAGACAAAGGAGAAGAATTTTGACGACATCAACGAAGAATACGAAATCCGCGGTATTCGTCGTAAAACAGACAGCCTCCTTGTCAAACATCTTGAGACCCAGGAAGCGCTTTTCCAACTGCAGAATACTACAAGATAGCTCGAAGAAGACTTGGCTAGGGCTACCGCGCAGCTAGGGTCAGCACAGCAAGAACTCAAAGATCTGAAGGCTCAGCTGGCCGTCTCCCAGCAGACAGCCGAGCAAGAAATAAAAGCGGCGCAAGAGCAGATTTCACAACTGCAGGATTCGTTGAAACAGGCGCAGTCGCAGCTCGCAGAGAAAGCATCACAAGCGACGGCCTTTTCCAAGAGCAAGGCGAAGGAGATACGCGCAAGTCTGCTACAAGGTTGCAAGCCCAACCTTGTCAAATCCTTGACAGTTCTGGATTTCGTATCCAAAATCGAAGAGGTATCTGCCCAAGGCAAGCCTGTAGTAGAGGAAGCCGAACACCAGGCGAGGCAACGGCTGGACCTGGCTATAAAACTTGAGGAGTTAGAGCGCGATGGCTTCCAAATCTCCCCCATGTCACAACTTGCCTCAGAGTGGGCAAATGCAAGGGTAACTGTTGGTTACGAATCTGCCATGAGGAAAGGATTTCGGGTTAATGCGCCTAGATTCGCCCACCAGCGTGAAAGGCCGGAAGGAAGAGATGCATTCCGTGCCAATCTCCGGAGAAGGCCGGCTCCTTTTGGGGGTTTTCTGATTTAAGCTTAGGGTACAAGAAAGAAATAAATGTACAGAAAGAAATTTACAAATATACGTGGAGGTTGGTGGGGGGAATTAACACTACGGAAACACACCAATCGCCGCTACTTACTGCATTATAAACACAAAGCATGACAAAGAACTGCAAAATCTATGTGTACTTCTGATACCTAAGTAGTGTATGCACAGCTTCAATGATCCCCTAGCAAACATTCCCTACAAGGAACTAACAAAGACGGCAATGCATCAATCACCAGATACGTACACTAACATGGGTAGAAAGCAAACCTAGAGATATCAGAGCCAGGTATATGTGTTGTGTAGAGAATTTAACCGCACAGCTTCAATGGTCCCTAACAGACATTCCCTACAAGGAACTAACAGTACGGGAGCGCATCAATCACCAGATACGGACCAGCAACGTAACACATAACTGATGGAACTGCTACCACATCTATTCTATGTATCCTTTAAACTATTAAGTACAGAAAGTGCTCAAACAAGCGATGCTAAAGGCACCGGATCACCAAATGCTGAAGTGAATCAACGAGCCGTGACACAGGTTAGCCTAAGGCATATATATATAATGAAAGGCAGCATAAAAAACAGAAGCAGCAGAACAGAACCAGGCATACAGATTATATTTATAAGCAGAAGCACGGTTACAATGGGCACAGTGGTTCCCTAACAGACATTCCCCTTCCACCCTTTACAATGAATTCTTGATGGGCTTTTATAGCCCAAGTCCCTCCCGTTACATTAATGGGCACAAGGTCCCAGTCAAACATAAGCTGACAAAAGCGGCGAAAGAGCTGCAAATGCTGACCCTTTGTCGGACCGGATCTGCACCGCGAGCATGGTCCTCCTGGAAGCTGGACAGCTACATGGCGGTGTGTTGGGCAGAACGCCTCTCTGGCAGTGATGCGGGTAGCTGGAGCAGGTAAAACCTCAGATCAACTTTGAATGAGGCTACTGGCACAGGCAGTGCAACCCATGCTCGTCCTTTTACTCGGCACGTTTCGGCTCGAATCCCGGAGCTGGACACTTGTCAGATGATGGATGATGCTGTGTGACACGTGTCTGCCTTGGAAGGCAGTTTGTCCAACTTTCCTTGGGATCAGAGCGTCTCGGGTTGCGCGGGCAGAATACAGTGCAGTCGGGAAGGCCTTCAGGCCTTAGATGTATTTCTGAGTTTGTTTTCCTACTGCGCACCTGTCAAGGGCGCACTCCGACTTCGCTGCGAAGTCGGACTGTGCACAGGTGAAAACTGATGTCTGCCGCCGTACGGACTTGCTCCAGCACTTTATCTTTCTTCTGTCAGCCTGCCAGTCTGCCAGTTGCAAGGTGCGCCCAGAAAAGAGGGCGAAGTCAGACTTCGCACCAGAACTGGGCGAAGTGCGAACTTCGCACCCAGACTGGGCGAAGTGCGAACTTCGCACCAAACTGGGCGAAGTGCGAACTTCGCACCCAGACTTAGCCATTTTTCAGGTAACTTGCTGGAAAGTTAAAAAATCAACTGGGGAACTCCGAGAAAGGGGGGAAAGAAAGAGAATGCGGGAAAGAAAGGAAAGGAGAGAAGAATGAAGGAAAATAGAGGAAGAGGGGAAAAAGAAGAGCAGCACTGTTACAAACTTTGAAAACATTGCACCCCGTGCAAAATGTGACAACATTTTGGCGGCTCGTGGGGTGTCGAGCTCGCCTCGGCGCAAAGAATCCATGCCTTCATCCATTGGGTGCAGAGGAACTTGTCTCCCCTGCCTTTTGCTGCTCTAGCTGTTCTCCTCGCGGCAACTGTTCTTCAGATTCATCTTTGTCAGTTGCCCCTTCAGAATCACCTTCCGAAAGCTCTCCATCTCTTGCTTCTGCCTCGCAGATGCGAGCGTATGCGGCCTGGGCTTGACGCCAGGCTTTTGCTTCGAATGGCCGACGGTCAGCTACATCTTCTAATGCTGCGTGGAAAGCAGCGACCGCGTGCAGGTCGATGGTGAGGTATCTTTTTTCTAACTCCTGGAAGTAGGAGCTGATCTTGCAATATTTGGACACCATCTGAGTGACCTGATTGTCTTGAATTGGCTCAGTCCAGCTATCAATTTCAGCTGTATCTGCTCGAAGGACTGCCAATTCCTTTTCACCTGATCTAGGGTGAGAAGCTCGCCATTCTCAACAAAACCTGGGCACCCTAGTTCAGAAAGAGCGTGAAAGGGGGCCAAACAAATGTCTCTTTCATGTACGAATGCGTCTAGCATTCGTCTGGCCACTCTCACCTCTTCAACTTTTTTGAAATATTTGTGCAAGGTCACCCTTGCACCTGCCCATTCTGCAGCGAATGAGGACACGGGAGAAAATTGGAGGCCGTTGCACTCGCGCTCCTGAAGATTTACCGCCAGGTCCAGCCATTGCTTCGCCTGACGTTCGGCCTCCTCTACCACGAGCTTTCCACAGGCAGAAACTTCTTGAATTCTGGATGCGAAATCCAGAACTGCCATCGCCTTATAGGTGTGGGGCTTGCATTCCAGCAGCAAACCAGCCCTCATCTCCTTAACTTTTGTCTTCGAAAAGACTGTCGCTTGAGATGCTTTCTCTGTAAGTTGCGACTGCACCTGCTTCAAAGACTCTTGGAGCTGAGAAATCTGCTCCAAGGCTGCTTGCTTTTCAGTTGCGGCTTGTTGCTGAGAAGCGGTCAGCTGGGCTTTGAGTTCCTCTATTTCTTGCCGCGCCGTTTCCAGCTGCTCAGTGGACCTAGACAGGTCCTCTTCAGGCTGCCTTGTTTTATCCTGCAACCCGAAAAGTTCTTCCTGCTCCTCCAGAATTTTGACAAAGAGATTATCAGCTTTGCGCATGATCGACTGAATCTCATATTGCTTGTTGATGTCATCAAAGCTCTTCTCCTTTGTCTGGAGCTCGTAGTCCGCCCTGGTCATTTCTCGGAGAGGCTTCTTCACTTTTGGGATTATCTTCTCCGTTGTAAGCACTCTCCTCTCGAAATTGTACTTGGCGCGTTTTACCGGGGCGGCTATCTCTTCAGGTCTCCTCCGTTTCAGGTTCTGGAGGAAAGAGACAGAATATTCTACAGCTCTCGTTGCCAGGGGCAAGTCGTCTGTATTCTGGAGGTCGTCCATAAAATCTGGTTCCCCCAGCCTAGGGTTCTGCTGAGACGTCTCTCCTGCGGGGTTGGGATCAGGAGGAACCGGACAGACTTTGGAAGAATCGGCCGCTTCTGGGCGCGACCTGATACTGTGAGGGTTTGAAGCGGCTGAGACGGTGGATGTGACGGTGAATGGGCGGCCTCAGCACTAACTTCAGGCGAAGGGTTTGGGGTTGTGCTCAGAGATAGAGAAACGTTAGGGTTCTGAGCAAACTGATCAAAAGAATGGAGGTTGCTAGAAGGATGCGGAGACGGGGAGGATGATGCGGCCATGACTTGCTCAGATTGAGCGGGGGACGAAGTGGGAGTAGGACTGGATGAGACCAAAGAGACAGGGGCAGCAAACGTACCTGCGGGCTTCGCCTGAGCCGATGCCGGATGGATGTCTGCGCTTTTGGTTCTGGAGGCCGGCTTGGGACTTCCTAGAGAAACTGTCCCTAGAGCAGCTGAACGCGGCTGCGGCTCTGCAACTGGCTGCTGCACTATCAGGCTAGGTCGCCTGATTTTCTCAACTCTCTTCCGCTTCTTCTCTTCTGGAATAACGGTCGGATCAGGGGAAGGAGATGAAGCAGGTGCAGCAGGCGCTGATGCTCCCACGGTAAACTTGTACCTGTTGGTTACGAATCTGCCATGAGGAAAGGATTTTTGGTTAATGCGCCGAGATTCGCCCACCAGCATGAAAGGCCGGAAGGAAGAGATGCCTTCCGAGCCAATCTCCGGAGAAGGCCGGCTCCTTTTTGGGGGGGTGATTTAAGCTAAAGGGAACAGGAAAGAAATAAAGGAACGGAAAGAGACAAATGTACAGAAAGAGATACAAATATGTCCAAAGGTTGGTGGGGGGGAACTAACAGTACGGGAACACACCAATCACCGCTACTTACTGCATACAAACACGAGCATGACAAGGAACCGCAAAACCTAGGCGTACTTCCGATACACCAGCGAGCGTATGCATAGCTTCAATAGCTCCCTAGCAAACATTCCCTACAAGGAACTAACGAGCGAGGGATCGTATCAATCACCGGATACATACACCGACGGGGGTAGAAAGTAGACCTAGAGATGCCGAGCCGGTATATGTGTTAGGTAGAGAGTTTAACCGCACAGCTTCAATGGCTCCCTAGAAAACATTCCCTACAAGGAACTAACGACGAGGGGATCGCATCAATCACCGGATACGGGCCAGCAACGTCACACACAACAGATGGAACTGCTACCAAATTTATAATGAATGCTTTAAATAATGAAGTACAGAAGGTGCTTTAAGCAAGCAATGCTAGAGGAACCTGATCGCCAAATGCCAAAGTGAATTAACGAGCAGCGACACAGGTGGGCCTAAGGCATATAATGAAAGACAGCATAAAAGAATAAAGATAGTAGAACAGAACCAGGCATACAGATTGTATTCATAAGCAGAAGTACGATTCATGATTAAGCACAGTAGTTCCCTAACAAACATTCCCCTTCCACACTTTACAATGAATTTCAGATGGGCTTTTATAGCCCGAGTCCCACTTGTTACATTAATGGGCACAGAGTCCCAGTCAAACATGAGCTGACAGAAGCGGCGAAAGAGCTGCAAATGCTGACCTTTTGTCGGACTGGGCTGTACCCGCAGCATGGTCTTCCTGGAAATTGGACAGCTACGTGGCGGAGTGCTGGGTAATTCTTCAAGTCGGCAGGGTTGCTAGTAGCTGGAGCAGGTGAAACCTCAGATCAGCTTTGAATGTGGCTATTAACGCAGGCGGTGCAGGCAGCCCATGCTTATCCCTTTTGGTCGGCAGTCTTGGTTCAAATCCCGAAGCTGGACACTTGTCTGATGATGGGTTATGCCGTGTGACACATGCCTGCCTTAGAGGGCATTCTATCCATCTTTGCTTGGGATCGGGGCTCCTTGGGATGCGTGCAAAAATCAGTGCAGTCGGGGAAGGCCTTCAAGCCTTGGTCAAATTCCGGGTTTGTTCCCCTACTGTACACCTGTCAAGGGCGCATTCCCGCTCCGTTGAGAAGTCGAAGCTGCGCACGAGCGAACACGGTGTCTCGCCGCCATATGGACTCGCTCCGGCATTTTACCTTTTTTCTCGCATTGACCTGTCGACTGCCCGGTGCAAGGTGCGCCCAGGAGGTGGGGCGAAGTGCGAACTTCGCACCAAAACTGGGCGAAGTGCGAACTTCGCACCAAAACTGGGCGAAGTGCGAACTTCGCACCAAAACTTAGCCAATTTCAGATAGACCTGCTGGAAAGCTGGAAAATCAACTGGGGAACTCCATGGAAAAAAGGGGGGAGAGAAAGAGAATGGGAAAGAAAAGGAAAGGGAGAGAAGCGAGAAAAACGGAAGGAGGAAAAGAAGAGCAGCACTGTTACAAAACAACATTGAAGACATTGCACCCCGTGCAAAAATGTGACAACAGTACCAGGGTTTGACTTGCAGAAGGTCTGCCGCAACCGGTCTGCTCTCTGGCGGCGCTGGCGCCTTTTGTGCCTGAGGGATTGCCTCGGGCGTTGCCTTGACCAACTTCTTCGCCTTCTCAGGCGCCGCCTTGGGAGCCACGGGCTGCATTGGATCGACCTGGACGTCTGCTGGGCCTGCGCTGGCAGTTGCCGAAGTGTACAACTGTTGGGAAGGAGACCCTCCTTTATAATCATCAAAGGGGCCTTGGGGAACGTAACCTTGATATGCGAACGGCCGCCAGCTGTCATGATGCTGGTCATAGAGAACCGAAAAGTCGTCATCTACGGCCAGGTTTCTCCTTGTTGATTTGTCGTACTGTGTGCGGCATCTCATCTTCCAGCATTCAGTAATTTTTTCTTTAGACCAGTTAAGGCCTGCTATCTTGGATAGAAATTTTTTAAACCCTGGAGATGAGAACTGGTGGTCCGGGTTTCGCTTGGGGTCATATGTCACCTCCTCGCAGTAAAAATCCTGCCAGGGAGGAGAAGCTTCCATCAATTCAATTTCCCAGTCAAGGTCCACATGGACCACATCGCATTTATCTTTGATTATGTCTGCCCGGGGGCAGAGATGTGTGAACTTTCCCCTTATCCCGTACGGGTCGTACTTCCAACGCTGTGGCAGCAAAACCAGGCCAATCCGTGAAAACTCTTGCTCTAGGTAGACATGCTATCCTACCTCAGTAATCTCAATGTTTGCCCAGGAAAGAGGATATTGAAAAATCTGTTCTCTCTTCTTTCCTAGGCCGAACTCCTCTTCAACATAGTCCATCTGCCGGGAAACCTCCATCCTGAACAGATGCTCTGTACACCAGTAGGGCAACAAATGGGGTTTGCCCTTGAATTCGTAGATTCTGACCACAATTCCCTTCGTCAGTCTGAAAACGTCCCCGAGCTTCTGATTTAGCAAAGCGCTCGTCATTTCTCTCGGGGGCGTGGAATTTCATTTTCACTGAAGACTGACATGACGAATCCCAGAAAGTTGAAGTTGAACTTGTAGTAGGACCCTTTCCGGTATAAGTCATCCGTCCAGTTATAGACGGGCTGTGGTTCTCCCTTCTCGTTGACCTTCTTCAGGTTCAGGACCGGCATCTGGGGGTGCAAATGATACAAACAAAGCCAGGCTAGGACAGAACTGAAACGAAAATCGGTAGACTGCCTCTTCTGGATTTTCACCAGGCTGGAATGAATGGCATAAGCCAGCCAGTCTGCCCAGTCGAAAGAGATGGGGCGCTTTCCACTTCTCTGCGTCACTGGTTTGTAAGATTCTCCACACAGGAGACATTCTCGAGCGCTAGTCGTAGTGCAGGCTGTACTCGACTCATCGAGTCGCAGCCGAGAATCCATGCCAGAATGGTATATAGATACTTGCTCTGAAATTTCGCCAAGGGCATGGGGCCGGTCGGCCACTGTCCAGCTGCAAGCGGGTCGCTCAGCTCTGAATTGAGGAAATCCCTCATCCGTTTAGTATGCGTGAAGCGTCCCACCTGCTTGCCCAAATTTATCTTTCTGAGAATGGTGTTGGAGTCGTACTCCAGCCCTGGGGCGAAAGCTGGCTGGACAGTCTCCCTGCGCAGTGTGAACAAGGGTTTACCGCTGGAGCTGCAAATTTGCCGGGTAACTGGTCTGTAGTGTCTGACAATTAGGTCTACCAGTTCCGGGCATTGGTGGACAGGAGGGCACAAGAATCTGAAAAGATTGAATTTGTATGCCGCTCCGAAATGGTGGGAGGGCGAAACTTTGTCAGCCCAGCTCTCCACATTTGCCCGCAGCTGAGTCAAGCTCATAGAAAAAGAGTCGTCCTTGTATCCTGCCAAGTAATTCATCGGAGGTGGTGGGGCTTGCCCACGCTGTACTTTTTTAGGCCGGGATTTTGACTTTCGCTCCGGCGGTGTTTCACTTCTGAAAACGCCCGGCCGCGGTAAATCCTTTAGTTCGCCACTTTCTCTGGACTGTGCTGACACTGGCATCTTTCCTCTTTCCATCTCTCCGAATCAGCAATAATTACAAGTTCAAGGCGTCTACAGCAGATTTCGCTGTCACAGGAATAATTTGCACCGTCCGAGGAATAATCTGTGCAGTCTGACATGTTTGAAAGCATCTAACCCCCTTTTCTAGATAAAGACAGAGCCATTAATGCCGCGCAGGAGGGGGTAGGTCGGCTGAGTTAAGGTCCTTGGGTGGCTGCGCAGGAGAATGTTTGGAAAAAGTGTACTCCGGCAGACGTGCCATGTTCTTTTGCTTGCACTTTCGTTGAGGAACGTGCAATCATTAATTCTACTTTGGACATTGCACCATGGCTGACGTCGCTGCCACCATCTGGGCACACTGCTCAAGAAAGGATCTTTGGTGCGGAAACCCACTTTAGAACGGTTACAAATGCGCCTTGGGCCCAGCTTAGAACTTTTTTGAATTTTTTATTCATTTTTTAAACGTTGCCCCAAACTGGCCCAGAAAACGAGGCACAGCCGGACTTCGCCCAAAGTTGGGCGCGGTCCGACTTCGCCGGCGAAGTCGGACTTCGCTCGAATTTCGGGCGAAGTTCGAACTTCGCGCGAAGTGCGCATTTGAACCATTCCTTCTTCTTTTCTTTGCCGCGCTCAAGGATTGATCGCAGTCTGGTTTCTTTGCAACCTTCGGACTTTGGCCACACTTAACATTTTTCTGCTCCCTTAGACTGAAATGGATGAGCTGCGCAGTGCGAACACTAAGGTGGGTTCGGACTTCGGCCGAAGTTCGGGCGAGGTTCGAACTTCGCGCGAAGTTCGAACTTCGCACGGAGTTCGAACTTCGCACGGAAGTTGGGCGCAGCGCGTACTTCGCGCGGAAGCCGGCCGAAGTCGGACTTCGCGCCCGAAGTCAGTCTTCGCTCAAAACTGAGCGGAGCCTGTCCTTTGTGTGCCCTTGTGGCTTTCCTTTCATTCGCGCTTCGCACCTTGGCTGGCCCGAAGCCCGACTTCGCTGCGAAGTCGGACTTCGGCCAACACTTAGCCAATTTTTTCCCCTTTTTTCTTTGTTTGCTTTCTCCTTCCTTTGCGCAGCCCGAACTTCGCCCCTCCTGAGGGGCGACGACAGACTTCGCTGCGAAGTCTGTCCTTCTCTCCCATGCCACAGTTAAGCTCAAAAAAATAAAGAATAAAATTAAAAGCTGAAAACCGGAAGCTGTACATGCTGGGAAATGAAAGTGCATAAGGGAAATTTTTACAAGGAAGGGCCACTCGGGCACCTTCAACAGCGGTAAATCTTTAAGTGGAACCCGTTAACAGGGATAGGCAGGAGTTGACCCTCCATATCCCGAAGTACATAGGCATTAAACTGGTTCACCCGGGCAATCTGATAAGGGCCCTCCCAGAGAGCATCAAACTTCCCGTGTTTACCCAGCTTTGCTTTATATGAGTCCCACTTCAGCACCAGGTCCCCGATTTCGAAAACTCGGGCAGTGGTGCCTTTGGCAAACCAGCCTTGAGTGGTCGCAATGTGATCGGTGAAGGCCCTGGTATGCACTTTCTCTGTCTTCTTCCAACTGCAGGAGTTGGCACAGTCTGTCGTCCACCGGGTCTCCGCTGCTCCTGTCTTCGTCCAACATCCACAGGGCAGGGATCTCGATGTGTGATGGCATGACAGCTTCTTTACCATAGACGAGCGCATAGGGGGACGTTCTGAGGGATTTCTTGAACGCAACTCTGTCAGCCCACAGCGCCCGGTTTAGGAGCAAGTGCCAAGTCCGCTTGTTTCTGTCAATGGTCCTCCGGATGATTTTCAGGAGGTTCTTGTTAGTAGACTCGGCAAGGCCATTCCCCTACGGGTAGTAATTAGAAGACATCTTGTGATAGATGCCAAGTCTGCCGGTGTACTCCGTGAGTACAGCGCCTGCAAATCCCGGACCGTTGTCTGTCACAATTGACTCTGGAACCCCGAAGCGGGTAATCAGGCTCTCAATGAACCTAATGACCGTTTCCTGGTCTGCGTTCTTGGTCGAGATTGCCTCTGCCCACCGTGTAAAATAGTCAGTAGCTGTAAGAATAAACTTGTGGCCGGCAAAGGAGTTAGGATAAATCACCCCAATGAAGTCTAAACCCCATTGCTGGAACGGAGTCTCGGCCTGAATCGGTTGAAGGGGCAGGGGTGCTTTTCTGTTTCGGCCAGCAAACCTCTGGCATTGATCACATTTAGAGCAGACCGCATGCGCGTCTGCAAACAGAGTGGGCCAATAGTACCCAGCCCTTATTATTTTTAAGGCCGTTGGCCTTGAAGAATGGTGACCCCCAGGCATCCCGCAACAGGATGCCATCAATGTTTTTGAAGTAAAGCCCCTCGGGGCGAAGAGTGTACTTGAGTGCACCTAGCCGAAATCTCCTTCGTTGTGAGGCGTTCAGGTGATCGGGATATCTTCCGGTGCAGAAGTATCTCACCGAGTTCATCCGTCCAATCACTCCCCTCTGATAAGGAGTCGGTTAGGTAGATGCGTGTCGCTGTGTCCTCCCACTTACAAGGCGGAGATGCCGGCTACAGCGCTTCGGGCCAATTCCGGACACAAGGCTCGGCCTCTGATAAGCTTGGTGGGCCGCACTTCGATGTCGAACTCCTGGATTTTTGCAATCCATCCCACTCTCTTGTGACCCGGTTCTCCCTGCAAGATGAAGCTTCGAACATCCGGGTGAATCACAAAGACAGTGATCTTGCTCTGGGAGACAAAGTGCCTGAACTTTCGAAGGGATTTCATAACAGCGTGAACCTGCCGCTCTATAAAATTGAACTTTTCTTCATGTGGCAGAATCACTTGGCTCAGGAACGCTATAGGGCGCTCCTCACCATCGTCTCCCTTCTGAGTTAGGACTGCAGCGTAGCTTTCGGGTTCTCCCATTGCATACAGGATGAAGTCCTTGGAGTAGTCCGGGTTTGTCAACACCGGAGCTTGTGCAATTCGGGCCTTGATCTCCTCGAAGGCTTGCTCTCTCTCATCAGTCCATTCGTAATGTGTATCTTTCTTAGCGGTTCGGCCATAGGCTTGATCACCTGTGCGAAGTCCGAGATGAACTTCCGCACGAAGTTAATCTGACCGAAGAAGGACTGCAGCCCTTTTTTGTCGATGGGGGCTAGCAAGCGAACGAGGGCTTCTGCTCTGTCAGGGTCAATGGCGAGGCCTTCCTCGGAGATGACATGTCCCAACAGCTTTCCCTCCTTTACCGCAAAGACGGACTTCTTCGGGTTTATAGAAATGTCGAATTCTCGACAACTCTCAAATATTTGCCGTAGGTGCGAAACATGATCCCCTCGTTGGTGAGAGAAAACAGTCATGTCATCAAGGTAGATGACAATAATCTTATTGAGCAGCTCTCGGAAGGCCAGGTCCATGGCCCTTTGGAATGTGGCACCAGCATTGGATAAGCCAAAAGGCATGCGCTGATAGGCGAACGTCCCCCATTTGGTGGTGAACGCCGTCTTATGCTGGTCCTCGTCTTTGATCCAAATCTGGTTGTAGCCGGAAAATCCATCTAAAAGTGAAAATCTCTGGGCTCCAGCAACGATATGTAGAATCTGGTCGATTTGGGGAAGCGGATAGTGGTCCCTGAGGGAAGCCTGATTTAGGTTTCTGAAGTCGACACAGAGACGAATGTCGCCATTCTTTTTCCTCACGGGCACCAAATTCGCGACCCAGGATGAATGTTTGATGGGGTAGATGATCTTGGCCTCCAGCATCTTCAAGAGCTCGGTCTTCATCATGGCCTCAATCTTCGGATTCACGGCCCTCTGCTTCTGTCCGAAAGGCTTAGCGCCATCCTCTAGCTCAATAGTATGCTGGATGACAGTTCTGTCATACCCCTTCAAATCCTCGTAGCACCAGGCCACGATGTCGGGGAACTCTTGGCACAGTGATCTGATCTGCTCCAGTTCCTCCGACGTGCAGTCTGTTCCGACCTTGATGGTTTTACCAGGTTCAAGTTCTAGGTCAGCATACTGCCTCGGGTCTACTTTGATTCTGTGGGATATTGCTCTGTCATTTTGATCAAAGAGACTCTCTAACGTAATCAGTCCTTTTGGGACATGATTATTCCTTAACTGTATCAACCCCTCATATTGCTCGTCATCAGGGTCTCTACCTTCGATTACACACACTTCGTTAACTAGGAATGTAACGATCTCCTCGTCACAACTGAACACTTGCCAGTGGGTGTCCTTATCAGGCACAGAAGGCCTGTAAATGGTGCGAACCGGCTTCGGTTTCTGGACAACGTCGTCGGCCGGAACGTACTGGCTCCAACGAGCGCGGAATATCAGCGTGCTTGTTTTTCTCACGCGATATTGCCTTAACATTCAACGAGTCGAACGACTCCATCAGGTCCCACACCCGATTGCGGTACGCTCTAAGATAGTGCTGTTTGGACGCGCACTTATTCGTAACTTGGTGACACACCAGCTCTGAATCTCCAAAAATCTGCAGGTGCTTGATTCCGAGCCTCTCCGCCTTTCGCAAACCCAAGCACAGGGCTTCGTATTCCGCCGAGTTGTTAGTGCAACTCCAGGCCAATCTATAGGTATAGTCCTTCTAGATTCCGGTTGGAGAAACCAGCAGCACTCCTGCACCGGCGCCATTCTTGCATCGCACGCCGTCAAAGAAGAGCTTCCACAGCTCCTCGGGCGCAGATCCTACTTCCTTTGCGGCTGACATGTCAAGCCTCTCGGGCTGTACAATGGAGTAACAGCCCTGCTCTGTCCCGATTACGACATTGAAGTCCCGCAACGAGAACTCATCTTCGAGCTGTAGCACTTCGAGGGCTTGCTCAGTCAGCTCCACTGTCACCAGCTCTTCCTCTGACAACTGGACCATGCAGTCCAACTCTCCTCCGGGTATCTTCTCTACTAGGAAGGTGGAAGGCTTCTCATTAAAAATTTTCAGTCTCCTTCCTTTGAAGGGCACTTCCATGTGTGAGTAGTCTAGAGACAGGTACCCGCCCAACTTCGCAGTGAACTCCCGAGAGAGACACATGCCGAAGTAAGGCTCTAAGTCAACAACCACGACTTCTTGGATGACCACGATGTCGAGAGCCTTGTGCAGCCGGATAGGGATGTCCTTTATGACACCAACTCTCTTGACAGGGGTGCCGTCTAATTGCAGCACGCCTTGGCTGCTACGTGTGTATTCCATCCCGATCTCGTCGCAGACGGCCTTCGGCATCACAGTCGAGGAAGCGCCAGAATCCACCATGCAGTTGTGAACTATGTGCCCTTGCATCCGCAAAGACAGATAAAAGGGTGGCGGTCTGTTCTTCCCAGTGACTGAGACTATCAAAGGTTGAACCAGGACAACGGGCTGCATCTGCTTGCCGCTCTTCATGTTCTTTAGTGATTCTTGCAGCAGATCTACCTGGCCTGGGAGCAGAAGAGCATCGTACATGCTGATTCTTGCGGGAGTTCTCTTCAACTCGTCTACAATGCTGTAGCCCGAGGTACTAGCTCCTTCTGCTTGCTTTGCCGGCTCATACTTCGTCCGGTACTGATGGGTGGCCTCAACTCGCTGTCTCTTAGTCAGAGACGGGTACTTCAGCTTCTCCTGGGCTTGTTCTTTGGTTTCAGCTGGAGGCTGAGGTACAGGAGCTTTAGCCGGAGTTGGGGCTCTTGCTATAGGAGGCTTGGCTGGAACAGGGGCAGCCTTTGCTGGAGAAGGCTTGGTGGGAGCTTTATCTTTGGATGCCTTCTCCTGGGCTGTGTAAGGCCACAGCCGCTTGTACGGTGGCAGCCCACCGGGCTGCGGTTTTTCTCTTCTTGCGTAAACTTGCAAAGGCTTGGCCGCATCCTCAGCTTTCTTTTCTTCCTTGGCGGGCGGCACTAGATTCTCTTCTGGGAGGGCAAAGTTGGCCTCACCGTCCAAGATCATGTACAGTTCATCGTCTTCTATGGCGCTACCGGCCAAGGTCTGGATGTAGTGCTGGTGCAAAGTGCAGTCTTCCTCCGAATGCGGGTCATTGCACGTAGTGCACCAGTTAACCTGGTCGGGAGGACCAGGCGAGTCTTCTATAGCAGCATTTCTCGGAGGCGGACGCCTCTGCGGCTGGTGTTCTGGGGCTTTGTCTTTCATTAGCGCCGGGGGCGCATATGGCCTCCTAGGAGCGAGGTCCATCTGGGCCTGCTTCTTCTTCATAGCGGTCATGTCATTGGACATGGCATGGTATCCGGAGGCCAAAGCCCGCACTTTTTGTAGAATCGTGTTCTGGATGCTCTGTCGTCGGGTGGCGGCAATCGTGCCGGTGGAGGCAATGCGGCCAATGGAGGAGGGTTAGAATAGGGTGCGTACTGCGGGGGAGCAGGAAGTGCTGGTAAATGCAGAGCAGGAGGCGGGTGAGGATAATGCAATTGAGGCGGGCCGTAAGGAGTTACGACCGCCGCCGGATTCCACTGCTGCTGAGGTTGCTGCCCTGATGTGGATGGCGCACCACCAGAAGCAGGAGGATATTGGGATCTGGGAAAGTCGGGGTGAATGGGTTCCTGCACCCTGGACGGGAGTCTGCCGATGGAGATAATATCATCTTCAGCTTGCTGGGCAGCCTCGTACAGAGCAGGAAACTCGTCAATTCTGGCGATCTTCAGCGACAGGCATATGTCTGAGTTAAAGGATCTCAAATAGTAGTGAGCAGCCATGCCAGCTGAAGGCCGAAGTTCGCGAGGTACCCGTTTCCAGGATCTCGCAAACCTGATGTTAAAATCAGACACCTCCTCTTGAGGATGTCTCTGGATAGCTTGGAACTGATGCAGTAGAGAAGTACGGTCAGCAGACTCGTTGCATCCTTTTACGAGCCTTCTGGCAAGCTGGGGCCATCCCGTGATGGATCCCTCTGGCAGCGATCTCCACCAGTAGAGAAGCTTTCCCCTTAGGGAAAGGGCCAGCAGACGGGTCTTCACACTCTCATTGGTAATAGTATGCAGTGCGGCCAGGGCAAGGATGTCCTGGATGTGCTCGTACGCCGTCTTGCCGTAGCCGTCGTATGTGGGAATAGACTTTAAAGCAGCAGGGGGCACAACTTGCTGTCCGACCAGGGCCAAGGGCCCCGTAGAGTCCACCGCCGGGAAGAGGTCATCGTCATTCGGCTGTTGGGCAGCCATTTCTTCTTCTTCTTCTCCGCCGTCGGTTGTGTACTCAGTGTCGGTACTTTCCGAGGATGCAGGATCTTCTTCTTCCTCGGCCTCTTCTATTTCGTACTCGGCTCCTCCGACTTCAGCTTCGGCCTCTTCTTGGATTTCAGCCTCGGCTTCGTCAAAACGAGCTCGCGGATCAGCCAGCCTGGGAACTTCGCCTCGAGCGTTTATGTCCAGTTCGTAGAACTCGGGCGGGCTTCTTGGATCCCTTGCTTGCCACCTCCTTGTGTGCATGAAGGTGCTGGGACCGGTCTTCTAGACTCAGAGGATTTGTTCGTGCAGAGTCGCCAGGTGTTCGGATTTGGAACAGCAATGAAGCGAACACCGGTGCTTCGATTCTGTCGGGGGTGAGAAACTTTCTTGTCTCATCAAGAGCTCAGGAACCACTATCAGCGCCAGGTGGAGACTGATCAGAAAATCTCTCTTCAAACGTGGGACCAGGGTCCCACCGAGCGTGCCAGAGAAACTGTTGGTTACGAATCTGCCATGAGGAAAGGATTTTGGGTTAATGCGCCCAGATTCGCCCACCAGCATGAAAGGCCGAAAGGAAGAGATGCCTTCCGAGCCAATCTCCGGAGAAGGCCGGCTCCTTTTGGGGGTTTTCTTATTTAAGCTTAGGGTACAGGAAAGAGATAAATGTACAGAAAGAGATTTACAAATATACGTGGAGGTTGGTGGGGGGAACTAACAGTACGGGAACACACCAATAACCGCTACTTATTGCATATAAACACAAAGCATGACTAAGAACTGCAAAATCTATGTGTACTTCCGATACCTAAGCAGTGTATGCACAGCTTCAATGATCCCCTAGCAAACATTCCCTACAAGGAAGTAACAGCACGGCAATGCATCAATCACCAGATACGTACACTGACATGGGTAGAAAGCAAACTAGAGATATCAGAGCCAGGTATATGTGTTATGCAGAGAATTTAACCGCACAGCTTCAATGGCTCCCTAACAGACATTCCCTACAAGGAACTAACAGTACGGGAGCGCATCAATCACCAGATACGGACCAGCAACGTAACACACAACTGATGGAACTGCTACCACATCTATTCTATGTATCCTTTAAACTATTAAGTACAGAAAGTGCTCAGACAAGCGATGCTAAAGGCACCTGATCACCAAATGCTGAAGTGAATCAACGAGCCGTGACACAGGTTAGCCTTAAGCATATATATAATGAAAGGCAGCATAAAAAACAGAAGCAGCAGAACAGAACCAGGCATACAGATTATATTTATAAGCAAAAGCACGGTTACAATGGGCACAGTGGTTCCCTAACAGACATTCCCCTTCCACCCTTTACAATGAATTCATGGTGGGCTTTTATAGCCCGAGTCCCTCCTGTTACATTAATGGGTACAAGGTCCCAGTCAAACATAAGCTGACAAAAGCGGCGAAAGAGCTGCAAATGCTGACCTTTTGTCGGACCGGACTGTACCCGCAGCATGGTCTTCCTGGAAGCTGAACAGCTACATGGCGGTGTGTTGGGCAGAACGACTCTCTGGCAGTGATGCGGGTAGCTGGAGCAGGTAAAACCTCAGATCAGCTTTAAATGAGGCTACTGGCGCAGGCAGTGCAGCCCATGCTCGTCCTTTTGCTCGGCACGTTTCGGCTCAAATCCCGAAGCTGGACACTTGTCAGATGATGGATGATGCTGTTTGACACGTGTCGGCCTTGAAAGGCAGGTTATCCAACTTCGCTTGGGATCGGAGCGTCTCGGGTTGCGCGGGCAGAACACAGTGCAGTCGGGAAGGCCTTCATGCCTTAGGTGCATTTCCGAGTTTGTTTCCCTACTGCGCACCTGTCAAGGGTGCACTCCGACTTCGCTGCGAAGTCGGGCTGCGCACAGGTGGAAACTGGTGTCTGCCGCCGTACGGACTTTGCTCCGGCTCTTTGTCATCTTCTGTCAGCCTGCCAGCCTGCCAATCTGCCAGTTGCAAGGTGCGCCCAGAAAGTGGGGCGAAGTCAGACTTCGCACCAAAACTGGGCGAAGTGCGCACTTCGCACCAAAACTGGGCGAAGTGCGCACTTCGCACCCAGACTGGGCGAAGTGCGAACTTCGCACCAACACTTAGCCATTTTTCAGGTAACTTGCTGGAAAGTTAAAAAATCAACTGGGGAACTCCGAGAAAAGGGGGGAAGAAAAAGAATGCGGGAAAGAAAAGGAAAGGGAGAGAAGAAGGAAGGAAAATAGAGGAAGAGGGAAGGAGAAGAGCAGCGCTGTTACAAACTTGAAAACATTGCACCCCGTGCAAAATGTGACAACAATTCCAAACACATAATAAATTAATAAAGGCTCAAAAAAAGTAACAAACATGTTACAGACACATGCATAAATGATGCAGAAAAATTCATTCCTTATGACAAATAGCACACATTATAGAACTTTAGTATATCTACAGAAGTGTCCCGAAATCAAACCAGAGATTTAGGCATATAAATGCTTAAAGGAATTCTCTTACTTGTATCTATGTGACTGCATACTTTTTAACAAGAAGTGATTTGGATGAACTACAATATTAACTGAGAAATTTACATATTTCAATAAAGAATACCAAATAGTTTTGTATTTATGTTTGTGTGACTTTGGAAATAGGGTAAAGATGACTCGCATATGGAACCATAGAAAAATGTATTTTAACCTTGGCTTTAGTAGTAAGTCCTTTGAAAGTCACATATGAATAACAGACATTTGCATATGTCAGTTCATCTAACTAAATTGCACTGCTAAAAATAAAAACTGTTAATAATTACCATCAAGACAAGTGGGACAGACATCTTCATCCCCCATGAGAGACAAACTAGATTCAATTCTCATCATTGCCTTCAACATTTTTTGCTTTCCAGGAGATTCAGGTTGATATCCTTGGCCTTGGTCCTCGTAATCTGCTCCATTCCAACTCTCCAGGGTTGTCAATGGTTCACCCTCTCCATCGCTATTGCTTTGTTGAAGAGGCTCAGACTCTCCATGCAAATGACTACCAGTCTTTTCACGCCGTGAAACTAACCCATCACGCTGCAAACGGAGATATCTAGGATCTGCATCATATGGTAAGGGCCTTGGAGGAGCACGATATGTATCAGGTGGGGAGCTGTCAGGTGAAGTGACACCGAGGAATCCAGATGATGATGAAGTGACTGCTTGAATAGACGAAGAAACATTATGCCCTTCAACTCTATAAAAGAGTGCAGAATACTGCAAACATGCAACAATAGCATAAGCACCAGAATAAGACAAGGAAGTCCATTTTTCACTAGCCAAACCTGCTGAAGCATTGATCATTCAATCACATACATACACAGGAATAAATCAATTGAACCCGGTCACTCTGGGTACCAAATGGCTTCTGTCATATTAATAGAATAATATTATTTTTGGCATACATGCAGCAACAAAAATCATGATATAATACACAAGTTTATTTAACTTATATTTCAATAAGATTAATTCAAACATTACTGGACAAATAAGAGGGGAAAAAACTTGAAACGGCAAAAAAGATCAAATGCTCAGAATATGTATTATTTTAACTATCTAAATTACGATCAAACAAAACTGCACTTTCATACATAAGGCATAATTCATGTAGGATTGGACCAGGAAAGTAACTTCTCTATTCTTCATTGTCAGGCACTTGATGGCCGGGACAAAAAGAGGTTCATTGTACTAAGAGATTGACATTCAACTAACTGTATGTGATTAAATTGGTTTACCAGAAGGGAACCAATTGCTAAATAAGCAAGCCTTCATTGGATTTTATATATGCTCAAATTACCACAACCTGCTTGTTAAATAAAATAAATTAAAATATCAATGTCCATGGATTACCGCAAAACAGTTCAATGGGACTTTGGAAAATTAGAAATATGAAGCAGAACAAGGGAAGTGCCTAATGCCTATCCAGTACATATAAATTAAATTTGTATCAATGTCCACAGATGACATAGTCACTGAATTGCAGTATGATACAATTATGAGGGCAAGTAGAGTACCTGCTATATCTCCAATTTAAAAAGTATAAAAAAAATGGATGAACCAAAAAGCAAGGTCAAGCAAGCAATATATCTAAAGGAATAAACTAACAAAGCTTAACAGGATAGAGGCCCATAGCAGAAGCCCTAGGAACCAAGAAGTCCTCCAAAAATCAGATGTATCCTTTAAAAAGCATGTACTCTCTTGTCGCACAGGGTGGAGAAAAAGTTCAAGATGTGTGTTATAGCTTCTACTGGATCATGTGTCCAAGTGACTGATGACTCTAGGTCTTTGTTGTCACATTTTGCACGGGGTGCAATGTTTTCAATTTTTGTAAGAGAGCTGCTCTTCCCTCTCCCTCTTCCTCTCTTTCCTCTTCCTCTTCTCCCCCTTTCTCTCTCTTCCCTACATTCTCATTCTTCCCTCTTTCTCTTGAGCCCCTCAGTCAAATCTCAAAAATGACAGCAGTTGCCCTGAAAAATGGCTAAGTGCCAGGGCGCAGTCCGACTTCGCAGCGAAGTCGGAGTGCGCCCTCCAGTTGGAGCGCAGCAGGAGTGCAAAGTGCGCAGTGTGACAGAATCAGCCAGAAGAACAAGTGTTCTGGGCGCAACCCGACTTCGCAGCGAAGTCGGAGTGCGCCCTGCTTTCTGGGCGCACCTTGTAGCAGGCTGGCAGGAAAAATGACTAAGTGCTGGGGCGAAGTCCGACTTCGCAGCGAAGTCGGAGTGCGCCCCCTTTCCAGGGCGAAGTCCGTATGGCGGCAGAAATCAGCTTTCACCTGTGCGCAACCCGACTTCGCAGCGAAGTCGGAGTGCGCCCCCTTTCCAGGGCGAAGACCGTACGGCGGCAGAAATCAGCTTTCACCTGTGCGCAACCCGACTTCGCAGCGAAGTCGGAGTGCGCCCTTTGACAGGTGCGCAGTAGGGAAATAAACTCAGAAATGCACCCAAGGCATGAAGGCCTTCCCGACTGCGCTGTTTTCTGCCTGCGCAACCCGATGGCGCTCTGATCCTGGGAGAAGTTGGATAAACTGCCTTTCAAGGCAAGCACGTGTCAAACAGCATCATCCGACAAGTGTCCAGCTTTGGGATCTGAGCCAAGACATGCCGAGCAAAAGGACAAGCATGGACCACACTACTTATGCCAGCTGCCTCATTTAAAGCTGATTGGAGGTTCTACCTGCTTCAGCTGCCCGCATTCCTGCCGATGAGAAGTTCTACCTAACGCGCTGCCACGTAGCTGTACAGCCTCCAGGGAAACCATGCTGCAGGTACAGTCCTGTCCGACAAGGGTCAGCATCAGCAGTTCCGCGGCTGCTTTTGTCAGCTAATGTTTGACTGGGACTTTGTGCCCATTAATGTAACGGGAGGGACTCGGGCTATAAATACCCACCATGTTTTCATTGTAAAGGGGTGGAAGGGGAATGTCTGTTAGGGAACCATTGTAGCTGTGCTTCTGCTTCTTAATATAAAGTATATGCCTGGCTCTGTTCTACTACTTTTATTTTTTATGCTGCCTCTCTTTTGTCATATTTCTTGTGTCATTGCTCGCTGTTGTGCTGAACTCTGAACTCCAGCATTTGATGGCCAAGTACTCCTGGACTTCATAGATCAGAGGATACATAGAATAAATTAGGTAGCAGTTCCTTCAGTTGTGTGTTATGTTTATGTTGCTGTCCGTAGTGGTGATTGATGCGTCGCCGTACTGTTAGTTCCTTGGAGGGAATGTCTGTTAGGGGACCATTGTAGCTGTGCGTACAAATTCTCTGCATAACACACATACTTGGATCTGACATTTCTTGGTTACTTTTTGCATTCATGTTGCTGTCCGTAGTGGTGATTGATGCGCTGTCGTACTGTTAGTTCCTTGTAGGGAATGTCTGTTAGGGAGCCATTGTAGCTGTGCATACACTTCTTTATATAAAAAGTATACTTAGATTTGGCAGTTTCTGGTTATGCTTTGTATTTATGATGCAGTAAGTAGTGGTGATTGATGCGTTGCCGTACTGTTAGTTCCCCCCACCCAACTCCAATCACCTTTGTAAATTTTTTCCGCATTTTATCTCTTTCCTGCACTCTCATCTTAAACCTCAAAACCCCCACAGGAAGCCGGCCTTCTCCGGAGATTGGCACGGAAGGCATTCCTTCCTTCCGGCCTTTCAATGTTGGTTTGCGGGTCCAGGGCGCAATAGCAACAAATCCTTTCCTCATGGCGGATTCGTAACCAACAGTCTTCACTAAGGGACAAACTGCAGTTGGGCACCTGTTCAAAAGGTAGTTTCTATCCTACACCGTTATAGGGCTAAAATAGGATATAATAAGCAATGAGTAAATCTATTTCTAAGGACCCTCTTCCTGTGCTTAAGCATTTTGCAGATGAACAAGGCAAGATATTGTGGATCTTCACTGCCACTAAATCTCATAGGAGAAAGGTAATCTGAAGACTTCACCTTTATTTTCTTTTCTCCTTTCTTTGCCAATGAACAAGGCAAGACATTTTGGATCTTCACTGCCTTGAATCTCAAAGGAGAAAAGTAATCTGAAGATGAGATATTCTTCACATTTTGCCTCCAAGTTCCAAATTTTAAAAATGTTTATCTCTGCAAATGCCGTTCCCACATAGTTGAGAGCAAGTCAAGATAGCCAAATCTAAGGAAAAGCAAATCAAGATCAACTATCAGCTACCCAATGAATGCAAAATTTTAACAAAGCTTCCCTGTCCAAAGGAATAAAATTGCGGAACCCTTGGAGCCAAGAGTCGAGAATCAGTTGAATCTATTATCGATCCTGTATTTTCCTACTAGTGTCAAGAAATGGGTGATGAATGTTTTATATATAGCCAGTTAATGTCTATGTGGTCTCCTTTGCTGAACTAAAATGTGGTATCTTTGAGGCTGCTTATAGACTGCACCATCCTAGGGCTGAAAATCAGATAAGCCCTGGACTACTTGTGCAATATATTTATCTCTGAGGACCCTCCATCCACTCTGTTATTTTGCATATGATTAAAGCAGGACAACTCTAAAATTCATGTTAAATGAAATCCCTTAGAGACCAACAAAAGCATTCAATAAACAATGGAACTTGTCTGTAATATCATGGTACAGAAAGCCTCTAGAATCAAATCAAACTCATAACCTTGTACTCGTGGATATGGGTCCTTAACCAAAAGGCCAAACTAGGGGCCTAAAGAGATCAAATGTTTTCTGAATGTAACTCTCAGCTACAAAGGTTACAAACATGTTTCATTTTTGGAAAGTGATGCTCATTTTCAATATAATATTATCGTGAACAAGCCTGTAGTTGTGCTAGATGAAAATGCAAACCACAAGGCTTGCATCCTAATATTCCTAAGAGTATGGCCAAGGCCATGATAAAAGTTGAGATAGATGTATAAGCAGCAGAGAAGTTGCTGCCAAATAGGCTACCTAAGAACAACTTAAGTTGCTCTCAAGTATGCCTTTGATGTCATCAAAGATAACTTTATTTCTGTCCCTCTTGTTGGGGGAGGGGCATTTATGAAGTAATCTAAACAAATGATCCTCAATATCAAGTTTAAGGTGATAGATAAGAGGAGATAATTCTCTATGTGTCAGCAAATGACCAAACATTAGAAATAGAATACGACACAGTGACACGCTACAATATAATTCTATTATAAATACATTTTCTTTTGCTGGATAATAAGGTGTTGTACTAGGGTCCCCCACCCTTGACAAATTACAACTCTATTCTTTAAAGCTTGAGATTTTATAAATAAATACACTTCTCATCTCAATTGAGATGCTATAGCTAGAAACCACCATCATTTTACATAAAATGTTTGAATTCTTGATTTTCTTTTTCTGGATCTTTACAATTTTCTGTATGAATACAATTATTCCAAAATTTAGCATCTTTCTTGACATTTTCCTATAGCAGCCTTCACAATGCCAAAACTTCACCTCTACTATCTATTAGTAGAGTAATATTTCCAAAATATCGCACTATCATAGTCTGCTTTACCAAATCTGGATTGCTAGTTTCCTTCCTCATTGAAGTCCTAGCCCTTCATTGCTCTTCCCATCATTCGAACCCTAGCTGACAAATATTTGCAATTTCGTTTTTCGCGACTTGAAAAATCATCACTGCCCTTGTTCCGAATGGTTGACTTCACAGGGTCGAATCTCCCTCAATATTGCTCGGATTCTTGCATATGACCATTCATTTTAAAGCTATTCAAATTCCGCACAAGTTGGTCCAAGAATCAACTGAATCAAATAACTTTTCACAAAGATATGGCTCCTAAAATATGAGACGTTTTTTAGAAAAAAACCCTAATCCTTCGCACATTTTTCTATTGTAAAGAGGGGAAAAAACCACCCCAATACTTGTGGGTTCCAAACCCACAGGCACACCAAAGACAAATATAGGGGGTTTTAGTTGATCCAGCCTTCCACCCAACAACCCGACCTGTTGTTGCACTACACTCAACAACCCAACCTGCTGTTGTGGTTCCCTCAGCTGATCTGGTCTCAAACAAGCCTTCCACCCAACAAAGGCCAGCCTTCCACACTCCTTCAGCCTAAGCAGCCTTCCTACCCTTCCACTCAGAATCCCAACCTTCTGCTGCAGCTCCTTCAGCCAACCCAGCCTTCCACGCTCCTTCAGCCATCCTAGCTTTCCACCCAACATCCCAACCTTCCATTGTTCAGCCAGCCCAGCCTTCCACGCTCCTTCAACCAACCTAGCCTTCCACGCTCCTTCAACCAACCTAGCCTTCCACGCTCCTTTAGCCTTGACACTCCAAAGATCAACTCATCATTCAGCCTTCCACACTCCTTCAACCTTCAGATTTGTTGATCATTAAAGCACCAGACCATTTGCCAGGCCCCTTAGGGGGAAACCTCACCCAACGCCCCCTCCCCTTTTCATTCTATTATAAATACATAAACAAAGGAACTGTTGGTTACGAATCTGCCACTAGGAAAGGTTTTAGGTCTTTGCGCCCTAGATTCGCCCAACAGATTGAAAGGCCGGAACGAAGAGATGCCTTCCATGCCAATCTCCAGAGAAGGTCGGCTTCCTATGGTTTTTTAGTTTAGTTTAGGGTGTTGAAAGAGATTTAAAAGTGCAGAAAGAGATGTAAATGTGATGTACTTCGGGTGAAGGAGATAAGCAGCACACGATTACTAACCAGACGCTTTTACCAACAGCAATCAAAACAATGTATACCTAGAAGCATTAGCACTTTCCTACCCTATGTATCCTTTCTATCTTATTCCAAATACACTTAATTGCCAATGCTGAGATCCAGATGTGCAGAATGACAGCAATCAAAAAAATAAGCAACATGAAGCATAAATATTAAAGAAAGGCAGCATACAAGATAGAGGCAACCAATGAGCCAAACATACTTTTGCATTAAGAGCAGATGTACAGCTTAGAGAAGTTTCTTAGCAAGATATCCCCTTTTTTCTCCCTTTTACAAAGAGACGCACTTGCTATTTATAGCATTTTTCCCTCCCAATTACAATGAGAAGCGCAGATCTCCAAACCTGCCAAAAGCTGTAAAAGCTGCAAAAAGGGGAGAGATTTGATCTTGGTAGGCCATCCCTATACTTGCAGTATGCTCTCACTTGATCTCGTACAACTTCTGACAGTCTTGGTCGCTGAAAAGGGGGGCTATCGTCTAGCTTTGGTAGCTAGAGTACAATTATCTTTTAATGCTCAGCTACTCTCTCTCAAAGTCTAATCAGCGCGAACTCCAAAATCTGACCTAGAGAAGAGGGGAAAGACATCCCAAACGCTCTCTTTGACAGCAGCCGAAAATCGCTGAAAAGGCAAGATGCGCCCAGAATCGCTAAAGAGCGAAGGCGATCTTGGGAATGATGATTCAAGGCAAACGTTCGCCTGAGCTCGAAAGCGCTCACAAAATGAGTTTCGGGCTTTTCTGCTTGGCGCTGGAGATTTTGAGCCCGGGAACCTCTTTGCTGGTTTTCGCTAGGAAAGTCGAGCGACTTCGGTTTTGGGGAAGAGCAACAGCGATTTCGGGGTCAAAGCCTTAGCAACCTCGCAGGCTCAAAAGTGCTGGAAACTCCTGCACGCTAGGCGGTTTTTTCTACGCGACGACGATCTCGAGCCTGCCTACTCCTCTCTAGTGTCCCTTTTCGCTTGAAACGTGCCATAGCGACAAGCGGATAGTGCGCGCGGTAGCGACTTCGGGTTCAAAGGACTTAGGCAAATCTGCCACCTTGAAACACGACCCTTAGTCGCTAAAAAACTCATCTTTTTCCGAAATCGCGCAACAAAAACAACGATATTGGGAAGGGGGGAAACACTTAGTAAATTTTTACAATTTTTATGCCGATGATGGCATTAGACCTGATGGAAGCTGGGGACCGAAAACAAAACACCTTGCAGAAGCACCAAGGAAAATCACCATAACATATGAGGAAAGAACGGAGAAGGAGAGTGGCAACAACCTGATAAAATTTACGCCCCTATCAAAAATGTGGCAACATTTTGGCAACTCCCGGGGTATCGAGCTCGCCTCGATGCAAGAATCCACGCCTTTATCCTTTGGGCCTGGAGTCACCCCCGGACTCTGCTTCCTTTTCCTGTAGGCCTTGGTCCTGCTGCTCTGTATCCTGTTGCTCTTCCTTCGAAGGACTTTCCTCCTCGGGTTGATTTTCATTATTTTCTCCTTAAGACCCCTCTGTTGATGGCTCTTCTCCCTCCTCTGGATCTTCGTCTAAAGTGAACTCCCCGGAGGCAAGGCGAGCCTTAATGCGCTCATATGTTTCTTGCACTTGACCCATGCATTTTCAGAGACAGGCTCCATATTACGGATGTCGCTGGTTAGGTACTTGAAGGTCTCCAGCTGAACTATGCCCATCTGCTCGACCCTCTGGCCCAAATATAGCAAACAAGAACGAATGGTAAAGAATTTTGAGGTGAGCTCCATCACTTGCTCTTGTTGGATAGGATCCTCCCATGCATCGATCTCAGAAGTGTCATCAGCGAAGGTATCCCACAACTGGCGCATAGCTTCTTTTGGCAAGCACTCGCCTTCGCTATCGGTGAAGTTTGGGAATCCATGCGCTGAGAGAGTCAGGAAAGGGGACGAGCATATGTCCTTTTCTTGGTTCAACAGGTCCAGCAATGCCCTGGCTTTTTGAATCTTCTGAAATCTTTCAAAGAATGTGTGTAAGGTGGCCCTTGCGGCTGCCCAATCAAAGGCAACGGAATCTGTAGCAGGTACTTGGAGGTTCTGGCGCTCAAGGTTTCCTGCCTTGACTGCCAGATCGAGCCAGCGATCTGCTTCACGCTCTGCCTCCTCCAACACAGGCTTACCCTGTGTGGATGCTTCTTGAATCTGGGTGAGAAATACAAACACCCTGAGGGCTTTAGAAGCCCGCGGCCTGAAATTTTTCAACAACTTGGTTCGGATCTGTTTGACACTATCCTTGGAGAACGTCTCCACAATATTTTCTTCTAGCTCCTGCTTTGTCTGCTGAAGTTGATCTTGAAGCTCTTCGATTTGACGCCCGACAGCTTCTTTCTGATTCGATGCCTCCTTCTGAAGGCTTGCCAGCTGCTCTCTTAGTTGCAGGTGCTCTTTTTCAGAATTCTTAAACTGAGCCTGCGCCTTGGCCGTGCCTTCTTCTAACTTCATCTTCTCGTTCTCCATCTCATAATAACGTTGTTGCAACTGGAAATATTTCAAGCGTAATGTATCAGTCCCATCATGGACAGCTAGTGCCTCATTCTCGAAACTGACCTCATCCAGATTTTTGGCCATGCTCTTATACTTATAGTCCCCAAGAAGCATGTCCTTTATGGGCTTCTTCACTCTTGGAATCTTCTTCTCCTTGTACAGGAGCATGCTCTCTGAGTCGTCTTCTTCTTGATTGTGGCGATTTCTTCGCCTCTTCGTTTAATTGCATTCTGCATCCATTTGCCTGAGGAGCGCTTCGGGCGAGATGTGGCGGGCTGATTAGGCCGCGATATGAGGGATTGGCTCTCCATTATCTGGATCAGACTTGTGTCTCCAAAAAGAGACCTGGCCAGGGGCAGACCTTGTTGTGACACCTCTTTCATGAACAGGCGCGGAGAACCGGCGGAAGGGCGCTCCTCTTCTTTGTGGGGTGACTCGGTCTGGGCGGGAGTGACAGATGAGCCCTCGAGATGTTCGGATGAAATGTGGGGGAAGGGAGGCGAGGCCGAAACAGTGGCGTCTAACTGAGCCTTGGTCAGGGCTTGAAGGGTATCAGGCCTTGCAGAGGATAGGACACGATGGGACTGCTCAGGTATGACTGGTGAAACCTCCTTTTGACCGGCGTAGGGCTTAGTGAGAGAGGGAGCGACGAGTGCGCTGGGAGCCAATGGAATATTGGCAGGTATGGATGAGGCAGCAGGGGTTAAGGATGCCACGGACATTGACTCGGCAGTATGTGAGGGGGCAGAAAACGTACCTGCAGGCTCCGCCTGAGCCGGTGAGTTGAAGACGTGGTCTATCCACTGGTCGCCCGCAAATGCAGATATATCGTCCTTTTTTGTAGCAGTTTCTAAGACCTTGCTCTTCTTGGGCGGCGGAGTGGTATTCGGCTGTGGTGCTACCTCCTTCTCAAGCACAGGCCCTTGCTCTTTAGGCCTTTCTGACCTCTTCCTCTTAAGAGGTGCGAGTTCTTCCTCTTGGGTGATAGGTGTCAAACTAATAGAACTCTTTGGGGCCTTAGGGGGCTTCACGGTCACCTTGACAGTATTTTTCTTTCGAAGCATGGGGGACACTTCTGCCGAGGAAGTCTACTTTGCTTGGGTCATGTGCATGGGTACTTCTTCTTTGGATGATGCGGCCTTAGCATGTTGCTTCTCGGTCGGCTGCTGCATTCTGGGCCCCTGAACCCTCTCTTCCCACGAATGTTGACTGGAGCCCTCACCACTCATTTGCAATTGCTTAGGTGGGACCTGCCCCTTTTGTAGGCGAAGACCTGGGGGCACGATGTGACGAAACACCACTGGCCGCCACGTGGCGTGATGTTTGTCGTAGAGGTCGGAAAAGGTGTTGTCGTCTTTTATGTCCTTCACAGATTTGTCTTTTCCAGTTCTAACACGCATTTTCCACCACTCTTCTATTTTGTCCAGTCTCCAACCCCTCCTCTACAGTCTTGCCTCTAATCTCTTGTATACATCTATATTCGGCCTGTGTCAACTGTATGCCCGGCGCGAAGGCCGCTTCAACGGTATCAGAGTATAGTGAAAACAAGACATTGCCCTGGTGGTCGCATACCTGCCTCGTGTTCGACCTATAGTATTCGGCAATCGCCGCTATTAGCTCAGGGCAGTGATGTACCTTGGGGCATAAGAACCAGTAGAGATTAGACGAGTACGCCGCAGCATAAGGATTCGAAGGGGAAAACTTATTCCGCCATTTGTCAATTGTCTGCCTTATCTGGCTGGTACTCTGGGAGTAAATCCCATCTCTGAGCTTGACCCAACTGTCAGAGGGTGGAGGAGGAATTGGCTTCGGCTTCGCGACTCGTGGCTTCTTTTCTTCTCCTGCCTCGGCCAACTTAGCTTTCCCTTTATCTTTCTGCTCTTTCTTCTGCCCACTCGCAGGCGTGCCTGACGCCGCTGGCGCTTCTGCTGCAGCTTTCTGCTGTCCTTCTTTCTTTCCCATGGCGCTAGTATAATCCAGTCCAGAGTGCGCTGGAATTCGACTGACCAAGTGCCCTCGCGAGAGCGCTATTTTATATGGAGAGTTCGAGGTAGAAGCTTCAATAGGTGGCGCAACCGAGTACCTTAAATTCAATGCGAGGAGCGCGGGGTTGGTAGGAGTTGATATCGAGCTAGGGTGGCCATGCACACGATCTCTCTTGGGAGTGTAAACATTTAAACCTTTGCCGCCTTTGAATGTCCACCTTTTAATAAGCACTTATGGAATACGTGCAATTCGTTCCCTTTTTGGCACGCTTTTCTATGCCGCTAGCTCAAGAAACGGGGCCCACTTTATAATTTCATACTTTCCTCCATATCGCTCAAATTCCGAGCGATTTCGGGTTTGGGCCCTTATAGCGAGCGAAGGCGAGACTTTTTCCATTCAAAGCAAATTTTTGAACTTTTCCCTTACCCGTTATCGTTGTTTTGACGTGTGCGCTTTGGGAAAAGTGGTGCTTGGCGAGCGAAAGTGAGCAACCCACACTTGGGGAAATTCTAGCCCCTTTCATGAACCTGGTGACGCCTGTCTTGGACTCCCGCTGTCGCTAAAAAATAGAAGCGATTTCGAGCCTATTCGAAAACTTGGGCGCTTTCGAGACCTTTATGCCTAAAAGCGCTCGGGCGTTTTTTCTTGATATCGCTCGAAACTTTCGAGCGTGCCCGAGATCGCTAAAAAGTTGAGCGACCTTGAGCTCCTCTCTTAAAAGCGAGCGCGGACGGGATTTCGCATGTAACTTCTTTCAATTTACCCATTCCCGCCGTCATCGAAACTTTGGAGCGCTCTTGAGGATTTACACACTTAGCGAGCGAAAGCGAGACCGCCCACACTTAGCAGATTTTCGGGCCTCTTTTACTCGTTCCCCTCTGTGCTCTGAATCGCTCAAATCTCGAAAGCGCTTCTGGGATTGCTTAAAATCTGAGCGATCTCGGGCCTTTTGACTTGGCAAATTTTCTTTTGTTTGTCTCTAATTCGGCCATAGCTTGGAAGGGACTCCTGTTTTCGCCCAAAAGGCGAAGCGACTTCAGGGCGTTGGCACTTTAGCGAGCGAAGGCAGGCATGCTGATTTTTGCTTCTCTTCTCGGCCATCCCCATATCTCCCTTTTGCGAAGGGGACTGCTTCTGCATCTTAACATCAAAAGCTTGCGGACACACAGGTCCGACGAACTACTTGGCTCAACAGCCTAAAGAACAAAAAACAACTTAAAAGCATATTTACAGACGGATAAAAAGGAAAAGCATAAAGGAAAATATGTACAAAGGGGAAACCTCAACTGAGAGCTTTAGTTGCGATAGGCTTTCAGATGAAAGCCATTGACAGGAATGGGGAGGATATGACCCTCCATGTCCCTCAGGACGAAAGCATTGAATTGATTGACTCTGGCGATCTGAAAGGGGCCTTCCCAGAAGGCGTCAAATTTGTCATGGTTGCCCGGTTTTGCCTTTAATGCGTCCCATTTGAGCACTAGGTCACCAATTTTGAAAATTCGGGCTGTAGTCCCTTTAGAGAACCAGTTGCGTGTAGTGTTAGCGTGCTTCATGAAAGCTTCATGGGCACTCTCCCTCTGCTCCTCAAGCTGCAATAACTGAGCTAATCTGGCATCAAGGGGATCCAGGTTGTCTTTTTCATCATCAAGCAACCGGAGCGTAGGCATCTCAATGTGGGTAGGCAGAACCGCCTCTTTCCCATAGACTAACGCATATGGCGATGTTCTAATGGATTTCTTTATGGATATGCGATCTGCCCATAGAGCTTGATCCAGGTGTAAGTGCCATGACCTCTTATTTCTCTCAAGGGTCTTCCTTATGATATTTATCAATTTTTTATTTGTAGACTCTGCGAGGCCATTTCCCTGTGGGTAATAATTGGAGGAAGCTTTATGATAGATGCTGTATTTGCAGGTGAATTCTGTCAGTATAGCCCCTTTAAACCCTGGACCATTGTCCGTCACAATCGCCTCCGGAATCCCGAAGCGAGTTATCAAACTCTCCAGGAAGGCAACAACTGTCTCTTGATCGGCATGTTTTGTGGGTATAGCCTCGGCCCAGCGAGTGAAGTAGTCTGTGGCAGTCAAAATGAATTTGTGTCCTGCTGAAGATTCTGGGGAGATTTTACCCACGAAGTCCAATCCCCACTGCTGGAAAGGGAATTCTACATGTATGGGTTGTAAGGGCATTGGAGCATTTCTGTTCCGGCCGGCAAACCTTTGACACTTCTCGCACCTCTGGCAAGCCTTCTGGGTGTCCGCGAAGATGGTGGGCCAATAGTAGCCTGCCTTTATTATCTTTAAGGCCGTAGGCCTTCCCGAAAGGTGTCCCCCTGACATTCCGGAATGGAATTCGTCGAGGATTTTCTGTTTTTCAGTTCCTTTGACACAACGTAGAAGGACTCCATCAATATTTTTATAAAACAGCCCCTCGGGGCGTAGAACGTACTTTAGAGCGTTAAGCCGGAACCTCCTCCTTTGCGAGGGGGTGAGTTGATCTGGACACTTTCCTGTATTGAAATACCACATTATTTCATCAGCCCAGTCTCTTTCTTCAGGCAATGAATTGACAAGGTTAACCTCCATCATTGGGTCTTCCCATTGACAAGCGGACACTTCGGCGGCGGCACTTCTAGCCAACTCCTGGCATAATGCCCGTCCTCGGACAAGTTTGGTGGGTCGAACCTCTATGTCAAATTCTTGGATTTTGGTAATCCACCCTGCCCTCTTGTGGCCTGGTTCACCTTGAATAATGAAACTTCTGACGTCTGGGTGAATCACGAAGACTGTGATCCGGCTTTGAGAGACAAAGTGCTTAAACTTTCTCAAGGATCTCATGACTGCATGCACTTGCCGCTCGATGAAATTATATCTCTCCTCATGTGGCTGTATCACCTGGCTCAAGAAGGCTATCGGACGCTCCTCGCCATCGTCTCCTTTTTGGGTTAGGACTGCAGCATAGCTCTCAGGTTCCCCAACCGCATATAGGATAAAATCTTTCGAATAGTCCGGGTTCACCAGCACAGGTGCTTGAGAGATTCTAGTTTTGATTTCTTCGAATGCTTTCTTTCTTTCTTCAGTCCAAAGAAAATCAACATCCTTCTTTAACAATTCAGCCATAGGTTTGATGACTTGAGCGAAGTCAGGAACGAACTTCCTCACAAAGTTGATTTGGCCAAAAAAAGATTGGAGCCCCTTTTTGTTGACTGGAAGAGGAAGCTTCAGAAGGGCTTCCGCTCTATCGGGGTCAATTGATAGTCCCTTTTCAGAAATAACGTGGCCTAACAACTTCCCCTCCTTGACTGCGAAAACAGATTTCTTGGGGTTGATGGATATGCCAAATTCTCGGCATCTCTCAAACACTTGCTCCAGGTGAGAAGTGTGTTCCTCCCGTTTGTGGGAGAACACGGTCATGTCATCTAAATAAATGACGATAATTTTGTTCAGCAGTTCCCGAAAGGCGAGGTCCATGGCCCTTTGAAATGTGGCCCCGACATTAGACAAGCCAAAAGGCATGCGTTGATAAGCAAACGTCCCCCATTTAGTGGTGAACGCTGTCTTGTGCTGATCTTCATCTTTCACCCATACTTGGTTGTAGCCAGAAAATCCGTCTAAGAGGGAAAACCGCTGGGCTCCTGCGACCACATGGAGAATCTGGTCGATCTGCGGGAGCGGGTAGTGATCCTTGAGAGAGGCTTTGTTTAGATTGCGAAAATCAACGCAGAGGCGGATGTCCCCGTTCTTTTTTCTCACCGGGACCAAATTGGCGACCCAGGAGGAATGCTTGATAGGGTAAATGATCTTGGCTTCTAGCATCTTCATCAATTCTGCCTTCATCATAGCTTCGATCTTGGGGTTAACTGCTCTCTGCTTCTGCCTGAAAGGTTTAACCCCTTCTTCCAACTCTATGGTGTGTTGGATTATTTCTCTGTCATACCCCTTGAGATCTTGATAACACCAAGCCACAATGTCTGGATATCTCTTACACAAGGCTCGAATCTGTTCCAGCTCTTCCGCTGTGCAGTCTATCCCTACTTTGATTGTCTTTCCTGGTTCCAGTTCCAACTCTCGATACTGCTTGGCGTCGACCTTGATTCTGTGAGATATAGCTCTGTCATTTTGGTCAAACAGGCTCTCAAGGGTTATTAGTCCCTTTGGGACATGATTGTTCTTTAGCTGTATCAACCCCTCATATTGCTCGTCATCAGGGTCTCTACCTTCGATTGAACTTGCTTCGTGTATCATAAAAGTGACGATATCTTCATCACAATCAAACACCTGCCAATGGGTGTCTTTATCAGGCACAGAAGGCACTGTAAATAGTACGAACCGGCTTCGGCTTTTGCATAGTGTCATCAGCCGGGACGTATCTGGCTCCAACAGAAGCCAATATGTCAGCGTGTTTGTTTTTCTCTCTGGAGATAGCTTTGACATTCAAGGAGTCGAATGACTCCATCAGATCCCAGACACGGTTGCGATAAGCTTTGAGATAATGCTTTTTTGAGGCACATTTGTTGGTGATCTGATTACATACCAGCTCTGAGTCTCCGAAGATCTGCAGTTGTTTGATCCCCAGCCTCTCCGCTTTCTTCAAACCCAAGCATAGGGCTTCATATTCTGCTGCATTGTTGGTGCAACTCCAGGCCAGTCTGTAGCAGTAGTCCTTTTGTATGCCAGAGGGAGAGACTAAGAGGACGCCTGCTCCGGCGCCATTCTTGCATCTGGCACCGTCAAAATATAGTTTCCATAACTCATCAGGTGCAGGACCTATATCTTCTTTCATTGTCTCCTTTGGCTTTTCAGGCTGGGTAACAGAGTAGCAGGCTATGTCCGTCTCAATCATGGCATTGAAATCCAACAAGGAGAATTCGTCTTCTGCTCTCAATTGTTCCATAGTTTCCTCCACCAGGTCCATTTCTTCAAGTTCCTCAGACGTTAGGATCATTTCTCCCTGTTGTTCCTCTCCGAGTATCTTCCCGACCAGGAAAGTGGAAGGCTTTTTGCTGTATATTTTTGACTTTTCTTCCTTTGAAAGGGACTTCCATGTGAGAATAATCTAGCGAGAGGTATCCCCCGAGCTTGGCGGTGAACTCCCTTGAGAGGCACATGCCAAAGTAGGGTTCTAAATCGACAACCACAACTTCTTGAATCATTGTTATATCTGGGGCCTTATGTAACTGAATGGGGATGTCCTTGATGACGCCCACCGTCTTTACTGGAGTGTCGTCTAGTTGCAGAACACCTTGACTACTCCGAGTGTACTCCATGCCCATTTCTTCACAAACTGCTCTTGGCATGAGGGTAGTTGATGCGCCGGAGTCGACCATGCAGTTGTGTACTACATGCCCTTCCATTCGTAAAGACAAATAGAACGGGGGTGGTCTATTTTTGCCAGTGATTGACGTTGTCAGGGGTTGAGCCAGCACGGGTTGCGACGACTTTGCCCCTTTTACGGTCTTTAAGGATTCCTGCAATAAGTCCACTTGACCCGGGAGCTGAAGGGCATCGTACATACTAATCTTCGCTAGAGTTCTTTTGAGCTCATCAACGATATTATATTTGGCAGTGGACGATTCATCAACCTCCTTTGCTAACTCATATTTAGTACGGTACTGCTGAGTCGCTTCGACCCTTTGTCGTTTTGTCAATGATGGGTACCGAAGCTTTTCTCGGGCCTGCTCCTGTGTTTCGACAGGCGGTTGGCTTATTGGAGCTTTAGTGAGAGGTACTTTCTCTTTGGCCGATGGCAGCGGGGGTGTCTTGTTGGGAGCATTTGCGGTCGAACCCGTAGCTGGCTGTGTCCTTTCCCTCCGAGCATATACCTTCAATGGCTTCATTTGGGCAGGTTCGACCTCAATCGGTCTCTTGCCTTCTTTAGTCAGAAGTGAAACGGGATCCTCTTCGAAAACCGCAAAGTTTTGCTCTTCTCGGATCATATTCACTTGATCATCATCGTCCTCGGGGATGCTACCGGCGAGGGTCTGGAGGTAGTGTTGGTGCAGCATACAGCTATCCTCTCCGTGAGGGTCATTGCAGGTAGAGCACCAGGTTACTTGATCTGCAGAGTTGAGTCCTGCGTTGGTGGCTGCATTCCTTGCAGGAGGTCTCTGGTTTTGGGCGGCCTGTTCTCTTGTTAGCGTCGGAGGAGGGTAGGGCCTCCTGGGAACGAACTCCTGTTGGGCTTGCTTCTTCTTCATCACGGCCATGTCATTAGACAGTGTCTGACAGACGGTGGTCAGTGACTCCATCTGTTTCAGGATCTTGGATTGCATATCCACGGTTTGCACCGGTCGGGTTGGTGGGGGTAACGGAGCTAATGGCGGCTGAGATGCAAGCGGAGGAACAGACTGAGTCGGGAGATGCACCTTAGGTGGATAATGAGTGATTGTCGGAGCGGGGTTCCAGGTTGGATCGGGATATGAAGAAGATGAGGCGGATGCTGGTGGATACTGTGATTGTGGAAAGTCTGGGTAGATGGGCGGTTGCTCCTTGTGCGGGAGCCTACCTATACTTATCATATCTAGTTCCGCTCTTTGAGCTGCCTCATACAAATCAGGGAAGGTGTCCACTCGGGCCAACTTAATGACCAGGCTGATATCTGGGCCAAATGCCCTGACGTAGTAGTGAGCAGCTTGTCCGTCAGAAGGACGAAGCTCAGGAGGAACTCTTTTCAAGGACCGTGCAAATCTCACATTAAAATCTGAGATTTCCTCCTGCGGGTGCCGCTGGATAGTTTGGAACTGATGTAACAGCGAAGATGGGTCTGCGGATTCGTTGAATCCCTTGCATAGCCGACCAGCGAGTGCAGGCCATCCAGTAATGACACCTTCAGGCAGGGATCTGTACCAATATAGCAACTTGCCTCGCAAGGAGAGCGCCAGCAGACGAGTCTTGACACTTTCATTGGTAATGGAGTGAAGCGCAGCCAAGGCCAGAATGTCTTGAATGTGCTCATACGCCGTCTTTCGAGTCCCATCATAAGTTGGAATAGCTTTCAAAGCAGCAGGTGGGACAGCATCCTGTCCCGCTAGAGCAAGAGGCCCCGTGGAGTCGACGGCCGGGAATAGATCAGCAGCATTTTGTTGATTCTGGGCTGCCATGTCTCCTTCCTCCTCTTCGAGCTGATCGGTTGTATAGTCCGTATCAGTATCGTCCGAGGTTGTAGGTTGTTCTTCGATCTCAGCCTCTTCAACCTCCTCTATCTCTTCCACTTCTTCAATTATAGGTTCCACTTCTTGTTGAGCTTGGTAATCGGCTACCCTCGGGTGCTCTCCAATAGCGTTGATGTCGATTTCGTAAAACTCGGGCTCTTGTCCCGGATTCCTAGCTCTCCACCTTCTCGTATGCATGAAGGCACTTTTGGTATTGGACCAGTCTTACAGACTCAGAGAATATTCAGGTAATGCAGAGTCGCCGGGTGTTCTGATTTTAACAGCAATGAAGCGAACACCGATGCTTCGATTCTGTTTTGGGGTGGGAAACCTTCGTGTCCCACCGGGCGTGCCAGAGAAACTGTTGGTTACGAATCTGCCACTAGGAAAGGTTTTAGGTCTTTGCGCCCTAGATTCGCCCAGCAGATTGAAAGGCCGGAAGGAAGAGATGCCTTCCGTGCCAATCTCCGGAGAAGGCCGGCTTCCTATGTTTTTTTTAGTTTAGTTTAGGGTGCTGAAAGAGATTTAAAAGTGCAGAAAGAGATGTAAATGTGATGTACTTCGGGTGAAGGAGATAAGCAGCACAATTACTAACCAGACGCTTTTACCAACAGCAATCAAAACAATGCATACCTAGAAACATTAGCACTTTCCTACCCTATGTATCCTTTCTATCTTATTCCAAATACACTTAATTGCCAATGCTGAGATCCAGATGTGCAGAATGACAGCAATCAGAAAAATAAGCAACATGAAGTAGAAATATTAAAGAAAGGCAGCATACAAGATAGAGGCAACTAATGAGCCAAACATACTTTTGTATTAAGAGCAGATGTACAGCTTAGAGAAGTTTCTTAGCAAGATATCCCCTTTTTTCCCCCCTTTTACAATGAGACGCACTTGCTATTTATAGCATTTTTCCCTCCCAATTACAATGAGAAGCGCAGATCCCCAAACCTGCCAAAAGCTGCAAAAAGGGGAGAGATTTGATCTTGGTAGGCCATCCCTGTACTTGCAGTATGCTCTCACTTGATCTCGTACAACTTCTGACAGTCTTGGTCGCTGAAAAAGGGGGCTATCGTCTAGCTTTGGTAGCTGGAGTACAATTATCTTTTAATGCTCAGCCACTCTCTCTCAAAGTCTAATCAGCGCGAACTCCAAAATCTGACCTGGAGAAGAGGGGAAAGACATCCCAAACGCTCTCTTTGACAGCAGCCGAAAATCGCTGAAAAGGCAAGATGCGCCCAGAATCGCTAAAGAGCGAAGGCGATCTTGGGAATGATGATTCAAGGCAAACTTTGGCCTGAGCTCGAAAGCGCTCACAAAATGAGCGATTTCGGGCTTTTCTGCTTGGCGCTGGCGATTTCGAGCCCGGGAACCTCTTTGCTGGATGTCGCTAGGAAAGTCGAGCGACTTCGGGTTTGGGGAAGAGCGACAGCGATTTCGGGCTCAAAGCCTTAGCAACCTCGCAGGCTCAAAAGCGCTGGAAACTCCTGCGCGCTAGGCGGTTTTTCTCTTCGCGACGACGATCTCGAGCCCGCCTACTCCTCTCTGGTGCCCCTTTTCGCTTGAAACGTGCCATAGCGACGGGGGGATAGTGCGCGCGGTAGCGACTTCGGGTTCAAAGGACTTAGGCAAATCTGCCACCTTGAAACACGACCCTTAGTCGCTAAAAAACTCATCTTTGCCCGAAATCGCGCAACAAAATCAGCGATATTGGGAAGGGGGAAACACTTAGTAAAGTTTTACAATTTTTATGCCGATGATGGCATTAGACCTGATGGAAGCTGGGGACCGAAAACAGAACACCTTGCAGAAGCACCAAGGAAAATCACCATAACATATGAGGAAAGAACGGAGAAGAAGGAGAGTGGCAACAACCTGATAAAATTTACGCCCCTATCAAAAATGTGGCAACAGGAACACAATAGGAAAAAATGTATACAATTACATACACTTGAATACACTACACAGCATGTATCATTCACAATCCAATTATCTACAATACATTATGGTCTGGTCAAGCATACAACACAGAAACTTGCCTTGACTAGCATCATACCTCAACAAAACACTCTTCTAAGTTCTAGACATGCCTCATGCCTTCCTTTCTAACAACATAGATGCATATATATAGTTATCACGGGTCGATAGGCAGTTGGCAACTACCCAACTACCATTGAACTACATGTATACCTGTTGGTCAAGAATCCGCCTTAGGTATGGAATGTTTCATCCATACACCCTAGACCCGGCCAACATTGAAAGGCCAAAAGGAAGAAATGCCTCCCGTGCCAATCTCCAAAGAGGGTTGGTTCCCTTACTATTCTAACTTGGGGATTTGAGATTAAGGAATAGGAAAGAAATTAGAAATGACTGAAAGAATGGGAAATATGGCCTTAGGCCAGATGAACAGGGGTGATGAACAAACAGCACGATAACTTAATTATACTCTGAACCAATAGCACTCCACACAAAGAAAGTAACAGAAATTAAAACCAGACAACTTATATGTGCAATCTCCAGAATTATTCCAGTGTTCACCCTTTATCAGAAGCTAAATCCAGACATAGAATTATAGCCTACAGACAAAGCAAAGAATTGATAGAAATATAAGATAGAAGACATACACACAGAGAGAAATCCAGAATTAGAGCCAAGGTTTCTTTGTATTGATAGCAGAATTCATGTACAACAAGTCTCTAGCAAAACGTCCATCCTATTACATTAGAATTGCTGGCTTTTATAGAGGATTCTGCCTCTGAAACATAAATGCACACCCACAAAACATCGCAGTGGCAGCAAAGATAGGATTTGAGCACTCATCAAACAGTAATGAGGCATGGCCTGAATTTGGTGACTCATGGAGAAGTGGTTGCATGGCTTCAATGCGACCATGTGATTCGCCTGATGCGCCGCCTCCTCACTTGCTGGAACCGCCTCAACGGAAGATCGGATTTTGAAATCCGGGAAAATCAAATCTGGAAGCTTCTCAGACCGACTGCAATTCAACTGATGAGGGTGCGCCTTGATTCAACTGTGTTGCTTTTACATTAATTCATAAGGGGAAAAAAAGAGAACCAAGCCAGATGCAAAAAGCAAAAATTTCATGTTGGCTCTCGTGAACAATCCAAGACATACAGATTGCTTGATGTCTCTACTAACAAGATTGTAATTAGTAGAGATATCATTGTACATGAGAAGACTCCTTTCTTCTCAGATGATGGTAAAGTTGTTGAAATGAAATGAAATATTATTAATGTCCGCGATGGGCCAAAATAAGACCTAAGGGACTATAAGAAGCACAATAATGACTGCCAGCTAGCAGGCTAAAAATCCCAACAAAGAAAATAACTAAGATCAATACAAGATGAAACCCAACAACCAGGCCAAAGAGAAAGGGAAAAGAAAAGGGAGAGCAGAGGGGGAGTGCTGAAGTCCAAAAGAGAAGAGTGTACGCCAAGAACGGAGAGAGAGAAGGGGGGAGGGAGCAGCCCAGGAGGGTCAAGCTCCAAGAACCCCCTAGAAACTAATTTCTCCTAACAGTCGAGGCCAAAGTACCGGAGTTGAAGAAGTCCATGATATGTCTCTGCCCATAGCTAGTTTGGAACCTTGACAAACTATGGGTGTGCTGCCTAGTGACCCTGCTTCTGTCCGAACTGGATGATGTAGGGCATTTCTGACCGGAGTCACCTGGTCCGTCGAAGCTGGTGAAGTATGTTGTGATGAGCTGATGTTGAGGAGGGTGAGATCCATTTGGAGAAATTTTATGTCGTCGAAGCTGAGTTATCTCCCTAAGAAAGAGTGTGAGACACCACTGGTCCTAGTATCTGAAGAAGGTAGAAACAGATCGAGAGTTGTCCCTAAAAAGGGAATGGAATCTACCCCGAATCTCATAATAAATGGAACAACAAAAAATAAAGTGATGAAGGGTTTCAACTTCACCCAAAGAGAAAAACAAGCAAATACACTCCTCCATAGGAAGATGGTGATCTGACTCAATCCGGAGTTGGTGAGAACACACCCTGAGTTGCTCAATAGTGATCCAAAGACTATGCATTGTGTGCTGCTGAAGGTATTGTGGAGGAACTATTCTGCCCTCCTGTATCTGTAAAAAGTGCTCATGGTAGAAAGACAACTTGGGGGAAAGAGGGGCAACAAGAGATATCCATGTGCATCTGGTGTACTGGAGACTAACATCCTTCCACATCTGAGATTTTTGTATGTTTTAAACTACTAATGGTACTGCAATAGGTAGTGAAGTTCACTTGGATTCAGATACATCAAAGACTGATCATGAAAAGAAAGATGTGAAGACTCAGTCACATTAATCTGTTGAAAATCCACTTTGGGATGACCTTACAGAACAGAGCTTGACAGAGGTACATCCAAGTGAAGTTCACCAGCAACAAGAGCCACGTTAACCACCAAAATGGTATACATCGACAATGAAATATGCCAAGGAGAATGAGAAAGTGGTAGTTGGGCGATCTAGGCAAAGCTAGAAAAGAGCCTAGACAAATCAATGAACAAGCAAATTTTGCTTTAGTTTCACAGCTTTTTGAACATGACAAAGAAGAATAGGCCAAAGGTAAACCAGATTGGGAAGTTGCCATGGAGGCAGAATTTGACTCATTGATGAAGAATAAAACATGGGAACTGAATTACATCATAGAAAGAAACCTATTGGTTGTAAATGTAAAATGTAAATCAGCTGGTTCAATTGACAAATTCAAAGTCGTCTTGTTGATAAAGGGTCTGCACATGAAGCTATAGACTATGGAGAGACATCTGCTCTAACTAGAAAGATGGTGGTTTTTCAATTAGTTCTCTCCACTGTAGCACACCTTGGTTGGCAGGTATATCAGATGGATGTTAAGAGTACCTTCTTGAATAGAGATTTGGAAGAAGAGATCTATATCGTGCAGCCAAAAGAGTTTCAAGTACCAGGAAGAGGGCTTCAAAATTGATTAACATCTTAGAGATTCAAGATTCAATCGAAGCTTTTCTGATCCTAATCTCCATATAAAAACTACAAGTAATGACAATGTCATTCTCATTGTGTATGTTGATTACAGTAGTGGAGCCCACCTGATTCAACAAGTAAAATCTGATTTGTGTTCAGTTTTTGATATGACAGATTTAGGGCTCCTTCATTACTGCCTAGGTGTAGAATTTTGGCAACTTGATCATACTATATTTATATCACAAAGCAAGTATGCCAAAACAATTTTGGAAAGATTTCAGATGACAAATTGTAATATGATATCTACACCTATGGAAGTTGGGCTGAAATTGTCAGCCTACTCTGATTCATCTCCGCTCAATGAGTTAGTATATCCTCAGTTGTTGGACATCTTGATTTATATTATGAGCACTCGACCAGATTTTTGTGTTGAAGTAAGTTATTTGTCTCGTTTCATGTCAAATCCCCAAAGAGAGCATTGGCAAGCTGCAAAACATATTCTCAGATATATCAAAGGTACCCTTGACTTTGGTATATTGTACCAACAATCTAATGATTTTCAGTTGGTTGGATACACTGATGCAGATTGGGCAAGATCAATTGATGATCAGAAATCTACTACTGGCTATATGTTTGCTCTTGGATTAGGGGCTATTTCTTGACAGAGCAAACTTCAGCATACACTTGCTTTATCATCAATTGAAGCAGAATATAAGGCAGCATGCAATGCAGGTTGTGAAGTTGTTTGGTTGCGATGCATATTGTATGATCTTTAGATAGATAAAATAGCATCAACATTGCTTCATTGTAATAATCAAAGTGTGCTCAAGTTGGTGAAGAATCCAGTATATCATGCCAAAACAAAACATATTGAAGTTCATTATCACTATATCCAGTGTAGCACAGTGGTGGTATTCCGTAGTTTGAGGAACAATTATAAATGATGAGTAAATTGACCAAACAACTTCATCAGCATGCAGTCCAGACGGCCTTGCACAACACAGCAGTTAGACGGCTCAGTTTGCAATCCACACGTCCTAGCACTGCAGTCAGACGACTTTCTCTTTAGGCCAGACAGCCCAAGCTTGCATGGGACAACCTGGATCCAAATCTAGACAGCCCTATATGGATAGAGTATGGCAAACAGAATCTGAATGGAAACTGTTTGGAATATATATCTACAACACTAACCTTAGATATAAACACATGCAAATAACATACAGTAGCAATGGCTGAATGGTGTTATTGATAATAAAAAGATACATCTATGTATTACACATATGCCTGTATGGATGCATTCTACAGCATCTCCTGTAAGACAGCATCTACAATGTATGTGCTCTCTCCAACATGTACAGAATATCTCCCATGTGTATACAATGCCTACTCAATGTACTGTGTCTCCTCTATGTGCAAATTGGCTCAAATAAACAAGGGAGTCTATTTAAATTTATGGGAAGGTAGTTATTCCCAACTACCAACCCAACACGTATCCACATTCATTGGCATCGAAACATCACCAGCAAAATCTAATTTTTAAAATCGCTGTGTGAACAATGTCGTAGGGTGAAAATTACCGTGAGCAGAATAGGGTGAACAGTGTCATGGCGTGAACAATGTCGCAACGTGAACAGTGTCGCAGTGGTGAACAATGTTGCGGGCATCGTGGCATGAACAGCGTTGTAGGGTGAACAGTATCGCAAGGTGAACAGTGTCGCGGGTGAACAATGTCACGGCATGAACAGTGCCGCAGGCAGAACAAGGAACTGTTGGTCACAAATCTGCCACAGGAAAAGATTTTGGGAAGTGTTGGTTACGAATCTGCCATGAGGAAAGGATTTTTGGTTAATGCGCCCAGATTCGCCCACCAGCATGAAAGGCCGGAAGGAAGAGATGCCTTCCGAGCCAATCTCCGGAGAAGGCCGGCTCCTTTTTGGGGGGTTGATTTAAGCTAAAGGGAACGAGGGAAAGAAATAAAGGAACGGAAAGAGACAAATGTACGGAAAGAGATACAAATATGTCCAAAGGTTGGTGGGGGGGAACTAACGGTGCGGGAACACACCAATCACCGCTACTACTGCATACAAACACGAGAGCATGACAAGGAGCTGCAAAACCTAGGCGTACTTCCGATACACCGGCGGCGTATGCACGGCTTCAATAGCTCCCTAGCAAACATTCCCTACAAGGAACTAACGGCGAGGGATCGTATCAATCACCGAGATACATACAACGACGGGGGTAGAAAGTAAACCTAGAGATGCCGAGCCGGTATATGTGTTAGGTAGAGAGTTTAACCGCACGGCTTCAATGGCTCCCTAGCAAACATTCCCTACAAGGAACTAACGGCGAGGGATCGCATCAATCACCGGATACGGGCCAGCAACGTCACACACAAGCGATGGAACTGCTACCAAATTTATAATGAATGCTTTAAATAATGAAGTACAGAAGGTGCTTTAAGCAAGCAATGCTAGAGGAACCTGATCGCCAAATGCCAAAGTGAATTAACGAGCAGCGACACAGGTGGGCCTAAGGCATATAATGAAAGACAGCATAAAAGAATAAAGATAGTAGAACAGAACCAGGCATACAGATTGTATTTATAAGCAGAAGTACAGTTACAGTAAGCACAGTAGTTCCCTAACAAACATTCCCCTTCCACCCTTTACAATGAATTTCAGATGGGCTTTTATAGCCCGAGTCCCACTGTTACATTAATGGGCACGAGTCCCGATCAAACATGAGTGACGAAGCGGCGAAAGAGCTGCAAATGCTGACCTTTTGTCGGGTCGGGCTGTACCCGCGGCATGGTCTTCCTGGAATTTGGACGGCTACGTGGCGGAGTCTTTGGGTAATTCTTCAAGTCGGCGGGGTTGCTAGTAGGCTGGAGCGGGTGAAACCTCGGATCAGCTTTGAATGTGGCTATTAACGCGGGCGGTGCGGGCAGCCCATGCTTATCCCTTTTGGTCGGCGGTCTTGGTTCAAATCCCGAAGGCTGGACACTTGTACGATGATGGGTTATGCCGTGTGACACATGCACTGCCTTAGAGGGCATTCTATCCATCTTTGCTTGGGATCGGGGCTCCTTGGGATGCGTGCAAAAATCGGTGCGGTCGGGGAAGGCCTTCAAGCCTTGGTCAAATTCCGGGTTTGTTCCCCTACGTACACACTGTCAAGGCGCATTCCCGCTCCGTTGAGAAGTCGAAGCTGCGCACGGGCGAACAACGGTGTCTGCCGCCATATGGACCTGCTCCGGCATTTTACCTTTTTCTGCATTGACTGTCGGTCTGCCGGTGCAAGGTGCGCCCGGGAGGTGGGGCGAAGTGCGAACTCGCACCAAAGCTGGGCGAAGTGCGCCTCGCACCAAAGCGGGCGAAGTGCGACTCGCACCAAGCCGGGCGAAGTGCGAACTCGCACCCGGACTTAGCCAATTTCGAGATAGACCTGCTTGGAAAGCTGGAAAATCAAGCTGGGAACTCCATGGAAAAAAGGGGGAGAGAAAGAGAATGGGAAAGAAAAGGAAAGGGAGAGAAGCGAGAAAAACGGAAGGAGGAAAAGAAGAGCAGCACTGTTACAAAACAACATTGAAGACATTGCACCCCGTGCAAAAATGTGACAACATTTATGGCGGCTCGCGGGGTGTCGAGCTCGCCTCGGCGCAAAGAATCCATGCCTTCATCCTTTGGGTGCGAGAGGAACTTGCCTCCCTGCCTTTTCTGCTCTAAGCTGTTCTCCTTGCGGCAAGCTGTTCTTGATTCATCTTTGTCGGTCGCCTCATCGGTATCTCCTTACGAAAGGTCTCCATTTCCCGCTACGCCTCGCACATGCGAGTGTACGCCTCTTGGGCTGAGCGCCGGGCTTACGCTCGAATGGCTTGCGGTCAGCTATGTCTTCTAATGCTCCGTGAAAAGCAGCGACCGCGTGCAGGTCGATGGTGAGGTATCTTTTCTCTAACTCCTGAAAATAGGAGCGGATCCTGGAATATCTGGACACCATCTGAGTGACCTGACTGTCTTGAATTGGCTCTGTCCAGCTATCAATTTCAGCTGTATCTGCTTCAAAGGACTGCCAATTCCTCTTTACCCGATCTAGGGTAAGGAGCTCGCCATTCTCAACAAAACCTGGACACCCAAGTTCTGTAAGAGCGTGAAAGGGGGCCAGACAGATATCTTTTTCATGCCCGAATGCATCAAGCATTCGTGCAGCCCTCTCACCTCTTCAACTTTTCTAAAATATTTGTGCAAGGTCACCCTTGCACCTGCCCATTCTGCGGCGAATGAGGACACGGGGGAAAAAAGGACGCCGTCGCGCTCGCGCTCTCGAAGGTTTATCGCCGAGGTCCGGCCATTGCTTTGCACGGCGCTCGGCCTCCTCTACCACGAGGCTTTCCACAGGCAGAAACTTCTTGAATCCTGGATGCGAAGTCCAGGACTGCCATCGCCTTAAAGGTATGGGGCTTGCATTCCCTCAGCAAACCAGCCCTCATTTCCTTAACTTTTGTCTTTGAAAAGACAGCCGCTTGAGATGTTTTTTCTGCAAGCTGCGACTGTGCCTGCTTCAAAGACTCCTGGAGCTGAGAAATCTGCTCCGAGGCTGCTTTCTTTTCGGTTGCGGCCTGTTTTTGAGAAGCGGCTAGCTGGGCTTTGAATTCATCGGTTTCTCGCCGCGCCGCTTCCAGCTGCTCAGTGGACCTAGATAGGTCCTCTTCAAGTTGCCTTACTTTGTCCTGCAACGCAAAAAGTTCTTCCTGCTCCTCCAGACTCTTGACAAAGAGATTGTCGACTTTGCGCATGATCGTACGAATCTCATCATTGTTTATCAATGTCATCAAAGCTTTTCTCCTTTGTATGGAGCACGTAGTCCGCCTTAGTCATTTCTCGGAGAGGCTTCTTCACTATTGGGATTATTTTCTCCGTTGTAATCACTCTCCTTCCGAAATCATACTTTGCGCGTTTTGCCGGGGCGGCTATCTCTTCATGTCTCCTCCGCTTCAGGTCTTGGCGGAAAGAGACAGAATACTCTACGGCTCTCGTTGCCAGGGGCAAGTCATCTGAGTTCTGGAGGTCGTCCATAAAATCTGGTTCCCCCAGCTTAGGGATCTGCTGAGACGTCTCTCCTGCGGGGATGGGATCAGGAGGAACCGGACAGACCTTGGAAGAATCGGTCGCTTGTGGGGGCGACCGGGAAACGGAAATGGGAGAGGCTGAGATTGTGAGGGTTTGAAGCGGCTGAGGCGGAGGATGTGATGGTGAATGGACAGCCTCGGCACTAACCTCGGGCGAAGGGTTTGGAGTTGTGCTCGGAGAAAGAGAGACGTTAGGGTTACGAGCAAGGCGGGTCGAAAGAATGGGGACCGCTAGAAGGGCGCGGAGACGGGGGAGGAGGATGTGGTCATGGCTCGCCCAGATTGAGCGGGGGACTGAGTAGAAGTAGAACTGGGTGAGACAAGAGAGACAGGGACAGCAAACGTACCTGCGGGCTCCGCCTGAGCCGATGCCGGGTGAATGTCTTCTCTTATTGTCTCGGCGGCTGGCTTGGGACTGCCCAAAGGAACTGCCTCTGCGGCGGCAGGACGCGGCTGCGGCTCTGCGACTGGCTGCTGCACTATCAGGCTAGGTCGCCTGATTTTCTCAACTCTCCTCCGCTTCTTTTCTTCTGGAACAACTGTCGGATCAGGGGAAGGAGACGAAGCAGGTGCAGCAGGCGCTGATGCCCCCACGGTAAACTTGTACCGGGGTTTGACTTGCAGAAGGTCTGCCGCAACCGGTCTGCGTTCTGGCGGTGCTGGTGCTTTTCTTGCCTGAGGAAGTGCCTCGGGCGCTGCCTCGGCTAACTTTTTCGCCTTTTCAGGCGCCGCCTTAGGAGCCACGAACTGCATTGGATCGGCCTGGGTACTTGCTGGGCCGGCGGCGCAGTTGCCGAAGTGTACAACTGTTTGGGAGGAGACCCACTTTTATAATCCTCAAAGGGGCCTCGGGGAACGTAACCTTGATATGCGAACGGCCGCCGAGTTGTCATGATCCTTGGTCATAGAGAACCGAGAAGTCGTCATCTACGGCCGGGTTTCTCCTTGTGGATTTATCGTCTTTGCGTGCGGCATCTCATTTTCCGGCATTCAATAATCTTTTCTTTAGACCAGTTAAGGCCTGCAATCTTGGACAGAAATTTTTTGAACCCTGGAGATGAGAAGTGATGGTCCCGGTTTCTCTTGGGGTCATATGTCACCTCCTCGCAGTAGAAATCCTGCCAAGGGGAGAAGCTTCCATTAATTCAATCTCCCCGTCAAGGTCCACATGGACCACGTCGCATCTATCTTCGGTTATGTCCCGGGGGCACAGATGTGCAAACTTTCCCCTTATCCCATGAGGGTCATACTTCCAGCGCTGTGGCAGCAAAACCAGGCCAATCCGGGACAGCGCTTGCCCTAGGTAGACATGTTGTCCTACCTCAATAATCTCAACATTGGCCCAGGAAAGAGGATATTGAAAAATCTGTCCTCTTTTCTTCCCTAGGCCGAACTCTTCTTCCACATAGTCCATCTGTCGGGCAACTTCCATCCCGAACAGATGCTCTGAGCACCAATAGGGCAGCAAATAGGGTTTGCCCTTGAATCCGTAGATTCTGATCACAATCCCTTGCGTCAGTCTGAAAACGTCCCCGAGCTTCTGATTTATCAAAGCACTCGTCATTTCTCTCGGGGGACGGGGGATTTCACTTTCGGTGAAGGCGACATGACGAATCCCGAGAAAGTTGAAGTTGAACTTGTAGTAGGACCCTTTCCGGTATAAGTCATCCGTCCAGTTATAGACGGGCTGGGGTTCTCCCTTCTCGTTAACCTTCTTCAGGTTCAGGATCGGCATTTGGGGGTGCAGATGGTACAAGCAGAGCCAGACCAGAACAGAACTGAAACGAAAATTGGTTGACTGGCGCTTCTGGATCTTCAGCAGACTGGAATGAATGGCGTAAGCCAGCCAGTCTGCCCAGTCGAAAGAGATGGGGCGTTTTCCGCTCCGCTGCGCCGCTGGTTCGTAAGATTCTCCACACAGGAGGCATTCTGCCAGCGCCAGCTGGTACGGGTGTACCAGCTCATCGGAGTCGCAGCCGAGGATCCATGCCAAGATGGTATATAGATACTTGCTCTGAAATTTTACCAAAGGCATGGGGCCAGTCGGCCATTGTCCGGCTGGAAGCGGGGCGCTCAGCTCTGAATTGAGGAAATCCCTCATTCGCTTGGTGTGCGTGAAACGTCCCGCTTGTTCGCCCAAATTGATTTTTCTGAGGATGGTGCTGGAGTCGTACTCCAGCCCTGGGGCGAAAGCTGGCTGCACAGTCTCCCTGCGCAGTGCGAACAAGGGTTTGCCGCTGGAACTGCAGATTTGCCGGGAAGCTGGTTTATAGTGTATGACAATTAAGTCTATCAGCTCCGGGCATTGGTGGACAGGAGGGCACATGAATATGAAGAGGTTTGATTTGTACGCCGCTCCAAAATGATGGGAGGGCGAAACCTTGTCAGCCCAGCTCTCCACATTCGCTCTCAGCTGAGTTAGGCTCATGGAAAACGAGCCGTCCACATATCTTGCCAGGTAATTCACCGGAGGTGGTGGGGATTGCCCACGCTGTACCTTCTTCGTCCGGGCCTTTGACTTTTTCTCTGGCGGAGGATCGCCTTTGAAAACTCCTGGCCGCGGCAAATCCCCTGGTTCGCTGCTTCCGCTGGACTGCGCTGACACAGGCATTTTTCCCTTGTCCATCTCTCCGAGTCAGCAATAATGACAGGTTCAGGCTGTCTGCAACAAATTTCGCTATCAGAAGAATAATTAGCACTGTCCGAGGAATAATCTCTGCAATCTGGAATGTTGGCATGATTCGGACCCCCTTTTCTAGATAAAAACAGCGTCATTAATGCAACGCGGGAGGGGTAGGTCGGCTGAGTTAAAACCCTTGGTGGCCGCGCGGGAGAACGTTTAGGAAAAGACGCGCCCGGCGGCCGTGCCTTGCTTTTTAGTTGCGTTTTCGCTTGAAAAACGCGCAATCATTAACTCAGCGTTGGGGACTGCACCATGGTTGACGTTGCTGCCACCACTTGGGCACGCTGATCAAGACAAAACCTTCGGTGCGGAAACCCACATTAAAACAAGTGCAAACGCGCCCTGGGCCCAGCTTGGGGTTTTTGAAATTTTTTTTTTTTTTTTTTATTATTCTTTAAACCGCGTCCCAATACTGGCCCGGAAAACTAGGCGCAGCCGGACTTCGCCCGAAGTTGGGCACGGCCCGACCTCGCCGGCGAAGTCGGACTTCGCCCGAATTTCGGGCGAAGTACGAACTCGCATCAAAGCGGGCGAAGTCGACCCCAAAGCGGGCGAAGTGCGAACTTCGCGCGAAGCGCGTGCTGAAGCTGTTCTACCTCTGTTTTTAGCTGCGCCCAAGGTTTGGGCGCGATCTGGGTCTTTGCCGCCTTTGATCTTTAGATGGACTTCGCACGGGCGGTGGCCGCTTTGTTCGGACTTCGGCGAAACTTGAGCGAAGTGCGAACTGCGCGAAGTTCGCACTTCGCCCAAGTGTTGAGCGCAGCGCGCACTTCGCACGGGCGCTGGCCGAAGTCGGACTTCGGTGCGAAGTTCGTACTTCGCACAAACTTTGCGCGAAGTTCGTACTTCGCACGAAGGGTTGCGCAGTGCGAACTTTAGTCTGCTTCAGCTTGCTGGGACAAACTTCGCAATTCGGCTGGGCCGAAGTCCGGCGTCGCTGCGAAGTCGGACTTCGGTCAACACTTAGTCGATTTCTGCTCTTTTTTCTCCTTTCTTTTTCTGCATAGCCGAACTTCGCCCCTCCTGCGGGGCAACGATAGACTTCGTTGCGAAGTCTGTCTTTCTCTCCCATGCCGCATTTAAGCTCAAAGAAGGAAAAATAAACTGAATGCTAAAACGGAAACTATACATGCGGGGAAAAATAAAAACACAAGGCAAAATTTTTACGGGGAAGGGCCACTCGGGCGCCTTCAACGGCGATAAAGCTTCAAGTGGAACCCGTTGACGGGGGATGGGGAGGAGCCGACCCTCCATATCCGAAAGTATGTAGGCATTGAACTGATTCACCCGGGCAATCTGATAAGGGCCCTCCCAGAGAGCATCAAATTTTCCATGATTACCCGGTTTTGCCTTGTATGAGTCCCACTTCAGCACCAGGTCCCCGACTTTGAAAACTCGGGCAGTGGTGCCTTTGGCAAACCAGCCTTTAGTGGCTGCAATGTGATCGGCGAAGGCCTGGTATGCACTTTCTCTGTCTTCTTCCAAGCTGCAGGAGTTGGCACAACCTGTCGTCTACCGGGTCTCCGCTGCTCCTGTCTTCGTCAATCATCCACGGGGCGGGGATTTCAATGTGTGATGGCATAACGGCTTGCTTGCCATAGACGAGCGCGTAGGGGGACGTCTTGAGGGATTTCTTGAACGCAACTCTGTCCGCCCATAGCGCCCGGTTCGGGGAGCAAGTGCCAAGTCCGCTTATTTTTTTCAATGGTCCTCAGGAGAATTTTCGGGAGGTTCTTGTTAGTAGACTCGGCAAGGCCATTCCCCTGCGGGTAGTAATTAGAAGACATCTTGTGATAGATGCCAAGGCCGTTGGTGTACTCCGTGAGTACGGCGCCTACAAATCCCGGACCGTTATGCTGTCACAATCGACTACGGAACCCCGAAGCGGGTAATCGGGCTCTCAATGAACACGATGACCGTTTCTTGGTCGGCGTTCTTGGTCGGGATCGCCTCCGTCCACCGTGTGAAATAGTCGATAGTCTGTGAGAATAAACTTGTGGCCGGCGGAGGAGTTAGGAGAAATCACCCCAATGAAGTCCGGACCCCATTCCTTGGAACGGAGCTTCGGCTTGAATCGATTGAAGGGGCGGGGGTGCTTTTACGTTTCGGCCGGCATACCTCGGCATTGATCACACTTGGCACGGACCGCATACGCGTCTGCGAACGAGTGGGCCAATAGTATCCAGCCCTTATTATTTTTAAGGCCGTTGGCCTTGAAGAATGGTGACCCCCGGGCATCCCGAGAATGAAATTCTCCGAGGACCCTAGGCTGGTCGGATTTTAAGACGCACCGCAACAGGATGCCGTCAATGTTTTTAAAGTAAAGCCCCTCGGGGCGAAGAGTGTACTTAAGTGCACCTAGCCGAAATCTCCTTCGTTGTGAGGCGTTCAGGTGATCGGGACATCTTCCGGTGCAGAAGTATCTCACCAGTTCATCTGTCCAATCACTCCCCTCCGATAAGGAGTTGGTTAGGTAGACGCGTGTCGCTGTGTCCTCCCACTTACAAGGCGGAGATGCCGGCTACAGCGCTTCGGGCCAATTCACGACACAAGGCTCGGCCTACGATAAGCTTGGTGGGCCGTACTTCGATGTCAAACTCCTGGATCTTGGCAATCCATCCCGCTCTCTTGTGACCCGGTTCCCCTTGCAAGATGAAACTGCGAACATCGGGATGAATCACAAAGACAGTGGTCTTACTTTGGGAGACAAAGTGCCTGAGCTTTCGAAGGGACTTCATGACCGCATGGACCTGCCGCTCTATAAAATTGTACTTCTCTTCGTGTGGCAGAATCACTTGGCTTAGGAACGCAATGGGGCGCTCCTCACCGTCGTCTCCCTTCTGAGTCAGGACTGCGGCGTAACTTTCGCGTTCTCCCACTGCATACAGGATGAAGTCCTTGGAGTAGTCCGGGTTTGTCAACACCGGAGCTTGCGCAATTCGAGCCTTGATTTCCTCGAAAGCTTGCTCTCTCTCATCGGTCCATTCGTAAGGTGTATCTTTCTTCAACAATTCGGCCATAGGCTTGATCACCTGTGCGAAGTCCGGAATGAACTTCCGCACGAAGTTAATCTGACCGAAGAAGGACTGCAGACCTTTTTTATCAGTGGGGGCTGGCAAGCGAACGAGGGCTTGTGCTCTGTCAGGGTCAATGGCGAGGCCTTCCTCGGAGATGACATGTCCCGAGCAACTTTCCTTCCTTTACCGCGAAGACGGACTTCTTCGGGTTTATAGAGATGCCGAATTCTCGACAACTTTCAAATATCTGCCGCAGGTGCGAAACATGATCTTCTCGTCGGTGAGAGAAAACGGTCATGTCATCAAGATAGATGACAATAATCTTGTTGAGCAGCTCTCGGAAGGCCAGGTCCATGGCCCTTTGGAACGTGGCACCAGCATTGGATAAACCAAACGGCATGCGGCGATAGGCGAACGTCCCCCACTTGGTGGTAAACGCCGTCTTATCCTTGGTCTTCGTCTTTAACCCAAATCTGGTTGTAGCCGGAAAATCCATCTAAAAGTGAAAATCTCTGGGCTCCAGCAACGATATGCAAAATTTGGTCGATTTGGGGAAGCGGATAGTGGTCCCGGAGGGAAACCTGATTTAGGTTTCTGAAGTCGACACAGAGACGTATGTCGCCATTCTTTTTCCTCACGGGCACCAGATTCGCGACCCAGGATGAATGTTTGATGGGGTAGATGATCTTGGCCTCCAGCATCTTCAAGAGCTCGGTCTTCATCATGGCCTCAACCTTTGGATTTACGGCCCTTTGCTTTTGTCGGAACGGCTTGGCGCCATCCTCTAGCTCGAAGGTATGCTGGATGACGGATCTGTCATACCCCCTCAAATCTTCGTAGCACCGGGCCACGATGTCGGGGAACTCCTGGCACAGTGATCTAATCTGCACCCGCTCCTCCGACGTGCAGTCTGTTCCGACCTTGATGGTTTTATCAGGTTCGAGCTCCAGGTCAGCATCCTGCCTCGGGTCTACTTTGATCCTGTGGGATATGGCTCTGTCATTCCGATCAAAGAGACTTTCTAATGTAATCGGTCCTTTTGGGACGTGATTATTCCGTAGCTCGTATCAACCCCTCATATTGCTCGTCATCAGGGTCTCTACCTTCGATTACACACACTTCGTTAACCAGGAATGTGACGATCTCCTCGTCACAGCTGAATACCTGCCAGAAGGTATCCCTATCAGGCACAGAAGGCCTGTAAATGGTGCGGACCGGCTTCAGTTTCTGGACGACGTCTTCAGCCGGAACGTACCTGGCTCCAACAGACGCCAGAATATCCGCGTGCTTGTTTCTCTCACGCGATATTGCCTTAACGTTCAATGAGTCAAACGATTCCATCAGGTCCCAGACCCGATTGCGGTACGCTCTAAGATAGTGATGCTTAGACGCGCATTTATTCGTAACTTGATGACACACTAACTCTGAATCTCCGAAAATTTGGAGATGCTTGATTCCGAGCCTTTCCGCCTTTCGCAGACCTAAGCACAGGGCTTCGTATTCCGCCGAGTTGTTAGTACAGCTCCAGGCCAGCCTGTAGGCATAGTCCCTCTGGACTCCGGTTGGAGAAACCGGGAGGACCCCTGCACCGGCGCCATTCTTGCAACGGGCGCCGTCAAAGAAAAGCTTCCACAGCTCTTCGGGTGCAGGTCCTACCTCCTTCGCAACGGACACGTCAAGCTCTTCGGGCTGCTTAATGGAATAACAGCCATGCTCTGTCCCGATTACGGCATTAAAATCCCGCAACGAGAACTCGTCTTCTAGGCTGTAGCACTTCGAGAGCTTGCTCGGTCGGTTCTCTTGTCACCGGTTCTTCTTCGACAAGCTGGACCATGCGGTCCATCTCTCCGCCGGGTATCTTGTCTACTAGAAAAGGAGAAGGCTTCTCATTGAAAAATTTCAGTCTCCTTCCTTTGAAGGGCACTTCCATGTGCGAGTAGTCTAGAGACGGTACCCGCCCAACCCGCGGTGAACTCCCGAGAGAGACACATGCCGAAGTAAGGCTCCGGGTCAACAATCACGACCTCTTGGATGACCACAATGTCGAGAGCTTTGTGCGGCCGGATAGGGATGTCCTTTATGACACCAAGCTTGTCTTGACGGGGGTGCCGTCTAATTGCGGCACACCTTGGCTGCTCCGTGTGTATTCCATCCCGATCTCATCGCGAGACGGCCTTCGGCATCACGGTCGAGGAAGCACCGGAATCCACCATGCGGTTGTGAACTATGTGCCCTTGCATCCGCAAAGACGAGATAAAAGGGTGGCGGTCTGTTCTTCCCGGTGGTGGAGGCTGTCAAAGGTTGAACCGGGACAGCGAGGTCGCATCCGCTTGCCGTTCTTCATGTTTTTTAGTGATTCTTGCAGCAGATCTACCTGGCCTGGAAGCAGAAGGGCATCGTACATGCTGATTCTGGCAGGAGTCTTCTTTAACTCGTCTACAATGCTGTAGCCCGAGGTACTAGCTCCTTCTGCTGGTTTAGCTGGTTCATACTTGGTCCGGTACTGTTGGGTGGCCTCAACTCGCTGTCTCTTGGTCAGAGACGGGTACCTCAGCTTCTCCTGGGCTTGTTCTTTGGTTTCGGCTGGGGGCTGAAGTACAGGGAGCTTAGCGGGAGTTGGGGCCTTTGCTGGAGAAGGTTTAGCGGGAGCTTTATCTTTGGATGCCTTCTCCTGGGCTGTGTAAGGCCACAGCCGCTTGTACGGTGGCAGCCCATTGGGCTGCGGTCTTTCTCTTCTCGTGTATACCTGCAAAGGTTTAGCCGTGTCCGCAGCTTTCTTTTCTTCCTTGGCGGGCGTCACTGGGTTCTCTTCTGGCAGGGCAAAATTGGCCTCACCGTCCAAGATCATGTACAGCTCATCATCTTCTATAGTGCTTTGCCGGCCAAGGTCCGGATGTAGTCCTTGGTGCAAAGTGCAATCTTCCTCCGAATGCGGGTCATTGCAAGTAGTGCACCAGTTGACATGGTCGGGGAGGACCGGGTGGGTCATCTATAGCGGCATTTCTCGGAGGCGGACGCCTCTGCGGTTGGTTTTATGGGGCTTTATCTTTTGTCAATGCCGGCGGCGCATACGGCCTTCTAGGAGCAAAGTCCATTTGGGCACTGCTTCTTTTTCATAGTCTGTCATGTCATTCGACATGGCATGATATCCGGAGGCCAAAGCCCGCACTTCTTGTAGAATCGTGTTACGGATCCTTGCTTGTCGGGAGGCGGCAAGCTGTGCCGGTGGAGGCAAAGCGGCCAATGGAGGAGGGTTAGAATAAGACGCATACTGCGGGGGAGCAAGGAGCGCTGGAAAATGCGGAGCGGGAGGAGGCGGATGAGGGTAATGCAAGTGAGGCGGGCCGTATTGAGTTACGACCGGCGCCGGATTCCACTGCGGCTGGGGCTGCTGCCCTGAAGTAGACGGCACACCACCAGAAGCAGAAGGATACTGCGATCTTGGAAAGTCGGGATGAATCGGCTCCTGCACTCTGGACGGAAGCTTGCCGATGGAGATAATGTCAGCTTCAGCTTGCTGGGCAGCTTCGTACAGTGCAGGGAACTCGTCAATTCGGGCAATCTTCAGCGGCGAGGCATATGTACGAGTTGAAGGACCTCGGATAGTAGTGAGCAGCCATGCCGGTTGAAGGCCGAAGTTCGCGAGGTACCCGTTTCCGGGATCTCGCAAACCTAATGTTAAAATCGGACACCTCCTCTTGAGGATGCCTCCGGATTGCTTGGACCCGATGCGGTAGAGAGGTAGGATCAGCGGACTCGTTGCATCCTTTTACGAGCCTCCTGGCAAGGCTGGGGCCAACCGGTGATGGATCCCTACGCGGCGATCTCCACCGGTAGAGAAGCTTTCCCCTCGGGGAAAGGGCCGGCAGACGGGTCTTCACACTTTCATCGGTGATGGTATGCGGTGCGGCCAGGGCAAGGATGTCCTGGATGTGCTCGTACGCCGTCTTACCGTAGCCGTCGTATGTGGGAATAGACTTTAAAGCGGCGGGGGGCACGGCTTGGCGACCGATCGGGGCCAAAGGCCCTGTGGGAGTCCACCGCCGGGAAGAGATCATCGTCATTCGGTCGTTGATCGGCCATTTCTTCTTCTTCTCCGCCGTCGGTTGTGTACTCGGTATCGGTACTTTCCGAGGATACAAGATTTTCCTCTTCCTCGGCCTCTTCTACTTCGTACTCGGCTCTTCCGACCTCAGCTTCGGCCTCTTCTTGGATCTCAGCCTCGGCTTCGTCGAAATGAGCTCGCGGATCAGCCAGCCTGGGTATCTCGCCTCGACGTGGATGTCTAGTTCGTAGAACTCGGGCGGGCTTCTCGGATTTCTTGTTCGCCACCTTCTCGTGTGCATGAAGGTGACCAGGACCGGTCTTCTAGACTCGAGAGGATTTGTTCGTGCGAGTCGCCGGGTGTTCGGATTTGGAACAGCAATGAAGCGAACACCGGTGCTTCGATTCCGTCGGGGGTGAGAAACTTCCTTGTCTCACCAAGAGCTCGAGAAGCTGTCGGCGCCGGGTGAAGGCGATCGAGAAAATCTCTCGTCGGATGTGGGACCCGTGTTCCGCCGGCGTGGCGAACTGTTGCGCTAGGTGGAAACTGGATGGGCACTCTTTCTTTAAATCGTGGGACAAGCGTCCCACCGGGCGTGCCGAGCCGTTGGTTACGAATCTGCCATGAGGAAAGGATTTTTGGTTAATGCGCCCGATTCGCCCACCGAGCATGAAAGGCCGGAAGGAAGAGATGCCTTAGAGCCAATCTCCGGAGAAGGCCGGCTCCTTTTTGGGGGGTTGATTTAAGCTAAAGGGAACGGGGAAAGAAATAAAGGAACGGAAAGAGACAAATGTACGGAAAGAGATACAAATATGTCCAAAGGTTGGTGGGGGGGAACTAACGAGTGCGGGAACACACCAATCACCGCTACTTACGCATACAAACACGAGAGCATGACAAGGAAGCGCAAAACCTAGGCGTACTTCCGATACACCGGCGGCGTATGCACGGCTTCAATAGCTCCCTAGCAAACATTCCCTACAAGGAACTAACGGCGAGGGATCGTATCAATCACCGAGATACATACAGCGACGGGGGTAGAAAGTAAACCTAGAGATGCCGAGCCGGTATATGTGTTAGGTAGAGAGTTTAACCGCACGGCTTCAATGGCTCCCTAGCAAACATTCCCTACAAGGAACTAACGGCGGGGGATCGCATCAATCACCGGATACGGGCCAGCAACGTCACACACAAGCCGATGGAACTGCTACCAAATTTATAATGAATGCTTTAAATAATGAAGTACGGAAGGTGCTTTAAGCAAGCAATGCTAGAGGAACATGATCGCCAAATGCCAAAGTGAATTAACGAGCGGCGACACGGGTGGGCCTAAGGCATATAATGAAAGACAGCATAAAAGAATAAAGATAGTAGAACGAGAACCGGGCATACAGATTGTATTTATAAGCGAAGTACGATTACGATAAGCACAGTAGTTCCCTAACAAACATTCCCCTTCCACCCTTTACAATGAATTTCAGATGGGCTTTTATAGCCCGAGTCCCACTTGTTACATTAATGGGCACAGAGTCCCAGTCAAACATGAGCTGACAGAAGCGGCGAAAGAGCTGCAAATGCTGACCTTTTGTCGGACTGGGCTGTACCCGCAGCATGGTCTTCCTGGAATTTGGACAGCTACGTGGCGGAGTCTTTGGGTAATTCTTCAAGTCGGCAGGGTTGCTAGTAGCTGGAGCGGGTGAAACCTCAGATCAGCTTTGAATGTGGCTATTAACGCGGGCGGTGCGGGCAGCCCATGCTTATCCCTTTTGGTCGGCGGTCTTGGTTCAAATCCCGAAGGCTGGACACTTGTCTGATGATGGGTTATGCCGTGTGACACATGCCTGCCTTAGAGGGCATTCTATCCATCTTTGCTTGGGATCGGGGCTCCTTGGGATGCGTGCAAAAATCAGTGCAGTCGGGGAAGGCCTTCAAGCCTTGGTCAAATTCCGGGTTTGTTCCCCTACTGTACACCTGTCAAGGGCGCATTCCCGCTCCGTTGAGAAGTCGAAGCTGCGCACGGGCGAACACGGTGTCTGCCGCCATATGGACCTGCTCCGGCATTTTACCTTTTTCTGCATTGACTGTCGGTCTGCCGAGTGCAAGGTGCGCCCGGGAGGTGGGGCGAAGTGCGAACTCGCACCAAAGCGGCGAAGTCGCGCACCCCGCACCAAAGCGGGCGAAGTGCGAACTTCGCACCCGGACTTAGCCAATTTCGAGATAGACCTGCTTGGAAAGCTGGAAAATCAAGCTGGGAACTCCATGGAAAAAAGGGGGAGAGAAAGAGAATGGGAAAGAAAAGGAAAGGGAGAGAAGCGAGAAAAACGGAAGGAGGAAAAGAAGAGCAGCACTGTTACAAAACAACATTGAAGACATTGCACCCCGTGCAAAAATGTGACAACAGGAAGGATACGCGCCCTAGACCTGGACCAACATTGAAAGGCCGAAGGGAAGAGATGCCCTCCGTGCCAATCTCCGGAGAAAGGCCGGCTCCTTTACTAAACTACTTGTTTTTTTGCAGATGAGAGTACAGGAAAGAGATAAAAAGAGTAAGGGTAAAGGAAAGAAATAAAAGAGCTAGGGAAGAAATGCAGTTGATTGATTTAATGAGGGGAAGAACCGTCAGCACGATTACTAACTAATACTTTGAAGTAGCAGCAATGAATACAAAGAATAAAACATAAATGAACACCATGCTAACTTCCCTATGTATCCTCTGGAAGAGTTCCAGGATTCAACTATTTTCCTATGCCTAAATCCAGATTTCAGAATTACAGCAAAAATATGGATGTAGCAGAAACCACTAACCACAGGCAGCATACAAAAAATTTAACGTAGTATTTTCTCCCCTATGTATCCTTCAGGAGAATTCCAGGGTCCAATCCCCAATCACACACCTAAATCCAGGATGCAGAATTACAGTATGCAAATGAAGAAATGGAATAACAGAAATAATCACAGAAGGCAGCATACAAGAGAAAAATTGGGCCCAAAGTCTTTAATATCGATTGCAAAATTCAAGTTACAGTAGCTTTCTAGCAAAATTCCCCCCCCCCTTTCTCCATTACAATTCATGGGTTTTTATAGAGGACCCGACCCTCTGAACCATCAATGCACAAAATCTGAGAGTACACCCTCGAAAACCTAAGAAATCTACCTTCGCTCCTCCCGTGACCGAGCTCTCACATCTGTTTCTATATTTGGCAGTTACGGCCGCATTAGCCGGGGAAATCTACATTAATAAGCCGCCTGACTCGTCCTGAATCTCCGGGTGCGGTGCTCGAGTGGCTGCTAGGTCCATCGGGTTCTCCCCCTGCGACTGATTTTTCCTCTTCCATTGCCAAAAATGAGTCTCGGGTCTTTCGGGCAAGTAAAAAGGCATTTATGAAATACTCGATTGCCTTGAAAAGATACCCGACCTTGGTGTGTGTGCCCTAGAGAGCTTCGCTAAATTCCAGTTCGGGGACCTACTTCTCGACGGATGTGAGCCGAAGCGGGGCTGACCTCTCTGCATGGGTGCTTCGCGCAAAGGGGCCTTCAAAAACAGCTTCGCAAAGACTGAGCGCCGAAGCAGATTTGCCTCTTCAAAACATGATTCCCAATCTCTCATCGCTTTGCCGAGAAAACGGGTTGAAGGTTGCTGCGCAAACGGATGCTTCGCTGATGGGCTGAAAGAGTGCTTCGCTGCAAAGCTTTTTCAAAATGGCCGTTCGGGGGTCTTTTGGCCGAAGTAGAATCTTGCCTTAGAATATTTCTCCGACTTCTTCAAGGCAACTAGGCTCCTAGTGAGGGAGCTTCGCACGAAAATTGGCCGAAACGGGTGCTTCGCAGCGTTCCAAGGCGAAGCTAAATCTTACTGGAAAAACGGTTCGCCAAGGAAAGGGGCCGAAGCAGGTGCTTTGCTGAGATTTCGACGAAACAGTTTTCATACTTTGCAATTTTTTCTATCGCTGCTTTGCCGCTTCGCAAAAATGGGGCCCGAAGCTAGTCTCCTAGAGGCTTCGCTGGCGAAGCTCTTTTCATGCCTCAGAAAATTTTGGGCATGCATTTCATTTTCCTGTTTTCTCTTGGCGAAGCTATGGGCGAAACTTCTATACATATAGTTTATTTACAAAAGGGGCAAAAATGATAGCCAAAATTGCTAGAGTGTTGTTTACAACCAAAAGAAAGAAAACAAACCAAGAAATAATCACAGAATTTTGAATTTTGCCACCCCTCCAAGCAATGTGAAAAAATTGTCAACATTCCTAGCGGCTTGCGGGGCAACGAGCTCGCCTCGGTGTGAGGACCCTTTAGCTTTCATCCATTGGGCCAGAGTCACCTCCAGACCCTTCTCGTCACTGTTTTTCTGATTATGGGGGCACCTCATCAACTGCTTCTAATCTTTTCCCATCTCCTTAGCCAGGTATCTGCTCCAACGGCGACGGTGGAAGGCGGTCACGGATCCTCTCCATTGTTCGACGAATGTGGGCCCACGCGCCTTTCTGGAAAGGCTCTCGGTCTTGCAATGCCTTAACCAGGACATGGAACCTGTCAATCTGCCCAATGTCGCCAGATTTGGCCCTAGTGCTTAAATCATTTAAGCACGCCGCGATCCTACAATATCTCAAAATAAAATTTGTGACCTGGCCTTCTGTAACTGGCTCTTTCCACTGGTCAATCTCAGAGACATCGCTCTCAAAGCTAAGCCAGGCATGTTTCAATTCTTCTTTTGTCAAAAGGTTTCCGTCATCGTCAGTGAAACTCGAGAAACCCAATTCTGAAATATTTTGAAAATACCCCAGAGAGGTACATTGCTCCTGTTCAAATATATCCAGAAGTTGCTTCGCCTTCTGTGCCTTTCTCACCTTGGAGAATAAGGCGCGGACTGTGGCCTGGGCGGTGGACCAATCTCGGGCCATCCGACTCATAGTTGCGACTTGCAAGTCTTGGTACTTTATGCTCTGCACTTCAAAGGCTAAGCTGAGCTGGTTTCTAATCTCCTGGACGATTTCATCCACTATTGGCCCCTTTTGAGAAGCAGCGTTCTGGGCTTCTGTAATATATGATAATATTGAGAGGGCACTGTTGGTTATGAATCCGCCATGAGGAAAGGATTTGTTGCTATTGCGCCCTGGACCCGCAAACCAACATTGAAAGGCCGGAAGGAAGGAATGCCTTCCGTGCCAATCTCCGGAGAAGGCCGGCTCCTGTGGGGTTTTATGGTTTAAGATGAGAGTGCAGGAAAGAGATAAAAATGCGGAAAGAATTTACAAATGTGATTGGAGTTGGGTGGGGGGAACTAACAGTACGGCAACACATCAATCACCACTACTTACTGCATCATAAATACAAAGCATAACCTGAAACTGCAAAATCTAAGTATACTTTTTGTATAAAGCGGTGTACGCACAGCTACAATGGCTCCCTAGCAGACATTCTCCCTACAAGGAGAACTAACAGCACGGCAACGCATCAATCACCACTACGGACAGCAACATAAACATAAAAGCAACCAAGAAATGTCAGATCCAAGTATGTGTGTTATGCAGAGAATTTGTACGCACAGCTACAATGGTCCCCTAGCAAACATTCTCCCTACAAGGAGAACTAACAGCACGGCAATGCATCAATCACCACTACGGACAACAACATAAACAGAACACACAAACTGAAGGAACTGCTACCAAATTTATTCTATGTATCCTCTAATCAATGAAGTCCAAGAGTACTTGGCCACCAAATGCTGAAGTGAATCAACAAGCCATGACACAAGCAATGCCTCAGGAATACCTGACCACCAAATGCTGAAGCGAATCAACAAGCCATGACACAGAAAACGTAAAGCAGAAATGTAAAGGAGAGGCAAGCATAAAAAATAAAAGCAGTAGAACAGATCCAGGCATATACTTTATATTGATAAGCAGAAGCACAGTTACAATGGTTCCCTAACAGACATTCCCCTTCCACCACTTTACAATGAAAACGTGGTGGCTATTTATAGCCCAAAGTCCCTCCCGTTACATTAATGGGCACAAAGTCCCAGTCAAACATTAGCTGACAAAAGCAGCCACGGAACTGCTGATGCTGACATCTGTCGGGCTGGACTGTACTCTCGGCATGGTCTCCTTGAAGGTTGAACAACCACGTGGCAGCGCGTTGGGTAGAACTTCACATTGACAGGAATGCGGGTAGCTGAGGCAGGTGGAAACTCACATCAGCCTTAAATGAGGCAGCTGGCATAAGTAGTGCAGTCCATGCTTGTCCCTTTTGCTCGGCATGTCTTGGCTCGGATCCCAAAGTTGGACACTTGTCGGATGATAATGCTTGACACGTGTCTGCCTTGAAAGGCAGTTTATCCAACTTCGCCCAGGATAAGAGCGCCATCGGGTTGCGCAGGCAGAAAACAGCGCAGTCGGGAAGGCCTTCATGCCTTGGGTGCATTTCTGAGTTTATTTCCCTACTGCGCACCTGTCAAAGGGCGCACTCCGACTTCGCTGCGAAGTCGGGTTGCGCACAGGTGAAAGCTGATTTCTGCCGCCGTACGGACTTCGCCCTGGAAAGGGGGAGCAGTCCGACTTCGCTGCGAAGTCGGACTTCGCCCCGGAAAGGGGAGCAGCCGACTTCGCTGCGAAGTCGGACTTCGCCCCAGCACTTAGTCATTTTCCTGCCAGCCTGCTACAAGGTGCGCCCAGAAAGGAGGGCGCGGTCGGACTTCGCACCAAGACTGGGAGAAGTCGGACTTCGCACCAAGACTGGGAGAAGTCGGACTTCGCACCAAAACTGGGAGAAGTCGAACTGCGCACCAAAAAACTGGGTTTCCCGGTTCTGCTTCCCGGGACCATAACTTTCTATCCGCTAACCTGATCGCCTATTATAATATATCGTCGGAAAGTTGGCGAGAAGATCTGCAATGATAAAATATCCAGAGCTCATTTTGTCCATTTTATCGCCCCTGTTTATGGCCCGCGAAAACCCGAACACCTCAGCATGCCCTGACACTTAGCCATTTTTCAGGGCAACAGCTGTCATTTTTGAGATTTGACTGAGGGGCTCAAGAGAAAGAGGGAAGAATGAGAATGTAGGGAAGAGAGAGAAAGGGGGAGAAGAGGAAGAGGAAAGAGAGGAAGAGGGAGAGGGAAGAGCAGCTCTCTTACAAAAACTGAAAACATTGCACCCCGTGCAAAATGTGACAACATTTCTGGCGGCTCGCGGGGTGTCGAGCTCGCCTCGGCGCAAAGAATCCATGCCTTCATCCATTGGGCAACAGAGTCACCCTCGCTGTCCTCTTAGAACACTTGAAAAAAAGAACCGCACAAACTAAAATAAGAAAAACAACTAAAACTTTGAATACTAGCCGGATTATTTATACAAAATTTTGCGGCATTATTGGCATGCCGCCAACACAAATCTAGCTTTGGTTGCCTATCCGGTGAACCTGCAGTGTCCGGACCAGATCTGATTGTACTTCAGATGATCTTTGAAGTCCGGTTGGCCTCCCAAAGTTTGCCAGGTCGCGAACATGGTGCAACGTGGCAGATTATCATTCATGCCGGTACCCGTACAATTGATGAACAATGTGACAAGGAGATTTGTTAGACGGGAGCCCTCTTCGGGTACCGGTTGCGGTGATGGTTGGAGCCAATACCACCATGGTGGAGACTGTAGGTGAACATTCATTTCTCCGCTTGTGAGGTCAAGGCTGCTCACCAAACCTTGATTCCTCCGGGGTGTCTTCTATTAGCTTAAAAAAAGGGCGTCTGCGATCAAGAAATCTGGATCTTCAGCTCAGTCAGAGTCGCTAGGTGATTTTGCCAGATGAAGGCAAGCCAAAGATTCACCAACTCGGGCTTCCTTAAAATATGGAGACTGATCGTCTCACCTCACGGATTCGTCTATGCGAGCTTGGTAATCAGCCAGCCTGACGCGCTCGCCTGGAGCGTTGGTATTAATTTCGTAAAGTCAGGCTGGTTTCCCGGGTTCCTCGCTCGCCACCTTCTCGTTTGCACGAAGGCGTTAGGACCGGTCTTTTGGACTCAGAGAATATGAACGTGCAGAGTCGCCAGGTGCTCTGATTTTGAACAGCAATGAAGCGAGCACCAGTGCTTCGATTCTGTTTGGGGGTGAGAAACTTCCTTGTCCCACCGAGTATTCGGAAAGAAACTGTCAGCCCGAGTGAGGACGAGCTTGAGATCTTCCAAATGTGGGACAAAGTGTCCCACCGGGCGTGCCAAAAACTGTTGGTTACGAATCCGCCATGAGGAAAGGATTTGTTGCTATTGTGCCATGGACCCGCAAACCAACATTGAAAGGCCGGAAGGAAGGAATGCCTTCCGTGCCAATCTCCGGAGAAGGCCGGCTCCTGTGGGGGTTTATGGTTTAAGATGAGAGTGCAGGAAAGAGATAAAAATGCGGAAAGAATTTACAAATGTGATTGGAGTTGGGTGGGGGGAACTAACAGTACGACAACACATCAATCACCACTACTTACTGCATCATAAATACAAAGCATAACCTAGAACTGCAAAATCTAAGTATACTTTTTGTATAAAGCAGTGTACGCACAGCTACAATGGTCCCCTAGCAAACATTCTCCCTACAAGGAGAACTAACAGCACGACAACGCATCAATCACCACTACGGACAACAACATAAACATAAAAGCAACCAAGAAATGTCAGATCCAAGTATGTGTGTTATGCAGAGAATTTGTACGCACAGCTACAATGGTCCCCTAGCAAACATTCTCCCTACAAGGAGAACTAACAGCACGGCAATGCATCAATCACCACTACGGACAGCAACATAAACAGAACACACATACTGAAGGAACTGCTACCAAGTTTATTCTATGTATCCTCTAATCAATGAAGTCCAAGAGTACTTGGCCACCAAATGCTGAAGTGAATCAACAAGCCATGACACAAGCAATGCCTCAGGAATACCTGACCACCAAATGCTGAAGCGAATCAACAAGCCATGACACAGGAAAACGTAAAGCAGAAATGTAAAGGAGAGGCAGCATAAAAAAAATAAAAGAAGTAGAACAGATCCAGGCATATACTTTATATTGATAAGCAGAAGCACAGTTACAATGGTTCCCTAACAGACATTCCCCTTCCACCACTTTACAATGAAAACGTGGTGGCTATTTATAGCCCAAAGTCCCTCCCGTTACATTAATGGGCACAAAGTCCCAGTCAAACATTAGCTGACAAAAGCAGCCGCGGAACTGCTGATGCTGACATCTGTCGGGCTGGACTGTACTCTCGGCATGGTCTCCCTGAAGGTTGAACAGCCACGTGGCAGCGCGTTAGGTAGAACTTCACATTGACAGGAATGCGGGTAGCTGAGGCAGGTGGAAACTCACATCAGCCTTAAATGAGGCAGCTGGCATAAGTAGTGCAGCCCATGCTTGTCCTTTTGCTCGGCATGTCTTGGCTCGGATCCCAAAGTTGGACACTTGTCGGATGATGCTGCTTGACACGTGTCTGCCTTGAAAGGCAGTTTATCCAACTTCGCCCAGGATCAGAGCGCCATCGGGTTGCGCAGGCAGAAAACAACGCAGTCGGGAAGGCCTTCATGCCTTGGGTGCATTTCTGAGTTTATTTCCCTATTGCGCACCTGTCAAAGGGCGCACTCCGACTTCGCTGCGAAGTCGGGTTGCGCACAGGTGAAAGCTGATTTCTGCCGCCGTACGGACTTCGCCCTGGAAAGGGGGAGCAGTCCGACTTCGCTGCGAAGTTGGACTTCGCCCTAGCACTTAGTCATTTTTCTTGCCATCCTGCCAGCCTGCTAAAAGGTGCGCCCAGAAAGAGGGCGCGGTCGGACTTCGCACCAAGACTGGGAGAAGTCGGACTTCGCACCAAGACTGGGAGAAGTCGGACTTCGCACCAAAAACTGGGAGAAGTCGGACTTCGCACCAAAAAACTGGGTTTCCTGGTTCTGCTTCTCGGGACCATAACTTTTGATCCGCTAACCCGATCGCCTATTATAATATATCGTCGGAAAGTCGGCGAGAAGATCTGCAATGATAAAATATCCAGAGCTCATTTTGTCCATTTTATCGCCCCTGTTTATGGCCCGCGAAAACCCGAACACCTTAGCATGCCCTGACACAGCCATTTTTCAGGGCAACAGCTGTCATTTTTGAGATTTGACTGAGGGGCTCAAGAGAAAGAGGGAAGAATGAGAATGTAGGGAAGAGAGAGAAAGGGGGAGAAGAGGAAGAGGAAAGAGAGGAAGAGGGAGAGGGAAGAGCAGCTCTCTTACAAAAATTGAAAACATTGCACCCCGTGCAAAATGTGACAACAGGCATTAGAGGCCCGAGATCTGAAATTCCTGAGCAAATGGGAGCGGATTTCCTTAATTCTGTTCCTGTCGAATATTTCCAAGCTCTCCTTTTCGTACAACTGTAGTTCCATCTGCAAGATCCGGTCCTCAAACTCCTTGGCCTTCAATTCAGCCTCGGCCTCGGTCTTGCTATGATCTCCTACTTTGCAATTGTTCTATATGCTGCTTTAAGGCACCCCTATCATTCTTTAATTGCTCACATTGCCTTAGAGCATCCTCCAGTTGAGAGCGTATCCTAGCTAGATCCTCCTCCAGCTTGACATTGGCATCTTCCGCCTCACAGCGGCGCTGGTTGGCGATTTGGGCATGTGCGCGGAAGGTCTCTATTCTCACATGCATTGATTCTGATTCATTATCAATGTCTATATGTTCTAGGTCCTTGACCTTTTCCTGATACTCATAATCTGCAGAGGTCATTTCGTCCAAGGGTTTATGAACCTTGGGAATTTTCTTGACCTTGTGCAATTTCCCATTCTTCAGATCAATGACTGCGCACTTTTCTTGTCTTTCCAATGAACGCCCCCTCTTTCTCCTCGCCTCCTTGAGCATATTGTCAGTATTTCGGCAGGCTTGGATCAACTTCTTCGCTAGAGGGCTCTCCTTGATCATGGTTAACTCATTTTCTAATAAGGCTGGGTTGACATACCGAAGGGAGTAGCAGGTACAAAGACCGAATCGGTGACGTGTTGCCGGTGGGTTCGGTGGCGGGCGTGGTAGGGGTTTTGGCTAGTGAAGCGATAGCTTGCGTGGGTGTGGGGTGGGAGTTGGGGTTTGGAGATGAAGTATCACCTTCGGTTTGACCAAGTACCAACGGAATGGTGGCATGGGTGAGTGAAGTGGCGGCTGTGGACACGTCCCGACCTGACGACTCAAATGGGGTGGAAATACCTATGGGACTGGCGGAATCGCGAGACACATCTGCTACAGCAAAAGAAACTTCACGTTGGGGTGACTGTACAACTGGACAAGTAAATTTTTTACGAGGCTCTAGGAGACCTTCGGTCGGGACCACTGTTGACCTAACTTGGGAAACTAGAGTAGAAAAAGAGGGATGCGTACCTGTGTGCCCTACTGGCAGAGCAGAAGTGATAAATTCTTGCGTGTTCGGTTCGCTACTTCCAGCATCTACATCCTCAATATTTTCAGCCTTTTCACAAACGTTTTCTTCATCTTTGAGGAATTCCTCCACATTAACGACATCTACCTCAACACTTTTCCCTGTCTTTTGAAGCACTGTTTTCTCAACACCAATCTCCACCAAGCCTACTGTAGACTGTTCATTTAAAGCACCGGAGGGTCTGGTGCGAGGCCGTTTCGGATGAGGAGGGGGCAATTGAACCTGTTCGGGTCTTTTTATTTTCCTCATATCCTCCTTTTCTTGCTGCTGCGACGACCTTCCGACATCAACTTTGGAACCTTCAACAGGCTCCTTAAGCGGCTCTTGATGTGTCACTACAACTTCGTCTTCATCTTCCTGTTCGGAATCGTTAGCAATTCTTCTGGGGCTATCGCCTGAGCCTGGGGGACTAGGGGGGATGAAATCAACAAAGGAGAGGGGTTGTCAAGATTCGACATATGCTTCATAGTAGATAGCAAAGTCCTTATCTGTCTCCAAGAGTCCGTATGACTTCTGCTTCCGACGATGAACTCTCATAATCCACCATTCCTTCAATTGTGGTTCGCGCCAATCCCTTATCTCTCCCTTCAAATCGTCTTTCACTTTTCTCCAGAATGCAGAGTTTGGGCTCGGGAAGGGGTGCTTAATGGGATCATACTCATCTTCCATAGTGTAAAATTCGTGCCACGAGGGCAACGTTTTCATCCTTTCTACATGCCACTCTAAATCTCTGCCAGCGGGATTATTCCTCTGTTCTACAATCTCCGGTCGAGGGCAAACATGAATATTTTTTAATCTCAGATGATCTCTCATCACCCCCAAGGGGTCATAGCACCACCGCTGCGAAAGCTGCAGCAACCCGAAGTCAGCAAGTTTATTCTCCAAATATACATGTTTTAGGGCGAATACTTCGACGACTCCTATTTTGAAAGGGAAATCGCAAGTCTGAGCCCACTTTCGGCCATGGCCGTAGAGAACATTTGTCGTGTCACTCTGGCGAGCGACCTCTAAAGCAAATTGGTATTCAGAAGGATACACAGGCAAGAGGAAGGGTTTCCCCACAAATCCAAATAGGCGGACGACAAGACCCTGGGTCAGCTGAAAAACGTCCCCTTTCTGCTCGTTGACCACTTTGTCCCTCAGGTCCACGGGTACTCGAGGACAAGAACCCTGCAATAGCTAAAGAGCAGGTCCTAAAAATTGCTGATTGAACACATAATACGACCCTGTCTTGGCTAGGAGGGGGGTCCACTGGTATACCGGCAGCGGGGCTCCGTCTTTGCCACTCTGAGTAATGGCAATATGAGGAAAATGCCTGTGGGTGTGACAGAAAAAGAGCTAGATTAGGAATGAGCACGGCCCAAAATATTGGCCTGTCCCGGCATTCTTCAAACTCGCTAGCCGCGTGTGCAAGGTCCGCGCTACCCATTCTGCCCAGTCAAAGAAAACCGGGTTCGTGTTCGGCCTTGAGGGGTCTGGTGCGTAGAACTCTCTTCGGGAAATGCATTCGGCCAGGGACACTTGCCAAGGCTAAACGTCGGCGTCTGTAGACAGACCTGCGACCCACGCAATAATGGAAAAGATATCTGTGCTTTTGAAGTCTTGCAGAAGGCAAGGCATCTGTGGTAGCTTGCCTGAAGGTAACCCATCCTTAAGACTCTCCTTCAAAAATTTCACAATGTGACTGGAGGCGTTAAATCTGTCCATTTGTTCATTCAACAGAACATTGCGCACCAAATACCCCTTGGGTGGCCCTTGCAAAGGAGCGAAAGCTACTTGTACATCTTCCTTAAAAATCGAAAATAATTTATTACCCACAACGTCCATAACTTGTCCAGTGGACGGCTGGTAATTATGGGCTATCGCACAGATTAATTCAGGACAGTGGTGGGTTGGTGGAGTCAGTATATCTGCAAGTAGTATGCGGCACCTTTCTTATTTTCTGCAGATAATCGACTCTTCATGTAGTCGATAGTGTACCGCAGTTTTGCGATGCTTTTTGAAAGTTCAGTGTCTCTTATCCTCTCCCACCCATCAATGGGAGGTTCTGGTAGTTGTTCATCCTCTGATTCCTCCCCTTCTTCTATGGGCTGCTTCTCAGGGCGTAGGTTTAAATCAACCTTCTTGGGCCTATGCTTCTTTTCTTCCTTGCCCCTTTTTGCCTTTTCTGGAGTCGCCACCTCGGGCTCTTTCCTTTTATCTTTAGAATTCTTCTTCCCCATTTCGTTCTCAAGGAAGAGAATTTTAATGCAAAAAATGGGAATATCGTAGAGCTCTGGCCAGGTTTCTTACAGTCTTGCTCGATAGCAGATAAACAGCTTATTTACTGGTAAAGCTCGGGATTTATAGCCGAAGGTTATAGCCACCATCATTAATGGCAACTACCAAAATTAAATTTAAAAATCAGGTGGAAAGGATTGCTTCGCTTCTTCATTGGCTTTGCGGCGGGGTTGCACACGGATCTGTGTACTTCGATGACCTGGCCCGGCTTCGAAAATCTAACTCCCCTACCACCTCATACCTGGGCATAACTTTTAATCATAACGGCATTCTCTTGGGATGCGCCCCGCCACCTTTGCATTAAACCCGCACGTCCTGAGCACTTTCCTAGATTGTTGTTGGCACACACCTCAAGGCACATTTTAAATGCTTCTCATTTTGCGCTCTACGGCTTGGTGAAGCTGATTTTGGCGCAAAGTGCTTCACGGAGAACCTCAAACTTTCCTTGGTCTTCTATGCTTCGGACCCGAAGCTACCTTTTCGTGGGATCTAGGCTACATTGTTGTCTTACCAGGCGCTTCGCGCAAGATTAGCCCCGAAGTGGTGCTTAGGATACCTTAGGAGCGAAGCGCATTCTTTTGTCTCAAAGAAGTGGTTCGCAACATTTTCCTTTTGAAGTTGCTTCGCTCAGTTTCCTTTTGCGAAGCATTTTCCATGCCTTCATACTCCGGAGAAGTATTTCCTTTGCTTCTTCAGCGAAGCCTGCTACCAAGTGGAGCAGGTTGCATCTGCTTTCTCCTTTAGGATCTAGGCGCTATGAGTCGTTCCTTGTTGATTTGAAAGCGCTTCGCAGCAAACCGTTCTACGCCGGCTACTTCGCGTAGAAGAATTCCGAAGTAGATTTTACTCTTGTTTCGGCAAAGCTAAACCTTAGTCATGAGGTAAAACTTCATTTTCACAATGACGTGAGGATGCAATCTATATCTAGCTACATGTTTAATTCTAGAGACTCTTAAAACAAAGTTTGTACAAGTATAAACAACAATATATACAAGGATGAAAGTTTTCAAGAAAACTGTTAATGATAGAAGGTCTTCAAGTGAAGACCGTTTACGGGAATTGGTAGAGTCTGACCAGTCGCGTCCTTGAGGATAAAGGAGTTAGCTGAATTTACTTTGGCAATCTCGAACGGTCCTTCCCAAAACGCGTCCAGTTTATCATGATTACCTAGATTAACCTTCCACGAATTCCATTTCCAGACCAAGTCTCCCACTTTAAATGTCCGGACGGATGACTTCTTCTTGAACCAATTTCGGGTGACCTGGGCATGCTTTGCAAAGTTCTGATATGCCTTATCCCGTTCTTCCTCTAATTGCAATAATTGGGCTAGCCTAACTTCCATAGGACCAGATTCTGCTTCTTCATCATTTAACATCTTCAACACAGGAATTTCTACATGGGTTGGCAGGACAGCCTCTTTACCATACACCAAAGCATACGGTGAGGTTTTGATCGACTTCTTGATAGATATTCGATCAGCCCATAAGGCTTGGTCTAAGAGAAGGTGCCAAGTCTTTTTGTTCTTGTCTATGAGCTTTCTTAGCAACCTTAGCAGGGTCTTATTTGTTGATTCTGCTAATCCGTTACCCTAGGGATAGTAGTTGGAAGTGACCTTGCGGTATATTCCATATTTGCAAGTGAACTCATTAATTTTAGCGCCTGTAAACCCGGGACCGTTATCCGTTACTACTGCTTCGGGGATGCCAAACCGGGTGATCAAGCTTTCAAGGAAAGTAATCACCGTTTCCTGATCAGCATGCTTTGTGGGCACTGCTTCAGCCCATCTGGTGAAGTAATCGGTCGCGGTGAGGATGAATTTATGTCCTACAGAAGAGTTCGGCGAGATGACCCCTATGAAGTCCAATCCCCACTGTTGAAATGGTGCTTCCACTTGTATTGGCTGGAGGGGCATGGGAGCATTTTTGCTTCGCCCGACAAACTTCTGACATTGTTCGCATTTTCTGCAAACCGCGAAAGCATCAACAAAGAGCGAGGGCCAATAGTAGCCCGCCCTGATTATCTTTAAAGCAGTTGTCCTTCCTGCAAAGTGGCCCTCTAATAAACCTGAATGGAATTCACCAAGGACCCATTTCTTATCATCCTCCCTTATACACTTCAGAAGAACGCCATCAATATTTTGGTAGAATAGGCCCTCGGGGCGTAAGACAAAGCGAAGGGCTTTCAGCCTGAAGTGTCTTTGCTACGAAGTATTTAAATGCGAAGAATAATATCCCAGTGCTGAAATATTCTACTATTTCATTGACCAAGTCCTTTTCATCCTCGTCTCGATTTGCGAAACTTTCTTCTACCGCTAAGTCATCCCACTAACAAGCTGTTACTTTGGCTACTACACTCTTCGCAAGCTCCTGGCATAGCGCGCGACCATGCACCAACTTTGTGGGTTTGATTTCAATGTCAAATTCCTGTGTTTTGTTGACCAACCAGCCCTTTTGCTGCCCAACTCTCCTTGGATAATGAAGTTGCGTATATCAGGATGGATGACAAACACTGTAACTCGACTTTGGGAAACAAAATATTTGAATTTCCTTAGGGACTTCGTGACAGTGTGCACCTGTCTTTCTATGAAGTTGTATTTCTCCTCGTGTGGATGTATCACTTGACTTAAAAACGCAATAGGGCGCTCTTCACCGTCTCCTCCCTTTTGTGTCAAGACTGCGGCGTAACTCTCAGGTTCCCCCACAACGTACAGGATGAAATCCTTACTATAGTCCGGATTAGTCAGAACGGGTGCCTGAGTGATTCGGGCCTTAATTTCTTCAAATGCCACCCTTCTGTTGTCAGTCCAGATGAACTCAGCATCCTTTTTCAAAAGTTCGGACATCGGCTTGATGATTTGAGCGAAGTCCGGGACAAACTTCCTCACGAAGTTTATTTGGCCGAAGAAGGACTGCAGTCCTTTCTTATTCATCGGGAGTGGGAGTTTTAAGAGAGCCTCAGCCCTATCGGGGTCTATTGCGAGACCTTTCTCTAATATAATATGTCCCAGTAATTTCCCTTCATTTACTGCAAATATGGACTTCTTCGGATTGATTGAAATGCCAAATTCTCGGCATTTTTCGAATATTTGGTGCAAGTGTGAAGAATGATCCTCCCTTCTCCGGGAAAAGACAGTCATGTCATCTAAATAGATGATAACTTTATTCAGCAATTCGCCAAATGATAAGTCCATAGCCCTCTGAAAAGGAGCTCCTGCGTTTGAAAGGACGAATGGCATCTGCTGGTAAGCGAACGTCCCCCACTTAGTAGTGTTGGTTACGAATCTGCCATAAGGAAAGGATTTTGTGTTAACGCGCCCAGATTCGCCCACCAGATTGAAAGGCCGGAAGGAAGGAATGCCTTCCGTGCCAATCTCCGGAGAAGGCCGGCTTCCTGTGGGGTTTTATGGTTTAAGATGAGAGTGCAGGAAAAAGATAAAAATGCAGAAAGAATTTACAGATGTGATTGGAGTTGGGTGGGGGGAACTAACAGTACAGCAACACATCAATCACCACTACTTACTACAACATAAATACAAAGCATAACTAGAAACTGCCAAATCTAAGTATACTTTTTATATAAAGAAGTGTACGCACAGCTACAATGGTTCCCTAACAGACATTCCCTCCAAGGAACTAACAGTACGGCAACGCATCAATCACCACTACGGACAGCAACATAAATACAAAAAGTAACCAAGAAATGTCAGATCCAAGTATATGTGTTATGCAGAGAGGTGTACGCACAGCTACAATGGTCCCCTAACAGACATTCCCTCCAAGGAACTAACATGACGGCAACGCATCAATCACCACTACGGACAACAACATAAACATAACACACAACTGAAGGAACTGCTACCTAATTTATTCTATGTATCCTCTGATCTATGAAGTCCAGGAGTACTTGGCCATCAAATGTTGGAGTTCAGAGTTTAGCACAACAGCAAGCAATGACACAAGAAATATGACAAAAGAGAGGCAGCATAAAAAATAAAAGTAGTAGAACAGAGCCAAGTATATACTTTATATTAAGAAGCAGAAGCACAGCTACAATGGTTCCCTAACAGACATTCCCCTTCCACCGCTTTACAATGAAAATGTGGCGGGTATTTATAGCCCAAGTCCCTCCCGATTACATTAATGGGCACAAAGTCCCAGTCAAACATTAGCTTACAAAAGCGGCCATGGAGCTGCTGATGCTGACCTTTGTCGGGCAGGACTGTACCTGCAACATGGTCTCCCTGGAGGCCGTACAGATACGTGGCAACGCGTTAGGTAGAACTTCTCATCGGCAGGAATGCGGGTAGCTGAAGCAGGTAGAACCTCCAATCAGCTTTAAATGAGGCAGCTGGCATAAGTAGTGCGGCCCATGCTTGTCCTTTTGCTCGACACGTCTTGGCTCGGATCCCAAAGTTGGACACTTGTCGGATGATGTTGCTTGACACGTGCTTGCCTTGAAAGGCAGTTTATCCAACTTCGCCCAGGATCAGAGCGCCATCGGGTTGCGCAGGCAGAAAACAGCGCAGTCGGGAAGGCCTTCATGCCTTGGGTGCATTTATGAGTTTATTCCCCTACTGCGCACCTGTCAAAGGGTGCACTCCGACTTCGCTGCGAAGTCGGGTTGCGCACAGGTGAAAGCTGATTTCTGCCGCCGTACGCACTTCGCCCTGGAAAGGGGGCGCACTCCGACTTCGCTCCGAAGTCGGAGTGCGCCCCAGCACTTAGTCATTTTTCTGCCAGCCTGCTACCAAGTGCGCCCAGAAAGCAGGGCGCACTCCGACTTCGCTGCGAAGTCGGGTTGCACCCAGAACACTTGTTCTTCTGGTTGATTCTGTCGCACTACGCACTTTGCACTCCTGCTGCGCTCCAACTGGAGGGCGCACTCCGACTTCGCTGCGAAGTCGAGTTGCGCCCTGACACTTAGCCATTTTTCAGGGCAATTGTTGTCATTTTTTAGATTTGACTGAGGGGCTCAAGAGAAAGAGGGAAGAATGAGAATGTAGGGAATAGAGAGAAAGGGGGAGAAGAGGAAGGGGAAAGAGAGGGAGAGGGAAAGGGAAGAGCAGCTCTCTTACAAAAATTGAAAACATTGCACCCCGTGCAAAATGTGGCAACATTTCTGGGGGCTCGCAGGGTGTCGAGCTCGCCTCGGCGCAAAGAATCCATGCCTTCATCCATTGGGTGCAGAGGAACTTACTTCCCCTGCCTTCTGCTGCTCTGGTCGTTCCCCTTGCAGCAACTGTTCTTCAGATCCACTTCCGGCAGTTGCCTCCTCGGATTCGCCTTCCGAATGCTCTCCAACGCTGGCTTCTGCCTCGCAGATGCGCTTGTATGCGGCCTGGGCTTGGCCCCAGGCTTCTGCTTCGAAGGGTCGGTGGTCAGCAACTTCTTCTAATGCTGCGTGGAATGCAGCGACCGCGTGCAAGTCAATGGTGAGGTATCTTTTTCCCAGCTCCTGGAAGTAGGAGCTGATCTTGCAGCACTTGGACACCATCTGGGTAACCTGACTTTCTTGAATTGGCTCGGTCCAGCTATCGATTTCAGTTATATCTGCCTCAAAGGACAGCCAATTCTTTTTCACCTGCTCATGGGTGAGAAACTCACCATTTTCAACATAGCCCGGGCACCCTAGTTCAGAGAGAGCGTGAAGGGGAGCCAGACAAATGTCTCTTTCATGTTCGAATGCATCCAGCATTCATCTAGCAACTCTCACCTCTTCTGTTTTCTTAAAATATTTATGCAAGGTTACCCTTGCATCTGCCCATTCTACAGCGAATGAGGACATGGGGGAGAATTGGAGGCCATCGCGCTCGTGTTCTTGAAGTTTTATCGCCAGGTCCAGCCATTGCTTCGCCTGGCGTTCGGCCTCCTCTACCACAGGCTTTCCCTGGGCAAAAACTTCTTGGATCCTGGATGCGAAATCCAGGACCGACATGGCTTTACACATGTGGGGCTTGCATCCCCCGCAGCAGATCAGCCCGCATCTCCTTAGCTTTGTTCTTTGAAAAGACCGTCGCTTGGGATGCTTTCTCTGCAGATTGCGACTACGCCTGCTTCAAAGACTCCTGGAGCTGAGAAATCTGCTCCAGGGCTGCCTGCTTTTCCGTTGCGGCTTCTTGCTGAGAAGCGGCCAGCTGGGCTTTTAACTCGTCTATTTCTCGCTGCACCGATTCCAGCTGCTCAGTGGACCTAGATAGGTCCTCTTCAAGCTGTCTTGTTTTGTCCTGCAACCGGAAAAGCTCTTCCTGTTCCTCCAGATTTTTGACAAGGAGATTATCCGCTTTACGAAGGATTCCATGAATCTCATATTGCGGGTGAATATCGTCAAAGCTCTTCTCCTTTCTCTGAAGCTCGTAGTCCGCCTTGGTCATTTCCCGGAGAGGCTTCTTCACTTTTGGAGTTATCTTTTCTGTTGTGAGCACTCTCCTCTCGAAGTCAAACTTGGTGCGCTTTACCGGGGCGGCAATCTCTTCAGGTCTCCTCCGCTTCAAGTTTTGGAGGAAAGAGATAGGATATTCTACGGCTCTTGTTGCCAGAGGCAAATCGTCCGTGTTCTGGAGATCGTCCATGAAGTCCGGTTCCCCCAGCCTAGGGTTCTGCTGTGACATCTCTCCTGCGAACAGGGAAATAGGAGAAACCGGAAGGACTTTGGAAGGAGTGGCCGCTTTTGAGGGCGACCGAGGAGCAGAGAGCGGAGCGGTTGATGCTGGAAGGGTTTCAAGCGGCTGAGGCGATGGATGCAGCGGTGAACTTGCAGCTTCAGCACTAACCATAGGTGAAGGGTTTGGGGTTTGACTCAGGGATAGGAAGGCGTTGGGGTCCTGAGCAAACTGGTCGAAAGAATGTTGGCCGCTAGAAGGCTGTGGAGATGGGGAGGAAGATGCGGCCATGGCTTGCTCGGATTGAGCGGGAGATGGAGTCGGAGTAGGGCCAGATGAGATCAGAGGGAGCGGGGCAGCGGGCGTACCTGCGGGCTCCGCCTGAGCCGATGCTGGATGAATGTCTGCGTTTCTGGTTCCGGTGGCTGGCTCAGGACTATCCAGAGAAACAATCTTTGGAGCGACTGGACGCGGCTGCGGCTCTGCGACTGGTCGCTGCACCGTCAGGCTAGGTCGCCTAACTCTTTCAACTCTCTTCCTCTTTTTCTTTTCTGGAGCAATGGCTGGTTCGAAAGAAGGAGATGAACTAGGTGCAGCGGGCACTGATGTTCCCACGGTAAACTTGTACCGGGGTTTGACTTGCAGAAGACCTGCCGCGGCCGGTCTGCTCGTTGGCGGCGCTGGCGCCTTTTGTGCCTGAGGAGCCACCTCGGGCGTTGACTGATTTTTTCACCTTTTCGGGCGCCACCTTGGAAGCAACAGGCTGCATTGGGTCCACTTGGATATCTGCTGGGCCCGCACTGGCAGTTGCAAAAGTGTACAACTGTTGGGAGGAAGATCCCCCCTTATAACCCTCGAAGGGACCTCGGGGAACGTAATCTCGGAATGCGAAAGGCCGCCAGCTGTCAATGTGCTGGTCATATAGAGCTGAAAAATCATCATCAACGGCCAGATTCCTCCTGATGGATTTATCGTGCTGTGTGCGGCACCTCATCTTCCAGCATTCAACAACTTTTTCTTTTGGCCAGTTAAGGCCTGCTAGCTTGGTGATGAGTTTCTTAAATCCCGGAGAAGAGAACTTGTGGTCCTGGTTTCGCTCGGGGTCATATGCTACCTCCTCGCAGTAAAACTCCTGCCACGGAGGCCATGCTTCCATCGAGTCAATCTCCCAGTCGAGGTCAACATGGACCACATCGCATCTGTCTTCGATTATATCTGCCCGGGGGCAGATATGTGCAAACTTTCCCCTTATCCCGTATAGGTCGTACTTCCAGCGCTGCGGCAGCAGAATCAGGCCAATGTCAAAGAGCTCCCGCTCGAGATAGACATGCTGTCCTATCTCTGATATTTCGACGTTCGCCCAGGAAAGAGGATATTGAAAGATATGGCCCTTTTTCTTTCCCTGGCCGAACTCCTCTTCAACATAATCCATCTGCCGCGCAACCTCCATCCCAAACTGATGATCCGTGCACCAGTAGGGCAGCAGATGAGGCTTGCCCTTGAATCCGTAGATTCGACCACGATCCCCTGCGTCAGTCTAAAAACGTCCCCGAGCTTGTGATTCAACAGATAGTTTGTCATTTCCTGCGGGGGACGAGGGATCTCACCATCGCTGAAGACTGACATGACCAAGCCCAGAAAGTTGAAGTTGAACTTGTAATAAGACCCTTTCCGATATAGGTCATCCGTCCATTCATAGACGGGTTGTAGCTCTCCCTTCTCATTTACCTTCTTCAGGTTAGGGATCGGCATCCGGGAGTGCAAATGATACAAACATAGCCAAGCCAAGAAGGAACTGAATCGAAATTCAGTTGACTGCTTTTTCTGTAGCTTCACCAGGCTGGAGTGAATGGCGTATGCAAGCCAGTCCGCCCAGTCAAAGAAGATAGGGCGCTTCCCACTTTTCTGCGCTGCTGGTTCATAAGATTCTCCGCATAGGAGACATTCTGCCAGCGCTAGTTGGTACGGCCGTACCAGCTCGTCAGAGTCACAGCCGAGGACCCACGCCAGGATGGTGTATATGTATTTACTTTGAAACCTTTCCAAGGGTATGGGGCCGGTTGGCCATTGTCCAGCTGCGAGCGGGGCGTTCAGCTCTGAGTTGAGGAAATCCCTCATCCTTTTTGTATGCGTAAAGCGTCCCGCTTGCTAGCCAAGATTTATCTTTCTGAAAATCGTGCTGGAGTCATACTGCAACCCTGGGGCGAAGGCTGGCTGGACAGTCTCTTTGCGAAGTGTGAACAAGGGTTTTCCGCTGGAGTTGCAAATTTTCCGGGTAGCTGGTCTGTAATGTCTGACAATTAGGTTGACCAGCTCCGGGCATTGATGGACAGGAGGGCACAAGAACCGATAAAGGTTTGACTTGTAGGCAGCCCCGAAATGGTGAGAGGACGAAACTTTATCAGCCCAATTTTCCACATTTATCCGCAGTTTAGTAAGATTGACAGAGAACGAGCCGTCCTTGTACCCGGACAGGTAAGTAACCGGTGGTGGTGGGGCTTGCCCACGCTATACTTTCTTTGGCCGGGATTTTGACTTTTGATCCTGCGGCGTCTCACTCCTGAAAGCACTTGACTGCGGTAAATCTCCCAATTCGCGCCCTTCGCTGGATTGCGCTGGCATTGGCAACTTTCCCTTGTCCATTCCTTTGAAACAGCAATAATTATGACCTCTGGACGTCTGCACAAGATTTCGCAGTCACGGGAATAATCTGCACGATTTGGCATGTCTGGGCGCACCAGACCCCATTTTCTAGACAATGACAGCGTCATTAATGGTGCGCAGGAGGGGGTAGGTCAGCCGGCTAGTGAAGTCGTTATGTTTTTTGGTGGCCGCACAGGAGAACATCTTGAAAGATGTACCCTGGTCACCGCGCCATGCTTCCTTGATTGCGTTTTCCTTGAAGGTTGCGCAATCATTAAATTTGACTTTGAACGTTGCGCCATGGCTGACGTCACTGCCACAATCCGGGCACACTACTCAAGGAAAAACCTTTTTGGTTCGGAAACCCAACATTCACAGCCGTTGCGCGCCCTGGGCCCACACTTGGAGTATTAATTTTTTATTTATTTTTTATAAACCATCCAAGCTGCGCCCAGGAAACAGGGCGCAATCGGACTTCGCCCCAAAATCGGGCGCAGTCCGACTTCGCCTGCGCAATCGGACTTCGCCCCAAAATTAGGCACAGTCCGAACCGACACTTGCTTCTTTTCTGTTGCTGCCTTCACTTCCCAACTGCGCCCTTTGGCTGGGCGCAACCGGACTTCGCAATTTTTTGGACGAGGCTTTGGGCCCACACTTAGGTTTATTTGCCTTTTTCGTGATGGACCACTCGAGCTGCGCCCGGAAAACGGGGCGCGCTCGGACTTCGCCCGAAGATCGGGCGCACCTCGCACTTCGCGCGAAAGCCGGGTGTATTCGGACTTCGCGCGCGAAGTCAGACTTCGCCTTGAAAGTCAGCGCAGTCCGAACACTTAGCTCCCTTCGCTGCTTCTGCTCTCCAACCGCGCCCTTTGGCCGGTGCGCAGCCCGACTTCGCTGCGAAGTCGGGTTGCGCACCCAGACTTGGCCGATTTTTACTGCTTTCTCAGGCAGCTCCCTTCTACGAACTTCGCTCTTTCTGAGGGGCGACACCAGACTTCGCTGCGAAGTCTGTGTCTTCTCCTTTTGTCCTACTTGGGCTCTTAACAAATGGAAAAACTGAAAGCTGGAAAACTGTACATGCTGAAAAGTAAAATGCATAAGGGAAATTTGTACAAGGGCCCATTGGGCACCTTCAACAGCGGTAAATTTTTAAGTGGAACCCGTTAACGGGAATAGGTAGGAGCTGACCCTCCATATCCCGAAGTATGTAAGCGTTGAACTGGTTCACCCGGGCAATCTGATAAGGGCCCTCCCAGAGGGCATCGAACTTCTCGTGGTTACCCGGCTTCGCCTTTAATGAGTCCCACTTCAGCACCAGGTCCCCGATTTCAAAAACTCGGGCAGTGGTGCCTTTCGCAAACCAGCCTTGAGTGGCTTCAACATGCTTGGTGAAGGCCTGGTATGCTTTTTCCCTGTCTTCTTCTAACTGCAGAAGTTGGCACAGTCTGTCATCCACCGGGTCTCCACTGCTCCTGTCTTCGTCCAACATCCATAGGGCAAGGATTTCGATGTGGGCTGGCATGACAGCCTCTTTACCATAGACGAGCGCATAAGGGGACGTTCTGATGGATTTCTTGAATGAAACTTTGTCCGCCCACAGCGCCCGGTTCAGGAGTGAATGCCAAGTCCGCTTGTTCCTTTCAATGGTCCTTCTGATGATCTTCAGGAGGTTCTTGTTAGTAGACTCAGCAAGGCCATTCCCCTGCGGGTAGTAATTAGAAGACATTTTGTGATAAATGCCAAGTTTGCCGGTGTACTCCGTGAGTACGAGTGCCTGCGAACCCCGGACCATTGTCCGTTACAATTGACTCCGGAACCCCGAAGCGGGTAATCAGGCTTTCAAGAAACCCGATGACCGTTTCTTGGTCCACGTTTTTGGTCGGGATCGCCTCTGCCCACCGTGTGAAGTAATCGGTGGCTGTAAGAATAAACTTGTGTCCGGCAGAGGAATTAGGCGAAATCACCCCAATGAAGTCTAGACCCCATTGCTGGAACGGAGTCTCGGCCTGAATCGGTTGAAGGGGCAGGGGTGCTTTTCGGTTTCTGCCAGCAAACCTCTGGCATTGATCACACTTGGAACAGAAAGCATGAGCGTCTGTAAATAGAGTGGGCCAATAGTACCCGGATCTAATTATTTTCAAGGTCGTAGGCCTTGCAGAATGATGACCTCCAGGCATCCCGGAATGAAAATCTCCGAAGACCCTGGACTGGTCTGATTTCATGACGCACCGCAATAGGATGTCGTCAATATTTTTGAAGTAAAGCCCCTCGGGGCGAAGAGTGTACTTGAGTGCACCTAGCCGAAACCTCCTTCGTTGTGAGGCGTTCAGGTGATCTGGACATCTTCCGGTGCAGAAATATCTTTCAATGGTCCTCCGGAGAATTTTCAGGAGGTTCTTATTAGTAGACTCAGAAAGGCCATTCCCCTGCGGGTAGTAATTAGAAGACATCTTGTGATAGATGCCAAGTCTGCTGGTGTACTCCGTGAGTACAGCGCCTACGAATCCCGGACCATTGTCTGTCACAATCGACTCTGGAACCCCGAAGCGAGTAATCAGGCTTTCAATGAACCCGATGACCTTTCTTGGTCTGCGTTCTTGGTCGGGATTGCCTCCGTCCACCATGTAAAATAATCAGTAGCTGTAAGAATAAACTTGTGGCCGGCGGAGGAGTTAGGAGAAATCACCCCAATGAAGTCTAGACCCCATTGCTGGAACGGAGTCTCGGCCTGAATCGATTGAAGGGGCAGGGGTGCTTTTTTGTTTCGGCCAGCAAACCTTTGGCATTGATCACATTTAGCGCAGACCGCATGCGCGTCTGCGAACAGAGTGGGCCAATAGTATCCAGCCCTTATTATTTTTAAGGCCGTCGGCCTCGAAGAATGGTGACCCCCAGGCATCCCGGAATGAAATTCTCCGAGGACCCTAGGCTGGTCGGATTTTCTGACGCACCGCAACAGGATGTCGTCAATGTTTCTGAAGTAAATCCCCTCGGGGCGAAGAGTGTACTTTAGTGCACCTAGCCGAAATCTCCTTCGTTGTGAGGCGTTCAGGTGATCGGGACATCTTTCGGTGCAGAAGTATTTCACCAGTTCATCTGTCCAATCACTCCCCTCCGATAAGGAGTCGGCTAGGTAGATGCGTGTCGCTGTGTCCTCCCACTTACAGGCGGAGATGCCGGCTACAGCGCTTCGGGCCAATTCCTGACACAAGGCTCGGCCTCTGATAAGCTTGGTGGGCCGCACTTCAATGTCGAACTCCTGGATCTTGGCAACCCATCCCGCTCTCTTGTGACCCGATTCTCCTTGTAAAATAAAACTTCGAACATTCGGGTGAATCACAAAAACAGTGGTCTTGCTCTGGGAGACAAAGTGCCTGAACTTTTGAAGGGACTTCATGACAGCATGAACTTGCCGCTCTATAAAATTGTACTTCTCTTCATGCGGCAAGATGACTTGGCTCAGGAACGCTATGGGGCGCTCCTCACCGTCGTCTCCCTTCTGAGTCAGGATCGCGGCGTAACTTTCGGGTTCTCCCACCGCATACGGGATGAAGTCCTTGGAGGAGTCCGGGTTGGTCAACACCGGGGCTTGTGCAATTCGGGCCTTGATCTCCTCGAAGGCTTGCTCTCTCTCATCAGTCCATTCGTAAGGTGTGTCTTTCTTGAGCAGTTCGGCCATAGGCTTGATCACTTGTGCGAAGTCCGGGATGAACTTCCGCACGAAGTTGATCTGACCAAAGAAGGACTGCAGCCCTTTTTTGTCGATGGGGGTTGGCAAGCGAACAAGGGCTTCCGCTCTGTCAGGGTCAATGGCGAGGCCTTCCTCGGAGATGACATGTCCCAGCAGCTTTCCTTCCTTTACCGCGAAGACAGACTTCTTCGGGTTTATGGAGATGCCGAATTCTCGACAACTTTCAAATATCTGCCGCAGGTGCGAAACATGATCTTCTCGTTGGTGAGAGAAAACAGTCATGTCATCGAGGTAGATGACAATAATTTTGTTGAGCAGCTCTCGGAAGGCGAGGTCCATGGCCCTTTGGAACGTAGCACCGACATTGGATAAGCCAAACGGCATGCGCTGATAGGCGAACGTCCCCCACTTGGTGGTGAACGCTGTCTTATGCTGGTCTTCGTCTTTGACCCAAATCTGGTTGTAGCCGGAAAATCCATCTAAAAGTGAAAATCTCTGGGCTCCAGCAACGATATGTAGAATCTGGTCAATTTGGGGAAGCGGATAGTGGTCCCGGAGGGAAGCCTGATTTAGGTTTCTGAAGTCGACACAGAGACGTATGTCGCCATTCTTTTTCCTCACGGGCACCAAATTCGCGACCCAGGATGAATGTTTGATGGGGTAGATGATCTTAGCCTCCAGCATCTTCAAGAGCTCGGTCTTCATCATGGCCTCAATCTTTGGATTTACGGCCCTTTGCTTTTGTCGGAATGGCTTGGCGCCATCCTCTAGCTCAATGGTATGTTGGATGACAGTTCTGTCATACCCCCTCAAATCCTCGTAGCACCAGGCCACGATGTCGGGGAACTCCTGGCACAGTGATCTAATCTGCCCCAGTTCCTCCGACGTGCAGTCTGTCCCGACCTTGATGGTTTTACCAGGTTCGAGTTCCAGGTCAGCATACTGCTTCGGGTCTACTTTGATCCTATGTGATATTGCTCTGTCGTTCTGATCAAAGAGACTTTCTAACGTAATCAGTCCCTTTGGGACGTGATTATTCCGTAACTGTATCAACCCCTCATATTGCTCGTCATCGGGGTCTCTACCTTCGATTACACACACTTCGTTAACCGGGAATGTGACGATCTCCTCATCACGGCTGAACACCCGCGAGAAGGTATCCCTATCGAGCACGAAGGCTCGTAAATGGTGCGGACCGGCTCGGTTTCGGACGTCTTCAACCGGAACGTGCACTGGCTCCAACGAGACGCAGAATATCTGCGTGCTTGTTTCTCTCACGCGATATTGCCTTAACATTCAATGAGTCGAACGATTCCATCAGGTCCCAGACCCGATTGCGGTACGATTTAAGATAGTGATGCTTGGAGGCGCATTTATTCATAACTTGGTGACACACCAGCTCTGAATCTCCGAAAATTTGGAGATGCTTGATTCCGAGCCTTTCCGCCTTTCGCAAACCCAAGCACAGGGCTTCGTACTCTGCTGAGTTGTTAGTACAGCTCCAGGCCAGCCTGTAGGCATAGTCCTTCTGGATCCCGGTTGGAGAAACCAGGAGTACCCCTGCACCGGCGCCATTCTTGCATCGCGCGCTGTCAAAGAAAAGCTTCCACAGCTCTTCGAGTGCAGGTCCTACTTCTTTCGCAGCTGACACGTCAAGTCTCTCGGACTGTTTAATGGAGTAATGACCTGCTCTGTCCCGATTACGGCATTGAAGTCCCGCAACGAGAACTCGTCTTCGAGCTGTAGCACTTCGAGAGCTTGCTCGGTCAGTTCCACTATCACCAGTTCTTCCTCTGACAACTGGACCATGCAGTCCATCTCTCCTCCGGGTATCTTGTCCACTAGAAAGGGGGAAGGCTTCTCATTGAAAATTTTCAGTCTCCTTCCTTTGAAGGGCACTTCCATGTGTGAGTAGTCTAGAGACAGGTACCCGCCCAACTTCGCAGTGAACTCCCGAGAGAGACACATGCCGAAGTAAGGCTCCAGGTCAACAATCACGACCTCTTGGATGACTACGATGTCGAGAGCCTTGTGCAGTCGGATAGGGATATCCTTTATGACACCAACTGTCTTGACAAGGGTGCCGTCTAGTTGCAGCACACCTTGGCTGCTCCGTGTGTATTCCATCCCGATCTCATCGCAGACGGCCTTCGGCATTACGGTCGAGGAAGCACCAGAATCCACCATGCAGTTGTGAACTATGTGCCCTTGCATCCGTAAAGACAGATAAAAGGGTGGCGGTCTGTTCTTCCCAGTGGCTGAGACTGTCAAAGGTTGAACCAGGACAGCAGGCTGCATCTGCTTGCCGCTCTTCATGTTCTTTAGTGATTCTTGCAGCAGATCTACCTGGCCTGGGAGCAGAAGAGCGTCGTACATGCTGATTCTGGCAGGAGTCTTCTTCAACTCGTCTACAATGTTGTAGCCCGAGGTACTAGCTCCTTCTGCTGGCTTAGCCGGTTCATACTTGGTCCGGTATCGTTGGGTGGCCTCAACTCGCTGTCTCTTGGTCAGAGACGGGTACTTCAGCTTCTCTTGGGCTTGCTCTTTGGTTTCAGCTGGGAGCTGAGGTATAGGAGGCTTAGCGGGAGTTGAGGTCTTTGCTGGAGGTTTGGCGGGAACAGGGGCAGCCTTTGCCGAAAAAGGCTTAACTGGAGCTTTTTCTTTGGACGCCTTCTCCTGGGCTGTGTAAGGCCACAGCCGCTTGTACGGTGGCAGCTCGTGGGGCTGCGATTTTTCTCTTCTTGCGTAGACTTGCAAAGGCTTAGCCGCTTCCACAACTCTCTTTTCTTCCTTGGCGGGCGTCACTAGATTCTCTTCTGGCAGGGCAAAATTAGCTTCGCCGTCCAAGATCATGTACAGCTCATCGTCTTCTATAGCGCTGCCGGCCAAGGTCTGGATGTAGTGCTGGTGCAGAGTGCAGTCTTCCTCCGAATGCGGGTCATTGCACGTAGTGCACCAGTTGACCTAGTCGGGAGGACCAGGTGGGTCTTCTATAGCAGCATTCCTCGGAGGCGGACGCCTCTGCGGCTGGTTCTCTGGGGCTTTATCTTTTGTCAATGCTGGTGGCGCATACGGCCTTCTAGGAACAAGGTCCATCTGGGCCTGCTTCTTCTTCATAGCGGTCATGTCATTGGACATGGCATGATATCCGGAGGCCAAAGCCCGCACCTCCTGTAGAATCGTGTTCTGGATGCTGCTGTCAGGAGGTGGCAACTGTGCCGGTGGAGGCAAAGCGGCCAATGGAGGAGAGTTAGAATAAGGCGCGTACTGCGGGGGAGCAGGGAGCGCTGGAAAATGCGGAGCGGGAGGAGGCGGATGAGGGTAATGCATTTGAGGCGGGCCATAAGGAGTTATGACCGGCGCCGGATTCCACTGCTGCTGGGGTTGCTGCCCGGAAGTGGACGGCGAACCACCAGAAGCAGAAGGATACTGCGATCTGGGGAAGTCGGGATGAATTGGTTCCTGCACTCTGGACGGAAGCCTGCCGATGGAAATAATATCAGCTTCAGCTTGCTGGGCAGCCTCGTACAGCGCAGGAAACTCGTCAATTCTGGCGATCTTCAGCAGCAGGCATATGTCTGAGTTGAATGATCTCAGATAGTAGTGAGCAGCCATGCCAGCTGAAGGCCGAAGTTCGCGAGGTACCCGTTTCCAGGATCTCGCAAACCTGATGTTGAAATCAGACACCTCTTGAGGATGTCTCTGGATAGCTTGGAACTGATGCAGTAGAGAAGTAGGGTCAGCGGACTCGTTGCATCCTTTTACGAGTCTCCCGGCAAGTCGGGGCCACCCCGTGATGGATCCCTCTGGCAGCGATCTCCACCAGTAGAGAAGCTTTCCCCTCAGGGAAAGGGCCAGCAGACGAGTCTTCACACTTTCATCGGTAATAGTATGCAGTGCGGCCAAGGCAAGGATGTCCTGGATGTGCTCATACGCCGTCTTACCGTAGCCGTCGTATGTGGGAATAGACTTTAAAGCAGCAGGGGGAACGACTTGCTGACCGACCAGGGCCAAAGGCCCCGTAGAGTCCACCGCCGGGAAGAGGTCATCGTCATTTGGCTGTTGGGCAACCATCTCTTCTTCTTCTTGCTCTTCTTCTCCGCCGTCGATTGTGTACTCAATGTCGGTACTTTCCGAGGATGCAGGATCTTCTTCTTCCTCGGCTTCTTCTATTTCGTACTCGGCTCCTCCGACTTCAGCTTCGGCTTCTTCTTGGATCTCAGCCTCGGCTTCGTCGAAACGAGCTCGCGGATCAGCCAGCCTGGGGATCTCGCCTCGAGCGTTGATGTCCAGTTCGTAGAACTCGGGCGGGCTTCTCGGATTTCTTGCTTGCCACCTTCTCGTGTGCATGAAGGTGACGGGACCGGTCTTCTAGACTCGGAGGATTTGTTCGTGCGAGTCGCCGGGTGTTCAGATTTGGAACAGCAATGAAGCGAACACCGGTGCTTCAATTATGTCGGGGGTGAGAAACTTCCTTGTCTCACCGAGAGCTCAGGAACTGTCAGCGCCGGGTGGAGACTGATCAGAAAATCTCTCTTCAGATGTGGGACCCGTGTTCCTCCAAGCGGGTCAGAAAAACTATTGCGCTCGGTGGAGACAGAACGGGTGCCTCTTTCTTTAAAACATGGGACAAGGGTCCCACCGGGCGTGCGCAGAAACTGTTGGTTACGAATCTACCATGAGGAAAGGATTTTGGGTTAATGCGCCCAGATTCGCCCACCAGCATGAAAGGCCGGAAGGAAGAGATGCCTTCCGAGCCAATCTCCGGAGAAGGCCGGCTCCTTTTGGGAGGGGGCTGATTTAAGCTAAGGATACAGGAAAGAGAAGAATGTACAGAAAGAAATAAATGTACAGAAAGGGATTACAAATATATTCAGAGGTTGGTGGGGGGGAACTAACAGTACGGGAACACACCAATCAACGCTACTTGTTGCATCATAAATACAAAAGTATGACAAAGAACTGCAAAATCTACGCGTACTTCCGATACATAAGCAGTGTATGCACCATTCAATGATCCCCTAGCAAACATTCCCTACAAGGAACTAACGACGACGGCAATGCATCGATTAACGGATACGTACACTGACATAGGTAGAAAGCAAGCCTAGAGATATCAGGGCCAGGTATATGTGTTTATGTAGAGAATTTAACCGCACTGTTCAATGGCTCCCAGCAAACATTCCCTACAAGGAACTAACAGCACGGGATCGCATCAATCACCGGATACGGACCAGCAACAAAACACATAACTGATGGAACTGCCACCATATCTATTCTATAAATGCTTTAAATTAATGAAGTACAAAAGTGCTTAAACAAGCAATACTAGAGGAACCTGATCGCCAAACGCCGAAGTGAATCAACGAGCTGCGACACAGGTGGGCCTAAAGCATATAATGAAAGACAGCATAAAAGAATAAAGACAGCAGAACAGAACCAGGCATACAGATTGTATTCATTAGCAGAAGCACGGTTACAATGGGTACGGTGATTCCCTAACAAACATTCCCCTTCCACCCTTTACAATGAATTCACGATGGGCTTTTATAGCCCGAGTCCTTCCCGTTACATTAATGGGCACAGAGTCCCAGTCAAACATAAGCTGACAGAAGCGGCGAAAGAGCTGCAAATGCTGACCTTTTGTCGGACCGGGCTGTACCCGCAGCATGGTCATCCTGAAAGCTGGACAGCCACATGGCGGTGCGCTGGGCAAAACTTCAAGTCGGCAGGTACGCTGGTAGCTGGAGCAGGTGGAACCTCAGATCAGCTTTGAATGAGGCTACTGACACAGGCGGTGCAGCCCATACTTATCCCTTTTGGTCGGTAGTCTTGGTTCAAATCCCGAAGCTGGACACTTGTCGTATGATGGGTTATGCTGTGTGACACATGTCTGCCTTGAAGGGCAGTCTATCTATCTTCGCTTGGGATCGGAGCTCCTTGGGATGCGTGGGCAGAAAACAGTGCAGTTGGGAAGGCCTTCACACCTTGGTCAAATTCCGGGTTTGTTCCCCTACTGTACACTTGTCAAGGGCGCATTCCGGCTCTGCTGAAAAGTCGGGCTGCGCACAGGTGAACACTGGTGTCTGCCGCTGTACGGACCTGCTCCGGCAGTTATCATTCTTCTTTGTCAGCCCGCCAGCCTGCCAGTGCAAGGTGCGCCCAGAAAGTGGGGCGAAGTCAGACTTCGCACCAAAACTGTGCGATGTACGCACTTCGCACCAAAGATCGGGCGAAGTGCGAACTTCGCACCCAGACTTAGCCAATTTTTCAGGGTAACCTGCTGGAAAGTTGAAAAATCAACTGGGGGACTCCAAGAAAGGGGGGGAAGGAAAGAGAATGCGGGAAAGAAAAGGAAAGGGAGAGAAGGAAGGAAAATGGAAGGAGGAAAAGAAGAGCAGCACTGTTACAATATTGAAGACATTGCACCCCGTGCAAAATGTGACAACAAGACTGTTGTGTCATTCTGATCGAACAGGCTCTCCAGAGTGATCAATCCCCTTGGAACATGGTTATTTTTTAACTGGACCAGTCCTTCATACTCCTCGTCCTTCGGGTTTCTTCCCTCGACCGTGGCTACTTCTTGGACCAGGAAATTGATGATCTGTTCATCATTGTCGAAAACTTGCCAATGCATGTTCTTATCCGGCACAAAGGGCCTATAAATCATCCTTACAGCCTTCGGCTTGTGCACCATGTCGTCGGCTGGAGAATATCTAGCCGCGATGGAGGCCAAGACATGAGCGTGCCTATTTTTCTCTCGTGGGATGGACTACAGCTTGAGTGATTCGAACTGTTCAAGCCAATACTCTGTTGAGGTAGGCTTTAAGATAGTGCTTCTTGGAGAAGCACTTGGTGGTGACCTGATTGCATACCAATTTTGAATCTCTGAAAATCTTGAGATGTTTTATGCCTAACTTTCCTGCTTTCTTCAGTCCTAGGCATAAAGCTTCATATTCTGCTGCATTGTTGGTGCAACTCCAAACCAGCCTGTAGCAATATTCCTTCTGCCCTCCAGACGGTGATACTAAAAGTATCCCTGCCCCGACTCTGTTTTTGCATTGGGCTCCGTCAAAGAATAATTGCCATAATTCTTCTTGAGCAGGTATCTTATCTTTTGGCTTTGTGTTTCTCTGGCTTTGCGATGGTGTAACATCCTATTTCTGTCTCTATCATGGCATTGAAATCTGTCAATGAAAATTTAACTTTAGAATTTAACTGTGCAAAGGATTCCTCTACTAGGTTCACTTGTTCTACTCCTGCTATCGCATGGACGGGATCATTGCATTCTTCTTCGGTCATCTTCTGTATGAGAAACGTAGAAGGTTTCTCGTAAATTTTGACTTTCCTTCCCTTGAACGGAATCTCTAAATGCGAATAGTCCATGGATAGGTATCCCCCCAGCTTTGCTGTGAATTCCCTTGAAAGGCACATGCTAAAATAGGGCTCCAGATCTACGACTACCACCTCCTGTATTACCACAATTTGGGGTACCTTGTGCAGCCGGATAGGTATATCCTTGATTACACCGACTTTTTTCACGGGAGTACCGTCCAGTTGGAGCACCCCGTGGCTACTTCGCGTGTACTCCATTCCTATTTCTTCGCAGCATGACCTTAGGCATGACTCGTCGTTGCTACCCCTGAATCAATCATACAATTGTGGACGATGTGCCCTTCTATTTGTAAGGACATGTAGAATGGAGGAGGCCTGTTCTTTCCCGTTATGGATGTGGATAGGGTTTGCACTATGGCGGGCGGTGCTGACTTCGCAGCTTTTGCGGACTTCAAGGACTCCTGCAGCAGGTCTACTTGTCCTGGCAGCTGCAAGGCATCATATAGGCTAATTTTGGCAGGGATCCTTTTTAATTCATCCACGATGTTATACCCTATGTAGGCATGCGCTTCGGGCTCCCTTCTGGCTTCGTACTTTGTGCGATATTGCTCCGTGACTTCGACTCTTTGCCACTTGGTTAGCGAAGGGAACTTAAGCTTTTCCCTTGCTTGTTCTTTAGTTTCGGCCTGAGGCGGGGCTATGGAGGCTTGTTGGTTCTTTTCTTTTGTTGGCGCAAGAAGCGAAACTTTGTCTGGGACCTTAACAGGTTGCTGCTCCTTTGGGCGGCGAGTATACACCTTCAAGGGAGCCATTTGAGCTGCATCCACCTCGATTGGCCTTTTTCCTTCCTTAGTAAGAACTGAAATTTGTTCTTCTTCATCCACCACCAGGTTCTGATCTGCTTGCCTTATCATATTGACTTGTCCACTAGGGTTGCTCCTCGACAGTGTTTGCACATAATGTTGATGCAGCATACCGGTATTCTCCTCATGTGGGTCGTTGCATGTGGAGAACCAGTACATAGTGTCAGAAGTACTTGTTCCTTCGTTGATCACAGCATTCCTTGCCGAAGACTTCCCTGGTAGAACCACTTGATCTTTGGTGAGCTGGTGGGGGTTAAGACCTTCTTGGAAGGAATTCTTGATGTGCTTGTTTCTTTTTCATGATAATCATATCATTGGACAAAGTCTGCACTGTGGAGTTCAGAGATTGAACTTCCTGCAGTATTGTCTCCTGCATAGCTTCGGCTTTGGGGGCCAGTGGCAATGGAGCCATCGTCGGTATCGGAGGCAAGGCAGGGTGTTGAGGTGGCGTCGGTAACGTGGGAAATGCCGAAGGGGTAGTAGGCTGTGGTGCTGAAAATGCAAGGAAATGCACTTGGGGAGTAACGATCTGCGTTACAACTGGGTTGGGGTTCCATGATGAGATGGGATATACAGGGGTTGTGGAGATTTGTGAAGTGGCTGCGCTCGGGTACTGTGTCTGTGAAAATTCCGAGAATATAGGCATCGGCATCCTTTGGGGAAGCTTCCCTACGGCTATCAGATCCATTTCCTCTTTCTGGGCTAGCTCATATAGTTCGGGAAAAGTATTCACATTCGAATACCTTACCATTACACTGATATCCAGATTAAAGGCTGTAAGGTAGTAGTATGCTACAGCTTCGCTGGTTGGCCGAAGTCCAACGGGTACTCTTTTCCAAGTCCGAGCAAACCTCACATTGAAATCTACAATCTCCTCCTGTGGGTGCCTCTGAATTGTTGTGAACTGATGCAAGAGGGAGGAAGGATCGGCAGACTCATTAAAACCTCTCATCAGTTGTCCAACTAACTGGTCCCAACTCGTTATAGTGCCAGGCGGTAGCGATCTATACCAATAGAGGAGTTTTCCTTGGAGAGACAAAACCAGGAGCTTCACCATGACTATTTCTTCCGTAATGTCATGAGTCGCTGCCAGAAAAACTATATCTTGAATGCGTTCCAAAGTTGTCTTCCCCGTGCCGTCAAAGGTAGGGATCTTCTTCATTGCAGCAGGTGGAACCTGCCCTTGTCCCGCTAAATTTAATGGTCCGAAGGAGTTCCATGCTGGGAACGACCTGGGCGGTTGTTGCTGTGGCGGCAGCTGCTGCTGTTGCTGTTGTTGTGCCATGCTGGTGCCTGGGTTCGGAAAAACAGGAGTTCCCGAAGTTCCTTGTTGATGGCTGACCGAAACGGAGACACTAGGATGATCAGGGGAGTTAGGAGGATTGGGAGGAAGACTAGCTGCTGTGCTGTCCGAAGTTAGGCCTTCTTCGTCAAAAGCAGCCTCTTGCGAAGACGCTCCACGTAACAGCAGTTCGGGTGTTACTAACCTAGGGCGTTCCCTAAAGGCGTCAATATCAAGTTCACAAAACTCAGTTTCTTCCCCACTATTCCTAACTCTATATCTTGTTTGCATGAAGGCACAAATTTTTTAGTATCGGTCTCAACGACTTTCAGATTTCCAGGTTGAACAGAGTCGCCAGATGCTAGAGTCTTTTCGATAATGAGATGAGCATCTGCTCTCACTACCACTCACAAGGTGAGACTGACCGGGTCCCATCGGGCGTGCCAGAAACTGTTGGTCACAAATCTGCCACAGGAAAGGATTTTGGGAAGGATACGCGCCCTAGACCTGGACCAACATTGAAAGGCCGAAGGGAAGAGATGCCCTCCGTGCCAATCTCCGGAGAAAGGTCGGCTCCTTTACTAAACTACTTGCTTTTTTGTAGATGAGAGTACAGGAAAGAGATAAAAAGAGTAAGGGTACAGGAAAGAAATAAAAGAGCTAGGGAAGAAATGCAGTTGATTGATTTAAAGAGGGGAAGAACCGTCAGCACGATTACTAACTAATAATTTGAAGTAGCAGCAATGAATACAAAGAATAAAACATAAATGAACACCATGCTAACTTCCCTATGTATCCTCTGGAAGAGTTCCAGGATTCAACTACTTTCCTACGCCTAAATCCAGATTTCAGAATTACAGCAATTAGGAATATATATGAATGTAGCAGAAACCACTAACCACAGGCAGCATACAAAGAATTTAACGCAGTATTTTCTCCCCTATGTATCCTTCGAGAGAATTCCAGGGTCCAATCCCCAATCACACACCTAAATCCAGGATGCAGAATTACAGTATGCAAATGAAGAAATGGAATAACAGAAATAATCACAGAAGGCAGCATACAAGAGAGAAATTGGGCCCAAAGTCTTTAATATCGATTGCAAAAGTCAAGTTACAGCAGCTTTCTAGCAAAAGTTCCCCCCCCTTTTTCCATTACAATTCATGGGTTTTTATAGAGGACCCGACCCTCTGAACCATCAATGCACAAAATCTGAGAGTACGCCCTCGAAAACCTAAGAAATCTACCTTCGCTCCTCCCGTGACCGAGCTCTCACATCTGTTTCTATATTTGGCAGTGACGGCCGCATTAGCCGGGGAAATCTACATTAATGAGCCGCCTGACTCGTCCTGAATCTCCGGGTGCGGTGCTCGAGTGGCTGCTAGGTCCATCGGGTTCTCCGCCTGCGACTGATTTTTCCTCTTCCATTGCCAAAAATGAATCCCGGGTATTTTGGGCAAGTAAAAAGGCATTTATGAAATACTCGATTGCCTTGAAAAGATACCCGGACTTGGTGTGTGTGCCCTGGAGAGCTTCGCTAAATTCCAGTTCGGGGACCTACTTCTCAACGGATGTGAGCCGAAGCGGGGCTGACCTCTCTGCATGGGTGCTTCACGTGAAGGGGCCTTCAAAAACAGCTTCGCAAAGACTGAGCGTAGAAGCGGATTTGCCTCTTCAAAACATGATTCCCAATCTCTCATCGCTTTGCCGGGAAAACGGGTTGAAGGTTGCTTCGCTGATGGGCTGAAAGAGTGCTTCGCTGCGAAGCTTTTTCAAAATGGCCGTTCGGGGGTCTTTTGGCCGAAGTAGAATCTTGCCTTAGAATATTTCTCCGACTTCTTCAAGGCAACTAGGCTCCTAGTGAGGGAGCTTCGCACGAAAATTGGCCGAAGCGGGTGCTTCGCAGCATTCCAGGGCGAAGCAAAATCTTACTGGAAAAACGGTTCGCCAGGGAAAGGGGCCGAAGCGGGTGCTTCGCTGAGATTTCGGCAAAGCAGTTTTCATACTTTGCAATTTTTTCTATCGCTGCTTTGCCGCTTCGCAAAAACGGGGCCCGAAGCTAGTCTCCTAGAGGCTTCGTTGGCGAAGCTCTTTTCATGCCTTACAAAATTTTGGGCATGCATTTCATTTTCCTGTTTTCTCTTGGTGAAGCTATGGGCGAAGCTTCTATACATATAGTTTATTTACAAAAGGGGCAAAAATGATAGCCAAAATTGCTAGAGTGTTGTTTACAACCAAAAGAAAGAAAACAAACCAAGAAATAATCACTGAATTTTGAATTTTGAATTTTGCCACCCCTCCAAGCAATGTGACAAAATTGTCAACGGGAACAAGGGTTTTTCAGGAGTGACGGTGAGCCCTAGCGTTGTCGTTTCTTGAGCGGCCCTAGGGCTTCTATATTATGGGGAATTTCGATGGTGGAGGAACTGGGGAAACACGGGCTTCTCCTCATAAGTCTGCCCAACGTTTCTATGGAACATCCTACCAACGCCTTTCCAAACAGATAGCTTCTCTCCAGAAACAGTTGGATACATAGGCTAGCATCATACTCTCTTTGCAAGACCAAGTGAAAGATGGTAGTCGTGTCATTACGGATCTCCAGAGTAAGATCCAGGATCAACAAGCTACTATTAATCAACTACAGACTGTTCACACCGAACAATCTCCCCAAGATTCTTCTAATTTTCACTCTGAAATCTCAAAAATCCGAGAAGAGCAAACTGCTCTTTTTGCTGAACAAGAACGTCTCAAGGAAGCTTCCACTGAACAAAGTCAGAAATTAGCTGACCAACAATCTTGGGTCCAGGTTGTAGCTAGGAAGAAGAACCCCCCTCCTTTGGTTGAGCTTGTTGTTCAGGCTAAATTTGAAGAGGAAAGGGTTCGCAATGCTAAAGCTCTCAATCTCCAGGTCCGTGGGGTGCCCAAACCAACAAATCCGCTTCAAGCTGGCAACACCTTCTTACATAACACTCTCGAGTTAACCGACATCACTCTCGAGAAAGCATGGGTCTCACCTGATTCCACATTGGTCATCCGCTTTAAGAATGCGGAAGAGCGTATGAAGGCCTTAAGGGCCAAACGGAAATTATTTAATCTTCAGGACAGGATCTTTCTTGATGAGGACCTTACACGTCTCCAGGTTGATGAATTGAAGAAAGCTAGAGAACAGGTCGCTGCAGCCAGAAAAGCCAACAAATGGGTAGTAATCCGTAATCTACGTGTTGTGATCAAGGACTCCCCCTAGGGTGGTCCAAACCCTTACCCACTAAATGACTCCTTCGACACGGAAGGGGGGGGACTGATAAGTTGGTTGTAGCTTGCTGGAATTGTAATGGTATGACATGGTCTGCCCCAGGGTCCCTTGATGATGTGATTAGTGGACACGATATCATTCTCATTTGTGAGACACATGAGAGCCCTGAGCGGGCCTTGCCAACTATCACTGGTTACTTTTGGTGGTCCAGTTGTCGACAACTCACTCGACGTTCTGGGGGGTTCGAGGGTCAGGAGGTGTCGCTGCTCTCATCAGGGATAGACTCCAGGGTTCTGTGACCTTGGTTTCCTCAGATCCCCACTCCAGATTTCTATGGATTAAAATTTGTCGTCACCCACCTCTTCGGGATATCTTCATTGCCACTTGTTACTTCCCCCCACCACATCCAATTTTGCTATACACACGGATGGGGACCCTTTTCAAGACCTTTATGATGACATTACTAGGTACTCGGCTTCAGGGGAGGTGCTTTTGTTGGGAGACTTCAATGCCCGGACTGGATCTATGCAGGTTTCTCTCCACGACCTCACAACAAACGAGATGCAGATTTGGGAATTAGATCCTAATGACCTTGGTTTTGCTCGGACCTCCATCGACACACAGGTTACTGCTTACGGAAAGCATCTTCTGGAGTTGGGTGAATCCAACAGGCTCGTTATTCTCAACGGCCTATCTCGTTTTCCAGACTCTAGTGGGTTTACTTGTTTTCCTCACAGCGGTGGGGCCAGTGTTGTGGACTATGCTCTTTCCTCCACCACCCTCATCCCGTTCATTTCTCGGTTCAACGTTTCTGACAACCCTCCCCCCTTACTGATCACTCCGTTCTTTCTTTGACTTTTTCCGTTGTTTCCCTTCCTATTATTCCTCCACCCCCTTCCTCCACTCCCGCCCCTCGAGTGTCTATTGACTTTGACTATTACTATTCCTCCACTTACATGGACCGCTTGCGTCAGGTTCTCCCTGGGCTATCTTCTCTTCCCGCTGCTACCGATCGGTCTGCTTTTTTGGTCCAGGCCATTTGGAGAGCAGCGTTGGACTCTTACCCCCACACCATCCGCCCCCCTCCTCGCCCTCGTCCCCCCGATCATTGCCCCATGAACATCTGGTATGACGAGGAATGTAAGTCTGCCCACCGAAAGTTGAAACATGCTATTCAGTACTCTCCCCAACTCAAAGCCACCTCCCACAGAGATTACAGGTTGCTCATCCGGAAGAAGAAACGTCTCTTCCTCTCTCAGCATAGACTTGATCTTATTCACTCCCTTCAACAGTCTCCTAAATCCTTTTGGCGCCTTATCCTCCCCCGTGATCGGATTACTCATGGGATCAATCTTTCCTCTTGGACCACTCACGCCTCATCCCTCTATACCATCCCAAATCAGCCTCCTATTACTGTCCCCTCCCCCCCTTCTTCGTGCCACCTCTTTTCTACTGGGCTTGTCAGGAAGGCTATTTGGAAGCTTTGTACGAGCAAAGCAGCAGATTTAGATGGGCTACAGGCAGAATTTCTGAAGCATGGCATTGACCCTCTTGTTGGGCCCCTCACTGATCTCTTTAATCTCTCTGTCTGTTCTGGTTTTCCTGACTCCTGGACTCAGCATATCATCCACCCCATCCATAAGGCAGGGGATCCCCATGAACCCAATAATTATAGGACTATCATGATTGGGCATATCTTTGCCAAGCTCTATGCCACAACATTGGATATGCTTCTCTCCCGGAGGTTGGAGGAGGAGGGTCACAGGGCTATTGGCCAAGCTGGTTTTCGGCAAGATCACCAGACCACAGATCACATTCTAGTCCTCAGAGCTATTATTGAGGAGGCGCGTTCCAAGTCCTCGAAGGTTTATTGTTGCTTTGTAGACTTTAGGAAAGCCTTCGACACGGTGCCTCGACATTTACTTCTTGAGAGACTTCGGTCAGTTGGCATCTCTGGGCAGCTTTTGACAGCGGTTTCACGGTTATATGAGACTGTGAAGGGTCGGTTTCGCTCCCCTCAAGGGCTTTCAGCCAGTATTCTTAGCACCATAGGAGTGAAACAAGGGTGCCCCCTTTCACCGACACTTTTTGGGATCTTCATCGACGAGCTTGAGACTTTTATTAGGGAGAACGCCCATGCAGAGGATGGTTGCCTTCTCCACTACGTGCTGATTTCTATTCTCCTCTTTGTTGATGACATTGTTCTTTTGGCCTCCTCCCCTGAGGGGCTTCAACGTCATCTGGACACACTTGCCGCTTTTTGTGACTTGAGACAGCTGACGGTGAATCTTTCTAAGACCAAGGTTATGGTGTTCAATACTACCAAAGAGGCCCTATCTCATCTCCACTTCTTTTTCCAAGGTCGAGAGGTTGAGATCGCCACCTCATATGTGTACTTAGGGGTTCTCTTCACTGGTCCCACTTTTGGTATGAAACCCGCCGCCCAGGCCCGGGTGTGTAAGGGGTATGCAGCTCTGTCTTTGCTAGAGAGGAATTGTTTCAAAGCACATTTTCAGGATATACCTGTGAAGATGAGGATCTTTGACGCCTTGGTCAAGCCAACTATTACTTATGGATCAGTGGTTTGGGGTCCTAGTCTTGGCCCGACTGAGTGGTCACGGGTTGAACGAGTACATACACTCTTTCTTCGGCGATTCATTCGTTGCAAGGGCACAATCCCCCGCTCTATTATTCTGGCAGAGTTTGGGGCCTCTCCTCTCCAGCTTGAGATTATCTTCTTGATTATCGGTTATCTTCACAGGATCCGTACTTTAGGGGATACCCCTGCGGGTTGCAGGCGGTACCCTTACCTCGCTCTTCGCTCCTCGATGGAACTCTCTCCGAGTTCTCGGGGAGGTCGAAGGTGCTGGTATTTTCAGGTCTTTGCCCTCCTGGCCAGCATTCAAATACAGATAGATAGCTCCCCCCTTATTCCTTGGGTGTTCTCCCCCCTCTCGGCTTAGTAAGGAGAAGGTGCTCCATGAGATCCGGAAGGATGTTAGTCTCCAATACACTAGATGCACGTGGATCTCTCCTGTTGCCCCTCTTTCCCCCAAGTTGTCTTTCTACTATGAGCACTTCTTACAGATTCAAGAGGGCAGAATAGTTCCTCCCCAATACCTTCAACAACACACAATGCATAGTCTTCGGATCCCGATTGGGCAACTCAAGGTGTGTTCTCACCAACTCCGGATTGAGTCAGATCACCATCTTCCGACGGAGGAGCGGATTTGCTTGTTTTGTTCCTTGGGTGAAGCCGAAACCCTGCATCACTTCATTTTTTGCTGTCCCATTTATTACGAGATCCGAGGCAGATTCCATTGCCTTTTCAGGGACAACTCTCGATCTGTTTCTACCTTCTTCAGATATCCGGATCAGCGGTGTCTCGCACTCTTTCTTAGGGAGGTAACTCAGTTTCGTCGACATAAAAGTTCTCCTCCAGATGGATCTCACCCCCCTCAACATCGGCTCATCACAACATACTTCACCAGCTCTGACGGACTAGGGGACACCGGACGGAAACGCCCCACATCATCCAGTTCGGACGGGAGCAGGGTCACTAGACAGCGCACCCACAGTCTGTTAGGGTCCCGCTCTAGCGATGGACAAAGACATATCATGGACTTCTTCAACTTTGATACTTCGGCCTCGACTGCTAGGAGAGATTAGTTTCTAGGGGGTTCTTGGAGCTTGCCCCTCCTGGGCTGCTCCCTCCCCCCCTCCCTCTCTCTCCCTGTTCTTCTTGGCGTGCACTTCACTCTTCTGGACTGCAGCCCTTCCCCCCCCCCCCCCTCTTCTCTCCCTTCTTTTTTTTCCCTTTCTCTTTAGCCCGATTGTCGGGTTTCGTCTTGTTTTTATCTTAGTTATTTTCTTTGTTGGGCTTTTAGCCTGCTAGCTGGCAGTCATTATTGTTGCCAGGAACAACTTCAAATTGATAGCTACAGGGGTCTGTTGATAAGGCATATAAACTCTACAAATTTGAGAAGTTTGTAGAAAACATTCCTAAGCAATGGAGAGCTTTCGTTGCTTCTGTTGATAAAAGGAGCAAGATTTGGCATCTTCATATGGGTCATATAAATTCTGGTTCTCTGTGCTTCATGAGTAGAAAAGGTCTTGTGAAAAGTATGTCACCATCTCTTTCTTCCCCTAGTGGTGTACTTGAGGGATGTGAATGCAATGTACACCCCTTAACTGTTGTTCCGAATGTACTCTGTTTTTACTCTCTCTTTTTTTTTCTCTAATCTGTGTTTTTTCCTGATTTTTTTTTTTTTTATATTTTTTTTTATGCTTTGAAAGGAAAATGCTATGCATGAAATAACTTCAAAAATGCCACACTCGAACTGAAAAGGAACCCAAATGAAACTACACACTAAATAACAATATTTTATTAAAAATTTTGACCTGAAATTGCAAGCACAGATGTGGTATTAAAAACTGAAATTGTACAATGCACAGCTGGAAATCATTAAAATGTTTGCAACTTCTTCAATCGGACTCCGAATCGCCTCCCGTAAAGTGCAATGATCTTCTCGTATTTACTTGCTGATCAGATCTGAGCAGTAATATCAGAATTTTATGACTGTTTTTCTGCTGCACGCTTCCCTGGGCAGCTGTACGATCTCCCTGGATGGTACGGTCAGCAAAAGAAGTTAATGGCTGCACTTACAAACCCTGAAATCACCCTTAAAGGGGTCGCCCAAGCATGAGGAAGGTGTGATAAAAAAACCCAGATTGAAACCCTTGATGAATAATGAGATATGAACCAAACACGCTTTCCAAAACCCTCCAAACAGCAGTTCGATCTGACCCAAAAATGCAAATTTACTCTTTAGGATGCAAAACTAACTTCTACCCAGATGAAGATGGCCAAAAACTGAAAAACCCTGATGATCACTTGGCATGGAACCCAAACTTCAAAAAATCCTCAAACCCTACTGCTGAATCTGTGATGCCCAATTGAGCCCTCTGTGAACTCCAATAATCTGACTAGGTGAGATCTTCCACCCACGAAATCAGAGCTACTCATGAAGGTTGTCGTCTCCACAAGCCTCAAGCTGCAATTTTCTCCATGAAAACTGGCAGAGTTTCTCCAAGATAGCAAAGATGTGAATGAATCCAAAAACCCCCAAAAACTCCTTTTTATGAAAGCTACGCCCATCTTGGATTTGGAACCAAAAAGCATAAAATTTAATATTTTTTTATTTCCTTATCTCTCCTTGGAATGGGGGGCCCAACTTGTACCCCATACTAGTTGATATAACGTTGTTTTTAAAAGAGGGCCGTTTTATGTCCCTTTTTAAAGTCACTTTATGACTTAATAATATAACTTGAATTTATTAATTTATTTACTCACCAAGGGGACGCCAACTTAGAATTGGGCAAATATTGCATCCACAAAATAAATGACTCTGCGAAATTGGAAGAACTGCATCGGGCCCACACTGCTAAAAATAACAACATCTATAAATAGTAACCCCCATGAATAGATGAATCCCCTAGCAAAAGCACTGATCACCAGGGAACAACTCAAATAGGGTTCCCAATCACCTCAGTTTAGCCTATGGGAACCTAGGAATAGGCTAAATTACCACAACTGACTGACTACTCAAAAAGGGGACATTACAGTTGAACTTGGTAAACATCATAGGGATGCATTTGTGGAAGAGAAATCACATAGGGCTTCCTATCTCTTCGGTTTGGTGCATTCAGATCTGTGTGGACTAGATATTAACTCACTTTCATTGGTGATTGCTCTTGACAAATTCAGATATATTTTCTAGAGCATAAGAGAGAGGTATTTCATAACTTTGTTGATTTTAAAGCTATGGTTGAAAAGCAAAGTGGTAGATTCATCAAAGTTTTGAGGACTGATAATGGTGGTTAATTTGTTAATCATGAGTTTGATTCCTTATGTAAGCAACATGGCATAATCCCGCAATATAGTGTTCCTTACACTCCTCAAAAAAATGGGATAGCTGAAAGGAAACACAGGCTTCTTGTTGAGATGGCTAAATGTATATTACAGGCTAGGAACATTTGAGATTGTAGAATAAAGCTGTTTTTAATGCACGTTCTATTGTTAATCATTCACCCACTGGAGCTCTTAAGGATATGACCCCAAATGAGAAATAAAGTGTCAGTAAGCTTAGTGTAGCACATATTTGTGTGTTTGGATGTGAAGCTTCAGTCCATATTCCAAATGAAAAGAGGAGCAAGTTAAATGTCAAAAGTAAGAAATGCATTTTTATTGGATATTGTGAGGTATCCTAAGGTTATAGGCTTTATGATCTTGCTGCTACAAAAATTGAAGTTAGTAGAAATGTGCACTTTGATGAGACTTTACTGACTCGCAATTCTTCTGAGTTACCAATTCTTCTCGAGGATGAGATTATCATGTGGACTGGCATGGCAGTTTTCACAGGACGGACCTCATGATGTTGATCATGATAATGAGCATGATGATAGAGCTGCTATTGATGATGGTAAGGACCATGACATGGCTAGTGGTGGTCTCTCTACTCATTTAGATGATGTTGTTACATCTTCTCATCCTCCGGCAGTTGGATCTAGCTGCCCCAAGTGGGCTTAAAAGGTCTTGCAGAATGTGCCTAGTGAGGCACTAGAGTCACATGATGTGCATGGTAAGACTCGTTCTCAAAAGAATTGGGTCAACTTTGCTCTCATGATCAATGTCAAATAAGGGACTGATCCTACTACTTTTGGACAAGCTAGAGGGAATCTTGAATGGAATACAGCTAGGAGGGATGAGTATGATGCTTTAAAGAGGAATCATACTTGGGATTTGGTTCCAAGGCCCCCTGGGAAGAATATTGTTGGGTGCAGATGGGCCTATAAGACCAAAATACTTCCAAGGGTGATGTGGAGAAGTATAAAAGCTCGTTTGGTAGCCAAAGGTTTCTCTCAAGAGGAAGGCATTGACTACAATGATACTTTTGCTGCTCTGGCCCGCATGGATTTTATATGTGGATTATTTGATTCTCATTAAGGATGAGACATCAGAAATTGCTAAGATGAAGACTAGGTTAATGAATTCCTTTGAGATGACTAATTTGGGTTTGTTGCACTTATTTTTAGGTGTGCAAATTTGGCAAATAGGGATGGAATTTTTCTTTCTTAACCTAGGTATGCGTTGGACCTCTTCAAAAAGTTCAACATGATGGATAGTAAACCAGTCAAAACTCCTATGGCTTCTAGAACAAAGCTTGAGCTTGCTCTACCTAATGACCCTAAGATAGATACCTCTTTGTACTGTTCACTAGTGGGAAGTTTACTCTATTTGACCCATAGTAGACCAGATATTGCCTTTGCTGTTGGATATATGGCTAGATACATGGTGGACCCACAAGAAAGTTATTTGAAAGCAGCTAAGATGATTTTGAGATATTTTAAGGGGACATTGTAATTGGGAATCTTTAATGGGAGGGATGAAACCTCCAAATCGATTGGGTATTGTGACTCGAATTATGGGATGACATTATATTACACATGCAAATATGTCACTGTTTTGTAAGGAAATCACTAGGGTGCCTATTGTTGAGAAAATCGTTAAGTGTCTAAACATCCAAGGATTCACTATGGTTGCTTATGGTTGATTAGCTCTTTTCTGTAGTGACCATGATTACAATAGCTCAAAGGAAAGAAAAGATGAAATTACATTAGTACCTATCATTAACCATAGCTATCAGGTTCAAAATGTTTGTTTCATTCCAAAGGTGGTAAGTATGGAAGTTCGTGATTACAAGAAAGGGCAAAAAAAAAAAAAATAGGCCATAGGATATAGAAAATTTAAACTTATACATTTTTTTTGTTTAATTCCAACACAAAGAAAAATGCAAGAACATACACAAAAATATGTAAAAACAATATATGCAGCCATTCAACTATGTATCATTGAGACATTCAACTTGGAACTACGACCCAGATGAAGTTCATTTGCCCTCAATAGTTCCATATCCTCCACAAAAGTGTTGCAGTCATTCAGCTCAAAAATGTCATGTGAGTGAATTTCAACTTCCCTCAATAAGTTGATATGCATATCATGACTTAGGGTTCAGCCCAGGTTTTTGTTTTTATTTCTTGTTTTAAATTATGACTTTAGTAGTTTTTTCATTTTTTAATACATTCTACAACATGCCCTTTTGATTAGTAAAAAATGTTCAAAACAAGCCAAACCAGTTTGCCTCATCAAATTTTCCATTTTGACTGAATCTTATCCAGGTTTAGCCAGAACTATTAAGCATGTCAAAGCCGGTCAATGAGACTGCAAACTACACTCCGTTAAGATAATTACATTATACAGGATAGGATGTCTAAAGTTAAAAAAACATCCCCAGAGGAGAAGAGGGCAAGACACAGCCAGGATTCCCAAAATATAGATTTAATATGAAAAAGGCAAGTCCCAAAGTCCTGAGTAAGAATTAAGAAATTATTGCATAATAAAGATCAAGTTACAGAATGAAACCACAAAGTCAGAATGAAGCAGCACATGTTGACATTCAACACAATAAGCACACGAAACCTGATCTTGCCTAAAACTCATATAATTTGAACACAATGCTAATGTTGAGAGTGTTAAAAGTTTTCAGAAAACATGTGTGAAACAAAGGTGTAAAGAAGTCATTAAATTAGTGGAATTTCCCAATTATCTAAAGAGAGAAGACGGCTTCAATCTGAGCAATCATGGAAACCCTTCATAATTGTGATGGTTATACTTAAAATGACAAAAACTTTTCTGTATTTTTTAATTATGCCTTAAGCACTTTTAAGTCCTATAAAAGTTTCCTTCTTGGTCATTAAAAAAGCGTCTTAAATCCTTGTAAGAAGCCCATCATTAACAATATTTTATTATTAATAATAAAATTTATTCTCTTAAAATAGAGTTCTTTTAACAATCAAATCTCCATAAGATTATCTATTATATAATTCCTAATGAACCCGTAAATAAGATTAGTAATTTATCCTAGTAAACTCTTATTTCAAGCTTCACCCAATCAATAGTTTTATTCTAAAAGATATTATTCATCTTATTTTTTATTTCATAAACGAAAATTGAAGTGTCGGCCATGCCTCCACAACGGCACAACGATTATGGTGGAGTTAGATTGTGCGGCTTGACGATGGTGTCCACTAAAAGCCCGATTTGATCAATGGATTTGTCATTAACGTCTTTAGATGAGTTGCTAGTGGTCTCCATGCAATTCGGCCTGGCTGTGAGTTAAGGTCATTTTGTTGTTTAGATGCTAGTGTTCTTTTGTTGGGGTTTTGAAGCCCACTTCCCCCAATATCCATGGCAAAGGGGTAAGTAGCATTGACTATACGGGGTCTATGGAGGAGGTGGGTTGTGGTGGTGCCTACATGTAGGGCCACCATGCCCATATCTTGGTCTGGTTGGGATCTCGGTGGTAGTGGGTTTATTGTTCAGACTCTAGAGCATGTTTGGATGGTGTGTAGTGGGCTGGAGAGGCCATTGGGAAGGTGTAAGGTGTAGCAGTTGCCGTGATGGTAGCCACAATGGATTGTCGTTGTTGTATTGTTCTAGTGTGAGGAGGCATCACCGTTATGATCGTTGATTGTGCAGGCACTAGGGTTCCATGAGCTAAAGTCATGATTGAGCAAGGGGAGGAGGCAAACTTGTGTGGCAGGTGGTTCGGTGGCATTGAGCGTCATGATCATGCTCCCAGCCCTTTGTCCACAAATCAGTCGTGTTAGGGTTTTGCATGTCAATGTCGCTGCCCCCTCCATGGAATCTAGGGTTTCTGTTTTTTTGAAGGTTTGGGGTCATAAATGTTGTGGGATGGAATGTACATTGTCCTGGTAGCCGACTGCACGTGATAGCTCTGTGTGGAGGCAGTGAGGGTGCATTTCTATCAAAGTTGTCATTTGTTGATTGGTCCCTTTGGCCCCTATGGGGTAAAAGAGGTGTGTTTTGCAAAGGGCGAAGCTAGGGTTGTAGGAGTGGCGAAGGATGAGACCCACTCCGTAGTAAGCAATTTTCCCAAACACGCTCTTGGCACGTTGGTGGAGACTGGGTGGCCCACCCAGTTCTCTGCTATCACAGGGGTGGCATTCATTGACTAGATGGTCTTGATTGAGAGGATTTTTTATGGAGCTCTAGGTGGGGTGTTTTGGGCACAAAAGGTGATCAAGGGTATGGCATTTTGATGCATGGTTAGTGATGCTTGTGCAAGCTTTGATGTCACATCTTTTTTTACTTACGTTTTTTGTGTAATAAAGTTTAGTTCCAATGGAACTCTTGGTAGTCGACGGATTTTGGGTGTGGTGGTCTTATTGCCTAGACAAACACACAATGGGGAAGATGTGACGATGCCCTATTACCACTTGAATGCTTTGGGTATCTAGGGTTACATGCTTCCCACTTGTTGTGCAACCATATTTTGGTCCCAACGTGCTCACCTACTAGGGAGGCTTGAAATTCTCTACCACTATTTTATCCGTGCATTAAATAATTGGCATGTGTTTTGGAAGGAGTGCTCTTGCCTTTTGTGGATAAAGCAACTCTTCATGGTGATGGTTGCGCAACTTGGTGAAGTGTGTGATTTGGATTTTCAAGGGTTCCAAGAGTGGTGTTATTTGTGTTTGGTTGCTGATTTGGTTATCTCGCTTTGGACTCCCCATCTCAAGTGCAATCAACTATGCATCCCATCCTGCTCGCCCATTGGAGGGGACTTGACCATGGCTTTGTTCAGATTACTAATCGCTACTCTCATAGATGATGCTCAAAGGGGATTTCCAAGTGTCAGATGGCATTTAATGGTTATGCCTATGTCTTGTTTCCTCGTTTAGCTCTCTAAGGTGGTTTTCCCATTGTGTTGTTAGTTGTTTCACCATTGTATCTGTGTTCTTTTCATGGGAAAGGACCCCTATAGAACCCTGTTTACCCAACCAAATAATAATAATAATAGTTTTCTTTTCTTAAAGAGTTGGTTCAAACTTTCTATTGTGTTGGTTCAAACTTTCCATTATGATATTAAACCAGCTTTTATCTTCTAGTAAGAAAGCCAGCATGAGAAGGAACTTTTTTACCAAATGGACAGACTCCTTTCGCATCATAGATTAATATCTCTTCCCTTCAGATGGGTCCTAAAGACAGACTTGAGATGTCAAATTCTTTAAATTTGTTCATGGGATTCCCAAAAAACACAATAACACAAACTCAGGAAAAGAATACCATTTGGATACTTGAAGGATTTGAGATCCATGCTATACTATAAAAAGTCATGTCTTCATTACAATTGGATTTTTCTTTTTATGCAAGGACCAAAAAAGGAGAGCAGCTCCAAACTTGAAATAAAGTAAACTCTAACAATAATAATTTTAGGAGAGAATTGCCTATTGGGTTTAGGGTAAGGAATGGGAAGCAAAGATTCACATCATAAGTGAAGGTTCAAATACCATGGGTGAACCTTAACATTTTAAGCCAATGAGCTTTGGAGCAAGTGGTTGGGATCAAAACATTTCATACCATAGACCAAGTTTCAAATCCCATGGGTGAAACTTAACATTTTATCAAATGGCAGGAGTTCAACTGGTTAAATATACCAATTTTCAAGGCACAAATCAGGGTTCAGATCTTGCCAAACAAAATATGAATAATTGCCAAGATGTTGTAATACAAGTGGGGCCCATTCCAGTCCTATATAACCATTTAAAAAAATAATGATAATAATAATTTTAGGAGAGAATCAAATGGCATGACCTCAAGTGGTTAAAAATGTGGACTGTGAAGAAGGAAACTTAGGTTCAAATCTTGCCAGTGATATGTGCACAATTGCCAAATACCCTTATGTCGTTTGTTGAAATACTGTGGTAACAATGGTCATGATGTAATACGGTTGGAAACAATTTTTTATGAAGTTTTGTCAACCTAGTTATCCCTATTTAGATTTTCATTTTCCCTTTCGTTTCCTTTAGAGATAAATTAATGGTTTCAAAGATGTGTTAAACTTGAGAAAATCCTTTCTATTCTTAGTATATATTCATCTCATTAGTAGTATATATTCATCTCATTAGCCTGGCAAACTTTTACTTTTGTGTAATGGTCTTCTCCTTGGCTATTACTCTAACATTTCCAACACATACATGATTTCTATCATTTTGTGAGTAATTTGCAAGAGCCAACTTGATAAGTGGATTATGTTAAATGTCAGTAAAATGCACTTGACTCTTACAGTAACTGACCTACCCAAAGTGCCCTTGTAAGATTCAAAGAACAAAAAATAAAATATCTAAAACTAAATTTAGGAAGCATTAGACCCATAAGGAAGGAGGTAGACCTAACTAGGTAGATTCCATGTTAAGTCATTTTATCTTAAATGCATATTAGAACAAGTGAATGATGTTAATGGAAGGCCTCACAACAAAGCTAAGACCCCAAAAAAATGGTATAGATAGAGAAAAAAGCTCTAGTCTACATCTAAATCAAGAGCAAGATATGTGCAAGCCTCCTTTTCAATCAACACAAGGGCAAAATAGTGAAAAGGGCAAAACGGAGTTTTAAGTTGATTCAAGTCAATGGATTTGGCCTAAAAGGGCTGAATTAAACAATCCTGAGAAGAAACTTTCCAATGTCTCTCCTAACATCGACAACAGACGATTCCACACACACAAAGAGAAAATAGTTAATGTGTATCTACCTCTGCATTTTGGACAATTAATAAGGAAAAATTCCTGACTCTATGCCAAGTGTAAGCATAAGTCATCTAAGGTCTCACAGTGGCCACTCCTGGAAAGGGAGATTGACATGCAAATCTATCACCAACTGTGCTAGTGACTGAAATATCCAACAAGTTCTTCAAACCCCCAATGGCTGAAAATGAAGTAAAAAATCTAGTGGTCCTAGAAGTCCTATCTAGAATTGATGTCTAAAAACTAATAACGATGAATGCCAACCTGCCAACCTTAAACAACTACCCTCTTCCATGGCTAGATTAATGGACTCCTAGGTACCATTGCTATCCACTCCATGCTTATCAAAAACTTATCAATTTAACACTTCTCTCTAGTTAATGACCATGCATGTGCACATTTTCCACATCATTTCACCTCACTTCTAAAATCTGGTGTGCTCCATTAGCAATAGCCTCCACATCAAAAGAATTCATGCTCCAAACATGCATCAACCTTCTCACTTCAAAAAACCACCCATTAAGATTTAAATAATAACTATAGAATTGTTGAAGCATCAAGCTCTCCAAGATCTGGTGCTAAACACAAATTACACTATCAGAATGAGAGAAAACAATTGCAAAAGCAAATGATCAATTCTCACACATAAGTGCTCAAGAATGCATAAGCTCTCTATATCAAATATGAGAAGGGAGGGATCACTTATATAGTAAGTGATTCCTCAATATGTACAAATACTAATCAATGTGGGACTAACAAGCTTCCCACTAGAAGATAAAATAGCAAGCTCAAGAGGCATCTCTAGGCCTAGAAGGAGCTAGAGATGTCGGATCAGAGCCTAGAAGGAGCTAGAGATGTCGGATCAAAGCCTAGAAGGATTCGAAAGAACCAGAGCAACCTAAGCAAGCTAATGTAAAGGTGCAAATACTAAGCACAAGTGCGTAAAAGTATAAAATATGCACCAACACCCCTCCATAAGCGTAGCTTAGGTGGGTAGTGTGATGTGAGTCCTGGCGGATGCGCCATAATGAACTGAATACAATGCAATGATCAACTCAACAGTAAAAGAAGAGGAAAAAGTAGGGAAAACCCCTTAAAAAAAGAAGACCATGAAGAAAGAGAAGGAGGTGGGAGACCCCCCCTCAAATAGAAGAGGTAGAAGAGTGAAATTAGGGTCTCGACAACAAGGCCTAATTAGGTACCCTAGTACAATGATAAGTCATGTGAGTCACAACTAAGGAAGTGTTTACAAATTCCAGAAAAGGATCACCAAAGCTCGTAATGCTAATGTTCTTCATGTGGTCCAAGAACTCGAAGAGTCAAACATGGGACTTATGATATGCCCAACAAGGATGAAGTAGCTGAGTCAAAGTGAGGCAGTAAATACTGCACTATCTTGGATATCTGTGAATTTGTAGAAGGATTGAGTTGATCTTCATAGAGTCCAAGTACTCAAAGAGTAAAACATGGGACTTAGGATATGCCCATCATGGATGAAGAAGCTCGTATCCCAACACATGTATCCAAAGTGTAGGATGATGACTATGTACTAAACACTCCATAATTTTGGATATTATTACAAAGCTCTCATAAGATGGAGAAAGAGAGAAAACCTCATGGGAAAAACTCTCCTCCAAAAGAGAGAAATAGAAATGCAAGTTTGATGAACAACCAAGACATGGCACTTTACATGTAGTGCAATTTTACAATTATTTTCACCTTGAAAAAGGTGTGAAATGCTATTTCTAACAGACCCAGAATAGTAGTATACAAGATATTAACAAAGCTTATGGCAGAGAGGTTAAAACCTTTTTTACCAGATCTCATTCCAAGTGAGCAAGGTGGTTTTGTTGAAGTAGACAAATTCTAGATGGAATAGTAGTGGCCCGGGAGGTGATACACACAATGTCCAAGCAAAAGGACCTAGGTATGTTTATTTATTTAGATCTTTCTAAAGCTTATGATAGAGTAGACTGGTCCTTTATGCAAAGGATTTTAGAAAAAATGGGCTTTGCAAAGGATTGGAAAGACTGGGTAAAAGCCTGTACACAAACTGCATCTTCCTTTTTTTTGGTAAATGGCAGTCTGTCTCCCATGTTCATTGCAGGAAGGGGGTTGAGGCAAGGGGACCTTCTTTCCCCTTACCTTTTTATCCTTTATGCAGAGGGTCTAGGAGATTGTTAAAAAAAGGGAGACAAGAGGGGAGGCTAAGGGGTCTGAAAATAAGTTCTCAGATTGAGATAAATCACCTCCAGTTTGTGGATGATACTGCTCTTATTAGTCAAGCCAATCTCCTAGTAGCAAGAAACATAAAAGAATTTTTAGATGGGTATACTCAAGCTACTAGGAAAACTTTTAATGAAAAAAGTCTCAAATATTTTTTTTCAATACAATGAAGAGGGTGAGAGACAAAATTATACAGTTGTTGAACTTCATGGAAACTCCTTTACCCATACAGTATTTAGGAGTATCTTTATCTGCAAATAAAACAAAAAGCCAGAAGTGGAAAGGGTTGATTGACAGACTTCAAGCTAAGTTGAGCAACTGGACACACAAATGGCTAAGCTTGGGAGGAAGGCTTACAATGATTAAAGTTGTGCTACAAGCTCTCCCAGTTTATAAATTTTCCATACTTCAAGATCCAAAGAAAATTCTAAAAGATATTGACAAATACACAAGAAATTTTTTGTGGTCAAGTGCAAGGGAAGAACAAAAATTAGCACTAGTTGGATGGGAGAAGATATGCCAAGTTTGCCAACCAAAAAACCGAGGATTTGGGATAAGATCAGCATCCCAAAGCAGCAAGGTACTAGTAGGGAAGCTATATTGGAGATGGATTACAGCTACTAGAGGCTTATGGAGCAGACTATTACAAGCCAAATATTACCTAGGAGAGGCTGAGAAATACATCCCAAGACTCAGAGTGGAAGGAGAGGGATCTACAACAAGGTTCCACAAGCCTGGGGGACGCGGGGAAGCGGGGACGCGTTTCGGGGACGACGGGAGACGGCTGGCCGATTTTAGGGGACGGCTGGAGGATGGCTAGTATAATACTATAATTTTTTTTTAGAAATTTAGAATAATCTACAAATTCTACACACAACAAAAATGAAAAGTACTAAAAACTTAAAATGTATGCATGTTCTTAAAACATGTTTCAATCTGAAATGAACTCAGCTATTAGCCTATAACTAAGTGCAGCCATTTCAACAAATGTAACTTGAAGGTTCAGCCAAGGATATCAAGTGCAATCTCTAACAATTAACTTAAATAGTTGCTATCGCTCAAGTAACGAATGCCACACTGTTCAGCTTTTAACATTCAAACAATAACAATCATCATTTTTAAATTTTAAAGCCACCAATGTTCAAGCAAAGACCATTTTTTTATTTTTTTTATTTTTTTCAGTCACCAATGTTCAAACAAAGAAAGTTCTCAGTTTTTACTTTTTGGCCATCAATGTTCAAGCAAGATAGTCATTGGTTTTCACTTTTCTCTGTTCAGGCAAGATAGTTATCCATTTTTTCAGCCATCAATGGTCAATCAAGACAGTCATCAGTTTACAGCCCTCAATATAAATTATAAAAGCAAGACAGCTTTACTGTTCAGTCTCTAGCAATTCTGCACTGTTGTCCAATCACTAAAGTGATATTTAAACATTAACAACCACCATTGTTCAGTTCCCACCATGTAAGCAATGACAGTTACTCCTAACTGTTCAACTATGACAGCCTTTTTTTTTTAATTAAAGTTTGTATCATTATTTCTTTTTTTGGGGGGGACGGTTGGGTGTCCCCGGGGACGGCTGGGCGTCCCCGGGGACACCCCTGGGCCCTGGGCATCACCAGGGACGTCCTTGGACGTCCCCTAAAAAGGGACATCCCGAGGACGGCCACCTGGGACAACCAGTCGTCCCGGGGACGGCTGCCCTGCCGTCCCCCAAAAGGGGGACAGGGGGAAATGTCCCCCATGCCGTCCCCTGTCCCCGGGGACACAGGGGGCAGGGGGGAAGCGTTCCCGGGGGGGGGGGCGTGTCCCCGTGGAACCCTGATCTACAGTATAGAGAACAATGGAAGCAGACTAGGAGTTAATAAAGCCATACCTTTATTGGCAATTAAGGGATGGAAAGGATGTTCTTTTTTGGGAGGATTCATGGAATCAATCTCAACCAATTATTCAAACATTCCCGAGAGATGGAGAGTTGGAAAGCAAGCTCCAAAAGGTAGGGTGGTGGAAAGCCTCTTACTATATGAAATCATGGAATCAACATGTGCCAAACTTACTACAATGGAAACATCCCCGAGAATGGCCAATGAGGGGGATAGAGGAACTAACCAAAAAATTGTGGAGACATCTCCAAAGACATCCAGTTCAGGATGGTTCTAAGAAGGATATACTTGGATGGGGAAGAAGTAAGTTGGGAAGCTATAAGGCAAAGGAGGGATACAAGGTAGTCTGTGGATATGAGATTACCCCAGCACCACTTCCATAGACATTTGTTTGGCAAAAAGAAGGATGGCCAAAAATTAACATTTTCTCATGGCCAATTAACCACAGAAAGTACTTGACATTTGATAATTTGATAAAAAGAGATTTCTACGGGCCTTCCAAATGTGTTATGTGTGGAAAGGCAGAAGAGACCTTGAATCACCTCTTTTTTGGGTGTTCTTCTTTTGCCAAAGACATATGGATCAATTGGTGGAGGCAGATCAGACAGCATTGGGAAATGTTTGAGAGCCAGGAAAGCTATTATGAGAAATGGAAACAGTGCAGATTTAAAACTAGAACAATGAAAATGGCATGGAAGCTGGGACCTAGCTTCATATGGTGGCAATTATGGCTAGAACGAAATGCACGCATATTTAGATCAAAGCACATAACAAGGGAGCAAATTTGGGAGAGGATTATGAGTAAGTTAATGGAAACACTATCGATTAGATTACAGGAGGAAACAAACATAGAAATGGAGGAAGTGACTATTCTAAGGAGCTTTGGAATAACTGTAAAAGAAAAACAACTAAGAGTTGGTTGCGTAGGTGAGATCTCGAATAACGTAGAGTGGAGACCACCTCCCAGAGAGTAGGTGAAGGCAAACATAGATGAGGCTTCTACTAAAAATCTTGGAAAAGTTGGTTTTGGTATTATTATACGAAATTGGAAAGGAGAACATGTGTACTAGAGAACAGAAGGTATGGGGGAGACAACAAATAATGAAGCAGAAGGACAAGCGATCTTGTCAGCATCAATGATAGTTGCAAATTTTCATTTACATAAGCTATGGATAGAGACAGACTCTCAGGTATGGGCTAGATTCTTGGATCTGGTAAGACCCTTTCAGGTGCTAGGAATAAGGAAGGTGGAAGAAGCTCAAAAGATTTGGAAGGTTTTTCAAGATGTTTTTATTACACATATCAAGCGAGAAGGAAATAGCGTGGCAGATTATATAGCAAAATGGGAAAAAGAACTGGACGAAGGGCAATATGTGGACTCTCAGATGGAAAATCAGATAAGTTGGTGCCAAAGAATCCAAGGGATGAAAGAGGTGGTACAGACAGATAGCAGACATGTTCAAGATGCCAATAATGACTTCAAAACATCATGAAGATAGATGGATGGTCTACGAAATTCAGATGACTGAGAAAAATTGGAATTCAACTATGGTAATGTTGATGTGTATGAATAATTGTATTATGGTGGCCTCAGGTGATGTTTCCAACAAACACACCTATATATTGTTTTTATGGCTAATTTTTTATCCAGGAGGGATTGGAGGAGGATTTTCTTCTTCCCTTGTTTCCTGTCCAGCTCATTTTATTTCAAGGTTCCACGAGCCTGGGGGACGGGTTTCCGGGGACGGCGGGGGACGGCAGGTCGATTTTAGGGGACGGCTCGGGGACGGCTGGTATAATACTATAAAAAATGAAATTTTTTAGAAATTTAGAATAATCTACACATTCAAAATTCTACACCCAACAAAAATGATATTTCATATTACTAATCAATTATGTAAGTGCAGCCATTCATATTCAGATTAGTTACTAACACATAAGTGCAGCCATAATTGAGTCATTTCACATTTTCATGTTCATATTAGTTACTAATTTGCAGCCATTTAATTGTTTCAAGTTCAACAACTATAACTTGAAGGTTCAGCCAAGGATATCAAGTGCAAACAATGTTCAAACAGTCATCATTTTAAGTAATAACAGTCATCATTTTTTCAGCCACCAATGTTCAAACAAAGACTGTCATGTTTAAAAATTTTCAGTCACTAACTGTTCATTGTGTTCAAATATGACAGCAATAAGAAATTTGAAATAGTCATAGTATCAATGCTCATTTGCAACAAAAAGACTCAAAACTAAAATAGTAAAGGAGTATACAATGTAATAGAACTCCTATGAAACTTCTGTTGGGCTATCACTATCAAAATCTGTATCACTATTTGATGAGGTGCCCTCATCATCTAAGTGAAGATCCTCCAATGAAACTCCAACCAACCCCTCATGACTCTCATCCTCATCAATCTGTCCTGCATCCTCTGGATCAACATCCCATCGTGTAGCTGGAGATTGCTTGTACTCTGGCTTAACTCTCTCACGAAGACGAAGAGAGCTATGCACTGCAACTAGCTTCTCCGCTCTGCGAGAGGTAAGCCTATTCCTCCTCACATTGTGGATAAAGCTGTATGTAGACCAATTCCTCTCAGCAGCAGAGGAACTAGCAACCTGTGAAAGAACCCTAATTGCAAAATATTTCAAGTTAGGTGTGCTGTCCCCATATAGCTGCCACCATCCAATGGGATTTCTTTGGGCAATGGTAGCCCTATCCTCCCTACACTCTGGGTGGCTGAAGCGAGGGCCCTCGAGATTAGCAAAATTGAGCCACTCATTTCTAATATTTGAGCTCTCCTCCTTCGCATATATCTTTCTAATGGCCTCCAAAAACCCTTCTCTCACCTCTGGATCCTCATGGGGAGACACTCTCCCAAGCCTAGGCTCATACCACTTGGGGTTTACTGAATATGCTGCCATATGAAGGGGGGTGTTCATCCTATCCCACCTCCTCTGTATAATAGGCCTGATGTAGGCCTCATAGAATAACAGGGATGGATCTCTAGCAGAAATGACTTTTTTAATCTCCCCCAACATGCTGTCAAAAGTCTCATATATTTCTCCTAGACTAGGAGCATCTGTGTCAGCATATCTGATGACAGCAACAATAGGGGCAACAAAAGACACAATATACCTACAAGAAATCAAAAACAAAATTTAGAAACTTATATGTCACATTGTCATATGAGCACTCCAATTTGAAACAAACAATGAAAATTGAAAAATCATAAATAACATTTTGGTTTCTTACTTGGCTTGAGACCACCAACTATCATCCAATGTTTTGTCTCTAATTTTTTTGCCCTCCTCTGTCCTTGATTCTGGCCACCTCTTCCACTCCGTGCATACTACCATGGATTGTAGAGCATCTTGCACCTCAATCATCCTCTCCAATAAAATGAAGTAGGTGGCGTATCTAGTGTCTCCCGGTTTGATGAACTCCTTCTTTGAGAAGGACCGAAAGAGGGCTAACGAAGTGTGATGGTTGCAAATGAACATTTGCATATCTCTGGCTTGTGCAACCATCTCCTTCACCCAATCTATCCTCCCAATGTCCTTCAATGCATTGTTCAATGCATGAACACAACACGGGGTCCAAAAAATATGTTTATATTCTTGTTCTATCATTTTGCCTGCACGCTGGCAAACAGGGGCTGCATCTGTAACTACCTGTAGTGTACAACAAAAAATTAAAATGGTCTCATTTAAGTTTTTAACAGCCATTTAGAATCTAGATTTGTAATTTTAAAATTTAAAGATTTTGATTTTCATTAAAATATCTGAAAAACTTAAAACTTAAAACTTAAAAGTAAAACAAAAATTATCGAATTGATTACCTGTACAACATTGGAGGCTCCAACCTCCTCAATAGCCTCCTTCAACTGAAGGAACTGGAACTCAGCATCCTTTTTTTTTCCCGTGCAATCAATGGCTTTGAGAAAATAGGGACTTGCTTTACATGTGACAATGATATTGATGAGTGGACGTTGACGAATGTCAATCCACCCATCCATGATGATAGAACATCCATGAGTCAACCATGTGTTCCTCATCTGCTCCATAACCACACTGCATTTGGAATAGTGTTTGTCTAAAAGAGAGGTACGCAGCCTAGTTTCTCCAGGCGGTAGATATGAAGTCCTTGCCTTGGCTATTTCTCTTACTGCGTCCTTGAAGTAGGGGGAGCGTGCAATATGGAAAGGCAGCCCATGTGCAAAAAATAATTTTGCTATAGCATCATCTGCTGATTCTCTTCCTTGCACATTAAACATTTCATTTACAGTTCCCCTTTTCTTTGAGGGCAGCGGTGGCATACTGGATGTTTGGGTTAATTCTTGTGGCTGTTCTAAGGAGGCCCCAACGTCCTCTCTAAATGATGGGCTGCCTGTAGATAAAGACAAACCAGAATTTTTAAATCTAGACTCTTGCACAATCTTATGGACTTCATTAACTTGTGCCCGGGTCATTTTTTGGCAAGCCCTAACCCCTGTTCCTGCCTTATCTGTGAGATGAGACTCAACCCTAGTATAGCTGCCCTTAAATGTAGTTTTGCAAATATTACACAGCCATGTTCTTGAGCCCCCAAAAATTTTTTTCCCTTGGTCACAGTTAGTTACAAATTGCAGCAGTGGTTTTTTTATATTAAATGGACCCCTGGCATATTCTTTAAGTAACAAAGATGGGCAGTCAAAACTAGGTTGAGAAGCAGTGCTATCCCCTTTGGAAGTTTGGGGTGAGGATGAATCCCTAGGTGCAGCAGTATTCATGTTTATGTTTGGATTTTCAGTTTGGTATCCCTCCTCCAAATCAACCTCAAAAGAACCTGATGCACTGCTGGCCATGTTTTGTGTTGAAAACTTGAAATTAAAATATAAAATTTCAATTTGAAAAAACTAACAGCTTGGAAGAGGTAAAAAAAGTTTGAAAACCTAGTGCTGTTGCTGTTATTTTTTCTGCTGTTGTTTGCTGCCTTCTGCTGTTTTTTGCTGCCTACTGCTGCTGCCCTTGCTGCCCTTGCTGCCTACTGCTGCTGCTATGCTGCCCTTGCTGCCTTTGCTGTCTTCTGCTGTTTTTTGCTGCCTACTGTTGCTGCCCTTGCTGCCTACTGCTGCTGCTATGCTGCCCTTGCTGCCTTTGCTGCCTACTGCTGCTGCTATGCTGCCCTTGTTGCCCTTGCTGCCTACTGCTGCTTTTTCCTTTTGCTCTCCAGCTCTCTTTTTCTTATTCTCTTGAAAAATGAAAGATGAGTGTAAGTGGTTTTTACTTTTTTTGTTTTCACTTTATATAACATACTTTTAGGTTTAGGGTTTTGGGGGGGGGGGGGGTGAGACTCAAAATGGGTCCCACCCCTTACCTTTTTAAAAACTTAAAAAGTAAATTTTTTTTTTTTTTTGGATTTTCCCCTTTGGTGGGGACGCCCAGCCGTGGGGGACGGCTGGGCCCCATGGGGGACGCCCCAAAAAGGGGGACGTCCCGAGGGACAGCTGAGGCCTGACAGGCCTCAGCCGTCCCCCAAAAAGGGGGACGGGGGGAAACGTCCCCCTTGCCGTCCCCCCGTCCTGGGGGACGTGGGAAACGGGGGGACGCGTCCCCCGGGGGGGGACGCGTCCCCATGGAACACTGGTTTTATTTTGTAATACAGCTTCTATAAATATAAGATATTTTTTATTTTTTCAAAAAAACAGTCCCATAATAGTATATGGAAAAATAGATCTCACCATAGTGTAGAGCTTGAAAAAACACACACTTTCAAAAAAACGGCACCTTAGAAGGAGCCACAGTTTGAAAGATATAGGTGTTTTTGTGTTCCAAAAACAAGGAAAGGACTAACAGGCAATAATTGTAAGTATGTGCAAATTCTGGTGTTATAGATCATCAAAAAACTGAAATCTAAAAGGCACCATCTAAAAGTACATGAAAAACCAGTCGCAACAAAAAAATATTGCTCAAAATGGACATCATATGAGCAAGTTATGACTGTTTTAAGATTGATTGAGATTTCAAGGTACTCAATGGTGAGGGCAGTCCATTATGCTAATGAACAAGTGGGGCCCACATGCTGACGTGTCCGCTGACCGGGCTGCTGACTGAGCACGTGGGGCCAAATGCTAACGTGTCCGTTAATAGGGTTGTTGACTAGGCAGGTGGGGCCGAATGCTGAAATGCCCGCTGAACAAGTTGTTAAATGAGCAGGTGGGGCCGAATGCTAACATGTCCGCTGACCAAGTTGCTGATTGAGCAAGTGGGTTGTGCATGGAAACACGTGGGTTTTACACCCTTGTGCAGAAAATTGATGGTCGTCGGGGCCTTGCGTACGCCTTCAACCAAGACTGAATCTACGTGTTTTTTGGCTCTTCGTCACGCTGGGGGAGCACCGAGAGCACTGCATGCCTTGCGTGCACTATTTGTGCGCCTTGGGCACCATGGTGGCCGCAGCCTGTGGCACCGCTTGCTACGCACTAAGGCGCTGCTCATGCCACTGCGTCGCGTTGTGCACACACTGTGCGCGCAGTGGTGGCGTTGGTGTTGTTGCACACCTGTGCTTGTTGTGGGGGCGCGTGCTGCCTATGCACTCGCCGTGATTACAAATCTGAAAGACCCCCCTCCCAAATTTGCAGTTCAGCACTTTATAACTCAGTGTAATTACAGATTTTGACCTTCAAAAAGATGTATTAAGCTGGAAATTACAGTCTAGGAGCAGAATTTATTTCTACAAACATAATGCATAAATTTGAAGCTGTCAAAAAACTGCAAAAAACTGCGACTAAACAACACTGTCTGAATACAAAGAAACTGGGAAATATCGGCTGAAAATTACAGTCTAGGTGCAGAATTGCTGCAAACAGAATGCATAAATTTGCAACTCTCGAAAAACTACAAAAAACTGCGACTGAACAGCTACTGTCTGGAAAAACTGAGAAATGCCCCGAGATGTTGATGACAAATCTAGACAAGTTTATAGGTTGTCTATAGGTTTGGGAACTTTTTTTTGGACGCAACAGTGAGGTCCTTTCGGGCTGAAAATGGACGGATTTTTTAGTGGTCTCCAAAAGTCCGCCAAGAGCCTGATGTGAGTGCAACCTGAGACGAATACCTGAAATAACAAGTCACCAAGAAACGTATATCGTTGATTTTTGAACTTTCTGATCACCGAGATCCGAGTGGACAAGGTGAGAGCATTCGGTTTCAAAAAATCAGATTTACAAGAGCATAATTCAGAAAAATAAAAATAAAATAAAATAAAACAAAAAACTGAAAACAATCTAAAATGAACACTGTTAGATATGAAGATGTGCTAGCAACCAACTTGCTCTGGTACCATGTAGAATTGTTGAAGCATCAAGCTCTCCAATATCTGGTGCTAAACGCAAATTACACTATCAGAATGAGAGAAAACAATTGCAAAAGCAAATGATCAATTCTCACACGTAAGTGCTCAAGAATGCATAAGCTCTCTATATCAAATATGAGAAGGGAGGGATCACTTATATAGTAAGTGATTCCTCAATATGTACAAATACTAATCAATGTGGGACTAACAAGCTTCCCACTAGAAGACAAAATAGCAAGCTCAAGAGGCATCTCTAGGCCTAGAAGGAGCTAGAGATGTCAAATCGAAGCCCAGAAGGACTCGAAAGAACCAAAGCGAGCTAAGCAAGCTAATGTAAAGGTGCAAATACTAAGCACAAGTGCGGAAAGTATAAAATATGCACCAACAATAACTAATGGCATCTCGCCCGTTGGGTTTGGGGTTAGCAGTGGATAGGAAGGAGTTTCACACCATAAGCCAAGGTCCCAATCCTATGGGTGAACCTTAACATTTAACCCAATGGGTATGGGGCAAGCAGAGGGGAGCAAATATTCTCACACCATAAGACAAGGTTCCAAACCCATGGGTAAACCTTAACATACCAATTTTTAAAAAATACAAAATAAAAATTAAGAAAATTATTTTAAAATAAAAACTCATGGGATCCCTTGAGAAGGACAAGAATGAAAAGTTTAACAAACAAAAAACTAGATAAGGTGTTAAAGGGTATTAAGAAATTGAAGGCTAAGATAGCTAACAAACAACATATTAGCAAGAAACATAAAGGTAAAACCATGGATTGTTTTCACCATTTGCAATGCTGAGCACCTCCGAGTAGGCGCAATCCAATAACCAAGCTAGAGATCAGAAAACTGTTGCATACAGGCATGCATTTATGTCACCTCACTTTGGAAGCTTAAAATCAGAAAAGCAGAATACTGCTGGGCCAAATTTGGCTATATTCAATACAATGTTGGACATGCATTTAGCAAAATTGTTGCTGTTCTCCATAACCAAGAAGATATCATGTTTAAGCCAAGAAACAAAGGTTAGGGAACCATGAAATCTGCTATAACAGGCAAATCTTCCAACAACATTCCAAGCACGTAACCATCTAACTGCATGCTACTGTCATGGTCTCTTCATCAACCATACCTAGTATGCTTTCTACAAATTACTATACCTATCGTTCTCCTCAGTCCCTTAAAATCACTCTGCGGTCCAAATTATTTGGAAATTTTCTAGTTAGACTATTAAATCTTCACATTAGTGCTAACTGCTATTTATAGTGTTCAGTTTCAATGAATCAATTGTATATAATTTGGCTCCTAAATATTTTGGGTTATAATATCAATATCAATAGCTTCAAATTCCTTTCACTGACAAGAAAATCTGTGTGATGTAACTCTGCCACATCAACAAAGTACTATTTCTGTATATAATAAAGGTTAAGGTGAAGGTGACTTTCTAGGTTATGACCAAGCCAGGATGCCTCTTAGGCATCTTATATTTATTAGTTCAATCATGTCACTCTTTGGATTTTGACCTTTTCATCAAGCTCATGGTAAATCAAGTCTTTCCAATCCACCTAATGTAAAATAGCCTTGTTCCAAAAATCTTGTGACAGGTCCTCTGGACTACTTAAATTTCCTTATAACTTGTTTAGATTCAAAGCTTGCAACAACTCACAACTTAGAAGTAAACAAATAAAAGTAAGTATAAGAACCTCACTATAGCGTCTAATCTGAAATTAAAAGGTGGACAATGTGCAGTTTAAAATACTAAAGAATAGCTTGTAATCTCAACCCCAAAACAACTAAAAATGTGAACTTTTGTCCTTGTAAAGCACTAAGGTTTGATGCTAATGTGGCCGTCTACACATGCACAGAGGCCCCAAAAGAATGGTGTCCCTCAATTCATTTATACGAGTCTGCTTGGTAGCTTCTACAAATACTTCCCTGTATACACTCACTTGCATTATACATGCATATAACACCATTATTGTGCCAATTTAGCAAATAATTACAGAATTACATTATGTCCACTCAATGCAACCCCAATATTTTTGCCTGAAGGTAGGTATCACAGGGTACACATTATGGAGAAAAATGCATCTGAAAGATGAGGAGACCTGCAATAACCTGAGTATTCAATGCAAAAATATTCAATAGGCAAAAATTACAAAAGGAAATGAAATAAATGCAATAACCTGAGTATTCAAAGGTCATAAGATCCCACCCAAGCTATTTCTCACTCATTCAAAAAAGGAAATCAGCTAGAAGTTTGAAGAGCATGCAAAGCAAATCTGCAGGGTTTCTTTTAAGGAGCAATATTTCAGGAAACATGGAGACTTGTAGAGCATAGATTTGCAAGAAACACTGTCACACAATGGAGGATCTGAGAGGAACAGCCTTATTTTCAATTATGATTCAAATTTTTATTATAATTCGGTTTAAGTTCTGAAATTTTGAAATTGTAATGTGTGTATCAGGTATACCTTGTACACCGATACCTATATAGTACAAACCCAGATTCTGAAAATGGCATCCCCATCCCCATACTTGTCCCCATACCTATACATGCATTGAGAGAGGGATATATGCATACCAAGAAATATGATGCGATGCAGGAAATACAGCTATATGATCAAGGACTTTAAGTTCATAAGATGGTAGAATACTTCAAGTCAGATGGCCCTTTGAAAGATCATCTTTTTCTTCTCCCATAATTGATTACAAATAAGTATTTGCAATAATATAAACAAGGTTTAACGAAAAGTATGTTAACCAAAGGGAATAATGAGATATATGGGAATACTAGCATACCATATTTAGTAACCAGTGGATACAACAGTTGAGACAAAGGCAATGTTGAAATATGCGTCCATTCGGATAAGCAGCATACTCTTCAAAGTCTTCCTGATTAAGACAGCAACAAAGGGCACCCATCTTTCACTTTTTTAAATTTAACAAATCTCCGATAAGCACTGTTTAACCGTTCATATAATGCAGAATCACACCCTTGTACTGATATCAGCCAAATTCCCTGCCTTAATTGTATTTGATGCCTTTTCTTTTTAGCAGTTCACAGAGAACTGGACAAACACACAGTTCTCGTGGAGAAGGGCTTTAACCCATGCAGTTTCTAAAGCATTAGAAACTTAGCAGGGATCCTCCTGTGTGCTACTAGATGCTGGAAAGGAGCTCCAAAATGAACAGAATGCTTAAGAATCAAAAATGTACTTTGGAGCTAAGACTTCGACTTTGACTTTTATCTGCCAAAGAAAATTTGCTTAAGTATAAGCTTTGAATGATAGCAATATATTCATTCTTTTCAAAAACAAAAATTAAAAAATATATATATGAGAAAACTCACGAATGCAAAACCATTTCTACTTTCACAAGGATTTTATGGATACTAAGTAATTTAAGGCATCAGATGTCAAAAGTTCTACTGGTCCAAAGAGATGAACCAAAAGATTTCAAGCCCAATCCCAGTCCTTGTCAATCATATGGATAACCCTATCTACTGATACAATTTAGTGTCCAGATTAATTACTGACCAATAAGAAAGTCAAAATAGAAGATTTATTCCTTACAAAATTTGCAAATTCCTTCAATTTAGAGAAACAAATTCGTGGTATGAAGGGTGAAACCAAATTACCAATATGAATTCAACAGCTTCAGAAAGGGCAAGCACATGTAACGCTAAATCAAGATAATTATGTGACATAGGAGCAAACAACATTGATCATTGCACAGTGAAACATAAAAAGAAAGCCTGTGAAATTCCTTTAACAATGTAATTTATTTAGCCTGATGTTGTCAAGAAATATGTTAAATGATATTGACCCCTGCTTTTTTTAATTAGATCTTTGGACAATTCCCTTCCCTGCCCCCCAAAAAGAAAAAAAATGGCGCATGCGAAAAATCTAACGTTAAAGGTTTATACTTCATATCAAAGACCTTGTCTCAAATGTTTTGATTCCGACAAATGCCCGTTAGTTTATGTGTTTTACCTCTGCGTTTGCCTTCAGAATACGTTTGTTCTTTTTTCTTCTGACGGTTCCCTTTAACATTTGGCAGGGCCCCGACCATGGCTGACAAAGGTCATTTAATATCAATCAAAAAATAAAATTTAGTGTTCTGGCAATTTGGCATAAGTCTTCCGGATTGTTTCAAAAACGAAATTTAACCAAATTATATTGTTACGCAACACTACAACGACAGTCGTTATGAAATATATCTGGCCAGAAATCGCATTGCCATTAATAGTTATTCTAAATTCACCTTGTCAAATGCTCGAACGCAAATGTAGCGATTTTTATCGTAAATTTTTGGTAAAAGTACGTGTAACCCGAATCATATGAAATCAATATATAATTCAGCTAGAATTCAAGCAGCTGACGTTAATTTTAGCTAAATGCGGATTCTTACCACAATCTTAAGCACGGATTTTGAAATAAACTTGATTCGACGACCTCCTCGCGGCAATTCTATTTCCCTTGCAATTTTGCCTCAAATTATATTTATGTTTCTCCGCATTGACTAGATTGTTCATATGGTAAGCGAAAGTTTGAAAATTTTCTCATAATCAATAACTGACGGGCAAAATCTGGCCAACGAGGATTTCAGAGGGCCGTTTTCCGGCACGAAAAAGTGTAATCACGCAGAATTCAGGTCAAATTTGAGATCTCAGAAGAAAGTATTGCGGTGATCTTTTGAACCTGTCAAAGACCAGATATGACGAAAGGAGAAGGGTTCCTTCCACACAAATTGCCACGAATTTTCAACGAAAACCCCGCATGTAGCGATTCATTGTGATCCTCAAATTACGAAGACCATTACCGGCTTACCTGATCGCTGTAAGGAGTAAAATGTCAGGCAGTAAATTATGAAAAATAGGGAGCAGCTCCGCTATTCGTCGTTGCGAAGTTTAGCAGCAACATCCGCTTACCAGCGTGGACGCCAATGTGGATTGCAATTCCCCTTATTTTTCTTTTTCTATGGGTAAATTGATTGCCATACATATTATTGTTTCAGCACTTTGCTTTTGTCACGAGAAAGAATAGTGATTCCTTTTATAACAAATAAATATTATGATTAAATTTTCATTAGATTCTCGTTGAAAGAGACGTCGGAAAGAGGCTCACGAAGGAATTTGAATATGAGGGTCAGGCAACGTGGGGTAGGCACACGTTTTTTTTATCTTCCAATAAAAATTAAATAACAGTCTATTTATTTTTATTTTTTTGGTTGTTTACAGAAACCTTTATAAACTTTAAAAGTCAACAGGATCTGACTATCTAAGGACTTTAACCACTTATCACTTATAAACATTTTTTATTTCCAACCGACCTATCCTTTTCACCTATTAGTTCATTTATATTGAAAGGCCATAGTTCATTTATATTGAAAGGCCAAAAGTACCTTATAGCTCAATGGATGTTGAAAATCATTATATGTCTTTTTTTAACTCTAGTTATATGGAACTTTTCTTGATATTATCATTTTTTTTTTTTCTCCTACAACTCTGGCAAGTGCAGGTTCAAACCACATGGAATATTACTGGCCCCATCATCATTGATCTGACACGTACTAAGAGGATTCAGATCAAACTATTACCTTTGCAAACAGACTATCCCAAAGTTTGAACCTGAATGTCTTGTTGATAAATGTTTGGCCATACAAGCAACTACCAATCTACCTAATCCCTGGGGCTTGATGTCCATTTTTATTATAATAAAACATATTTATTTATTTATTTATGGTTATAAAGGGAAATTGACAATGCCTCCGTCATTTTATCCTAGTGGGCACAGTTTCAAATTCGAAAAGCTTTCACTATACCTCCCTCACCTTGGTAAACTTCTACTCCAACTCCAAGTGGGGGGACCCCAAAGGGGCTCACCATTCCACCTCAAGTCAATTAACTTATATAGATAGATAGGTATTTAACTTATATGGAGTTTATTTTTTAACTGAAAATATTTTTCATTTCATTTTTTAAATATATTTTATATCTTTTTAAATTGTTGTGTTTTTATATGATTTTTAATTTTTTTTGTTAAGACATACAAATTTTATTTTGTGTTAATTACTTTTTTTTAATTTAAATTTGGTTAAAATAAAGATCAACAATGCAATTAGTTAAATTATTTGTTAAATTGTTTCCTTGTTTATAAATTTACTTTCATGATATTGTTATCCTACTTGAAGTAAAAAGGTTGTAGGAGGCAAGACTAGCAGTGCGTTTTTCGTAAGGGTTTCAGTGGGAAAATCTTGTCTGCTGCATTAACACCGCTTTGAGGCGGTGTTAATTCACTCTTTTTAATGGCTGCCACTCATGTAGTCAAATCCATTTATTCTGAGTCTGCTGGAGAGCTCAATGGTACCGGGGAAGCGTCCGTGCAAGTTCATTTTGACAATGTATCAAGAGGTAAAGGCCCTGTCCCTGAAGCTATTATTCCTTTGCATGAATTCCATACAACTTGTGAATGGTTTGAGAGTCATACCCTGGTGGGTTATTTTCTGGGCCGTATCTCATATGATACCCATATTCATTCATGGGTCCAGCAAGTTTGGGGCCCATATGGAGTCAAAGTGGAGAATGTACAAAACCTTACAAAAGGGTATTTACTTTTTCGCTTTTCAGATCCAGCTCAAGCACAGAAGGTTCTGTCTAGGGGTCCATGGACTGTCTGTAATTCTATGTTGATTTTGCAACCCTACTCTCAAAATTTCCAAGTCAATGATCAAGTTGCACTGGAAGTCCCGGTGTGGGTTGAATTCCCTGGTCTTCCTATTCCTCTTTGGGGTTTTTTGCAAACTTTAGTTGCCCCCTTAGGTAAGTTTGTTTGCCTTGATTTAGAAAAGTTTTTCTCCGCTCGACCCACTAGAAGGGTTTGTATCAAAGTTGACCTTACTAAGGATTTGCAGGAGTTTATTGATATTAAAATTGGGGACCAATCCATAAGGCAAAGAGTTGCCTATATCAATTTACCCAATACCTGTTATCGATGTCAATCTCCAACTCACAAAATTCGAGAGTGCCCTTTGATGGAATGGAAATATAAGACAAATCCCTTGCCCACTCCTGCGACTCCTGCTAATGGCTCACAGGGAAACACTAAAGAATGGACTACTGTCTCTAGCAAGAAATCTCATGGTACTAAGCAACAAGAAGCTTCGATTTTTGCTGCACAACCTGGCCCTTCTCCTTCTCAAGACATGCAAGCTTCTACTAAAGTTGTTCAGAATCCTATTGATACGGCCCCTCCGGTTGTTGACATGCAACCCCTAGTTCCACCAGTGTCTCAACTTCTTTGGTCGAGCCCTTCTTTGGCCTCAGTGGTGGCAGCTCCAGATAATTCTTCAATGGAGGAGGGTCGGGCCTTGAAGGTTCGTCGCTCTCGTAGCCCTATTCGAAATGATAAACATCGACAACTAAACAGTGATGTTTTTCATGCGACCTCCAACTATTTTGGCTCACTTACAGGTTTGGGTGATGTAGAGGATGTCATGGATATCATGCATCCTGACAAATCCCAATGATTTTTTTATCATGGAATGTTCGAGGACTAACGGACCCGATCAGAAAATATTTGGTCCGAAATGAGATGTCAAATGTTTCTCGAATGCATGGAAGCCTCGATATTTTATGTCTACAAGAAGTTAAGTTTTCTGATTTCAATCTACAGTGTACATGTGATTTTTTATGGCCACGAAGTACCTCTTTTACCACAAAGCATTCCCCGGGAAAAGGAGGAGTCGTCACTATCCTTGGACCTCGATTACAAAAGAATGTTGTGACTTGGGGTGTTGACTCATCCAATCAAGTTGTCTGGATTTTGCTCGAGATTTGTGGAAAACCGCTTGAGGTGGTTAATGTATATGCCTCAAATATCGCTTTTGACAGATGCGAGTTGTGGAGATGGCTTGCCATGAATCTGCCATTTGCCACTTGGGTTCTCTATGGAGATTTTAATATGGTGGAGAAATTTTCTGATAAGGTTAGTCATGTCCCGATGCGGTGGTGTTTAGGTGAAAGAGAAGCTTGGTTTTTTATGAAAAACAAGCTTCGCCTTTATGACCCTAATTCCTACTTCTCGCCTTCCGACTTCCCGTAAGCTCTTTGGTACACCTGGTCCAATTTTTAGGCGCCTTCTTCTAGGGTTTTGGTAAGATTGGACAGAGCCATGATTTTTGAGTGTGACAACTTTCGCTTCTCTCATCTTTTGCCTTCTTCACCGTATGTGTTGACTTTGCCTGGTACTACACTGTCTGATCATTCACCTATTTTATTCTCGGTGGGAATGTTAAACTTTCAACCTAGAGTGCATTCTTCACAGTTTTACCTAAATATTTCTTTTTTGCATAGCTTTAGCATGAAAGCTCATATATGCCGCATTTAGAATTTTATTCCTAGACCTGATGGTATTTCTGGAAGGATTGAATGGTGGAATGCTGCCATTCAACGAACCACTAAGGTGTTGCGAACTCTAGGTGTTGAAGTTGCAAAACAACAAAAACAGGCTAAGCCTACCTTGCAAAGTGAGTTATCAAAAGCCTGTCTCAGGCTTGAAGCCTCTCCTTTCAACTTTGTTGCTCAATCCCAAGTTTCTTTCGTTTGGCATGAGCTAAAAAAGGTTGATTTGTATGAAGCCAAGGGGGCACAATTACGTGCTCGAATGCATTGGCTCAAAGTGGGGGACAGAGTGACCAAAGAATTTTTTCAGCGCCTTAGACGTCCTGCTCAACATTCTCAGTTTCAAGCTATTCAAGTTGATGGGCAGAGATTTACAGATCTTTCAGACATTGTCAAAGTATTTGTTTCACATTATCAAGGTGTTTTTGCTTCTCAACCCCTTGATGATGCTAGAAGGCAAGCTCTTGTTGATTGTACCACTATTGTCCCCAACAAGCTTTCTCCCGAGCAAATGTTATTTTGTGACACTCCTCTTTCTCTGGAAGATCTAAAAACTGCCTTGTCACTTATGGCCAATGATAAGGCACCTAGGCTTGATGGCTTCCCATGTGAATTCTATAAAGAAATTTGGGATATGCTTGGTTCTGATCTCCACAAAGTTTATCTTGAAGCCCTGCAATGTGGTTCACTGGTTTCCATTATTAACAAAGACAATGTTAAATTTATTCCTAAGTCCTGGAGATCCCGAGCTCATCACCAATTGGAGGCCGATCACCCTCGCTTAATGTGAGCTACAAGATTATTGCTAAAGCCCTTGCGCTTAAGCTTAAATCTATTCTGCCTTTGATTGTCAGACCTGAACAAACTATTTTTGTTAAGGGAAGATACATTCTTGATAATGTTCTTATTGTTTGGTAAGGTATGGAGTGGGCAAGAAATTCTGAACAAGATGCTTTATTCATTAAGATAGACTTTGAGAAAGCCTATGATAATATGGAGTGGTACTTCATAACTGCCATGCTTCAGGCTCTAGGTTTTGAACCAGTATTTGTGAGCACCATTCTTATGTTATTTCAATATGCTTTAGCTGTTCTTACCTTGAATAATAGTCAATCTCAGTCAATTTCTCTTGGTCACTTTGTGAGACAGGGGTGTCCTCTTGCTCCATCTCTTTTCATTCTTGCTACAGAGGCTTTTGGCTATTTGTTGGCCCATAAGATGGATCAAGGATTAATCAAGGGTATTGCTCTCCCTAATTATGACCGTTAATTGGTCAATGGTCATTTTGCAGATTATTCCTTCTTAACGCTTCAAGAAGATGAGCAATTCCTTTCCTCGGCTATTAGTTGCTTAGAGGTGTTCTGTTTAGCCTCTGGTTCTTCTATACAATGGAAAAAAACATCCTATTTTTGGCAATCTCAATCTCAATTGCCACACTGGTTACATCAATTCCAATGGACTTGGATTCATCCAGGTGAGGTGTTTAAATTTCTTGGAATTCCTTTTGCATTTCATGGTTCCTCTTCTCAATTGTGGTAGTATGTTATTGATAAAGTGGAAAAGAAGCTTTCTTACTGGACTAGTAAGAAACTTTCTCTAGCAGGAAAATTTTAGATTTGTTCTAAGGTTTTAGCCACTACCCATGTATATTATTCATCTTGTTGGGTTCCATCCAAATCTTGTTATAAAAAACTGGATAAGCTTCGAGAGACTTCTTGTGGGCCAAAGACTCGTCAAGCAAGGTTTTCATCGGGTAGCTTGGGAAATTTGTTGTTTGCCCAAGGATTGTGGAGGCATGGGTTTGTTTGATTGTCACCGACAAGGTCTTGCCCTTTGTTCTAAATGGATCACCCAATCTTTAATTGGGGATGAATCTTGGAAAGTGCTAGTCATGCATTTCATTTCTTCTGGTTTGCTTCAAGGGAAGAAAATTTGGAAAGGGGTGGGATTGCAATCCATTCTTACTGCCCCTGTCCCTATTAAAGTTAAAGGTTATTTTGTCATTTAGAGTATTTGGAAAGCCTAGGAGGCATTCAAACCCTGGCTTAGTTGGAAAGGGAGTTTTCGCAAAGCAGGTGCCTCTTTGTCTTCCATGAATATTTGGTGGTCTCCTGTTATCACTTGGCAAGGTTCTCCCTTAGCTCTGGTGTAGTGGGTCAGAGCACAAAGGTTCTATAAGCATGGTATTGCTTCTATTTTTTATTTCTTCTCCCGACATGCCAGGTGTTGGATACCCTGGGAAAGTTTTCATCAAATTCACAATTTAAATCTTGGTGATAGAGACACTTATGAGGTGGTTATTGATAGTATTCAGTTTTCTATTTGGAGCAAACTACATAAGCATTTTCAAAAACCCTGGTGGTCAGATTGGTGTTGGCCTGGGGAGCTTCCTGTTTTGCAATATAAAGCTCATATTGGTTACAAATGGCTCACCCCACAAGTTCCAATGGTTGATAAGCTCACTCTGAGATGAAATTTAGTCTCTTTTCCCTCCCAATGGAATAAGAGGTTTCAGATTGCTTGGGCTACTTATATTGAACCTAAACAAAGTTTTTTTGATTGGAGTCTCTTACATCAAGGGTTACCTGTTGGCAGTAGGCTCAAGCATCTGGGTGTTCATAATCTCATTTGCTCGGTTTGTGGACAAGCGAAAGATTTGCTGCATTTTTTTTGGTCTTGTGATCGGGCTCAGTCAGCTTGGGAGTGGCTTCTTGAAATTTTCAAACCTTTTATGCAGCAGAATTTTACTTGGGTGCATGCTATTTTGGGTGAACCTATTGCTTTTTCCTTCAACTTGGATGTTGTTTGGAATATTTTTAGAATTGGTACCTTATTTTATCTATGGAAGTCCCGGAATAGAGCTATTTTTTCTCAGCAAGATGTCAAACATGTCTTCTTTGTTGCTGATAAATATGATATATTCTTTGATTGCTGGTTACAGATTCAAGTACATGTTAAAAAAGTATAGGTGGAGCTGCAATACTTGCATACCCTCATGGATCATTGGGGGAATGCACCCTGCATTATGAGTCATGTGCATCTTCCTTCCCCTTCCAGGTGGCAGTAATTTCTCGACTTCTTTCTTTTTGAATGCATATTTAATACTGTTTTGGCAGTTGTTATTGGCAATTTGTGGGCTATTTCTGACACTCTTGTATACTCTTAACCACAGTGGTTAATGTATTGGTTTACGGGGTGTGCTAATCCCACCCACCCTTTTTTGTATGATTAAACATTATTTTATTAATATAATGGCTTTTTCATCCAAAAAAAAAATACTTTCATTTCTAAGAGATTGCTCCAATCATAATTGATGAACATCAACAATAATATTATTTTTTCAATTCTTACTTTCTTTTTTTATTATTGATAGCATTAATAATAAGTTATGAATCTCCCTAAAATTAAATATATTTTTGTCATCTTCAATTACAATTGTGATCGTAGCCTCTGAGCTATGGAGGAGAATGTCAACTTTACTTGGCTTACAGTGGTCAAATTTTTTCACTTTTGAACAGCTTTGGAGGGATTGGCCTAATCAAGAGGGTGTTGATCGTTTTATTAGGCAGTTAGTTTGGATGGGTTCTACCATTCTTCTTTGGAATATTTGGAATGAAAGGAACAATCGAATTTTTAATCAAGATAGGAAGGATATTCACTATATTTGGCAAAAGACCATAGCCAACTTAGTTGAATCAATCCATCAACTCCTTAATCACCCCCAAAACTCCTACCAAAGATGGGATCAAGTGAAGCAAATATTGAAGATTAAACCTTCTAAGGGCAACCAACTTAAAGGTAATATGAGTATTAGTAAGATGGATAGGACTAGAAATTGGCAACCTCCTCCTAAGGATTTTGGAAAAGTCAATACTGATGGAGCCTCTAGAGGGAACCCTGGAAAAGCCAAGGTGGGAGGAATTGGTAGACTTTCAGATGGCTCCCTGGTTTTTACTTTTGCTGAGAATTTGGGTATTCTTTCCAATAACCTTGCTAAGGGGTATGGTATCCTTAGAGGCCTTCAAGAGGCTACTAAGGTTGGATGGGAAAAGGTGTTAGTTGAGTCTGACTCTCAACTTATGATTAATATCTTGAAGACTCCTTCTAAGAATCATAAGGTGGATTGGAGAATAAAAAGAATTATTGAGAAGATTTAGTTAATCCAGATGGGATTTTTGAAAGTTGATTACAATCATGTGGTCAGAGATCAAAACAAGAGTGCTGATGCTTTAGCTAATTGGGCTTTGGACAAAGGTGATCTTACTTGTTATGGCCACCCTCCTATATGGTGGGCTTCTCAAATTAGGGAAGCTCTTCTTTCTATCATTTCTTTGGATGGCTCCAGTTTTGAAGGTACCTAGTTTCTTCTTGTTTTTTTTTTTTTTTTCTCTTTGGTTCATTCAGTTTTTTTAGTTCCCTAGCTCATTCTATTCTTTATTTTGTTTCCTCTGTTGATTCTTGCATTAATAGTCTTCTAGTCTAGATAGGTCATTGTTTTGTTCTTTTTTTTTTTTTGTCTTCTTTGTTTAGTTTTTTAAGGTGGGTGGGTTCTTTTGTTTTGTTTTGTTTTTGTGTTCTTTGTGTTGTTTTTTGTTGTTCTTGTGTTTCTGTTGTTTTGTTTTTTTTTTCATGTTTTTTGGTATTGTTCTTGTGTTTTTTTTCGTTTTTGTTCTTGGGTTTCTCTTTGTTTGTGTTATTTCATTTTTTTTGTGCGAGTGTTTTCTATGTTTTTTATTTTTGTTTATTGTCTGTTGTTGGTTGTTTTTATTTTTTATTTATTTTTATTTTATTTTTTAGGTTTTGGTTGTGTTTATTTTTCATGTTTTTTTTGGGTTATGTCTTTTTAGTGTGTTGTTGTTTTTGTCTTGTTTGTGTTTTGTTGTGGTTCTTGTGTTTTTCTATGTGGTTTGTGTTGTGGTTTCTTTTATCTTATTGTGCGTGTTTGGTTGTGCTTTTGGTTTTGACACACTCAAGGAGCATGTTTTTTATTTTATTTTATTATTTTTGTTGTTATTTACTTTTTTTAATTTGGTTTTGTGTGTTTGTTTTCTCCTTGAGTATGTCAAAGGTGGTAGGCGAGGTCCGAGTCCTGGGCGTTTTTGGTGGAATGGATACCCCTGCCTCCTTGGGTATTACCCGAAAGTGGCATCCCTTTTGGGATGTTTTCCACAAATAAAAAAAAAAAATTACAATTGTGATCTCTACATAAAGTTTCATATGATTTTGAGTAAATAAGGAAAATATTACCTTTATTATTTCAAAACAAAAAACATCGCTTCCAGATTTCTTTTGAAATCATTATCAAAATTTATTTTGATAAACCTTATTTACCATAGATTAAAGCAAATCCTTTATATTAACTACATTGTTATATATATGACCATTCTATGTATATTCAAATCCTATAACTAAGGTTAGTACCTTTTTTTCATAATTGAGACTTACTACGTAAGAGACACAATAATATAGTTCCAAACTTGGACATGTTTTTGAGATTTAATTTTAATTTTTTTAACTTTAAATTCCAACAAATAATGGCAAGACCAATCCTTTGTATAATACACAATGTTTTAGCTTTGAAATAATTAATCCAACATTTCATCATTTCTTTTAATGTTTATGGAGCTACCCTATATATTTTCATGTTTCTCAAAAAAGCGATCCTAAATGGTGTAAGCAAAGGGACAATGAAGAAGCAAATGATATTATGTTTCTAAATGTTTATCACACAAGACACACCTAATATTTCCATGATATCCTCTTCTTTTTAGACTATGTCCTATAAGAATATTGCTTTAGACTACTAACCAAAGGAATTTTAAGGCCTTAGAAAGGGCTTCCAATGACAAAACGTTCTTTCAAAGAAAATCATTGGGAGTAGGAAATTCTAGTTGTTGTAAATCCTCATCCCAACTTGATATAATATCCATAATATTTTGATAGATTCTAAACTAACTCATCCTTTCGGGTAAAAATAGGAAAATAGAACTCTTGAAGTGTCTTTTGAAGTTCATCTACTATTTGTTTGAGTTTCTCTCCTTCAACTAGGTTACTAGTAGAAATCTATGTTCTAGGGTTGTTTCTCGCATTAGTATGATCTTTGATATTTGGACCTTTACAAGCTAGATATACCTAAGCCAATTGTTTCCATTTTGAATAAAAAAAAGGGATGAGGCTTCAACCAAAGCATCAAACCAAAAAATTGTAAAATTCCTTTCATTGAATAACCACCTAATATATTCTTTGATCAATTACAAACTATCTAATATGAAGTTCCATATTGGTGATCATTTAGGTTCGATTTGTTCCTAAATAATTTAATTTCATTAGGAGAACATTATATATTTTTGAAAAAACATGTTTGCCTAACTCTTTCTTTGATATTTAAATAATCTGCAACAAGTTTTGCCCCTAATGCCAAACTTAAAAGTCTGCCCTTCCAATATTCTTTAATTTGTAAACTCTATCCCACTTATAAAGATAAAATCTAAATTTTTCCTTACATCCTTCCCAAAGAAAATTTGTTTGAATTTGATCAAATTTGGATGTTATACCTGCTCGCAATCTTTAAAGTGACATTCATATTTAGGAATGGATAACAATGAGTTGTATCTTGCTAGCCAAGGTTAAGAACTTACCTTTCCAACCTACCAAACAATATTTCATTCTATCCAAAATAAAATCCCACTCTCTTTCTTTCCTTTAGAAGATAAATGAATACCCAAATATGTTGATAAACAAATTTTAATTTTAAACCCTAAAATGTCCATATTAATCCATTGTAAATCTAGTGCAATGTTAATGAAAAATATCCTAGATTTTACAGTATTAACGAACTATCTAGAGAATCGGGAAGTTGTGGCTTCTAAGCCTTTCACATATCTGGTGGAGAGTCTGGAATGAAAGAAACCACATAATCTTTGAGGATTTGAATATGGACTGGGAAATGGTTTGGAACCGAGCAAGAAGTCTCTTGATGGAGAATTTTAACACTATCCACTTCAAGGAGGGATGGGAATCAGAGCATGAAATGCAAATATTAGAATGCTAGGGAGTCAGAGAGAAATTACCAATATCTCGAGTTCATCCCAGAACTCATGCAAAATGGATATCGCCATCGATTGGATGGTTCAAATTAAATTTTTATGGGGCCTCGAAGGATAATCCCGGGCTGGCGAGAGCTAGAGGGATGATCTAAAATCATCTGGGTAAGGTAATAAAAACATTTGTTGAACCACTGGGTGAACAGACAAGTCATAGACTGAAGCAAGAGCAACTTATGTAGGAATTTCTTTGGCTATCAATTACAATCTAGATAAGCTCATAGTTGAAGGAGACTCACAAAATATTGTGACCATTTTAAAGGGAGAACAACCAGTTGTCTGGACTATTGATTTAATGATGGTGGAAGCTTGAGTGCTTTTAGATAGACTCGAGAATGTGTCTATCAATCATATGTATAGAGAAGCCAACAGGGTAGCAGATGGTCTTGTTAATGAAGGAGTTATGGCATATGCCAGAAAGGAATGGGGGAATGATATCCTAGTGCACATAAATAATTTAGTTGACAATGATAATGCCATAAGAATTGACAATGAGGATCAATAGGAAGAGGCTGCCAGGAAAGCATAGAGTATATGATATTTAGATATGTAAGGTTTATGTTGATTTTCTAGTTCTAGATGTGGTTAGTGAAATGTGTTTGTTGTTATACAGTTTGTATAGGCTTTATGCCAATGGGAAATTATTCTTGGTGAAATGGACAATGATTGGCCAATCTTGTTGATGTAAAAGGTTAGCATTCCTTTCAAAAATGCACTTTTCCAACTTAACAAAAAAAACTATTTAGAACCCTTCTCATAACATGATAATATTAATTTAAACTCATGGCCTCATTGACTAAGGGATGACCCAAAATAAAATCATCATCAACAAATTGGAGATGATATTCAAAGGGACCTTTTGTTGCAATCTAAATACTTTTGATTTTTTCTTCCCATATTTTCTTTGAGAAATCTCAACCTGATGCCTTTGTAAGAATAATGAATAGATAAGGAGATAGAGGGTCACCCTAGCAAAGTCTATAGGAGGACTCAAAGTATCCAAAAAGGAATCCATTGATCAAAATACAACATTTTGGAGTGTTATAAGGACACATAATCCATTTATGTCAACTTGATAAAACCTATTTTTTTTAGAATATCATGCACAAAATTCTAGGAAATCTTATTAAATGCTTTGTTCATATCTAATCTCATAAGCATGTCTATTTTTTATGGAAAAAATAGAATGCATGGATTCTTGTGTAATGATTACACCATCAAGAATTTGCTTACCATAAACAAAACCACCTTGTTCCTTTTAGATAACATAGTCTAGAAAATGTTTCCATGTGTTTGTGATAAATTTTGAAATGGTATTTTATAGATCATATTACAAAGGCTTAATGAATAAAATTATCAAACTATTTTGTTTAACCTTTCTTGGAAACCAATTTAATAAAGGTGGCATTGATCTCACCTATTATAGCCTTTTTTGGGGGGGCTCTTTAATTGTAACCAATATATCACTCTTCATTAAAATCCAAAATTTTTGAAGGAAAGTTGTAGGAAATCCATTAGGGTTAGGTGCCTTTTTAGGATGGAAAGAGAAAATTACCTCATGTAGCTCCTCCATATAACTTCCTCATCAAGTTTTGTTTTTGTCCTTGTGTGTGGATAATTTTGTAAAATCTTATCTTAATCCTACTTAGCTTTCCCATAATTTGACAAAATATGTTTGAAACAATCTACTGCTTCCTTCCTAATATTTTATTCTTCATCAATATTTTATTCCATCTGAAGTTGAAATATTTTTGAGACGACAAAAAGACAAATATTTTTATTTGTAGCATAAAAGAACCTGGTAATTCTATCTCCTTTGAGGTTGTTTGAGCCATCTCAACTTATTTTTTTTGGGACCATTTTGACGACTCATTTTTCAATACATTGTGATAATAAAAAAAATAACTATTTTTCTTGCACATAATTATCATGGTCCATTCATTTGTTTTCCACTATATCTTGTAAATTTTTTATCTTGAATTCAATTCCTTCCTTTTTCTTTCAATATGTTATCAAAAGTGAAATGGATTTGGATTTGGATGATCAAGAGAATAGGTTTGTGATCTCATCCTACTAATAATAAAATATCTAAAGAAATTGTATACTATGTTTACAACCATGTCTTGAATAACAAAAATCTATCCAATATTTATACCATACGAGATTTCCTAATGCATCCATTCTCCCATGTATATTGAAATCTTGAAGGAATAACATTCCAAAGGCCATTCGAATTGAAAAATGAAGCAAAGTTCTACATTGATTTAGATCATCCAAAAGTACCACCCATTTTCCAAAGGGTATAGAACTATTTTGAAGCTCCCTCAAGAATCCATAGATCACAATTATAAATAATAATTGTATTTGACAAAAATATATTGAAGTCCTTCAGAGTAACTATAATTGGAGCATAAAAAAAAGAAAAGGTAGATGGTTATCATTAGTAAAAAGAGTGCAGCTAATTGAAAAGAAGGAAAACTGATGGCGGGATTGAGAGCAGGAGCGAGAGCAGGACTGGGAACAGGTTCAGAGACTGGTGCAGGTTTCTGGGCGAAAGCGGGATCGAGATCGAGATCGGGCATGCCAGGGCCCAGACCAGGGCCCGCATGGCCCTCAACGGGCCCAAAGAAGGGTATAGAGACTGAGCAGAATGGTGGCCAGGGTGGGGACAACATCTTGGGCCTGGGCCCTCAGGCTAGCCTCGATGCGAGCATAGGCCTAGGGAAAAAGCCTCCAGATCCTGGGTAGGGTTCTGTCCTGGGTGGGCCCAAGCCCTCCTATTAGTAGATCTTTGCTGGCATCAGGGCCCATCCTCGGGCCCTAGGTCTAAGGCTTTCCCTCGAGGGCTCTCACATTTCTATTCAAGAGGAGGTCTATTCCTCCTTTGTCGCTGGATCCTCTGCCTCCATGGTTGGGAAATTTTTGGGAGGGCGACCAGACATGGAAACCATCTGTAAATGGGCTGCTTCCAAATGGAAGGTTTTCAGGCATATTGAGCTGGTTTCCCTTACCAAAGGATTCTTTATCATCAAGCTAAATAACAATGATGACACCGAAAATATCTTGTCGGGCGGGCCCTAGTTTTCTTATACCAAAAGGTTAAGTGCAAGAGCACTTTTGTCCGAAAATTTTTAGTGGTTTTGGTGGCATTTGTCATTTTTATATTTTGGTTGTTTTGTTGTGTTTGTTTTTTTGTGGCGTGTTTTTTATGTGTGTTTGATGTATGCAGAGGCAGTTATTAATGTGATGTTTCTAATTTGTATGATGTAGTCATATGAAATGAATGAAATGAGTTGTTGATGATGTGTCAATGCACCATAGACTGTACAAGATTTGACTGACTTGCGATACTAATGGGATGACTTTGTGGAATGACTTGGCATGTGATAACTATGTGTTTTTGTATTTTGCATATATTTTGATGGTGATGTACGGAATAAAATGTGACAGTTGTTTTTAAAATGTAGTTAAGCTTTTCTTAGATTCAGATATTTTAACTAACTAGCCAAGACTATACATTTATCTCGCAAGACTTTTGAACAAGGGCTAAATTCGACTTGAATTTAACCAAGTTATTTCACATCCCTGTGTGTGCAATTGAGTTCATTTATGTGGTATTCATCAGGATACCACCAGTGCCGATGGGCTTTCAACCGAACCTATACTGAGGATCACCTAATTAGCTCCACTAACTCCTTGATTGTGTTTGGTTAGATTAATCTGCGATGCTATCTAGGATACCATAAGCTAGCTCATCCACATGCAAACATTGATCTATACACAAGTTAATGTGACAGATATATCGTCATGCGGGAGGTTTACTATCAGTGACTGATAGGCTTCAACCAAACCGGTACTGAAGCTTGCCTCATGACCTGTCGAAATGCTGAGAATTCCAGGGATTCAAGTTCGACTCCCTACTTTTCTTCAATTGTATTGGGATACTTGCTCTTTATAGTGATAAGATCACTGTTTATTTTGTTTTATTGATGTTTTTTTTTTTTTTTGAGCAAGGGATAGGGAGTGACGAGAATCACTATTGTACGTGCCTTTTGATGTGTGCACTGTAGGATGTCAATTTTGAATGTTTTGACGTTTTGCAAATTTTTGATGTTTTTGCAACTTTTGAGAACTTGGGATTCATGGGGAATTGGGTAGGGAGGATGCTTGTCCTTTTGCCAACTCTCAGCATTCCTAGGGTCATTCGCACAGGGGGATAAGCAAGATAGCCGTTTCGCTTATGGTGACCTGGATTACGGTGCAGGTTTCATCTTTCGTTCACACAACTTAGGAATTTTTTATATGTGTGTTAATTTGTGTTGGGATGCTACGTAACAAGGTGTGATCCAAGTAAAACTTTCCCGTGTAAAATCTGTTTAACTGTGTACAATTTTTGGCTAGAAATTTAAAGACATTTGAATGACGAAAACCCTATATACATTAGGAAACAACTGACTATGCTAAAATAAAAAGGTGATATGCTGGATGTATGCGTTTATGGAAATGGATTTGAGGTGGAAATGATGGAATTGCCAAGTAATGACACCCTATGGTGCTTTTGACTTGTATGACCTATCGAAGTATGCAAGGGATGGATGCAATGTTTAATGCAACCTATATTTTTGTATTTTGATTTTTATGAAAATGCATGCAAATGTTTTGGTGATTTCGTTTTTTTTTTTTATGAGAATGTATGGAAAATGCAAATGTTTTTGTGATTTTGTTTTTTTATGAGAATGCATGTAATTGAAATGCAATTGTTTTTGTGATTTTGATTTTTGTTTTTTTTTTTTTTTATGAGTATGCATGGAATTGAAATGCAATTGTTTTTGTAATTTTGATGTGTTATGAGAATGCATGGAATTGAAATGCAAATGTTTTTGTGATTTTGATTTTTGTGTTGTTTTTGTTGATTTTTGAATACTTATGTTGACCAAGCGATTATGGTAACTCTTGGAGCTTTTGGGTTGACCAAGCGATTGTGGTAATCCTTGGAGCTTTTGTCTTGACCAAAGGGTTTATAGATACCTTTGGGGCATTTAGGGTTTGACCAAGCGATTATGAAAATCCCTGGAGCTTTTAGGGTGACCAAGTGATTGTGATAATCCTTGGAGCTTTTTTGGGATGACCAAGCGATTGCGATAATCCTTGGAGCTTTTTGGGATGACCAAGCGATTACGATAATCCTTGGAGCTTTTTGGGATGACCAAGCGATTACGATAATCCTTGGAGCTTTTTGGGATGACCAAGAGATTGCGATAATCCTTGGAGCTTTTGGGGATGACCAAGAGATTGCGATAATCCTTGGAGCTTTTGGGATGACCAAGAGATTGCGATAATCCTTGGAGCTTTTGGGATGACCAAGAGATTGCGATAATCCTTGGAGCTTTTGGTTTGACCAAAGGGTTTATGGACACCTTTGGAGCGTTTGGTTTGACCAAAGGGTTTATGGACACCTTTGGAGCGTTTGGTGTAACCCATTGGCTCTTCAGGGAATAGAGGTACCCCCAGCGTGATGATCTTTGTGCACCGGATCTGCTCTGTAGGAATTGGCATGAATGGATCGGCCTTATGCACGGATAAGAGGACAGGGTATGCCTTCGGCACTAATGGTGCTATGATATCTCTGGGTGGAAGGTGCTCGCGATCTTCCCAAAGGAGTGGGATCAACATGTGATGCCGGTGGGCTGGGTCTATGCGCCACTCATGCCCTAGTCTTATGCCTAGTTGGGCCATTAGTTCGTCATGGGTGACAGGGGTGATTGTGCCGTCGTGCATGATTGAGATAAGCCATCTCAGTTTCATCTTCGTAATCATTGTCAGTGATCCAAAGGCCCTCGTTGGCCTCGATAGTCATCTGCGACATGTTAAGCTCTTCTTGTTCGAGCAGATTGATGTGGTCCTCATGGAGTTGTTTCGCGCTTTGCGGGGGGACCTAATTTTTTGACAATGGCACAGGCTCGATGGGAGCCTCCAAAGGGAGTAATGTTAGGAGAATTTTGTGATGCTCATCCATGGGGACCACCTGTGAATTAATGCTGTCGAACTCGAACGGGTCCCATGGCGCTATTGCATATGCTGACTCATCTTTGGCGAGAGAATCAGGCTCATCAGAATCTGGTGATTCTGAGATATGGAAGACCTCATCATCAGGTAGCTCTACAACCAGGGGTTGATCCTCTTTGAGAGGAGTTTCACGTGAGTTGGGCTTTTGTGGCCCCAAAATCTTGGTCTCTACTGACTCTAAGTGCTTGGGCAGTGCATTGCTTGTATCGAGGGATTTGAGCTCCTCCTCTTTGATTTGTTCCCGTTGCAAGTTGTGGGAAACTTGATGCCTTGAGAGGGATGACTGAATAGCACCCCCCATGCTTTGGTATTTCATTTTAGTCCACTCTTTTTCTAGCTCAGGTTCCTCAGAGGCTTCTTGAAGAATTTTTGGGGGTGGTCCATGAACCTGGGTGGGCGCCTGAAGAAGGCACCCGTCATTGGTCTTAGGATTGGCCTCCCGCTCAAGTCTAGGAGGCGTCGAGGGCAACGTTTGATAAGGTCGTAGAGACCTTTCTTGCACCCAGTTGTGTTTCTCATAATGTTTTGTCTTATGCATGCGAGGGGTTGGAGTCTTCGCCTGCATAGTGTGTTGTAACAACTCATCCTCCTGGCGCTGAAGGCACTCTTGATTTAAAAGATATTGTTGCTCTAATTGTTGTTGTTCTAGCTCAAGTAACGCGAGTTCCATCCGACGTGCAATATGCTTGGCAGATTCTAAGATAGTTGGTCCTATCGTCTCATGTCTAGAAGGCCTAGATGCCTCTCCTAGATATCTATCTCGGTCATGGTGATCCGAGATCTCTATAGGTCGCCTCCCTCTGTTGGGGGTAGCGGCATTCCCCCGAGGCTTTGGCCTCAATAGGTAATCCTGAAAGCTAGCAATTGCGGAGGCGTGTTGCTCCTGCGATGTATATTGTTCTTGAGGAAGGTAAGGGTTTTCCTCGTGCTCTCTTTTGTAAGTGAAAGAGGAATGGGAAGAGTTGGCTCGCCCCACCTGAGGAGCCTTGTGCTCTGAATTTGTCCTTGTAGTCCTGACAACTAGAGGGGGTGAAGGAGGGATAGTGTAATCATGTGGTTCCTCCCGTCGAACCCTATGTTGACCTAGTGCTTCATTGCGTGGTGACCACTCATAGCGAGCATCTAAGGGAGCTCTCCTATGGATGTACCCCTCATGGGAGGATGCGTGCTGGGTGCTATGCTGAACAGGAGTGCCCCTAGAAGAGGTGCCCCTGTAGTCCCTTTCCGTTAAGGTGTGTAGGGGACTGCCTTGTGTGTTAGGTCACCAAGGTGGTATGACCAAATCCTGGGGACTATAACGGATGCGACTCGTGTTTCTTTGGACATTCTCCACAGCGTCTGCCCATGAGTGGGCTTGACTACGGGTGAATACCATGGCGATGTCTCTCTAAAAACCCTAAAAATTGAAATGATTCAGATGGGGCTCAAAATTGGTGTGCGCATCCCTCTTATAGTAGATAAGACAAAAATGAAGTCTCAAGTCCTAACTCTAAATACATTAGGAGATATTGACATCTGAACAGCTCAAAAAGTGCATAAAATTGCGTGCCCAATTTTAAAACCTAATTTTGGGGCACTAGATGATGGAATTTGGCCCCAAAAACTGGCTTTTCTGGGCAAATAGAATTCTAAGGAATTATATTTGTTTAAAATTATCCCACCTAACTCCCTGTAAAATTTCAAGTCAATCGGAGCTACGGTTGAGAAGTTATGGCCCCGACAAGATGCACTAAAATTTAGAGAAAAATATAAAATTTCCCATATTTTGTTGGATGGTCCTGCATCACTTATGGGAACCTTAGGGCACTTTTGGGTTGACCAAAGGGTTCATGGACACCTTTGGAGCATTTTGGGGTGACCAAGCGATTGCGGGAATCCTTGGAGCTTTTGGAGCGAGTGACAAAATGCGTAGATTTTTATCTTTGTTTATGATTTTTTTGATTTTTGATTTTTTTTGTCTAAACAGAAAATAGCATACACACACAAGCAATGCTTATCTCTTTTAAAGATTAATAGTGTGCCCTAAATCTGGTTTAGTGTGTTTTTGTTGTTTGTTTTGTTTTTTGAAGATTTTTGTGAAACGTTTAAATGCAAGTATGAAGGCTCTTATGACTCCCAAAATGGTCGCCCCTTCAATATACCATTGCCGAACCGATATACCAACCTCTCTATATACCCGCCCTTACGAGAGGGAGACTATAGGTACGTGAGAGCGGATGGTACGTGGGACATAGGCGGTACGGAAGGGGAATTGCTCTGTTTATGGCACCTACCATAGAAGACTTATCCTCGCGTGCATGGGAATCACCCCAGCGACACTCGGTCGACTTTCGTCGGGATTTACGCCTAACAACGGTTGACAATCGAGGGAATGGATGCAAAGCTCAAGCCAAGGTGGTGATGAACCCACCGTTGGTCTTGCTCAAGGGTTGGGGTTTTACGACCAACGCCTTGGTTTAAAATGCCACGTGATGTGTGGGGTTCGTTTTAATTTTGCAAAATTGAAACAAGCAAACGAAAAGAAATCTTTCCCTAAGCCATACAAACTGAAAACCAGAAAATAGAAAAACAAAAATTTGACAAAAGCTGTAAAAACCCCTACCTCTTCTCTGCCTAATCGAGATGTCTTCGATTTGCTCTAAAAATTGCACAAAATTATAATCGTCCCTGGGTGGAGCGAATAACAGACCGTAATCATCTCGGGGTGGAACGAATAGTTTATTCGTCCCGGGGTGAGACGAGTAAAAATTTTGTAATCGTCACTTGCGAGAGACGAATAACGATCCGAGGTTAAAAAATAGGTACCTGTAAAAAAACAAGCAATTTTAGATCAGTAAATTAACCTAAAAAAAAACAGAGGACAGAGGTCCCACCGTGATCGCCATTGAAAGCACGAGATTTCGGAAGCAAAAGGAAAACTATAACTATGCAATATAAGACGAAATGTAACGCTTTAATCCTATGCACAAAAACAAGGAAAGGAGATAAATTGGAGACGAAAGAAAAGATGTAAGGAAATCACAACCCTCTTTATTCAAATTTCTTATCCTCGGTTACATAGACGTCTCCTCCCTTTTTAGGGGCTAGGAGCGTTAAATTGGTCTTTGTTACAATTTGTGACTTAGTCTTCCTCCTTCCGCATGCCCACGTTTGGAATGGGCGGGCCAAATGTTGCCGTCGCTTGCGTTGGTAAGGTAGACTCCTCGCCGCTCCTCTAATGCTTCAACTCTGCACTCAAAGAAACAAACAAGAAAGTCAGTAGCACCTGTGTATGAAAAATAAAAGATGAATCTAACGATGGTTGAAATGAATCTAAATGAAATGAAAAACTTGACAAAAGCATAAACATGAAACTAAAAGAAATACCACGATTATGAAAGCACAAATCGCAAGTAAGTGAACTAGCAGCACTTCGTCGCTCAAAATGCTCCTTCTCTGTATATCTTTTTGGGTGAGAAAACTCACCGTTTTTATAGACCCAAGGGGTCTTTTTGAATTAACATGCAAAAGTGTTTCTTTGCATGAATGCTTTTGTTTGTGAAGAGAAGACTTCTTCTTGATCAAGGGCTTCTTAATTGCCTCTGTGCATGTCTTTGCATGTTTTAGAAAAGCTCACTTACACTCCCATGCAATGAAGGGATAGCTAAGTGGCAAATCTGAGTTGTCTTAAAAAGCTTACTCTCCTTCCCATGCAGTGAAGGGAAAGTCAATTGGCAGATGTGTGTTGTCAAAAGAACTCACTCGCACTCCTATGTCATGCATGAAAAGCTGAGTGGTAGTTCTGAGTTGTCATGCGCTGAGGTCTGACTTTTAGTTGGTCAAACCTGGCGTTCGTCCCACCCGAAGCGAGCGCTAGTAATCGTCCCTGGGTGAAACGAGTACAAATCCATACTCGTCCTTGGGTAGGACGAGTACAAATTCGCACTCGTCCCTGGGTGGGACGAATAAGAAATAAAGTGTCTAAAAGGTGCCAAACTGATTTTTGACTTGCAAAGCTGCTTGTGTAAGTGGTTAGAACCACTGTTTAACCTCTGGGGGCTACCCTGGGGGCTGTGTGTGTTAATGTGATCAGTGTTTGTAGTCACATAATCGGATTGGTGCTGTTTTGGTGTCTACACCCTTACCAAAGGATTCTTTATCATCAAGCTAAATAACAATGATGACACCGAAAAGATCTTGTCGGGCGGGCCCTAGTTTTTGGGATGTAAAAGCCTCTTCCTCAAGCGATACGGAGCTGACTTCCACCCCAACACCCAAAGCATCAACTTCACCACGGTCTGGGTCTAGCTCCCAGACCTTCCCTTCCACCTATGGCATGAAGACGTCCTAAGACTTATTGCTCAGTCGATCGGGGACCTGGTGGCCTTCGACCCTGCTACCAAGGCAGGATCCCGAATGGTGCATGCCAGATTTTGCATCAATGCAAATCTTGAATCCAAACTTCCCTTTTTTGTGACCATCTCTTCTGGGTCCTTCTTTTGGTACCAATCCCTGATTTACAAAAATAAACTTGCTTTCTGCCCCCTCTGCTGCACTCAGGGTCACCTCTCCTACCAATGCCCTGTATCCAAAAAGGTTGATGGCCCTCTCCCCAAACTCCCTTCCTGACCAGGCCGGGTCCCGTCCCCAGGGCCACCTCATGACGGTCATAGATCCCAGGCCTGGACCACCAAGGAGGCCTCCCCTTCTGTCCCAAAGGATTCCCAAGTGGGCCCTGGCCTGAAGGAAAATCTTCCTCAGGTTTCCCCTTTTGCTGCTCCCTCCCTTGGGCTTCCCCCTTTGGAGTGCAAATTCGAGAGGTCAGACGAAGAGGTTGAAGGCAGTTATCCATCCGGGCCCGATGAAGTCAGCCCCAAGATGACCCGGAGTAGGACTTTTGCAATAGACTTTGGCAACAAACTCAAGAGAGGTCGGCCCACATTGGGCGACCAACGAACAAGGATCACTGAAGATGACATAGCCAATGGCTCCTAGGCAACTCTTCCCGATGTTACCACGAGATTCTCCAAGATGGACGCCCTTCGATCCAAACCCCCTGCTCAGGCCAGGAAGGGGGGAAAGCGACCCCATAAGGGTGTCAAATGAAGCTCATCACCTGGAATGTTAGGGGGCTCAATGGTGCCCCCAAGAAAAGGATCCTTGACCAACTCCGCAGGGATCACCGCCCGTCCTTCCTCCTTCTCCAAGAAATCAAAATAGATGACGATGCTGCCCAACAAGTAGCCCAAGATACCTGGTGCAACTGCGAGTCCCTATCTACCCCTACGGCTGGCTCAGTCAGGGGTCTGCTTTGCATGTGGGATCCCTCGTCTTATGAGGGGAGGCTCATATCTTCTTCTACCAAAATAATCAATGTTCTAGTCCATTGCATGAAGTTAAGGAGCTCGTGGATTCTGTCCAACATCTACACCCCTAACAGCCCTGTTGAGAAAGCGAGCTTATGGAAGGAAATCAGCTCGATGAGATAAGCCTTTGCCCCCCTTCCTTTGATCTTGGCAGGGGACTTCAACAGTCCCTTGTTCCTTTCTAACAAAAGTGGGGGCTCAGCGGCTTCGAGAAAAAGCATGGGGTACTTTGGCACCTTTACCATCCTCAACGAGCTCATGGACGTCAGCCTGAAAGGATCTAGGTTCACCTGGTCAAACAGAAGAGTGGGAGCAAGTCATATCTAGGTTAGGTTGGATAGAGTTCTTGTACAAGGAAGCCCTTCCCCTGTTTGTTAAAGCAACCCTATTGTCCCTCCCTAAAATTGGGTCTGACCATAGCCCCCTCCTCCTCGAAATCAAGCATCGCTCCTCCTCCAAGTGGCCCTTTTGGTTTGAGTCCATGTGGCTACATCATACCAACTTTAGGGCCCAGGTAGGCTATTGGTGGGCTCCCCCAACCCTTGCGCATCCCGCTGAACAAGTCTACCACAAGATGAGATGCCTCAAAGAGCAACACAAGGTATGGAATAGAGAGGTGTTCGGTAACCTCTTTGAAAACAAAGTGGTTGTTAAGAAAAAACTCGAAGACCTTGAGATCAGATTTTAGACAGGTTCCCAAGACCCGAGGATCAGGGAAGAGGAACGCCTAGCCCTCAGCGAGTATCATAACATCATGGATAGGGAAGAAGCATTTTGGAGGCATAAGTCGAGAGCCCTGTGGCTCCAATATGGCGATGCTAACACAAAGTTCTTCCACATGATGACTCTCAAGAATAGGGGCTCTAACAGAATTGCTAAGCTGGTGGGCAGTGACGATAGAATTAAGAGGACATTCGAACTGAAGCCACCAACTTATTCCAGAAGCTCCTTGGCGACAGTCCTCCCATGTCCTAAGAAGTGACATACTCCCTTCTAGAACATATCCCTACTTTAGTCTCGGCCATGGCAAATGAGATGCTTTTGCAGCCCCTATCTGAATTTGAAATCCATGTTACCACCTTCTCCATGAAGGCTGAGGTGGCCCTAGGCCCGAATGGGTTTCCCCCCCCATTTCTTCCAATCCTTTTGGGACATCATTGGGCAGGAAGTGTGTGCTGCCATCCGAGACCTCCAGACTGCCAGCTCCATCCCCAAAGGTATTAATTCCACCTTCATTGCCTTGATCCTCAAGTCCCAGGCAGCTAGATCCCTCTCAGATTTTTGCCCCATTAGCTTGTGCAATGTCCTATGCAAAATATTGACTAAATCTATGGCCTCCCACCTCAAGGATATCCTTCCCCTGATCACTGCCCCCTATCAGGGAAGTTCGGTCAAAGGCAGAATTATCACAAACAAAGTTATAATCATGCACGAGGCCATCCACTCGACCTTCCTTTCCAAAAATGCCTCCTTTTTGCTCAAGCTGGATATGAACAAGGCCTTTGATAGAGTCGACTGGGAGTTCCTTTCCAAGGTCCTCCTTAAGTTCGGGTTTCACCCCTCCTGGGTCAGGCTCATTAGCAACTATGTGTCCTCCCCCTGGTTCTCTATCCTCATCAACGGATCCCCTATCGGGTTCTTCCCCAGTTCTAGAGGCCTTCAACAAGGCGACCTCCTGTCCTTGATCCTCTTCATTATCTTGGCTGAGGCCTTGGGACGTACCATCTTGAGTGTTGTTTCCCACAGACTCATTTTGGGCATCAGGCCTGCGTTGGTCCTACCCCCTATGTCCCATAAGCAATTCGTGGATGACACCATCCTCGCCACCACAGCTTTGATCCCTCAAGCCAAGGCCCTTAAGAAAATATTGACCCTATACGAGGAGGTGGCCGGGAAAAAAATTAACCTCCGAAAAAGCAAGATTTTCTTCATCCATACACCCTTGGATAGGCAAATCAAAATTGGGTATATTTTGGGCTATACCCCCGGTTCCCTTCCCTCCTCTTACCTCGGGCTTCCCTTATTTATAGGTGCATCCTCCAAGGCCCTGTGGGGCGGGATGATAGAGTGAATTCAGAGGAAGCTGGCCCCGTGGAAAGGTCACCTACTCTCTCAGGCTAGTAGAGCCACCCTCTTGGCGATGATCCTTCAAAGTATTTTGATATATTTCATGTCAGTCTTCAAAATATCGGCCTCCATTATAGCCCACATCAAACAAATTCAAAAACTCTTTCTCTGGTCGGATAGCGAAGATAAGAAGAGGATTACCCTGGTCTCCTGGCCCTTGGTCTACCACCCCAAATGTGAGGGAGGGATCGGTCTCAGGTGGGTGACCCTCATGAATAAGGCCCTCCTGTCCAAGCATGCCTGGAAGGTGTTCACCAATGCCCCTGATGAGTGGGTCAGTATTGTGTGCAAGAAATACTACCATCATCACCCCTTCCTCATCGAATCTCAACCTCAAGATGGATCAGCCTTCTGGAAATCCCTAATCTACACCAAAGACATTATTCGAAAAGGGACCAGATGGATCCTTGGGGATGGAGCCAAGATCAATTTTTGGGAAGACAGGTGGATCCATGATGAGGCCCTGACTGCTGACAAAGATCTCCTCATCCTCAAACCAGGGCTGGCGGATAGAGGGCCCAAAGTTTTAGCCTATCTCTCCCAGAACCAGGGGTGGGTTACTTGGAAACCCATCCTGAACCTAGGCACCCGCTTCAAGCCTCCAGGATTCAGCGCCTCCTCAAGGTGACTGTTATTCCGTCCTTCGAATGAAACGACAGATGTGTTTGGCATGGCACTCCCAGTGGTGTCTTTTATATCAAATTTTCCTACAACCTTCAAAGAGTCCCTGACAAGGCCCCCTTTTCAGCCCGACAAGTGTGGGCTAAGAAGCTGATCCCCAAGATTAGCCCCTTCATCTGGGTGGCCGTCCAAAACAAGATCCTAACTATCGAGAACCTGATAAGGAGGGGCTTTTAGATCCTGAATAGATGCTTCCTCTACTATGCTACCTAGGAGTCCACTAATCACCTCTTTATCAGATGTCCCTTCTCTTCTGAAGTCCTGGGACTCATCCTTTCCCAATTATTTATTAGTGGGTGGCCCCCAACTCCATCTCTGACCTCCTATCTCAGTGGCCCAACCCCTTTGCCCATCCTTTCATCTAATTCCTCTAGGGCTTCTGCATTCCCCATCTACTTTGGCAACTCTGGCTTGAGCACAATAGCAGAGCCTTCTCCTCCTCGGCCCGTTCCCCCCAGTGGATAGCGACCAATGTAGTGTCCTTCACCCTTGAAAATTCATGTTCCATCCCCTTGACCGAGGCACCTCGATGGTTGGGCGAGGCAACCCTCATTTCCTCCCTCAAATTTTAGCTTCCCCTCCTGGTCCCCCCCGCCCCCTCCTGTCGTTCTATGACAAGGTGGAATGCCCCCCCTGGATGGGTCAAACTTAACTTCGACGATGCTTCTAAATGGAATCTTGAGCCCTCGAGAGTGGGTAGGGTCATCAGATACTGTCATGGGACCCTGATCATGGCGTACGTTGCATCGCTTGACATCCAAACTAACAACTTTGTCAAAGTAGCAGCTCTCCTCAGCGGGCTGATCGCCCTCAGGGAGTCCACCTCAAAAGTCATCATTGAGGGTGATTCCCAAGTTATTATCAAAGTCGCCCATAGCCCGAGAAACTACTCTTGGCACATTCACAACTCCATCCGAGAAGGCCTCACCATTCTCCAAGGACTCCCCGACCATGCCTTTCGGCACGTGTACAGAGAAGGCGACAAGGCTATCGATTTCATGGCAAATCAAGCCATCTTAGCTGAAGACTTCACCACCTGGACCATAAACTTCCTTGAAAATTTGGTCCAAATAGCTTCACAAGACTATCCTAGCAATGATGAGGGCCCTGGTGCTTAGCCCACCCTGAGTCGGGGTCCCAAAGTTTTGCTGTAGCATCCCCCAATGGCCAGGGGAATCACCTGCCTGCTCTACCATGTCGATTGGCCCCTATCCTCCTCTTGCTCATGAGGTGATCATCAAGATCCCCCTCACGATGCCAAGTGTCATTGGCCATGTCATATGATCGGTTCATCCTAACCTGGGTTTGTGAAGCTCCGTTGGCAGATTTGGCAAGTCCATGTCAAAGTGTGCGTCGACCCATTTTGACCTTCATGCCTTGGACATTGTACCATCAGATTCCCATGCTGCGTTAGTTTGCTCGTGGCTCTATCCTATGAGGTCCCCTCAAGTTGATCCCTAGCTCAGATTGCACCATCTGGAGCACTGGCATTGGCCCTTCTCCCCTGCCCTACGTGGCAGCCGTCAACCATGCCCCCTCAGCCCCTCCCACCTCGCATTGACCCCTGCCCCTAGTGCTCCTTCTCGATGCCGATGGCCCTTCCCCTCCTCCATGCCCCTTGCAAGTTTTTAAACCTGTCGCATGCAGAGCTCTCCCGCATTCTTGTCTGTTTCCCCCTCGCCCTGTCCCTACGTATCTGGTCAGGCCATCCCTGTTTCCCCTGCCCCTGGGCTGTCAGTTCACTCCTCATGGCCATAAAATCCGTCTTCCTTGAGCCTTCCTCGCTTGAATTGAGTGAATTGACAAGGCTATTTTCCAATGCCAAGAAGTATACCCCTTTCTTTAGCAAATTTGTAGGGGTCGACGAAGACATTACTCAAATTTTTTTGGATACCTGGAATGATGGTGAGGTCCAAGTGAAGGGTATTCACTTCAAAGTGACCAAAGAGTTTCTGACGAAGGTTATAGGCCTGCATCATGAGGAGAAAGGCAAAGTCGTCAGACGGGATAAGCATAATTGGGACAAAGAGTTGTCTCGCTTCCCAGACTAGTAGTGGGATAAGGCCAATATTTTTTGCACCAATCTCCTGGCCCCCTTTGATGAGGCCATCGTCCTGGTGATGCAGTATAGATGAGGCCATCGTCTCGATGATGCAGTACATCACCTGTGATGATCTGAACCAGTGACTGTACAGTTTCCACCTTAGCTACTGTAACCACCTCTATGGAGCCACGTTGGTCAGCACCCCTCAGTTCCTTCTGTACTCCTTGCATCTTTCCATCGATCGAGCTCACAAGATCCACTCTTGGCCCTCTCACCAAGGCCTCATGGCTGTCCAGTATAGGAATGCCCTAACTAACCAGCCGCAGCTCCATTGCATCCCTCCCCTATCCACTGTACCCCCTTGAAGCGGCTCACTCCCTCGATGCTTCTCCTATAGCTTCTAAATCTAAGGAGTCCCCCTCCCCCAAAGGCTCCCCTTTCCTGAACCGGTGCAGGCCCACCTGAAAGTGCAGAACTCTAGCCCAGGGCCCAGGCGGGACCCCACATCCTAGTGCCAATCGTAAAGGCCTGTCCCCAAGCAGTAGCAGGGCTGCTGGCAGCACCAAAAAGGCCAAGGTGGAGGTCTTGGAGCCCAATGAAGTCAGCTATGACTTTGGTAGCAGGCTGTAGAACTTGGCAATCAGGGCCCTTCTTGACACTACGATTGGCTGTCTAACCGCGTTCGCCAAAGCGGCTTCCTCAATGACCAATGCCTTGGCCAAAGTCTAGCATAGGCTGGGCAATGGCCCTGATAGGGAGTGGAGCTGATCTAACAGGGTGGGCCTCATCTAGGCCAGGCCCGGCTGCAGGGCCTCCCAGAGTGATGGCATGCAATTTTGGTGATATTGGTGTTTTTCGTTTTATGGCTTTTCCTTGTTGTGGTGGCCATAGGCCAAATTTTGCTGTTCAGTTTCTTAGTTGGCCTGATTTTTTTGTAGGCACTAGTGCTTTGGGCCCCGGACCATTGCCCAAGGGTACAACCACAATTTTAATCTTAATTTCAGCCTTGGCTTTCTATGTAACTAAGGTTTTGGGATCCTTCTTTAAAAAAAAACCGCTGTAAATATATTGCTACTTATAAAAAAAAACTATAATTGGAGCATATGCATTTACAACCTTGACTTCTATGTTTCTTTTTTCCCTATAAAATAGACTAATAACCTTATTATTTTTTGCTTCTAGCAATTGTCTATCCCATTTGTATTTATCTCATATTATTGCAATACCTTCAGAAGCTCCTATAGAAGATATTTTTAGATAATCGCACTTCTTCCAAATATTTTTGAATATCTCCTTATATTCCTTCATACTCTATTATGTTTTTCATATTAAAATAAACTTGGGACTATAACAACTTATTAATGCCTTGATAAATCTTTTTTAGGGGTCTTATTCATATCCCTACTATTCGATGATATCATTTTGATCATAATTTTTTATTTTTATTTGTGGACTCAGACCCACTTCTTGTCAACACTTGTGATATTTATTTTTGGTTTCCCAAATCAATATCCCTTTGAGTTTTCTTTTCTATTTATTTTTGCTTTGAGGGTCTTCCTCTTTTTTTTCCCTTCCCACCAACACTTTCATATTCATCAATCTCTTATATTTTTATGTGCTTTTCATAAGGAGACTTATCTTCTAAAAATTTATGCCACCTTGGAGAGTTTGAAGTGCAAGTATTAGTCTCACAAAAACTTTCTTCTTTATGTTACCCTAGAAACCTTAAAGTACAAGGATGATCCTCCATAGTAATTTTGTTCTTATGTTGCCATAAAAATCCTAAATGTTACCTTGAAAACTTTAAAGTGCAAGAATGATCCTCCATATTAATTATTTTCTTATGATTCCCTAGAAACCCTAAATATCTATGGATACCCTCCATGCTTATTTCTTTATTATAATGCTCTTAAAACCCTAAAGTGCAAGAGATATTTTCTATACAACTTTATTTTTATTGCAAGGATAGAATTTTATACTACTTGAGGAAAATGAAGAAGATTTACTTGGATCAACCTTGATCTCTTTCACCTTATTTACTTCAAACTTTGCTTTCCCTTCCTTTGAACCTTTAATTCCTTCTAAATTTATATTTGAATATTGTACTTCCTTATCCCTTGTGTCCTTTGTTTCTTCTAATGGTTGATTTGAGTAAATCATGATGACCTTCACTATTTGATGATGAAAAGTGACTTTACCACTTTCTTAGGAGTGTAAAATCCTTTATCAAATTCAATTTCTACCATAGTATAATCTCCTTGCTTCATATTGAATATCATCTCATATCTAAAAAATTCTCTCTTTATCCAATGTTTTGATATTGTAATCTTTTGACATGTGTCCAATCTCATAACATTTGAGACATCATAATATAATATTATAATTATCCAATTGTTGATATCATTCTTTTAATTCAAAAATAATCCTAATGAACAATGGAAAAGATTTTGAAATAGCTATGACAACACTTTTTTGGGTGTATACATGCCTTTACTCCTTAGTAGTTGGTCTCTTATAGACGAACTCCTTTAGAGTATTGCCAATATTATTCAAAACATCCTTATTGATAATATTGGATTTCATAATACATTTCAGAAAAATGGAATCACACATTACCTAGAAAAGTAGAAATAGCTCATAGAAAGAACATACATAATATGAAGGGTGTTTGTAGATAACAAAATAAACTCACTAAAAGAAAAAAATTACACTAAAATTACACTCCTACCAATAAAGAAAATGTTTATAAAAAGGGATATAAATAACCAATTACAAGAGACCTTTAGGTTAAGGTTAAAGAACCAACCTTTAAGTTTAATAATAAAATATTATAATAAATTCACCTATACAAGGTGGGCAAGGACTCAAAGGGCTATACAATAAAAATAATACAAAATTTGATTGTGACCTTAAGTAATAATTAACATCATATATTTCAACATCTTCTCTTAAGCTAAAAAGAGGACATAAAGAGATTCTTATCAGTAATTCATCCTTAAGGAACACCTACACCAAGACGTTCCCATAATCACACAAAAGACACCTTAGACATGACCTTAGTCAAGATAGTTGTTGTCTACTTTACTCATAGCACATAGACTAGATTGAGCATCCCACAAGCATAAATCCATTGCACATAGTGCATCTAAAATTCAATATGATTGATTTGCTAATGAAACACTAAATTTTGAATAAGCTTAATGAAACTTTGATTGTCCTAATGAAGGGTGATTAGGAATTGCTAAGGAATACTTATTTGCTCCAAAAAATTATATTAAATAAAAATAAATGCACTCTAACCAATAAAGGAATGGTTGGTAGAAAGAGGTATAAATAGACAATTACAAGTGACCTTTAGGTCAAGGTTAAAGATAAACCTTTAGGTTAAATAATAAAATATTATATTAAATTTACTTATACAAGATGTATAAGGGCCCAAAGTGTTGAATTTTTAATATTTTCTAGAAATGTTCCAAAAATATGCATTCACCATGATCATATCCAAAAAGATGTACAAGTGAATTAAAGATAGCATAGAAGAAACAAAAGGAATAAAGGAAGAGAGAGATGACAAGAATTAGAGGGTGCATGCCCTTGCCACCCCAATAGATCATATTTTTCTCACACCTATAATATAAATGGATCCTCATTGAGGGGTATTTATAGCGATACCAAATATCGAATGAGAGGTCAAATTCAAGCTGATATAAACTAAATCTTGAGGTTAATATTACAGTAAAATAATAATAAATTACCCTTGTAAGTGGAGGTTATCCATAAAGGTGGATTAACCAATAACACTAAGGGTAAAATATGAAAGGTATTATAGGCTTACATAAATGAATAATGTTTGTAGCCTTACATAATCACATGGTTGTAGGCTACATAAATAACACACATAAGCACCTCATCACACA